>JAUMJM010000050.1:13100000-13720000 GCA_033558235.1 Neomorphus geoffroyi
TCGGCCCTGCTGTGTAGCTGTTCTGTGTGCCTGACACAGCTGGAGAGAGAACCCCTTCCCCTTTCCCCTGCAGAAGAGGTTTCTGTATTGGAAATGGAATGGGGGGTGTTGAGAACCTGCTCCCCAACATCCAGTGGGCACAGATACCCATGTGTAAGCTGTCAACAGCTAACACCTGAAAAAAAGCTTGGTGGAATAGCACCCCTCTCCTATGTTCTCTCTTCTTCTGTTGGTAGAAGTGCAATTTCAAAAAGATTTTTCTATGGAAATTCTTATTTTTCTGTAATGATAATCTAATTAAAACACTACCATGTAAGTTCTATTTGCACTTCTGTCTTGCTTGAGACCTTTATGCCACACAGAAAAAGCAAGACAGCAGTTGGGAACACCCTAATAGCTCCCAGGATCCACTAATAGTGGTGCTGTATGTCTGGTATCCCTCAGCAATGTGTTCCTATGCTTCTTTTCACTGTTTTATAATCGTAGAATAATTTAGGTGGAAGGGCCTGCAGGAGATCCTTTGCTTCAAACCACTGCTCAAAGCAGTTCCAGTTGGATCCGGGTGCTCAGGGATTTGCCCAGTCTATAGAGATCTATAGCATGCTAGAAATGATTTGTAGCCATCTCTCATCTATAACGAGCTGCAAATGAGGTTGGAAAAGCCTCTTCCAGCTCTTCTCTTCTGTAACCAACGGCAGTAGCTGCAGTTCTGGGGTTTTGTGGTTAAATCGAGTTATAAGTTAGGGTGTTTGTTACTATAAACAATGAGCTGCGTAGTAATTTGTAAAAAAAATAATCTTGCCTTTGCTACATGACAATTCATTGAAGTTAAAACTTAGAGTACACTGGCTCCTTTTGGTTTTCAGTGTTTCACTGTGTGTCCTTCTCACATTGGTTACTGGAGTATTCTGATGTTTCAGTTAAAAATGAACTTGTTTTAACAGCTGAGGAGGTTTTGGGATGCAAAACCAAAGCAGCAGAAGAAAAGCCATTTGGGTTTTAATTTTCAGCAGACAAAATGCTATGTTGTTCAGGACAGGAAAAATCTCTTGAAATATAGAAACTGTAAGAGGGAGATCTTTCCAAAGAGCGAGGCTGTGCATCTCGTGCCTGGTAACGTGGCAGCTTAGCGCAGATTCTGATGACTATTCAGAGGTGCTTGTGAATTTGTGTGGACACCACGCACTGGACTTGCTTTGGGTATGTTTGGATGTGGTGGCGGATGCGCAGGTTTTTGGGGCTGTACAGTCTTATTTAAATGGCATTGATCAAAGGCTTTTTGCTTTCCCATCTACTTTGTCTATTTGCAGTTTTGCCTTTTGATACCTAATTTTGTGTGTGTGTGCATTTGCTTCTGGTGTTTTTCTTCATAGCCTCAACTAGTGGTCCAAGAAGAAGCATCTCAGGAAGGAAATCCTCAGGGAAGCAGTGACTCAAATTTGAAGTCAACACTCGCCACACAAGGTTTGAAATTAGATAATCATAATTACGTGAGACTAAATTGTGCAGCCATGCTTCTGGCAAACCACACGTGTACCCCCAAAGCTCTAGCACTGACCACAATCATCCTGGTGAATCCTACAAACAGAGGGGAATTCAGAAGGTTTCCAGGCACATTGCAACAGGAGGGAGGGCACATTCCTTCTTCCATCTAATTCAGCTGTGACTAATTCAGTAAAAGTGGAGGCAGGAAAGAGGGCTGAGAAGAGAATCTGTGTCTTTCCCAGAAGCCATGTGTTGTCCTGGTCGCCGTTACAGGTGTGGCTCAGTGAAACCGTTTGGCTGTGTTCTGTAGAAAGTGAAAATAGTGCGTCATGAATGTTTTGCTTTACTTGGAAAAAACCCCCACCAAAACATGAAAAACCAAACCAACAAACAAAAAAACCCTGACATGTGGGGCATGCTCGTGTTCTGGATTAACCCCAGTGTGCCTCCACGACAGCCTTGCTCTGTCCCTGCTGGCCTGGACTCACAGCAGCGCTCGCTGTTAGTGGGCACCAGCAGAGATGCTGGTGCATCAGCCACACACAGAATGGCAACGCTGGCAAGTTCTCTACAGGGCTGCAACGTTATCGAAGCCTCTCTGAGATGAGACACCAGATAACCGTTATCACCACCGTAGGCGTGTGCAGATGCACCACCCAGAGCCCCAGCCTTGCTACAGCCCTGGGAAAGTGCAGATCCAGGTCCAGCCTGTACCATTTGGGGGCCATTTCTGAGGTGGATGCCAGGAAAACCTGTGTGCAGCTGAGCCCTGCCTTTGGGGAGCGTTGTAGGAAGCAATTCATTAAAGGTTTTCCCTTGAGCGGGAGAGGGAAGAGCCAGCAACACAGGAGAGGCAGATGTTGCTGTGTTTTGCCATGTGGTCAGCACAGCTGCTCCCTCATCCTGCTGCCGTTGGAGCTGTTGAGCGGAGCGTGCAAAGCAAGTTAACTGCCACTGGGCTGCCAAACCCGGCCTCGGGTTCTTAGAAAGTCCCTGGAAATGCCGCATGATAAAACACCGGAGTAGTTAACCTCAGTTGCTCGACTCAGTTTCCTCTTGCGCTCCTGCTCCTGTATCACTTCCCGCCAACAAGTTGTGTGATGACATCAGCAGAGCCACAGGCTCATGCACGGTGAGCTCACCTCCGGCCCAGCCGCTGCCTTCTTGTAGCACTCTCAACATTGCCCAAAACCACAGCCGATGTGGGTACTTTCTTCTTCCTTTCAGTATGAGTGGGACTGAGGGCAGTGACATGAGGAATACGTTTCCCTCCTGTCGCAATGAGGCAGAACCAGATGTGACAGGATAAGCAGATGCTGCGGTCGGTGGGAGACGGCAGCGCAGCGCACGGCACTGCAGTGCAAACTGCTCTGTGTCTGTGCTTAGCATCCGACAGTCAGTGTGTCCTGGGGGGGACCAAGAAATAGGAAGATCCAAGCAAGAAGCACGCAGGACTTGCAAGCCTGCCCTGAGCAGAGAGTGGCTTTAAAGCCCACTGGTGTTTTTCCTTGGCCTGGAAAACCAGCTCTGGTTTTCCCAAGGCACTGGTTATGGGTGACTCCAGGTCATCCAAGAGCACTCAGGGGTTTCAGGCTTTGTGTTGCTACCTGCAGATGCTGGGACTCACCATTCAATTGTTAAAGCTTTCTGTTTGTCTGGGCCAACAAGCATTTGTCTTCTTTTCCGTGAGTACCAAAGGATTGACACTGATTTAAAATCCTCCTGAGCCACAAAAGCAGCCTTGGTTTGTTTCAGTAACCTTGCTTGGCTAATGGAATGTAAGCGTGAGCAGGAAAAAGTTTGCTTTATGGCAGCATTTCCAAGACCCAGTCCAAAGCCAGAAGCAGCCTTGGGATCTTGCTCCTTTCTGTCTCTCTTTCCTTCCCTGTGTTCTTCCCAGAACATTGAGATGGAGCAACCGAAGACTCTGTCTCTGTGTCCCCTCTGCTTCCCCCAGAGGTCACCGCCCCTTTCCTGAAACCAAGGGGTTAACCATGGGTCAGTGGCTCTGCAGCCAGAAACATTCCCCACTCTGAGACAATTTTCAGACCTTCTGGGCATCTGCTTTCCTGATGTCTATGACATTGGATAAGGCACTTCTGGTACTTTGTGTCTCCTGAGGGTCCAGGGCGGCAGTTGGGAACACGTGTAACTGCTCACAGCAGAGGTTGATCCTGTGCGTTTGCATAGGAGAAGCCAGAAAATTTCACACAGGCTACAACTTCTGGGCTCTCGATAGCGTCATGCTGAGGCCTGCTGCCAGGGAAGCGTTTGTGCCAGGCTTTAGCCTGGAGCTGGGACAAGAACAATGGGAATGCTGTTGTGAAGACCTTTGGTTGGTTGGGAGCGGATCCTTGGCTCCCGTTACCCACACACCGACTCTGTCATGGGACATTTGGAGGCATCCTTGACCCACAGCTCTAACACTGTCTCCCATGATCTTTCCCCTCAGGTGTCACTGGAAAAGACGGTTCCAGGCCCGGCAAAACTACTGGACTCAGGAGATCTCTGAGTAACATCCCTGCCCCAGCGCAGTAGCACCCCTCCTGTTCCTCTCTTGCTGAAGCCAGAGGACTGGAAGGCAAACGGGACTTCAATGTTGTATTTCTAATTCTTCCTTTGTGACAAAATTTGGTCAGGCTTCCTCTCCTCTTGTCCACTGGCTCACCCCAAACATCCAGACAGGGACTTAGGGGAAGAAATGGCAAATGCCTTGTTGGGGAGATGCCTTTCACAGTTTGGAGTATATCTTTTGTGAGGATATTAATATTTCTTAAAAATACCTTGATAACGTGGCACCTTCCCCTGCCACAGAGAGCAGCAGCTCAACAGAAAGGTTGTGTTGGCTCAGTAATGCGGATACAGTGAATGAAACCTATTTACACAGTGAATTGCTGAACTTGTATATCGTATCCCCTCTGGCAGATCGATGGAGCAGTCCTAAGGGTTAAGTTTTGCTGAGTTGCCCATAGGGATTGCACCCAAAAGACAGTATTCGAGTCCTTTTTTTACTATATCAGGAAAAAAAAGCCTTCATGGCTTCATTTCCAGCTCAGCCACTGCTGTTGCTCCAGTGCTCAGTAACTTGGATGCTTTAGAGAAAAGCTTGCACCCTCATGTCTTAAGAATTGAGTCTGAAACTTTAGCCTCGCGTTATCACCTCAGGGCCGTCTCCTCTAACCAGCTTTTGACCTGCTGGCACTGCCCCTGAATCTGGGAGCAGCTTGGAGTGGACAGTGTTTACAAGCTTAGTCACAGCCGCTGGATTTCATCACTTCAAAGCGGTGCCTGTAAAGACCCAGTTACACAGAGGCTGCTTCCTTGCAGAGCCTCAGGATTCAGTTTAAATCACTCCTGTGTCTTCAGTCCATAACGTGCGTGTGTGTGGAGTCCTCTAGTGTTGCACCTATGCAAATAAAACTTGCTGATACCATTTAGATTTGGGAGAGAGCAGTAGCTGGGATGTGTTGCTGGCTGCTCTTGGTCTCCCATTATTATGTGGATTTCTGCTTTCAGTGTCAGAGCTGCTCTGGCTCAATTCTGAGGAATTGGGGGTATTTGCAATATCCAGTTGCAAACAGTGAGATCCCAGTGGTATTTTCCATCCTGTAGATGCTCTGCCTGTCTATTAAAGGGATAAAGTGGGTACTGCAATTATCTTTGACAAGATGTAAAATGGGATAGCTTTACAGTGTTAAATATTTAAACAGAACATAATTGGCTTTAAATTTATGGCAGTGCATGAAATGGCAGTATATATTGAGCTCATTTATTATCCTTTCATCAGAGGTCTGTTCCCTTAGCAGGTATTTATTTGACACAAAAAGCGTACGCAGCATTAAGAGGAAGGGCTGACTGGAGAAAGATAGTAGGAGAGAAAAGGGGTTTCTCCTCCTAGGTCATCTGCCCAGTTTGGTAGTGATCAGAATCCCGATCCCATTAATTGTGTGGTGTCCAGTTTGCCCTAACAGTAGTTTCTTGTGTATGGAGTAAGGCAGAAAACTGCATGACAGTGACCTTTGTGCCTCCTCTACCGCGTAGCACAGAAACTGAGGATTAAATGGATTAGATCCCAGGGACTGACCTAAATCTGATGCTGTAGGATGAGGCGTGCTGCCAGGCGCGGGAAGAGTTTGACCCCTTTCTGCTGCATGGATGAATCTCAGTGGGACACCAGGCATACAAATCTGACTGGTGAACATGAGAAGATCCAACTGGTTTTCCTCTGAATTCCAGTTTGGGAGCTGCTGCTCTTCAGTGGGCACAGACGTTCAGCCACAGGTTTTGTCTGCATTCAAGGGCCACTCCAGTGACACATTAAGGTATTTTCCGGCTTCTTTACCTGATTTTCAGGTGAATTAGCAGATTTAGGAGTCCTCTTGCAAGGCTGTAATACCTATTTAATTAACCTCTGTTACCTGAGAGTAAAAGCTGTTACCATGTGAGACTGAAACTTCAGTGTCTTCTAAATGGATTTGGGACTGCGTCTGTAAGAGACTCGAGCTTTTCTAATGGCATCAGTCAGGCCTTTCTCAGCTGGTGGCATGGAGTAGGGATGAGAACTGTCTCAGCTACAGAGTAAATCCATGTGCTTTAGGTCAGCAGTATTCCTCTGGGACGTGCACACAGAGTGCTGCTGCTTCTGTTTTAAAAAAACAATTGAGTCATTGCTACCTCGTAATACTTTATTGGGAAGCCAGGGTAGAAAGCGTGTCTATAGTAATGTAAGTGCTCAAGGAGAAGAAGCAGAATTCCGCACTCTTAGGAGTTACTCTGAGTGTAGCTCAAATCCCAGTTCATAGCTTCAGCTTCCATTTCTGTGCAGAGAGTTGGAATGAAAGTCAGCACCTCTTAAAGGCGGGCAGGATGCCAGCCTGAGGCAGACAGCTAGCGTTTCATGCTGGATTCCTTGCATTTCTTTTTTGGAATGATAAATGCTTTTTATTTCCTATATAGTTACTTTTTCTGTGTAGCCAAATCCTACCTCTAAGCAAATGCATTTCAAGTGTTCCTAAGCCCAGACAGGTTTGGTCTGGCTTGGTTATCTAGCAAAGTTTGGAAGATTCTTGCAAATGGTTTTGATTTTAGTGAAGGCATAAAGTGTTGGCGACTTTAATAAAGGTATGAAACATAGCACCTCCCGCTTCTGCTTTGCCTCCTCCATGTGCACCAACCTCAGCACGTGCACATCGCCAGACAGGTGAGTTTCTTGCTCTTTACCCTAATTCGGAGTTTTGGGGACTATAAAACAAGATTGGGCCATTCAGAAGCACCCACAGACCTATATGAAAACAAGGAATAGTAAGTATGAGGAATCATACACGGAGGAAGACAGACAGGCCCTTAAACCTAACTGTGGGTACCTAATTCCATCCTCTCGTGTATCTTACAGTACCTCCTAAGCGGCTGGATGGGAATGCGCCCCCACTCTGTCAGGTGTACAGCCAGATGTCTCCACGGCTGAGCCTGTTTATGCCCCACAGCTCTGTGTGGCCTGCAGTTGTTTAGCTTTCTGCACAGTTAATCCTGTTGTTGTCCATGGCCTCTCTGGGTAGTGACAGCGCCCCTAATCAGTCCCAGGTTCTGGGTCTCTGGGCCAGAACCTGAGGCAGAAAGCACAACTGAAATACACCGACAAGTATCCCCCTGGAGCTGCCACTGCTGCTGCTCACGGTGTTCACCCCAGCGTGGGCAGAGCTGCAGGTGAGCTCAAGCCCCTGCCTTGTCCAGGAATTCAGCTGGTTAAAGGATAATACGGCACATGGGACACATTGGAATTTGTGTTTCTGCACTGTGTGCCCCGGATCTGCTAGGCTGGAAGCTCCTGCTTTCCCAGCTTCTCCACAAAGCACCAAGCCTTCCTGCAGAGGTCTTGAGTTTTCATGCCCTGAAACACTAAACCTTTGCCCCTGCAGAGCTTGTCCTTCCATGTTTTTCACACTTGCTTTGGTGTCTAAAAGAGCAGGGCAATTCACTGCGTACAAATCGCCAGCAATTACTGAGGAGATGCTCCAGTGGTTTTCTGTGGAAAAGGAAAACGATGGGGGAGAAAAAAGCCAATCACGCTAGATTTCATGTAAATAGTTTAATTATATTTCAATGCTTAAAACACAGAAACACTTGAATTAAATTACATCATGATGCTTCTGCTAAGTTGTACATACACGTCCAAGAACTGAGAGAGGAGGCGCTGCTGAACTAAAAGAGTACTCCAGTACAAGCCCAGCAAATACCCGTAATGCTCTTTTAGTCTTATTAACTGTACTTCATTAATCTAAGGGCATTCATCACAGGACAGAGCCAACCATTCAGGAAGAATGGTTACGGAGAATTCCTGTCGGAGTGTGTTATACAGGAGAGATCTTGGCGTTAACATAGAACACGGTGCATGGTTTTGCACCTGAGCTTGGCAGCTGCCAAGGGGCAAGAGCACAGAGGAGGCTGCTGGTTTCAGCACACAGCTCAGCTCACCCTTGCCTTTTATGCAGTTTAAAATGACAAATGAGGTCCTAGTCTGAAGAGTTGTAGGGGAAACACTGTGGTTTAGGACAGCCATGCGCCCCTGCTGCCGCCTGCATCCCTGCCATGCTGCAGGGCGGGAGCGTGGCAGCTGCCCAAGGGAGAAACTGCTGTCTGGGTGCTGGGCTGCCCTCCAGGAGCACCTGGAGGAGACGGTAAGGGAGTGCGTGTGTGAGGAGCCATGGATTTCCTTCTCAGTTGGTCATGCAGACATAACCTCTGGGAGGACCCATGGGTAGTGTCCAAATTCTAAGGATCTGAGCCAGGTCACATTGAGTCTCTGTACCCACACGCCCTCCTTATAACGGTATCCCTGGAGTGCAAACACTGGCACCAACCAGCAGCCTGGGAGTGCCTCCTGCCACACCTCCTGGGTACGGAGACGGGCCGTTTCCACAAACCATAACCCTCCTAGCCCTAGGACACTCCCAGAACTCCATGGGTTTAAAAAGAAAGAGGGATACTGAAAACCAAAGCACCTTAGGCTGGAAAAACTGCCATGAGGGAAGCTGTGCCCGTGCAGAAGGTGGGAACTGTGCACTACAGGGGTCAGTGGCACAAGCCCAGGAAAGAGTCTGCATTTAATGAGTACAGGAAAAAAATCACAGTGGGGAAGGGAAAAGAAAAGGTTTGGGACAACAGAAGATAACTGGCAAGTCCAAACTTGCAGTGAAGCATGTGATACCTGAACTGCCACTCAGCTGCACACAGCCTGCCTCTAGATCTGCATTCAAATTCTGCCTTGCCCTGATTCCCTTTTAAGTGGTGCTGTGGATGGGATAGGATCTGACCGACAAGCGTGTATACTGCAGAACCCAGGCAGTGATCAGTGTGGGGCTGGGCACTGGTGCTGGCCTGCAGGCTCTGCTGCTGGTCCCTGGCTGCTGTGTTGGCAAGCAGCCCTCAGGGCTGGTGGCCACCAGAGGCTCTGCAGCAGGTCAAGGTAGCCAAAGAGCCCCTCACACTCTCTCCCTGCAAAGGAGACACGGGCAGAGGGGTGCTTTAGGGTCACAGGGGAACTCCTGGCTTACCTGTCCCTTCTGCATTAGCAGGTAACACGCTAACACAGAGCTTCGTGTTCCCTTCAGCAGGAAGAGAAGGCTCTGACTGCAGGTCCTGGCAGGTAAGGAAGTGCAAACCAGCTGGGGGCAGGTGTGGGGCTGTTGTAATGTTGAGCCAATACATGGTTTTCGTTATTTAAAAGAAAACATTTAAAGGCTTAATTTTTCTTTTAGCATAACACTCTGCACTGTAGGAACCTCCCTAAGCCGAAGCAGGAGGAGGGTACGTGATACCAGAACCCTAATTCTACTCCACTCTTCTCTGTGGCCCGAGCACCGTTATTCCTAGCTCCTCAGAGGGAGTCACGTAGCCAGACCTTGACACCCCCTGCCTCGAGCTGTGTGGGTTCCCTTCTGTCTACACAGCAGCCCTAACTCGGCATATCCAGCTACTAATTGAGTTAAGGTGTGATCAGCCAAATGTCCACCCTTTCACTTTTCCCCACGCTTCAGCATCACCCCAGGCGTGCACCTATCAGCAGCCCACACACCAGAAGGGGTTACAAGCCCATGGTATGTGCTTTCCCTGGCCTGTCCCACATTCCCACTCAGCTCCAGGAGTCCATGCTCAAAGGGGCTTTGCCACCAGACACCCCTCCAGGATTTGCCCAAGCTGCAGTCCATGTATGGAGAGACTCATTCATCGCTCTCCTTGGGGTCTGGTGGCAGGAAGCCCGGGGGAAGCTCTCTGAAACATGCACCTCTTCTCCTTCCCTGACCCAGAGAGCGCGTGCGTATGCTCTGACGAGTTAATCTACAATGAAGCAGGCACTGTTCTAAGCACGCAACTTGGTAGAGGGTATCAGTCAGCACCAGCCTAGAAACTGGAGCTCAGGACCTTTTAGTGGTAACAGACACACCAAAAAATCACCACTGCCATCGCAAAGGGTTTGCTTCCCAAAGCAACGACAGCTCCCAGTGCTTGTGCCCATCCGTAACACGAACCAACGGGGTGACCAGCGGGGCTCAGTGGATCGGCCGTGCTTGCGGGAACTGGTTTGTTGGCTTCATCCTCCCCAGTCTCAGAACGATCCCAGAGCAGGGGCAGGTACGATTCATGCATTGATGGCATTGGCAACGTCTGTGAACACGAGACGGCTGGGTCTCTGGAGGGGTCCTTGACTTGTCAGCAGAATCTGCATTGAAGCAGTGAAAGATGAGACCCAGCAAATCTTCCTTTGCTCAGATGCGCGTGCTTGGGCACAGACAGACTGTCCCATAACCGGATTCCGCCCCATCCTAAGGGGAGGTTGGCTAACGTGGCATTAACGAGGCTGTGACGGGGAAACACAACAGGCCAGAGAGCCAGTCACCCGTGCCAGTTTAAAATCCCCACGTCATTGGACTACTGGGTCTCGTTATTTATATATACAAGGCAGCATGAAAAGACTTGAAACATCACGAAGGCCTGGAAACGTGCCACACACTGAACTCTGGCTGCTGTTTTAGACTCTCCCTCTCTCATTATGTTAAGCCTTTAAACTTGCATTACTTTCCAGGCAGCAGTATCTGTGCATTAGCAGGCTCTGGAGGGACCTGAGGTATCCTGCTGGCCAGTCCCTGTACATAGCAAGGTTCGGCTTTTATGTGCTAAGTTTAACCCTGGCCTTGTCATTCCGCCCTTTCCTACCTGAAGGGAAGGCCTTGATGTGCACTAATAGAGGGATCTGATGTTTTCCCAGTATGTGCCGCTTGCAGGACAAGATCCTTTGCTTTTTTACAACAGAATTTCTTGCTTTCCCAGACCAGTGCATGGAATGTGTTGACTGTCTTTCATACTCCAACACACACACTCCTGTGAGCTCTTTAGCAGGTTGGGAAGCACGGCTCAAGGTAAATATTTTATAATTACAGTTGTATTTATTGTCTTCTCATTCCCTTTCTTGCTACAGATTATCTCAAGGTGTAAAGTGTGTGGAAACGGAGAATTCTGTAGAATTCCTGTTCCTGGAACTGGAAAAGCAAGGGAAGACATGGGCAACACAGAGCAGCTGGAGAGGAATTCAAGAAAGGAGAGATGTCTATGCTAAGGGGAGGCTGCATCACTGGCTAAGAGACATACCTGTTCCAGCCATCCCTGCCGGCTCTGTCTTTCAGAAAGGCTTTTGTGTGATGGTGGTGGTGACAAAGAAAACAGAAAACACTGTGAAGCTGGCTGCAAACGTTGGTGAGAAGCCCTTCTTCCCTATTTCTCCTACCTCTCGGTCCACTGAGGAAGGACACAGCCTCTTGTCAAAGATCCACCTGGGCCATTAACCAAAACTGGCCAAGCTATTACGCTCTTCCCTAACTCACAGTAAGTCAGTGGTCTCAGAGGACCTTATTTCTCAGCATGCCACAAGCCTTTGAACACTCAGAAGTGGTCAAAGCCAAGCCTTCTTCTCCTCTCCTCAAATTCAAATAGAGAACTCTCTCTCCTCCCTTTTCTCTTTCTGTGCCCCGCAAGGTTGGCCTGGAGGAGCTGACAAGACCAGATACCACAACAACGTGTGGGCTTTCTGCCTGTGTTCTTCAAGGCCTGCAGCACAGTTCTCGTTACAATTACAGCCCCTCCCTCAGCAAGGCCTTTTGCCACAGTTGTGTCCTTAGGCAAAGCAGGGATACCTTAAAACTGGGTGGTAATATTTCCCTTTCAGGACAAAGGAGCCTCAGTGATTTGTGCGCACTGAAGCCAGAAAATAGCATTCATCCTACTGCTCCTGGGGGTGCCCTGGTGGCAAACCGTAACAAACTCACCCTTCACTGCTGAAGTCGCCCTTTTCTCTCTCCTAGTTGAGCAGAGCCAGCACTTTGCCTCCCCAGTATCGTCATCCTAGTTGCCTGACTCTTCAGTCCATCCTAGGCACTCCAGAATGCTCAAGCCCCCTATCTTCAGGGCTGGCAGAGACAGGGGAAGTTCTCCTGAGGTCGGACATTGTTTTCTTACCCTACAACAACTCCATAACAAAAACAGTGCAGATACCAGTGGTGCTGGTAGCAGACTGGCTGTGACCCTGCTGCCTACCTTGCTCTGCGACGCCTGAGAAGATGCTGCATCTCGCCCGTGTTCCAGCAGCTCCTGCTCTAGTTCATCCTGTTCCTCGGTGGGATCGAAGTTGTACATGGGCATGAGCTGGTGCCGGAGTTTCTCCAACCTGTCCACAGGAGGGAAGGGTTGGTTGAAAAACTCAATAGATAGGACAGACCTGCCTTCCCCACCCCCTGCTGAGGTTTCCTGCAGGCTGTTTCTCCCGCTGCACAGGGATTCTGCTCTTGTTGCTCCTGCTGGATAAGGGTCATGTCCTGTCTTGCAGGGATGAGGATGAGAACCTGCTACACACAGCGGGCAGGAGTGGAAGACAACCAGAGTGCAGTTACGGGGATTAATTGCCATCACTAATCTGTGTTGGCAGGCATTACGCACAGAGGAATCAGACAGGGATTTAACATCCTGCAGCCCTTACAAGATCGGGCTTTATGTGGTGGGACAAAAGACAAGGTGGAACATACTGGCTTGGCAGTTTGTGACTTCTCCTCCCTGTCCCTCTGCCCTGCCATGTCACACTGTGTCTGCCTGCAGAAGTCCGCTTGTAGCTCCAGTGGCCTAAGAGCAGTACTTTAACTCTGGGGCTGATGTACATAAAATAATAAGCAATAAATACAAAACAGGAAAGAGATAGGTGTCTCATAGGAGGTTGATGCCTGTGGACAGACAGTTCTGACCCTTCCATCATTGCTTCAAGTGACAAGAGCTATCAAGCATTGCCCCAAGGGGTCTCCCTAAACACTGGGCAGCTCAGAGATGGAGGATGAGTGGGAGAAAGCTGCTGGGACAACACTGAGCCCTGCCTTAGGCTGTAGCTGAGGAGGGAAACCCACAAGCAGTTACTGGCTGCGTCACCACAAATATCTGCCTTGGCAAGTGTCAGGATGACACACTCCCTCCCTGCCTCTGTCTGGGTTTGCCAACACAACCGTTGTCTCCAGCAGTGTTGTGTTCACAGGCCAAGCATGAGCTGCTGCTGGGGAGGTACTCAGACCCGGGCTTTGAGGTGGGGTTTGGACATTTTACAGTGGGCAGCAGCACTTCTTGAAAGTCCGTGGCCAGGCCAGGGCTGCCACAGGGAGTCAGGCAGGGAGGAGGTACCACTTCTAGTGGGTCTTCACCAGTGTCTCTGCTGAGACACAGGAATCAGTGTCTCCCTGCGTGCTGCTCCCCTCTTTAATTTTAGCAAGGAGCTTAACAAGGGAATTTAGACGCCAAGTCTCAGGCTAGGAAGCTGCATTTCTGCGCTGCGCTGCTGCCAGTTGCTGTGACTGCAGCTGAAGAGGCTTTCAGCCTCGCAAGGCCAGCGTCTTTGATTGGGCTGCTGGAAAACACAGGGAGCTGGGAATGGCCGAGAGGTGAGATCCACACCTCTTATGACACAAGTTCCCAGCTTCTTTATACACTCACAAACCTCTCCTCTGTTTCAGTGCATTTCATAGATGAAGCGTGAGGAGTCTGCAGGATCCCTAACCTCCTCCTGCTCCACCGTGTTTTCCTTCCCCAAGCAGAGGAGCCTTGGAAGCTCCTTGGTGTTAGGAGGGCCAATACCAGGAGCACAGTGTCCCTACCCCTTCCTGATTCCCCATAGGCTTGTTCTCAGACGGCCACCCCTTAAAGTTACCCCATCTCTTCATCTCCTTCCTAGCTCGCTCTGGATTTTGAAGCACCGAGTTCCCTTCAGCCAACAACAGACGTTACTCACCTCTTCCTCTTCCTGATATACAGAACCTGAAGGAGAGAGAAAACCATCATCACAACAGTCGCTGTAGGATGAAGAAGAGCTGAGAAGGTAAAATCTTGGGCACAGGGCACACAGAAAGGAGGTGCAGAAGTTGTGGTGTCACTGTGCCCCAAAGCAGGGGAAGGGAGAAGGGACCACAGAAGATGGAATTCCAAACGCATTGGTGTGAGCTCCCAGCACCTCACGTGTGACCTTAAGTGCGCAAGTGCCCTGTTGTTAGGTGTGTTAGTAGTAGTAAGAGTATTAGATGTGTTATTATTAGCTGGAGCTCAGCGCATTTCTGGTGGCTGCAGGATGTGTTGTAATTAAAGAGTGGATGAAGAACCTTCCCTTTGTGGTTTTCATCTTTGGATTTCCTACAGTGCAGAAGTGCTATGACCCCATCCCCAGTGTGAAGGGAAGCAGCAAAGAGGGCATGCGGGGTGACTTGCCTCGTGTCAGCCAGTAACACGGCTGTCCTGGGAAGAAAGTGAGGCTTTTGGCCTCCACAGCCTTGTTCTGAGAACTACGAGCGCTGGATGTTGCTCTTGGGAACTTAGGACCGTTTCCAGGATAATGTTTCCGGGTTCTCTTAGGGGCTTTTGGAAAAACTCCTCCTTAGGCCTGCAATGAAATTTTGCAGCAGTCCCTTCCTGTAGGCTCCTCTGATGGTTGTATTAGTGAAGCTCTTCCTCATACAAGGAGTGGGAGCTTGCCGCTACCTCCTGTTCTCTGTTGGCAGGTAAACGAGCTGGTTATATATCAAAAGAAGAACTTGCATTGCCCATGGCAGGCCCAGAACTGTTGTTTCTGAAAGCTTCTGCCTACGGTACTGATGGTGAGGTCAGTTACGCAGCAGATCCTCAAGAGCTTTGCTGAAACCCAGCAAGCAGCACCTTGGAAATGCCGTCCAGAACGAGTCTAGCTGCAATGGATTCAGGCTGCTTTCATTCAAACAGGCATGGCCACAGGGGAGATCAATGTGGTTTCAAGAGTCTGCTTTAAAAGTCAATTTGGATGAACTTTCTTGCTGGGCCCCCATGTTGACAAGGTTTAAATCAATGCAGCTGTTCCAGTTAACAAGTCAGAACAGAATCTGCTCTGTGTTCTTTTAACTGAACTTCCTAGGGGTATTAAAAATAACCACTGATACTACGTCTGGCTTCCTCTAGGCCTGCTGAGCATCCCGCTCGGATTAGACCTCAGGGAGACTGCAGAAATATTGGCACACTGGATAAAGGCCTTAAAAAGAAAGGGATTTGGGGAACTATCAGTTCCCAGCAGTTCTATGTAAGCTTTTAGTAAAATGCAAATAAATTATTCAACCCACAGCAGCTCTAGAGCCCCTTTGCCACCCTCCACCCTATTTCTGTATAGAAATAATAAGCAAGGGTGTCTTACCATAGCTACAGCCAACCCAATCACAGTAATGATCCCAAAGGACAGCAGCATCGTGCTCATGCCGGGTCCAGAGCTGGACACATCTGGGATTTTGGTGCTGTTGAAACTGGTAGTCTCAGGGCTTATGGTAGCTGTTTCTGGTGCAGTCACATCCAGGGTTGTCCCTGGGTCCGGCTTGGCCGTGGTGGTGGTGGTGCTGTGATATAAGTCATGTATAGAGGGTGGGCTGGAACTCATCCTGCCAACGCTTGGGAGCTCCTTTTACCAAGCTGTTGTCCTCACCCATCAGCTACAGAAGCAGAGAGCTGCCCTTCGTGTCAAGGATCCTCATGTGAGACCTCTCCTTTAGCATCATCGCTGATGGTTCCTCTCCACAGCAACCACGCTGGTTTCTGCCTAGGAAAGGAGAAAAAATGAACAGCGCAGAGCTCTTGGGGACACGCACAACCCTTTCCAAAGCTTCCCAATTCACTAGTATAGTTTTCAAGAGCAGCTCGTAGATGCCCACTCAAGAAAATGACTTTTCAGCGGTACTGAGTGCCCCTGAAGTCACACCCGATTCACCTGAAGTCAGTGAAACGCTCTTCCCTTGCTTCAGCTCTGCCTTCTTGCAGGCACTTGGCAGATCTATGTGGGGATGACCCCAGAACCTCTGTTTTTGGTCGGCTCCAGGCTGAGCCAGGTGGTCTCATCAGCATTTTCCTGCTTCTGTCTCTTGCTTTTAAGTTTTGGATAGTTACACAGATACCCTTAAGTTTATCAGTGGGCACACATCCGATTAAATGGAACTCAGCCTTGAGGCACCCATACCTCAGGATGATTTTTATGGAATCCAAAGTGGGACTTCCCTGTTGTGGTAGTCACTGGTGACCTGTCAGCCACCGTGCCATCCATCGCCCACTGTCCCACAGTCCATCCCCTCTGGAAAGGCAGCTCCGTTCAAGCTGTGGGTTGGACTGGTCCCCCATCTGGTCCTAAACACAATGAGTATTTCTCAATTCCCCATGAGAGCACCCACTCAAGCTTACTCATGCACTGCTAATTATCAATATTAATTTTAAAATTAGTCCAATTTTAGAATGGAGTTGTGAAATTTGATAGATCTATTCATGCTGGAAACATGTACGGCTTTAATTGCTTTGTGCTTCTGTTGTGGAGACCAAGAGTTGCAAAACACCATGGGACGATCCTATGGGAAATAGTTGCAAAATATTGTTTATAAAGCCACTGTATAGAACGTGAGCTCAGCAGTTGCCTCTGTAACAATGCAGCTACCTCGGGACCAGAGCAGTGCTGACCAAGAACTACTGTTGCAGCCCTCGGGCAGTTTCTGTGCAGTTCAGCAGACGGGACATCTCTGGCCTGGAATGCAGCTGGGACACAGGGGTTAACGAGCTCTGAATAGAAAAAGATGTGCCTGCAAAGAGAAATAAGCCATTGTTCTGCTCTCTGTTCTATTCTAGGCAAGGTTATTGCGCAGCTCCCATTCCTGCGACGCCGCACTGCTGTCCGTAACTGCATCAAGCAGCGTGATTAACATCTGGCACTAATGACTGAAGCAGGGGAACCACACCAGGCTGCCCTGTGGTCAGTCAGCAGCCCCAGCAGCCAGCTCGACTTGCACAACGCCTGTCCTGCATCTCCACAAGCAGGTAAACCCTCCTCACACACGCAGGAACTGTCTGACAGCTCCCTGAGAACGTCTTTGTGAAGCAGGAACTGCTGGGGGATTCTGTAATGCCCAGGAGACCGTGGGAGCGGTCAGACTCTCGAGTTTCTCGAGCAATGTGAAGATGGTGCTGCTGATGTGGTCCTGTCTAACATCACGCCGAGACACGAGTTCGTTGCGGCTGGACATTCCCTTCGCTGAGCACCAAAGCCTGCAAGCCTGGTTCAAACCATGCGACACCGGGATTTCCCCAGCCATCGCTGACCACAGTAGAGCTCGGGGTGGTGGGCACGCGGGCACAGAGATGGCAAATCTGAAATCCAAGTGCCACGACAGCAGCAGCAGCTACAGCCCAGCAGGGAACGGGAGGGAACGTTGAGCTGGTACTGGGCACAGTGAGCAGCTACTCGGGGGGAACCATCGATCTGCGCTATTCGGGGAAAGTCTTCGTGATGATAAATCACGTTTTAAAAAAAACCACCAAGGAACCAAAAAGTGGAAAAAGAACATAAGTGAAAGGAGGGAAGCGGGCCCAAGGGCTTTGCAAAGCACAGCTCTAGACCTCAAACAGCTCCTGAACTTTGGACACAACATGGGTCAGGCCTTCATCTCAATGCAGCGTCAGTTCTGGAAAGCCATGGGAACTTGGATGTTGAAGCTCATACCAAGCCTTTGGGTAAGAAAGGGCCCTTTTGTGGGGGCCAGACGCTGTGCCGCTCTGCTCCCTGAAAAGAGTTAGGCTGGATGCAAACTATCCAGCTGAAAATCCGGTCAGGTGGGGATGGGGGCTCCTGTTTGCGCTACTGGAGTCCCGTCAATGCTGCAGGATTGCCAAGCCCAGATCTGCAGGCTGGGCACGCTCCAGGTCTCTGATGGCTGCTCTGGGGACAGGGACAGCTACTGCCTATCGCTGGCAGGTGGCCCATGCCCAAACAGAACAGAAGAGGAACCAGACCCTCGGCTGCTGTGAGCTGGCATTCTTCCATTGCCTGCACCAACAGCTTCTCCTACTGCTCTGCGCTGGGCCCTGCTGGGTTGGGAATGAGGAGAACGTGTTTGTTTCTCTCCCAAGCCAGCATTTCCCAGCTGGTCTGACAGCCACTGTGGTGGCCAGCACCTTGGAGCTGCAGGACATCGTGCCGGGCACCAGCTGAGGTGCTCCCAGTCTCAGTTCTCATCCCTCTGTGCTGCGGGTTCCTCTCGGGCATGGGGGGAATAGGAGGTTGTGTCACAGGGATGGAGAAGGGTTGCAGGGTCTCTGGGTGAAGGGGGCAAACAATAACTGCTATTTTCCCTGCATGAATGAAGTGTCGCTGGTAATCCAGCAACACCAGTGGCATTGGGTCGCCACTGGCTGTAGGATATGCTTCCCAGGTTTCCTCTTCCCTGTTTGAGGGCCGTCCTGGGAAATCATAGAATTATAGAACCGTAGAATCGCTTGGTTGGAAAAGACCTGTGAGATCATCGATCAGCCAACTCAGATCCCTGAGCACCTTCTCTACCCATCTTTTAAACACCTCTAGGGATGGTGGCTCAACCAAACGGGGCGACCCAACGCTGCTCGCTATGGGATGTGGTTCCCAGGCCTCCTCGTCCCCTTTTCAGTGCTGTCCTGGGAAATCATAGAATCACTTGGTTGGAAAACACCTTTGAGATCGTCAAGTCCAACCGTCCCTGTCCTCTACTGAAGCAGCCCTGAGCCGCTCCCGTACCGGTCTTCGAAACCCCTGCGGGGACGGGGACTGCGCCGAATGGGGCGATGGGCAATGGCAGTGGCTCCTGGCTCTGCTCCTGCTGGAGGGCTGTCCTGGGAACCCGCCCCCTGTGCCCGCTGTCCCGACTCCGCTCCCGCTGCCAGAGCTCCCCCGTCCCGCCCGGTTCAGCCGTCTCCCCGCCCCCGGCGCTGCCCCGCGCCCTCCCGGGCTGTGCCCCGCACCTCTCCCCTCTTCTGCCGTCCCGGGGAGGGGTTTCCAGGCGGATAACGGGCTGCGTGGCCCCGGGGCTGGCTGGGCGGGGGCCGGGGCCGGGGCCGGGGCCGGGCACAGCGCGGGGCAGCGCCGCTCGCCCTCCCCCGCCGCCCTCTCTCGGCCCCGGCACTTACTGAGCGCTGCCGGCGGCGGCTCCGCTCGCCCCGGAGCGGCGGGGGGGCAGGGCGGGACGGCACCCTTCGCGCGCGCGCCGCGCGAGGCCCCACCCCCGCCGCTCGAGGCCCCTCCCCCGCCGTCCCTGAGACGGAGGTCCCGCCTCCACTGCGCGGTGCCGCAGGCGATTGGTTGTCGCCCGCGGGCCTCGGCTTGCGATTGGTCGAGGTGCCTGTCAGTCGCGCGCGCGGCGGCGGGAGGCAGTGCGGGCCGGCGGCGCGCGGTGAGCTGTGGGGATGGGGGAGGATGGAGCGTTGCTCTTCAGGCGCTTTCCCGAGCTTCCCAATCCCCCTACGCCCCTTCCCAAGCCCTTCAGGCCCTCGATATCAGTTCCCAAGCCACTCACACTCTCAGTCGCCTCACGCCCCTCAGGTTCTTTCCCAGCGCCTCAGGAGGGCCCGGACGGGCTTGGGAAGGGATCCAAGCCCCTCAGACCCCTCACACCAATTCCAAACTCCCTCAGACTCTTTTCCCAAGCCCCCCCTGCCAATTCCAGGCCTCTCATGCCCTCCCCAAGGCCCTCACCAATTGCAAAGGCCCTCAGCCCCCTTCCCAAGCCTCTCAGACCCCTCACAGCAGTTCCCAAGCTCCTCAGGCCCCTGGGAGCGAGACAGGGAGCTCAGGGCAGGGCTGGGAGTGGGACAGGTGATGCCTTTAACGTTGGACTGCAGCGAGTCACGTACTGGGGCTGAGTGGCCCAAACCACACAGCTGCAGGGAAAAAGAAGCCTATTCCCAGCTTTGAGCCCCCTGATCCAGTGAGAGGTGTCCCTGCCCACGGCAGGGGTTAGAACTGGATGGGCTTTGAGGTGCCTTCCAACCCAAACCATTCCATGATTCTGTGACTGTTTCTTGGCAGGGACCTCACATCAGTAGCTGGTCTTTACAACTAATGGCAGTAATGGCAACTTTGTATCAGCCATGGCCAAGTAGTCTTATCTGCCTCCCTAACAGCACTCATAAGTAATATTTTATTCCTTTAATGTTCCTGTTGTGGCACTGTCTCCAAAACAGGGCCTTGGCATGGGGAGCTGCTGTATAGCTCTCAGACTGTTTATGCATAACATGAAGGCAAGTTTTCATAGGGGCTGCTTATCTCTCTGCTGGGGGTAATGACAGTGGTACGAAGGTGATCCTTGGGGTCTTAGAGCGTCCACGCCTTTGCCAATAGGTGGCAGATAAACCATTTCTGAGGTCCTTGCTGTGTGGGATTTCCTCTGGTGCTTCCTTGGGCTCTTTGGTTTGATTTTTACAAAGGAGGGCAGTGTAACTGCCCCACGCTGCTGCCTGTGCAGTGCCTCATGCCGCAGGGTCCAGGCCTGCTGCAGGGTTCGTTGCCAGCATCTGCCCAGGCAGGAGATGACCCAACCTCCCTGGACCTCCCAGCGCTCCCACATGGCAGAGCCACACACTCTGGGAGAGGTATTTAGTTGTTTGTGTGGTGATTTTCTGGAGGAACTGCAGGAGGGGAGGCTGTGGCCTTTCTGAGACAGTGACGAAAAGCAACTATCAACAGAGGAATGGGAGTGGGCGCTCAGGGAAACCCACAGTGGCTCCAGGGACTGTGAGTCAGAACTGGAGGGGGGCCCTCATTTCTGATGGATCACAGGAGGAAAGTGGGTTGTTGTTCTGTTGGTCTCGCTCAGTTCCAAGTGTGATATGCAGCAGCTGTTTCGTAAAGTTTCATCTCCTTTGTCTCCTGCGGTCATTTTGGGTTTTTTTCTTCCCTTTCTGTCTGGCTCTGCCTTCCCTCTCCTTTAAGAGACTGACTTCCTGCTGGCAGGATTTGGCTTTTCTGGCCGTTCTCTTTCAGAGTGTTTTTCTTCCCCCTAGACGTAAGTTAGGAGGTTTTCTCCTTCCTCTGCCCTTAGCAGCTCAACCCTGGTTATGCAGCCCCTTGTGTCATCTCTGGGGATGGTGACAGTGTGGAAAACCCTTGATCCATGGCATCAAGGTCTTCTGCGAGCACACCAGCTAACCTGGGGCTTGTGGTTTATGAACAGAGAGAGGAATGTAAGAATTTAGGAGAGACTGAAGGTCTTCCTGCAGGAAACCAGGGTGAGCTGCCCACAGGGTGCAGAGCCAAGCACTGGAGCTGAAAGTTGGTGTGTCTGCAGCTTTCTGGGACCAAGGACAGTCAGAAATGTCATGCCTGTGTGTAGGTGCACTCCCTTCTGCCCTGCCATGGGCACGGCCTGTGGAGTTGGGCAGCTCTGCAAAGAAGTGCGTTGCAGTGGCAGAGCTGGTTAGGTGTCACTGAAGTCTCTTCTTGGGATAATCCTTTGTTGCTCTTAGGGTGTGAGTAATTGGTTTGGTACCTGTGGGCTGGGATTAGGGCAAACAGTTCGCATCCTGTCAGAGGGGAACCTGTGATTTGCTAGCCCAAGGGATTCAGGCTGTACTCTTGTCTCCTTTTCTAGGCCAGAAGAGCTGTGAACCCATGCCGTGTTCGTACTGCCCTGAGGAGAATCCACTGACTGTGGTCAGCTGGTGCTTATCCACAGTGGCTTGCGGTGGCACCAAGCATATTGTGAGTCTCAGCACGGACTAGATCAGCTGATGGCAACGAGGAACACATGTGGAAGCCAGCAACTGAATTTGCAACAATGAGAAGCCTCACCCGCCCATCTCTCAGAAAGTTGTTGGGTCTCTCATCTCAGTGTGTGCCTGGAGGATTGAGTCAAAATAAGGGTCCTGTCCTCAGTCCCAAGTGGTCACCTCTGAGGCAGAGCTGCAGTACAAGGTCAGGACTTCTTACTGCCACCGATGTGGTCAACTACTGGCAGAAGGTGTTTGAGACAAACGGGATCCCTGAAGCACGAGAATCCAGTGAATATATCGTGTCATTTGTCCTGGGAGCAAAAACAGTTAAGTAATAGGAAAGGAGTAAGGTTTATGCATGCCTCTCACTCTCGTTGAGGTTGTATTCCTTACCTTTCTTTTTATCTCACTTACAGGAAGTAGAACAACTTTTCCCTTCCTCAGTTGGCAGAGAGGGCAAGATGTAATTTATTAATGCCAGTACTGCACCTGAGGTCTCTCAAATGCCTTCTTTTGCTGAGACTGAAATGTAACCCATGACACCCACACTGTACCCTGACTTCCTTGGTGAAATGGTTCTTAATTTTACCTGCTCTTCTGAGCCCTGAAAAGTAGCAGAAGAACCATTGTACCAGTTTGTGTTTAAACATGCATATAGGCTCTCCTAATCATTTGTAGTTTCCAGCAGGCCCAGGCATAAGTGTTTGTCACCATGCTGGGTTTCCCTGGGGAATGCCCTCAGGAGGGGCAATGGACACCCAAATGGCACAAGCGTGCAGGTTTTAAAGTGACCTTCTCTTCAGTTTCAGAGCTTGAACTCCAAAAGCCTCCACACTCCGCTTACAGCAGTGCAGCAGAAGCAAATCCAGCAGCTGAGCAACAAGCGACTGGAAAGGTGGGAGCATCCTCTTACAGTTGTGCATTTAGAAGGTTTTCTTTCAGTCTCAGTCCAACCAGAAGAATGGTAGCAGAGAGAAGGAAGATGACCTTTAGCAGTTGATGTCAGGTGATAGTGCTGTGTTGGTCTCTCATGCTGGCTCAGGTGATGGGCATTTGCTGTTGTTGGGGAGCAAGTCACCTGTCTGGGAAGAAAGAGAGCTTAAGAGATGTTGCAGAGGAGCAGGAAATTGGCAACACTGATGCTGAGTTGGGTACGTTTTCCTTACACTCTTTTGTGCTTACAAAACTTGGACTTGGCTCCTTCTGTCTCATTCAGCTGCTGGCCCTGTTCTGGTTTGTAGTGTTGCTGTGCTTTCCTTTCTATGCTTTGCCTGCAGAGAGATTTCCTTGGTATTTTGACGTTATCCATGGCTTTTGTAGCTTTGGGCTCCATTTGGTCTCCACTTGCTTGCCCTGAGGAGTTCTCTTAGCACAAAAATGAAATGGGTTTTGTGTGAAGGAGCTATCTGGAATCAGGTTGGTCCTGGGGAGTAATGTGTGGGTAAAGGAAATATTCAGGAGCTTGGATCATTTGGAAAGGAGGGAGATGCCTGGGAGCATGTTGGAGGTAGCATCCTCCTGCTTGTTTACATGAGTGTGGTTATGGTGTGGATCTTCATTTTGCTGTGTGGATTGATCCCACCATATCTTTCACAGAACAGGATGCGAGGGTTTCTCTGGAGTTAGTGTGCTGGCAGTGGTTACTGTATGTAGGCTCTGAGTATATGGGAATATACTCAGATTACTCAAATTATCCTGCTGCTCTTGGATCTTGAGC
This sequence comes from Neomorphus geoffroyi, assembly GCA_033558235.1. NCBI lineage: Eukaryota > Metazoa > Chordata > Aves > Cuculiformes > Neomorphidae > Neomorphus > Neomorphus geoffroyi. The sequence continues at coordinate 13,123,282 of JAUMJM010000050.1, forward strand.
TAGGAACAGAGATGCAGATTTCCCTGTCTGGCTTGCAGGTTCCTCTGCCTGAAATGCCGTTAGGGCTGCAACAAGTATCTGCTGCTCTGCATGAAGAAGTGAGGTGTGATGCCTCAGAGCAGCTGAAAACCCAACCCCAAAATTCATCAACTCATGGAGGGTGGCAGGAACATCTAGAAATATAGTTCAGTCCCCCTGCTCAAAGCAGGATCAACTAGAGCAAGTTGCTCAGAGCCGTTCCCAAATCAGGTTTTAATATTCAAAGACAGATACTACGTAATGTCCCTGCACTGTCTGTTCTAGTGTTTCACCACCCTCACAGTATTTAAAAAGGAAAATAAAAGGGAGTGGTTCTTAGGTTTAAATGGAATTTTCTGTATTTCATTCTGTACCTTTTTCCTGTCTTTTCACTGAAAACCACTGAGAAGAGTCAAGCTATGTCTTCTGTATTCCAGATACATATGGTTATGGATGCGATTTCCCGCCCGTGCCCCCAGCCTAAGCCATTCTTTCTCAAGGATAAACTGTCCCAGCTCTCAGTCTCTCCTTGTGTGTCAGATGCTCCAATCCCTTAATCATCCTAGTGACCATTTGTTGGACTTACTCCAGTGTTTCCATGTCTCTCCTGCACTGGGATCCCAGCACTCCAGATGTTTGCCAAGTGTTGAATAGAAGGGAAGGATCCTCTCCCTTGACATGCTGGCAGAGCTCTGCCTAATGCAGCCCGGGAAGCTGTTGGTCTCCTTTGCTGCACGGGCGCGTTGCTGGCTTGCGGTCAGCTTGTCCACCCGATCCCCAGGGCCTTCTCTGAAAGGTCTCTGTCCAGCTGTTGGCCTGGAGCCCATACTGGTGCATTGCGTTATTCCTTCCCAGAGGAGACAGTATCAAAACCCCTAGGAAAGTCAAGATACACTGTGTGGATTGTTCTCCTCATGCATAAAGCCAGTCTTTGTGTCATGGGTGGCCGTCAGGTGGGTCAGGAGTGATTTTCCCGTTGTGAATCCATGCTGACCAATCCCAGTTATCTTCCTCAGTAGGTTTGGAAATAGTCTCTCTCTGATTATTTGTTCTATTGCTTTCCTCAGTATCAAACTGAGGCTGACTGGCCTGTAGTTCCCTGGGTCCAGCACTCAATAGGAAGCTCTTCTGTGGGAATGGAGCTCCCACAGCTCTCTGAGTCCACGTTCACATGGCACAAGGAGCTGAGAGTTTTAGGGGTGTCTAGGTGCTCACCCTCAGAAGGGTTACGTGGTTAGTAGTCCGGTAGGCACAGTGTTGAGAGCTTTTCTGTCTTACGGATTGTGGTCCCAAAGTGTTCACCCTTGCTTTTGCCTGCCACAGAATGCCGGTGCAGTATGTGCTTGGTGAGTGGGACTTCCAGGACCTGACTCTGAAGATGAGACCCCCAGTGTTTATTCCTCGGCCTGAAACAGAGGTATGAATGTGGGGAGCAAGGCAGGGATGGGCTTGGATCTGAATTGCACCACACGATACAGTCATGTGCCAGACCCTCTGCTCAGGTCTCTGTAAGGAGGGGCCTGTGCTGTAAAAAGAATGAATAGGCTCATTTGGACAGAATGTCCCCTGCTGACAATGGTAGAAGAGATTTGAAGAACTGGCTTTGGAAATGGGAAGATCACCTTTGCCTCTTCTGGGGAAGGAATTGTATTTGGACTGTATGAAGAAAGCAGTAGCTTGCTAAAGAGAGGGTGCAGTCTGCAGAATCCTTCACCTGACACCTTTTATTACACAGAGTTTGAAAGGCAAAGACAGCCTGTGCTTCTGTTGTGTCCTTTGAAAAAGAAGGTGCTACTGAAATCCAGACAATTCAGTGGGAATCAACACAACTACCACCTAAACATCCTCTCATCTAAGCCTGTAAAGAACATTCAGGACCTGATTCTTGGTTTGATTCCATCCCTGGAGGTGTTTAAGGAAAGATTGGATGAGGCACTTAGTGCCATGGTGTAGTTGACAAGTAAGAGTAGGTGTAGGTGTTGGGTCATAGGTTGGACTCGATGATCTCAGAGGTCTTTTCCAACCTTATGATACTGTGATGCTGTTTGGTGTGGGGCATCAGCAGCATCACATCAAGAGCCTGCTAGGCTCTAAATCGGAGTGGTGACACTTGTGTCCAGAGAAGATGTGAGCTCTCTTGTGTCTGTATTGGGTCACTCTGGTGATTTAGTTTGGAGATAGGGCTCTAAGGAGCAGTTTTGTCAGTTGGAGCCCAGCAATGGGTAGCTTTGTTATCGACAGTGGTATTTCTGCTCCAGTAGATTCAGGAGATTATTTCCAGCCTCTCACTCCCCCATTAATTCATGGATGCAATGTGAGCATTAAGACCAGGGAGAAACTGCATGTTCTGCAAGTCAAAACGTCTGCTGGCAAGGCTTCCTCTGGTGCTGCGCTCTAATTCTCCCCATGCAGTGCCAGGCTTCAGACAAAGGCCTGTTGTGTGGAGTGGCAGCTAGGGTGGCTCAATGCCTGAGAATGCTGTTAATTGTGCTCGCATGCGTGATTTTGGTATGAGCATCTCTGCTGACCCAAACTGAAATGCGGTGCTGTGTTTGAAACCACTTAACATACCCTGGTGCAAAAATGTAGCATAAACAACTGAAAGCAAATCCTGTCTCTTTGGAAAAGCTGTATTTGATGTGTCACAATACTTACTACGAGGGCACTGGTTTTGGCACCAGAAATGTATGATGATAGCTCAGGAATGGAGCACTGTTGGCAACTGAGTTTTCTTGTCATGTGATGCTGGGGAGGTGAAATGGACAGGAGAAGTGTAGGGGCAAGATCCAGCTGTTCCGCAGCACCTGGCAGAACATTTCCTCAGGCAGGTGCTGCTTCCAGGAATGTTCACGGTGCATAACCTGTTGCACGAAGTGAGTTGGTGTCCAGATCCCTTTCTTCTGTCTGGAAGCAAAGGTTGGTCTTCTCTGACTCAGAGCTCTGTGCCTATGTTTTGTGTTGGGGTTTGCCTGTATTTTGGTTCATTGGGGTCATTTTTCCAGACCTCACTGGACTTCAAAACTGCAGTGGAAGTATCTCAATTCAAAAATATTGAAATTATTTGCATCTGTTGCTCTCTTTTTGTTTGGGATTTCTCTGCACCATTCTTAAAACCAATAGTTAACAAACTTTTCATCAAATAATATCTGTAAATAATCATTGTTCTTTAGGAAGTGGTTCATTATCAACATTGATATCCCAGGTTCAAGTTGTTTGTCTGAGAGTGCATGCAGAAGCTACGTGGTGTGCCTTGAGTAAGTGTAACTCCCTAAATTGACTTGTTAGTGCAGATAAACAAGCCGCTGCAAAATTTGCTTCCTAGTTTTATTTATGTAGTTTCTGCAAACATCCCTACTTGTTGAGAAGAGGAGCCATCTTTATCATGCACTCTTTATTCTGAGGTTTCTGCCTCTTGCTCCCAGATGCATTGGTAATGGTATGAAAGCAAAGCACAGTGTGACATAAACCACCAGCATTGTTTCAGTCCTGGGGACAGACACATGGAAAGAGAGCAGCTCAGTTTTCCGCTTTGGTTTTGCTCTGTGTCAAATTTGCCTGTTTGTAGTCTGTTTTCCTCTGTGGTAGCTGAGCCCTCTCCCATTTGCTCCCTCTGGGAATGTTTTTTCAGCACATGTGGCTTCGTTCTTCTGTTCCATGGGAAGCGAGGTGGAGGGAGCACAGGCAGCCAACATTTGGCAACTGGCAGGTCCTGTTTAAGCTCTGAGAGTGGGATAACAAAGCAGATGCATCCAGTCATAACTTTTTGGTGTGCAGGGCTGATAGATACCTCTATGAGCATGGACGTATTGCGTGGGAGGAGGGCTTTGTTAAGTCCTGAGTCTCACCTTCCTCTGTGAGCAAGGCTTTGGACTCGCAGCTACAAGCACTGGGTGGTTTACAAGGGACTGTGGAATTCAGGGTCCTGCCTGCTTTCCTCACAGGACCATCCGAGCCAGGGGAGGTGCATGGGCTGAAGCTCAAGGGTGCTCTCTGTCTCGTGAATCGTCTTTGTTATGCGATCATTGTTGTAATGTCAAGGAACCCCTGGCTCAGCATTGCTCAGTTACTCTATTAATGGAGAAGAAAGTCCTTTTCCTAAAGAAAGTCCTTCTAAAACTTGGGCTGTGTTGCCATTGCAGCATCCTTGTGGATCAGAGGGAGAACAGGATAAAGGGAGAGAGAACTCAGCCAACCGTTGGTACATGATTCCTTTTTTGTACAGGCAAATATGGGCTAAATGAAGCCTCACCATGGCTTCACTGAGAGATTTAGTTTGGTCCAGCACATCTCTGTCCATTACCCCTAGAGGGCACCCCAGGCTTAGGCTCACCAGTTCCTGATAGGTCTATTTCCTACTAATTATAGGAGTTCAGGTGTTTTCTGATCCTCTCCTCTGAGATGCTGTGTTTGAAAGCAAATGAAGGCTTATTTATTCAGTGGAAACAGAAATGCTCATATTTTATCCCTTGCAGCTGCTGTGTGGGTAGAGTCAGGTTCTTGGAGGCTGAGTTTTTGTGTCTGCTGGAGGAAGGCTTCTGGAATGACAGATCCAATTCTGCTTAGGAGGATTGTCACAGTCCCACCATCCCCTCAGGGCACCCAGGAGTCCCTTGGTGACACCTCCTTCACCTGTTGGGATCTCAGCACAAGCTCAGACCCTTGCATACTTTTTTTCTGTCTTGGCTTTGTCGTCATGGCTGTGGCATGAGAACAGTGCGTTGTCCTGTAAGGAGGGGACACTGTAGGGTGAGGATGCATGTTTAGCCTGCGAGACATCTTAGGGGAAGAAATTCCACATCTACATCATGCTGAACATGAATAGTCATGCAGAAAGATCCTGGCTGCGATCTGTGAGAGCAGGAGGTCATATAAAAACCAGAAGAAATACTCTGTGGGTCAGACGATATTGGTCTGTCCAGTTCATTACTGTGTGTCTGGTCAGGGCTCGTGGCGGGGAAAAATTACAAGTTAAAAGATAGGTATGGAAGGATCCCCGCTTCTGACAGTTGGCAGTTAAGGGTTGCTCATAGCCAGAGCTGGGATTAGGGCCATTCTGCTTCATAATCACTAATGGATGTGTCCTCCATTCATTTGTTTAATCCTCTTTTGAGCCTGTCCGTGCCTGGCCTCCATGACCTCATCTGACAGTGAATCCTTCTAATTCTGCATTGTAAGTGGGGGGAAAGTATTTTCTTTGATTCTAGTGCTTCCAGATTTAGCAAGAAAGTCCTTCCTTCTTACTGTGTAACACACAAACCATTCACACTCTCTACACCATTTGCATTTTCAGTCCTGTCGCTATCTAATTGATTCTTTTTCCATCCATGATTTTTAAGCTTTTGTTCCCTGCACTGGATTGTTTCTTTCCCAGGATAAAAAGTGTTCAATCCACAGGAACCACTGCTGTTGCTTGCGTCTGTCAGCGGAATGGCATTCATTGTGCTGGGGTGTCTTGTGAAAGCTCTTTAGGCAAAGGTTTGCCCAGAGAAACCTTTCATGAAGTTTAACCTTACTTCTAGCTAAAATATAATCATTAACCTTTCAAGAAGGTCGGGCGCACAGGGAAGGAAAGACTTCTGCTTCCTGACGTGTGTGTGCAAATACACAGGTTGCAAGGTGGGGCCTTTCTCCAGGATTTTATGTCAAAGCAAAGTATACATTTGCTGTTTTAATCAGTGCTAAAAGCAAGGTTGTGATGCAGAATGGCCTTTCATTTCCCTAATTCTGTTACTACAGTGGATTACTTTCAGAATGGCCAGAAGGTCATGCTGCCTGGTGGAGTGCAGCCATGGTTTTGCCCCTGACCAGTTGTCTCTTAAAGGAAGGCTGTTTCTCCTTTCTGCAACACTGGCTTCCCAGTCTGGGAAATGAAAAGGATGATGGTACCCTGTCTTGTATGTAGCTTAAGGTCCTTTCCTGAAATATGCTTAGACTCCTGTAAGGTTTATTGAACATGAATGCAGGGCGTTATTTAGTAGATCAAAAATTAACTGCTATCTCTCAAAACATAGCTGTAAATAAATGTGTTGAAGTTTACAGATCAAATTTTGCCCATATCACAGGTAATATTTTATCCGTGTGTTGAAGGAAAACAATATTTGCTGAAAGTGGGCTGTGAGACAGAAGTTGAGGAATGGGAATTACAAAGGGAGCTTGTTGTTGCTGCACAAGTGTTTAACAGGATCATACATGCAGAGGCAAATAATGCAGCCTGTGCTTTGTGGCTGAGGGGCTTCCCTTGCCTGAAGAGCTTGAAGATTTGGGGCTCTTCTGGGTACTGGCTGACAACAAGCATGTGTTTTCAGAGGGCTGCCCAGCAGGCTGCAGCGATCCTTCTGTGCGTTAACGGGGAATTGCCAGGTGCAAGTCACAGGATGAAATAATCGGCGTACAGCAGTAGTGGAATAGTTGCAAGAATATTATTGTCCGGTTATGTTGCTGGCTGGTTGAGAAAGAGATGGAAAACTGGGCTTGGAGATGAGCCAGGAGGTGGATTAACAGCTGGAAAAAATTTGTCTTGTTGTGAAAGGCTGTTTAGCTCATCAAAGACGAGCTTAGGGGTTAATTACCTGGCACAGGGAGCAGGAATTTGATAACAGAAGTCTCTGATTTCATAGACAAGTGTATAATGAGCACTGTCAATGCAGGCCAGAAGAAAAGGTGTGCATCTTTAACAGAGAGTGTAATTAATTACTGACACTGTTTAGCAGGAGTATGTTAAAGTCTACTTTAATGTAGACTGTTTAAAGTAGTCTGTTTAAAGTCTACTTTAGAATCAGGACAGGATGTTTTCCCAGGACATGTTTCTCCTTGTTCAAAAGAAAATGGAGAAAGAAGCAGGGTTGTTCCTGGCTGACTGGCCAAGATGAACTATGGCAGCAGTTTCTCCTGGCTTCCTATACAAGACAAAAAGGTTCTGCTGCTGCCCAGGGTTACTTCAGAGCTGGGGATTGCCAGAGAGACTCAGAAATGTAAATTTAAAGCTAAAATCTGTGCTGAAGGAAGGGAAGGCAACTGCTGTTCTTTTAAGCCACGCACAAACCTGTTCCCCAGGTTAACATTTATAGACTTTCCTAGTACATTCTCACAGATCTCCGTTTTTTTAATGTCTTTAATTTTCTGACCCTAAAAAACTCTATGAAGTTTTCAGCTTTTTAATCTCTCTTTCCACTTGAAAGAGGGTCTCTATTTCTGTGAGTTTCAGCTGAGTACCTTAGCTCATCAGCAGTTAGGGCAAGATTTAGGACTAGAACTGGAGAAAAATGAGGTCTAGGATGGCTGTAACAGGGCGGGGCTTGAGGGTATTGCCACAGGGTCAGAGGAAAGAAATCCATTCTCTCTGCTCCCCTCAGCTTCTCGCAGACCTCCAAGTAACTGGAATTTCAGAGCTAGGCGTGAGGGAGCTGGAGCAGCACACCTGTCTAGATGCTGTACCTGTCAGTGGTCAATACCAGTACTTGCAGAGAGGGGAAAAGCCTTGCTTCTGGAGAGAAGTGCCTCGAGGTTTGTGCTGGAGACCCAAGGCACGGGCATTCTACGGTGACCATGACCCACTGCTCTTGCCCCTCGCAGGCACGTTTAAGCTTTGAGGTGACAGTCATGCTGATTTCTCTTGGGCAATAGCATATATGGGTTGCAAAGGGTGCTGCCTTTTGATGAAGACATTTCTGGGTGCTGTCATAGCCTCTCTTCCGACAGATGAGCCAGTGCCTGGCACATGCCCCAATGCATCAGGAGCTTCTGTTGTGCGACAGGAAAGCCAAACCCCTTCCTCAGCACTGGGTGTGCCTTTACCTGTCTGTCTGTCATTGCTTCTGCCTACAACCACCTTCTTTTTCAGGATCAGTGACTCCTTCTGGAGTTATTCAGGTGTTTTGCTTTCTGTACGTGTGCATATGGAGTTGCATGGACTTGGTGCAACATTTTCTCTTTCCTACGGTGGCAGGAGAGCCCAAGACACAAACCCCATTGCTTGCCTGCTCTCCAAGCCCTGAGCTGGCTTTGGTTTGGAAAAAAGGCACGAGGCAGTGATCTTCTGTGGCCATTGCCATGGAGTTAGGTTTCCAGCTTGGCTTCCTGCTGTTTTGTCCTGGGCTGATTGGCAGCCAAGAGGACAAACAGGAGGGGGGAGTGATTTGGTTAATATCAGATCAGGCTCTATGGAAAGGCCTGGATTCTGAGAACAGAAGTTTCTGGAAAGCACACAAATAAGTAAAACATTCCCAGGAATGTGCGAGAGCAGAGACAAGGTGACTCGGGTTTTCAAGTGTCTTTTGCTTTCCTCATCCTGTTTGCCAGCTTGGGAAGTTACAGCCTTTTGTGACTCTTGTGGAACCTTGTCTTCCCTGCTTTCCCCAGAGCAGGTGGGACATGAAAAAAGGTGCTTCTAAGGAATGCATTGTGAATTTGTGACCTATACCCTTGCCTTTCCCATTTGCCTCCTCTTGGTTTTCTTATCCTTGTACTTCTAATCACAGAACCATCTCTGCTTTTGGACTGTAGCCCGTGATCCCATCATCTCTGAGCTTTCAGGCAGCCCTGTAGCCACTGTCAAGCAGTGAGAATCTCTGCTGTTTCCTCCTGACTGTCTTGGTGCTGAAAGCTGCCTGACCCTGCTGCTTGGAGCCGTGCAGCTGCGGAGCTTGTGGTTTGGGTGCTGGCAGACGCCGTCCTCACACTTGGTTTGTGCAGCTGCAGTTCCAAGAAATACAGTGAACTAGAGACCTGCCCCAGGGAGGGGGAGGTAATACCAAGAACCTGCCAGAACACGCGCGTGTGCTGGGGCAGAGCTGGGGAACTGGGGCTGTGGGTGGAAGGGTGAGGTGGAGGCGCATTGGAAGCTGGAGGTGTTCACAAAGGTTTGCGTTTATTTCGCTGAACAGAGAAGATGGGGAAAAAAAATAAATGACAGCGTGAACGTAGGGTGAATTTGGCAGTGAACCAAGACTTCCTGGAATCACAAGGTGACAGCGTGCTGCGAGTAGCTTGGCCAGGAGACAAAAGCTTGAGAACCCCTGGGTGCTGGAAATCAAGTAGCACGAGAAACAAATATTTGTGTCCCCCTGTGTGTGGAACCGCAGGTAATAGGTCCCTCCTAGTCCTTGGAAGCTCTTCCTTTGTTAGTCAGGACCAGATACCCTTCTCCCTGCCAAAGACAATCCTGCGTTTTTCCCTATTGATGTTTAAACTCACTTCTGGCAAAGACACGGAGGGTCTAGATGCTCCCACCTTCTCCCTACTCTGTTTTCTGCTAAGGAACAGAACGTTGGTCTCTGAAAACCCATCACTTGATGCCTGCATCACCTCTAGCCCAGTGCAAAAACCCTTCCAGTTACTTTGCTTTGCGCATAGCTCAGCACCCTCATGAATGCACAAGTTTGAGGTGGCTGGTGCTCTTGACCTCATCTTGAATATTGATTTGCATAAAATCCTGTAAAATGGAGAAGAAGAGGAAGTCCACTGATTATTGCTGGGCACAAGAGGAGTTTGCAGTGTGCCGTGAGAGGATTTTAGTTCCTTTCTGGTTCTGTCTGTTTGCCATTTGGTCCCTCCACTCCTTACAAAAATGGCTTTTGAAGGTGTAGGGAGATTCTTGCACAGGCTAGGGGAGAGAAGATCTTTAAAATGTTCCATTTCTTGACTCTGACACAAATATCACAGCAGGCTCCAGCATAAAAGTAGTTCTGCCAGTACCCGTAGCACTGGTTAGCAGGATTTTTAGTGTAGGCTGTGTTGTTGGTGACAGTAATGGTGCATATTGTAAGCAATAATTTGAATTTTAATAACTCCACAGTTGAGCATTCATCCAATCCAGCGGTTAGCATGGTGTGGGAAAATACAGAATCAGATCACATTTCTGATAATACTTCTCTGATTTACAATTCTACTTTTCCTTAACACAGCTCTTAGGATTTTATTTTTACAGATTTTTATCTACCACACTGAAAGCAAAAGGACAGTGGAAGAGCAGTCAAGCTCTGTTTGTTTAAATGATCATAGAACCATAGAATGGTTTGGGTTGGAAGGGGCCTTAAAGATCATCTAGTTCCAACCCCTTTGCCATGGGGAGGGACACCTCCCACTAGAAGGAAGGTGGGATGGTGATGATGATGATGATGATGACGATGATGATGTGGGAGTCTGGTTCTGGTCTTTGTAATGTCTGCTTTTCTGCAGGAGGTCATTTGCCCTCACACAATTCCAGACCTCCTTGTTCCTAACTGGAGTTTGAGGAACCCATTTCCACGATCTAAAGTGATGTTATTGGAGAGGTGGGGATGAGGTTTCTGGAGCACTGGGTTCAATGCTCTGCTATGCCGTAAGCCTCCTTCGTGAGCTTGGGCTGGTCACTGTTTCCCATTGCTCACCTGGAAAATGGGAGTTGTGAGGATACTGAAGTGCCCAGCGTGTTGCAGGGATGGGCACCTGAGCAAGCCAGCTCATTTTCCTGGCTTTAGTGAATGTAAGGACGTGCTGATTTTCAAGTCTTGGTTGTAACCAGAGCAGCATTTTCCTGTAGTGAGAGGGATTTCTCTCTGATGTATTGACTCCTGTAAGGGGTGTGAGTGGCAGTGAGTCCTTCTGAACAGCCTGCTGTTTCAGTTCGGAGTGCCAGGCTCTGCAGAATTCACCTGATGTACTGCGAAGGTTCATTACCTGGGCTGCCAAAACGTTGTCTGTTATTTCCCAGTGGGAAAGGTGATACTTGAAATTCGTTCTCCTACATTCTGCAAAGTGGTGTGATTTATCACTTTCCATTAGTGACATTGTGGAGATTGATGGGAGGAAGGAGGTGACGATGGCAGAGACTCATGTAGATCCAGGAGCATGGATAAAAATCTTTTCCATGTGACTTTATCCCAACAAAATGTAGTTGGAATCCACAATCTGAAACCCATGCAGGGAGTTGGTCATTTGGGTCGTTCATTGCCTTTGCTTTTCATCTGCAGGTTGGATTATTGGTTTGGGTGTTGTTAGGAGCTGTACCTCTGCGTCCAGATTACTGACCCTACTGAGAAAGCGTGGAAATCTTAAATTTCGAAGCTTACAAATTCCAAAAGCTGAAATTTTTGAGTAAATAAAATGATGTTGCAGAAGATAATGTGCTCCATCTGGTTGCTCATTGTTTTTTCCCAACAGTGCTAAAAGATTTCAGAGGATCTGTGGGAAATGGTATCCTGAGGATTTGGTTATAAATCAGAACACCCTATGGAGAAAATGGAGCTGAAGTGACTTCTGGCATGTCAGTTCCATTGCTGCCATCTGTATTTCAAAAATTAGCAACAAAATTATATTTCATTGGACTCCAGAGTCAAGAAATTTAAACTCCAGTCCTCACACAAACGTATGAGTCAAAACAGCTCCCTTAGAAGTTTGTTTGTTTGGTTTTGCTTTGTTAGGATCTTGTCTCTTTAGTTGTGGAGGAAGAATCTCAGAAACGTGAGAAGAATTCAGGCCTCTGCTATCCAGTTCCTGTCCCTTGTCCTGTGATCCTGGAGGTCGGCTGTGGCTCTGGGGCAATCGCTCTGAGTCTGTTGTGCAAAGTGCCACAGGTAAGCTCTTTTGAGTGCTCATGGTACCACAGATGCCTGTGTTAGGGGACAATCCCGCTCTCCCAGCCTTCATGGAGACTTCACAGACAAACTTCTTTGCTCTGGTGGGGCTCGAGCAGCTGAAGTCCCTCACAGTCAGGCTTTGAGAATTCATTCTAGGTAGAAGGGGGATATTTAGAAATTTTTCTCCCCAGCTGTCTGCAGGAGTAGCAGAGATACAGTCAGAATGAAATAAGCAAATGTGGTGCTCATTCCTCAGCTGCCACAGCTCACTATTAATCACCTTGGCTTGAAGCGTGGTGGGTGTTGGTTTAAGCTAATGTCCTGGGCTGTGGGCAAGAGGAATGGAGGCATGGGCACGCGCTCTATTAGTCAAATTAGTGGGATAGTCATCTCTCAAAATGACCTTGCTGTGACTCGAAAGACCTTATCTCTAGGAAACTGAAGAATAAATGAAAATAGGAAAGGGATTACCACAAAAGTGTCAGGACTAGGGGTCAGTATGACAAGCGTATGTCACACTGCCAGACCCCTTTTTTAAAGTTTTTTGTTCCCTAATAACAACCCTGACTTGCTGGGAAGAGTGAAAAGAGCAGGAATGGGTCAGAGATCTGAGTGACCAAAGCGCTTCTTGTCCCTGATTATTGTGGCATGTAACATGCTTGCCGAGATACTGTTGGTAAACAGAAAGAGAAATGAATCCAAGATCTCACAGCATATGGTTAAGGGAAAAATATTCTCCTTTCCTCAGAATTGCAGACCTGCCGGTTCCTTCTCAGCAACAAGAATTGCTGTGGGCAGCCCCTTCTCTTGCAGAAGCATAAGGCTCAATGTGTAAGAATTAGAGGTTGATGCCTGTGTGCTTCCCAGTGACCTGATAAGGTTAATGCTTGAGCTTTCATGACTTTAAAGTGTAATTACTCTGATTTCCTGAGCTGTACTTCATGCTCTTTTCCTTGCCTGTTCAGTTAAAGAGCTGTGTCAGTCTTTTCCTGTAACTGATAACAGTCCTTTCCCAGCTGACTGACACAAACTGCTGCATCCAGAGAAATAAGAAGCCTTGACTGATTAGTTTCTGGTAGCCACACTGCCAGCAAAGTGGAGTTTACGCTCTGTGTGGTCTCTTTAGTGTTTGAGGCAGAATTTGGCTCTAGGATATTGAGAAAACAACAACTTCTCACTTATGGCTTCAGCTGTATCCTTCACCTTAAGGGCCAGCTTCAGGTTTGTGAGTGCCAGTGTCAGGCTGTGAAATCAGGAGTGATGGTTGATTACACCATCATCTCCAAATGCAAAGTAGTTTCTTTCTCTTTGTAAATGCTTGCCAACATCTGTGTTTAAAAAACATTAAGCAAAGCAAACCCAAGTCAGACCTTTGCCTGCACTTTTCTCAAGGTGGATTGGAAGGTCGAACAGTTCTCTGTGTTGTCCTTTGTTGAGTGTTAGGCTGAAGAACTCTCAAATACTTGACACCCAGTCAAGTACATTCGGTCAATACACGCGATGAATACGGTGTGAGGATTGTGGTGGGGTAACTAGGGAAAAGGTGTCTGCGTAACATGGAAAATGTCAGAACCTCTGTCCAAGTGGGAGGAATTCTTTCTGCATTAGAGAGGAGAAGCCAAGGACATGATCTTCCTTTAACCTGTGTCTACCTTAGACAAGCCAGAGTGTGGAGTCTCGCAACGCTCTGAGTGTATTGGCTACATGCAACGCCGTTGTCAGCTGAGTTGGTCTGGGCAGAAGCTGGTCTGTTTGGAAGGCTGCTGACAGCGTTGCAGAGTGTCGCGTTAGCGGCCTTGCTAAGAGTGCGTTGTAATCCCACCAGTTCCCTGAGATGCAGTCTTCCTGAACTGTTCCTTTCGTGAGCCAAGAGTGAACAGTGAGTTGTTAGTTCTTACCTTGTGTGGCCCTTCTGGCAGAGCACGGCTGCTCAGGAGCGTGGGTGCTGTAATACTTGGGTGGTGTTGTTTCTGTCCCAGAGCCGGGTGATCGCCGTGGATAAAGAGAAGACTGCTGTGGATCTCACCAGGGAGAACGCACATAGGTACAAGCCCTCATGTTACCCATTTTTTGTAAATTGTTTGAGAAAGTCCAAAAGGCCTTAGTATTTGGGTGTGTGGTTCATGTTTATTGCCACTGCAAACCAGGGAAGGTTTCCCTAGGTTCAGCTCCTAAAGGGTGTAAGAATTCAGAAAGAAAATGCATGTATTTTCCAGATTACTTCTATTTCTTTTCACTTGTCAATGCGCTTTGGAAAGGCAGCAGTCTAAATAAAACAACGGTACTTAAAGGCTTTCTGTCCTTCAAGGGTTTTCAAAGTGTTTCCTGGTAACTGCTCTTTTCCCTTTCTGTGAACTTGGAGAACCTGACGCAGCGGGTAGGGAGGATGCGTCACTAAGAGGGTTAAGGACAAGTGTAGCCCGAACCTTTCTCTCTGTGGCTCCATGTGTTGTTGTTGTTGCCGCCATCATGCTTTTTTCTGCCGTTGCTGCTCTAGATGTGAGCTTGCACTCTCAGATAGCACCTTCGCTGTGATATGTGAATGTGGTGTCCCTCAGCATCCTCCCTGCAGCCTTGGGGGTGGTAAGAAGGGTGCTGTTGTTTGCACAACACCTGCGCTGTGGCTGGGTGCTCAGAGTTGCTGAATCATAGAACTGTAGAAGAGTTAGGGTTGGGAAGGGATGTTTAAAGGCCATCTAGTGCATGCCCCCTGCAGTGAGTGACTCCTTCTTGTGCCTGGAGTCACAACAGCTCTGTATCAGGTTGACCTTGTCCTTCCACATGGCACTGGTTCTTCAGCTGGTTCTTCAGGACTGTCGCTAACACAGCGAGCACCAGAGCTGGGATCTCGGCATACTTCTGAATCCAGGATCCCCGACTGTAGACACTGTAAAAGCTGCAGAGCTCTAATATGTACTGGTCTCCTCAGAAACCGCCGGCCTCTATGCATTACTAGAGCAGTCTTGGAGAGGATTCCTGTTGCTATCTCTGATGGAATCTAGTACAGTTGTGAGACTTAAGAGGTGCTCATTAACTGACATTCTGTCTGCAGGGCCCGCATGCCCTTTTTTCCCAAGCTGTTGCCAGCACTGGGAATACAGGGACGGGCAGCCTCTTCTGGCTGCACTGAGCTGTGTCTCTTCACTTCATGCAACCCATGTGAGTCTGAAGTGATGTGTAGGAACAAGCCCTTCCCAAACTTGCTGCTTCGTGGTTACAGTGTGCCTCCTCGTCCAGTTACAGGGAGTGGGGAGTGGACATTTTCTTCTGATGTCAGTATCCAACCAAGTTCAGTTACAATTTTTCATGGGTATAATAAAACCAGGCCAGATCTTTGCCTCCTTTGTGAATTATTGCTCTGGCATCTGGAAAAAGTAGGCTTGTTATTAGCATTGCTTGTTGGCTCAAGAGTGGCCAAGGGAGTGTAAATGCAGTGCCAGAGAACCTCATATTTCTCCATGGGTATTTTCATTGCGTTGTGCCCTGTAGCTCCTGGGAGCGAAGCCAGCAGGATAAGCTGTCTTACTACTTGACTGAAGCCAGCTTGCTTCTGGCTTTCTTTTTAGAGCTGCCTTATCCCAGCTGTGTTCTCCAGATGCTTAGGTGAGTGTTGCTCTCGCTAATCAATCCCAGTGCCATCTGGGCACATTGTAGATGGAGACAGGAATCTCTCCCTTCCCTGATGCCTGTGTGCTGCCAGGGCAGTACCCTTGGCCCTTGGCAAAGGCAAAGGCAAACAGGACTTGTGTGTAAGGCCTCCATCACAACGTGCTCTGTGAACTCTCTTGGGTAGCCCTGAGGAGTCAGGAGGAACTCTGCCACTGTGGTGGGTCTTTCAGCTGCAGTCAGTGGGGTAGAATATATGTGTGTCAGATAACAGATGTGGTATTTAATGATCTGTTTATAGAATGTGCTGCTCGTGCATCAACACAAACACGCCTCCTAATCTTTCTTCTTTCTGTTCTTGCATGTGGGATTTTATAGGCTGCAACTCCAGGACAGGATCCACGTCCTCCACCATGAAGTTTCATATGGTAACTCTTTTCACTGTTATAATCCCCTTTGTCTTTCTCCCTTTTTATTTTGATGGGGAGAGTCAGGCATGAAAGGCAGCCAAGAGTCAGGCATGAAAGGCAGCATCTCTTTGAGATGCAGGGGTCAGGAGACTGTGGAAGTAGAGAAAAAGGTCAGTAAGAATTGAGCCAGTAAAGCTTTTCCTGTTGGAGGTTTCCAGGCCAGATGATCAGCTGGCAGAAGTCACTGATTCCATCAGAAGGTGAATCGTTCCTGGTTTTGAGTATCTAAAGATTGTGTCTGAGCTGGTAGTCCAAGTGCTCTCTAGTGTTATTGGGGAGAGGCAAGTACATGTACTGGATAACTCGTACTGGGCTGATGTGGATGCTTTAGATGAACATGTATGTGCCTGTCTCTCCAGTGATGTCAGAGGGAGCTTAGATTAAATGCTCAGCCTTATTAATCTGAACTTAGGTGAGGCGAACCAGGGAACGATATCTGGTGTCTTCCCTAGACCAGGCTGAAAACAGTTGAAACTGCCATTTATTGAGGGTTATCCAGTAAGGTAAGTGCATGCCCAGCTGTTTCTTAGCCAGCAGCTGTGGAGCCAGGGGCTCTGGCATTGTAGATTCCTTAGTGCACCTTTCTGACACTGTTGTTTTTGACACTGCCTCTTGGAGGTTTGTCTACACAGTCTCCTATCCAAGTTTGTGCTGCCCATATTCCAAACAGCAGTAAGCCTGCCAGCTCCGGTCCAAACATCATGGAGCTGTGTTGGCATTGCACCTGCACGGGTAAGCGCTGTGCCAAGGCCTGAGGACACCCTGACATGGTTACACAAGTCTCCGTCAGGGCTGGTATGTGTCTGTCCAGAGAGTGGTGTGAGCATGGGAAGCAGAACTTTGCCTGCAGAAGAGCAAACTGTTAGATGGTTGATGCTGCTCATTAGAGTTTCTTCTGTAGCTCTGATAAGAGGAAGGATGTGCATCCTGACAGCGAGTTTAAGCTTCCACTTAGGTCTTTGTGGGCTCTCTCAAGTTCCAGTTGTTGCTTTAGATCCAGATGGGCACAGAGCTCCAGAGCATCGAGGTCCTGTGCTTCATACCACATTCTGCCAAGTGGGACTGTTCACGTGAAAAAATGATACTTAACCCGTGCTTAGCTTTGTGTCACTCTTGCATTCAAGGTGGGAGGGTGAGCAGGTGAGGCTTTCCCAAACAGAAGTGGGGTGCAGTTTTGTCAGAGAAAAGCAGAGCCAAACACACGTGGACATGTGTCTGGAGAGACAGTTTGCTGGACAGGATTCTGACCCTGAGCTTATAGGGAAGATTGCTGTGGTTGAGAGCTGGTTGTGATTCTTTTTCTTTCATAGGTTCTGCCAAAGAGCTGCTGCTCTGGGGCCCCATCGACTTCATAGTCAGTAACCCCCCATATGTCTTCCATGAAGACATGGCTTCCTTGGATGCAGAAATCCTTCGGTAATCAGATAAATAGATTTTTTTCTTCTCCTTGAAGCAAGATTTTCTGTCTGCTTCCTTATGCTGCACACAACTGCACAGAGAACATGCAAATGTACTGGCATGTAGGTAGTGCAGGTGTATTTATAACATGTATAATCATACAGGGTTACTGTGATAACTGCTTAAAGGCCTGAAACAATATCCAAGTATTTTAAATAGTTATAAAAATGGAAAAAGCACACCCTTTGAAATCGGCAAGTTTCCAGTCCAAAACTGTTTCCAAACATTTTTCCTGTTAGACCTCCCCCCTTTTTTTTTTCTTTTCATAATTTGTGTGAGTTTGTGAAAGGCAGTGTAAGAAATCAGAGCAGCTTTTTGTGATGGAAAATAAACTTGGGTGGAAATGCTGTGACCCATTCTCATCCCAATGCTTGTGTTAAGCAAACAAACCCACACAAACATAAATGAGCTCTCTTGGGGTGTGGAACTACTTTGTCCTGACACACATGAGGAAGAACACAAAGCCCTGCACCCCACCCCTGTGCAAGATGTGCATCAGAGCTGATTCTGAAAGCTGAGCTTTCTACATCCTCCTTTGCTCTGCTAGGTTAGAAGGTTTGGCACGGTTGAAATAAGGAAAGTGATTCCTTGCTGTGTAACCACTCTGTCCCTGTCCAGCTCACACAGAAAGAACAGATCCACGTGATGGAACTGTGTGACTGACTCATAATTGTCAGGAAGAGTTCAGGGGACGTTTTCTGCTTGTGCTCAACATGGAGTTTCTCAGCCTTGTTCTCAGTGCTGGCTGCCTTCTTTACATAAACGCTCCAAGTGCTCCCACCACTATGGGATCACTGGAGTTCAGGTGTTTCAGGCACACCTTGCCCTGCGCAGCGTGGGGCAGTGCATCCTCAAGGACATGGTTCATGCCATGTGAATTGCTGTTAATGTCTTATTCCCACACTCCAGCTATGAGGACCTTGATGCACTGGATGGGGGAAAGGATGGAATGAGAGTCATCAAAACCATCCTGGCTCTGGCTCCTTCTCTTCTGAAGGATTCTGGGTAAGCACTTTCTCCAAATTTCATGTCTTTTGTTCATTCACTCTATAACTTCTGTTTCCTTTTCATGCAGGAAGGTATAGAGGGAAAAAACAGTTGTAAAAATGTTTTGCCCTGCACCCCATCTAGTAATAGCAGTTTAAAAAATGTCATGTGTCTATGCAAAATTAGCTAGAAATATACTAACAAAGGAATATGAGCCTTCCTCGTACAGTGCGGTGTTTCATAATCATGAGTGAAGTGAGAATCTTTAAAGGTCAAAGCAGCAACAGAAGGAACACAAAAAACAGCAGCAGAGTACAAAAAAGGGATGCCTTCTGAGCAGAATAGCTGACTGAAGGAGAAGCAATACCAAACCCTGTGAGAATCATGTAGATCTCTACTTCTCTCCCACCCTTTAATTAGGGAAACTTGTTTATTGTGCCAGGATACAGTGGTGGATATCCCAGGAGAAAGAAAATTCACCAGGAATAGTTTCTTAAATGTTAAATTTCTCTGTGGTTACTGCTCAAGAGTGATTGTTCCTGTTCCCTGCCATGTGGGATCCACTTTGTGCTCAAAAATCGACATGCTGATACCCAGGACTTCTTGTGTCAGGGCACAAGAGGCACAGTTCTTGTGTCTTGTGTCTCTTACAAGCATAAGAGAGGTCATTGAAATCTACTGTTTGGAGAAGAAAGGTCATTGAAATCTACTGTTTGGAGAAGAGGAGCAGGAATATTGAGAGGCACAGTGCATGCAGAAGAATTCTTTCCTCATGTTTTGCATGACCACAAGAGCAGAAGATGTTCTTCAGAACTTCCCAGCCACAGAGAGTCCCTTGGGGTTGGTTGTCAGGATTATATTTTTTCCATTCCCTGTGCTTGTTTTATAAGATGGAGCCCTCATTGAGGGAGGTCAGGAGTGAGGTCTGCACCCAGCTTGTAGTTAGTTTGGTGGAATTCTAGGGAGCATTCACTGTGGGACATTTTAGGAGCTCTCAGGAGAGCATACGGTTGGGGCTTGGCCTCTCTTCTTTGCCTGTTAAACTTGCATCTTGGTGTGCCGTTGCAGGCTGTAACCAGTTCCATGTCTCCACGTGCCTGTAAGATAGGCTGGTTCTGCCTCGTCATGGGAGTGGAGGCTTGGGAATGAGCTGGGGTCGTAAAGCCCAGCAGCAGAGATGGAAATAGCCCTGCAGTGTCCAGGGCTTGTCCTGGCGCGCTGAGGTTGTCCCTTTAGTTCCCTTATCTCTGCTGCTCTCTCCTTTGCACTGTCCTCTCTGTGGGTCTGAGTGCTGGTGGTGTTTTCATCACTGATTTATGGAGACATTTACTGTGGGAAAGTGTGAGTACTAACTTGTACTTTATGGTTCTTGCTGCCAGAACTTAATGTCACCCTGCTTATACAAAGAGGGACTTCACGCTGCCACTCCAGTTTGTGCATTTGAATCATAAAACTTCATTCTGGCCTTAAATCTTTGAGGGCCTCAGAAAGACAGAGCTGGCAATATCTCTGCATGGGGATCAAAACGGATCCTTACATCTTGGTATGAGGATTTCACTGCTCACACAGAGCAGTACCATGAGAATTCCCTCCAAGGGGGCAGCTGGGATCTCTTTTAGGAATATTGAACTGCAGTGTGTTTGCTGACCTTCTCTTTTGCTGCACTGTAAGGAGTCATCCAGAAAGACTGACCTTAATTTCTATGGTCTTAACAACCTAAATGTGTGCATCTCCCCTCTTCCTACTCCCCAATGTGTCCTTTCAGGAGTGTGTTTCTGGAAGTTGACCCCAGACACCCAGATATGGTGGAGAACTGGCTACAGGCACACCCCAACTTATCACTCGTCCTCCGTGCCGCTCACAAGGACTTCTGTGGCAAGTACGTCTTTTTTACTGACAGGTTTTTGCTTCAGTCTGTGTCCTTTGTAGATTACGTCCCTGCACTCTGATGTAATGAATGCACTCAGACTGAATAAGTCCGCAGCTGAAGCCAATCTTTAGCAAAAGAGGGGCTCCCTTTAAGTATCTCAACCTCCTTAGGTCTTGAGATAGCCTGGCAGGCGTTTGTGAGTCAGAAATTCTGATGCAGCTAAGCATTTCTGATGGTTGACTCGTTCTGGTGGAGATTACTGCCATTGGATCCCAAGTGCTTTTGTATGTTGGAGGTACAGGCGTGTTCTCCCTGACAGGACTCACAGCTCTGGTCATTCTTTTTCCCACAGGCCTAGGTTTCTGCATATCCGCAAACAAGCAGGTGACGACTGTCTCAGCAATAACTCTTCTTGCATCTGAAAAAGCTTGTTGAAACCTCTGTGTGGCAGAAGGAATTTCCACTTCATTCCTCAGTGCATTGGACTCCTCATGCAGTGGCAGAGCCCTTCATTTCCCAATACAGACTTAAGCCAGAGATGCAGAAGTTTAGCAGAGCATGTAGAAGTGTTTCACCTTCCTCGAGGAACTGCTTGTGACTGTTTAGTTTGTTCTGCTAAAGTGACTCTGTCTCTGAGCCCAGTAAGGAAGAGTTCACAGCTCCAGGTATTTCATTGATGATAGATCCAAACTCTGGTTTATGTTGGCACGTGGATTTGCAGGTGCAGTGGGATGTGACTAAGCTACACAGTTCAAATTCGGTTCTATTCCAGGATCCTGATGCTGTGGAGTAAATCTCCAACAGCAACACAGGCTTTGTTTCACAGCCCTTTTGAATGACGTGTCGCTGAAGGATCAGTGCGCGTTACGCCGGCTGAATCTACAGCACCTGACACTTTGTGGGAGCTGCCAGAAACAATCAAAACATTGTAATAAAGACAGTGCTTCAGATCAGTACCCTCACAAGAATTGCTGTGCAATTATGTTTTCAAACACGCTAGCAGGCCTGAATAAACATCTGGCACCCACACGGTGCTTCTGATGGGAATAGAAACGCCTGACTTCCCTGCCAGGCGTTTAAATGCAAGATTTTACAAAGAAGCCCTGAGTCTCTGCTCCAGTTGCAGGAGGAGAAGTTGAAAACTGGGAGGTGAAGTGACTTGTACAAAGTTTGGAAACAGGCTAAGTTTGGAGTAGGACTCAGTCTTACAACAGCCGTGGGAACAGCTGAGGTCCGTTTCTTTGGGAAGGATGACTCAGAGTAGGGCTGCCTGAAACAGTGCTGAGAGAAGACCCTGAAACGGACTGTCAACAGCAAGACATTATAAATAATGGGAGGATTAAATTCAAGCTGCTGTTGTTGCTGTTGTTTCTGATGTTGCAAGTTCCCTTCCTGACCGTAGTTAGCCAGAGAAGCAAGGAAAGAAAGCAAACCAAAGGATCTGGCCTAGCAGTCTTGGTGGAAGCCCTTGTTGAGCCCATGGAGGTGAGTGCTCAGTGGGGTCTGGAAGAGTCCAGATGGTGAGAGGTGCTGTCAGGCTCTCTGCCCAGGCTGAACTGGAGTGCATAGCCAGAAACATTAGGTAGGAGCTGCATCAGCTGGTGTCTGGAAGGCTGCAGCAGATTCCGAGCATTAATACACCTAGTGCCTTGCCCCTCTATCTCTCCCACACTCACGCTCCCCAGTCTTTCATTTGCTCTTTAGCTCTTGAATATTGGCCCTGCTTTTCCACAGATATCCGGGCTCATGCTGATATACCAGTGCTTGGGTCTCAGCTGAATCCTTTCCACCTCTGGGATTTTACAGCTCTGTTCAGACTGGCTTTTGACCCCATGGTACCACTCAGCCCTGCATTTATCCTCCCCACCGCTCTCCACACCCCAGTAGTTTCCCATGTACTCTCTTTACTTGAAGTCGTGAGCCTTCTCTGGGTACGGGAAATCTAGGGAAAGAGAGAACTAAAACTGTTCAGTTAAAGTGCACTTAATCCTTGGTTTGGCGATAATGATCCAGCACAGCTGATTTCTGGCAGCTCTGCCTGTACAAATTGTAGTCAAAGAGGTGGTGTTTTGTTTGCCTTTTTTAAAAAATTATAGTTTAGGGTCATTTTAAAGTTGAGTTTGTCAGCTTTATATCTTCAAATTTAATATTTAAACAGTTCATAGATTCCATCTGGGCATTGGCAGTGCTTATATGTGAAACAGAGCAGCACAGCTCACTTCTGCAGGATACGTTAAGAGCTGGGTGGTTTTACTGGGTTACAATGGTGTTAAAGGGCAGCACGTTGCATTCTTCAAGGGGTCGGCTGACTGCCCACACTGCGCTGGAATTAGCTGTCCCTCCAAGGGCGCTGGTGGCTGGGCTGCAGATAGCAGTGCCTCTTCTCGGAAACATCAGTCAATCACTTGTCACTGCTCTGAACAGGACACTCTCTGTTACACAGACTCGGTCTAATCCAGGCGGACAAGTGCTAAATTCCTATATTTATAGCTAAAGGAATAATAAAAACACTTGCATTTCTGTGGGTTTGCACTGCGTGGTGGTTATGCATCTGGGAAAATCACATGGTGCTGTTGATCTCATAAAGACAAGAATGGAGAAAAATTGTTCTTCCTCCCAAGAGGCTGAGTATATTTGTCAAAATCACATCTGAGGGAACGTGCTGGTGCGGAACAAAGTGTTCTTCAGTGCATTATACATGTTGGCCCAGGCTCGTTTTGGTACAGAAGTGCTGCAAAGCTTTTTGAAGGTGGTGGTGGTTCTAAGGAACCCCATGCAGCCCCAGCACCCTCACAACAGCTCTGGACCACATCGGTGTCGTCTTTGTGCCTGTGCGCAGGAGGCTGGGCTGATGCCAGCAGTGTACAGCGTGTGTGAGCTCTGTGAAGGCAGAGCTGCTCCCTGAACCACAGGAGTCAGCGTTTTACATAATCCAGTATCTGACATACATTTAATTTTCTGGGAACTTACTGGGTCTTTGGAGCTGTATCAAAACGGTGATTTGTGCTCTGAAGTGGTGCTTTCAGAGAGGGGCTCTGTTTTCGTCCAGGGCTCTGATGAGTGTGGTTGTGCGTGTGTGCGTGCTCATGTCTGTGTTTTGGAGAGTTACCAGGTGCGAGGTATCTACTGGGATCGCGCTGGCCTTTCCCTGAGGAGGAGCTGGTGAAGGCTTGGCCTTTGGCAGAGCCCTGCAGATGGAGCTGTGGTCCCAGCTTAGCGGTGGCTGCTGGAGAACAGTCCTGCCGCAGGCTTCCCGCTGTGTGGGAAGTGTGGAGAGATGCAGAGCCCAGAGAGGGAACCTGGGTCAGCAGAGGAGTCGGTGTAGATGCAGCTGCAAAGTGGGGCAATCAGGCTAGATAGATGTCAAGCTCTGTTCCAGCCCACTCTGTGGCTGTAAAAGTTCCTGTGCTAGTGAAAGAAAGCTTTGGTGAGGGATCACATAAAGAAGCTGGGAGGGGACTTCATGGCTGTGATAGAGGACAGGGATTGTACCTCGTGCTGTTAATGGGAAGCTTGAAGCCGCCCTAGGGCTGCATTAATGCATGGGTTTGGGCAATCTCCAGTATTGTGGAGGACAGAGATATAGAGTACCGTCCTTGTTCTGGTGTGATTTCCATGTGAGTACCCTGAAGGACGAGTACCACCTGTATTTTCAGTCTTCCACCCAAGATGGGTGAAAAGAGCCTTCTCGGAGACCTTAGGGAGTCAAAGGTATCCACAGGACTCTCTGCTGAGCCTGTGCTCTTGTAGGGATGAGCCTCCTGTCTGGATAAGGAACTGAGAGTGACCACACAGGAGGTCTCTGGGGTCCCAGGTGACCGGGGGTGTGTGGATTACTGGCCAGCACTCAGTTCCTTGATGCGGGGCCATGGGTCAGAGTGGGCTGGAACAGAGCTTGACATCTATCTAGCCTGATTGCCCTCTGCAAGTCAGACTCAGCTTACATCATTCCTGACAAATGTTTGCCCAACCTGTTCCAAAAGGCCTGTGATGCTGATAAGGACTTCTGCATGCAATCAGTTCTGGTGCTTCATTGTTCTTCCTGCTAGAAGGTTCTCCTTTGTACCTGGTCTTCCTTGTTGGCCTTAAATCTGAACATGTCTTCTCCCATCCTGTGGTGGAGAACAGCTGACTCTCCCTAGAGCAGCTTCCATGTGGTGGTCTGTTCCCATGTTTCTTCACAGTCTTCATTCCGAGGGAAAGAACACCAACACTCTGTGGTTTCTGTAGGCTGCTCACACATCCATCCCTTCCTGCTTGCAATATGAAGGGGGACTGGGTGTGCTGGATGCTTCAGATGTGTGATACTTTTGCCTGTGATGATTGGAATAACAGAGCTGCTACTGCTCGTTACAAGGGAGGAGCCATTTCCCAAGCAGTGAAGGCCAAGCCAAAACTTGCATTAACATTTTGTTTGTCTGGAAAAGTTTTCAAAAACTGTATTTAAGTTTTAATAAACTGCTTTTTCTACTCCAGACGGCATCCAGAGGGACAAATACCCAGTAAGAGAAGGCTTCTCTCTCACAGGCTGGAAGATGACAAGAGGAAATGGCTGCAAGTTGCACCAGGGGGAGGTTTAAACTGGACATTAGGAAGAATTTCTTCACTGAAAGGGTGGTCAGGGATTGGAACAGCTGCCCAGGGAGGTGGTGGAGTCTCCATCCCTGGAGGTGTTAAAAGACGAGTGGACAAGTTCCTTAGGGACAGGGTTTAGTAGGGAGACAGGTATGGTTGGCCTCGATGATCTCGGAGGTCTCTTCCAACCTTATGATTCTATGATTCTGTGATGAGATAGCAAGAGAGACTTTATCTGTTTTCCAGCCTATTTCCTCCTCCATGGATGTTTTGATATGCTTTAAGTGTCAAAAGTTTCAGGTGTTTCTCCCTGTGGGAGGTCACGTCATAGTCTGTCTCTGTCTCTTTTGCCTGGCAGTTGGAATCTCAGCATGCTCCATCCAGTGCCTGGTGAGCACAGGAGGCAATTTATGTGCTGCCATCCTGCTACCCTGGGGTCATGGCCAAAGCATGCTCTACATTCACCAGTTGCAATTGGGACAGGCAACAGAAATTACTTGAACCTCAGGGATGTTCTAAAACACGTCCTAGTTGCAGGGTCAGACCTGTACCCAGATTTCTCCTGCCTTGCAGTCACTGCTTTCGGTTGTGCCGGCTGGACTTAGGCTGATGTGCCTGGGGTTCAGAGTCTGCATCTGAACTGTTCCCAAGCTTTGCCCTGCAGCCTGGGGAGGTCTTTTTTAAGTGCCTGCAAGCCGAAAGGGGTGTCTTGTGGAATACTGACTGCTGTGGTTTCTCTGCCCCAGGACTCTTGGTCTCACCTGTCCCTGCGGCGGAATGGTCTCATGAGGATGTAATAAGGGTACATGTGGTTTGCTAAATCTCTTTTGAGATTTAGCTCTTGTTACTTGGGGTTTTGGTCCCCTCCAGAAGAGGTTGCGTAAGGGTTGTGTTACCCTCTAGAAGGAATGGAGCAGAGCAAGGAGCGGTAAGAGGTGTGATCATGCTAACCTGCATGTGCTGTGCTGAACTGAATGCCCTCATGGTTTTCCTCCTGGGCTGGATCCTGGGATCGGGCCCTTGGGGAATGTGGTGTGTGCAGATGCACTGGAGATCTTGCAAAATCAGCTGTTTTTCAAGGAGTGTGCTCTTGAGCAAACTGCTTTAGATTTCTTTCTCTCATGCCTGAGGAAAGAAACCCACATGCCTGCGGATTTCACTGTGGGTGGGGATGACAAAGAAGGGGAAACCTGTTTGCAGCAGTTCCTGCTCACAGCAAGGCCTGAGTAATTCCAGCTGTGCCCAAAACCAGGTGGGACTCGCACTCTCTTCTCTGTCTGCTATTGCTAGGTTGGAGGCAAATAAGCTGTCATTCCACTTCACTCTCTTTGGAAAGTTTAGTGCTGCATTTGCTGGAAAGTTGCCCCAGTTCTCTCCTATATTGGGATTCACCAAATCTGGATTCAGATCCCTGCTGTGTGACACACTGCAGGCCTGACCTTGGGCATGTTATTGCTTACTCTGTTCCCTGCTGTTACTGTTGGAATAATATCCCTTTGGCTGGAGTAATATCTCTTTGCTGCCTTACAGACCGTTGTAAGAGAATCTTATATAGAGGATGAGGGGTACTCAGTCACTTCAAAAAGGACTGTGACTCTCCTATGGCAACCTCTTCCTCAGTTACATCCAAACAGAGCAAAGAATGAGCCAGCTTTTATGAAATCCACCTCATGTGCTGCTCGGTGATGGGGCTGCCCTGCTGCAGCATCTCAGTCAGATTTGTGCTGCTGATTTCCAGTGCTGTCAGTGCCAAACCCCAAAGGATGTGCGAGTAAGCCAATGTACCAGCAGTTTTTCTGCAGCAAGCCCATCTCTGAGCATGATGAGAGCACGATGCACAGACAAACCAGCCTGCTGCTGAGTGCCAAGCACGTGCATCCTGTTCACAACAACTGCTGCTTTTACAGTGCATGAGCATCAAAGATGTTGCTGTTGCAGGCAGGTGGAGAGAAGAGCTGCCACGGGTTGTCATCTCCGTGGTTTGTCTCCTTTATGTGGTTGATATCAGAACTGTAGCTTTGTTTATGTGGCGGTGTCTAGCTCTATAGAACTGCTTAATCTTCGCCCTTTGTGGTCACTGTTCTGTGTCTTGCATGCTCATCCTAGCATTTTGGGCAGAGTAGGCATCAGCATGGCATTTCCGTTGGAGCTCCGCTGTCAGTGTTACAATGATAACCGTAGCTGCATAAGCAAGGTTAGCACAGGACAGAAGGCCTTAGAACAACTGCATGTGAGCACACTGCTGCCTGGGGAGGAAGGGACCTTGTCCCCATTTGATATTTGCTCTGGGTTCAGCTTGCTTCAAAGGGCTACTTAAGTAGGCTCAGATTTTTTCCTTTCTTTGAGACAGCCAGGATGTTTTGAGATTGTCCTGTCCATGGCAGGGAGCATCAGGAGACATTGCAGGGATTCTCAGCTCCCAGGCTGGAATTTGCAGAATGACAAAGAAGAGTTTGCTATCTAAGTATTTGGGGCTAACAGGTGTGGTGAGAAACTGAGGCACAGCAAAGGAAGAGCTCAAATGCTCTTAATGGCAGTTCTGGCACGCTCACCCTAGCTGTGCTTGTTTCTCCCTTTCCTGGTTCTTTAAATAGTGTAGCCATCTCAGCTATCACTTGGGAGGATGGCAGTTCCTCGAGAGTAGGAAGTAGTTATTGTTATTCCTTCCTGTTGGCATGAAGAAAAGATGGGAGAGTGTGACCAGAGAAATGGTCAGCTTGGAGAACCTCAGTCTTGAACATGGCTTGGGGGTAGGTTTCACAGTTTGTGTTCCTGGCCTGGCCGTTTCTGAATGCTGCAGGACTGGGACATGTGCAAATGTCAGATATGATGGAGGAGAAACCGAGTGGTGAAGAAACCATTACGTGAAGTTCCTCTAGAGAAGACAAGATTGTTGAGAAGGGGTGTGTTAAAAAGAAGATGAGGGTTTAGGTTAATTACTTAGGTTTGCATAGTGCTTTGATATTCCATCTCTAAATCTGCAGTTGACCTTAGTGGAGTCATGCCACTCACTCCAGTTGGGTTGGGGTTGGCTCACTTGGTGGTATGTGTTATTTCTATTCTGTGAAACAAGTGTCCACTCATTGAATTAAGCCTTTCCAGGGACTGGAGGCAGTTAAGCTGCTAAATCTTCTTCACCTTTTCCATATTGCTCTGCCAGTTATCTGGGAGTGACCTTCTCACCATCTCTTTTGACTCTGAGCTTGCTGCTTGTCTGGAGTCCTTCCCTGAGCCTTTGCAGTTCATGATGTGCTTGTATTGCCGTAGTGCTTAGAAGCTTTGCTTTGCAGGTTGCTCCATCTCTAAGCTTTCAGTACTCTATTCCCCTGCCAGTATCTTGTGTAACTCTGCCCCTGCCAATATTGTTGTCTTGCTTGCATGAATTTCTTTATGCTGGATAATTTGCCCTAAGCTAGTGACAGAAAAATCCCAATCCAAAAGGCAGTTCAGTCTTGCGTTGTCCTTCAAGTGATTCTGCTGCAGCTGGGGTTTGGTGGGGTGGGAATCACAGTGCCGGCATGTTCTCTCTTAGCTTGAGAAGAGTAGATAGATCATACTTCACTCAAACAAGGCTTCTTCATTTAATATGTGTGGGCAGCAGGCACTCAGGCTGAAAGTAGATTTTGTACTTCAGCTTCCAGGTCAGTGAGCCTTCTGTCTCATTCGTGCCAGCAGACAGTAGCCCTTTGTTCAGCATCACAATTCTTTCCACCTCAGCAACACACACACACGATGCAGATCGTGAATTGTGCAATAAACTCCGTGCTAAGTTCCATAAGCCCAACAAATGTATCAGTTGTTCTGTGCCAGGGCTCTATTGTGTACCCTATTGATCACCAAAGAGTATGGAGGGAGGTAGTTAGTAATGTATTTTGTCTTTTTCATCCCCTATTGCCTGTGTGGGAAAGAAAACGGGCTTAAATACTTTGAGAGTGTAAATTTCGTCTTTGGAGAGGTGGCCTTTGTAACTGTGAAAGCTGGATAGTTGAATGAAATTAGTCAAGTATTAAATAAATTATTTAATTTAGTAATGGAGTAACTTTGTTATTAATTAGGGCCAGGATTAATGCCAGAGTAGCTCATGAGCATGAAAATTAAAAGATGAATGCATGTGGATGCATGGCCTGTAGCCTGTTGTGGTCAGGACACTAACAAAGGAACTGCTTGAAATGCTGCCTGTGCAGTAGTTGGTGGTTGCTAGCCCCCTCCTCTGCTCGAGCGGAGCCTGGAAGAGCAAGAAGGGAGGCCCCATCCTATTTGCCTTTTCCCGAGTGCTGCTCTGGAAGGTGTGGGCACTCATCAGTAGAGCCTTGAGCGCCCGGTGATGGATAAGACTGTACATCCCACCTGTCCCATGGTGCTTGTCCCTCTCACAGTCTGCCCTGCTGTGTTTCCTCACACAGTGGGCAGATGAGTGAAGGCAACTGCCTTTTTCCTTGCTCTCCTTATCTGGCAGTGCCTCCTCCAGTACTCAGCTCAGCCCTGGAGCGCCCTCACAGCCAGCTGTGCCTGACCTCCCATAACCTCCCTGTTTGTGCCGTGGATCCCTGCAGAATTCCCTCCATCCTGATCCTCTTGGACTTTGTCCCCAGCAAAAAATCCTGCTCAGGCTTCTCGGAATTAATGCACGTTAGCCTAACTCAGAATTGCCGTTTCCTGGGAAGTTCTGACACTGTAAAACTTGTTTGGTTGGTTTTTTTTTTTATTCCCCCTCTCTTTAATCAGAATTAAGTCATTTATAGTTAAAATTTCCTATGAGGACACTGTGTTCCAGATTTTGAGTTTTAGAAATGTTTTGCTTTGGGATTTCTGATTTTTTTTTTCAGTTATATCCATTCCAAGTTGTTGTACAGCTTACACCGGCTGTGGATTTGCTAAGTGCAGCCTGGGTGTAGGTCGCAGTACATGTGTTACGTGAGAAAACACAGTTGTTAGTTACCTCTTTTTTTTTTTTTCTTTGATAAGAACAGCTGCTGTTTAATGTGACTAAAACGTCTTATCTTATTCTCTAGAACAAGAAATCCCTTGTTTGCGACGTAATGAAAGTCTGGCACTGCCATTACAACCCCCAGTAATGCCTTTGTCTAGAAAAGCAGGTAATGATTTGTTTTGTAGTAAGGGCCGATTTATCCTGATGATCTAAAAAGCAGTGAAGTATTTCACTACTTCTGTCATGGTAGGGCGAGGTAATAACTGTGCTCGAGGGATAAAAACCTCTAAGACAAAATATGTACAATTGG
The DNA here is from genome assembly GCA_033558235.1 of Neomorphus geoffroyi. Lineage (NCBI taxonomy): Eukaryota > Metazoa > Chordata > Aves > Cuculiformes > Neomorphidae > Neomorphus > Neomorphus geoffroyi. Next base: position 13,153,061 of record JAUMJM010000050.1, read on the forward strand.
AAGTTCTGAAATAGAGCTTTGGAACAAAGCTGTTCGAAGTAGCTTTGAGGAGGGGATCTTTTATTGACATTGGTGCTCTTTCAAAGCAAATTAAAATTCATAGAATTGTTTTGCTGGAAAAGACCTTTGAGGTCACTGAGTCCAACTGTACTTGTCCACTACTAAACCAGATCCCTGAGCACCTCATCTACCCATCTTTTAAACACCTCCAGGGACGGTGACTCCATCAGCTCCCTGGGCAGCTGTTCCAGTGCCTGAGAGCCCTTTCAGTGAAGAAATTTTTCCTGATGTTTAATCTAAACCCTCCCTGGCACAACTTGAGTCCATTTCCTTTTGTCCTATCTCAGGTCACTTGGGAGATGAGACCAACCACCCACCCCGCCACAACCTCCTTTCAGGCACTTGTAGATGGCAATGAGGTCTCCCCTCAGCCTTCTTTTCTCTGGGCTGAACAGCCCCAGATCCATCAGCCGCTCCTCATAAGGCTTGTTCTTAAAGGAACTTCTTCCCAAGAGAATGTTTTGATGGTGCCTTTCTACCAGCTTCTTTGTGCCCCAGCAACGATGCTCCTTGTTGTGCTCCTTAGCAGTGGGATTAGAGGACACTTGGATGTTTCGTACTAGGACTTAACCCAAGTCTCCACAGTGCAAGTCCTGAAAATCCCTTCATTGCACAGGCTGCTCGTCTCTGGCTCCTGCACTGCTTCAGTGCTGCCTGTAACACATCACGTCAGGTGTGAGATGGTTCTCCTTATCCTGAGGCAGAGCTACTGCCCTTCCTGCCCCTTCCTCGGGGAAAGGACAGCGTGCGCTCACTGCTGCACCTCTTCCCTGGAGGAGACCTCCTTTCCAGCAGAGGAAATGGCAAATGTTGTCATGCCTGTTTCTCTTTTCCAAGGTGCTGCCCAAACAAGCAACGCAAATGTGTTCCAAAAAAAACCCCCAGGATGGCCTGAGCAAGGAAGATAGCATACACGTCTGGGAGGCTGCAGACCTGATAGCCCCAAACTTTCCTCTCCTGGAACTCAAGGGTGGCCTTTGCTGCTGCTAAGCCCCCTGATCCAGTGGGAGGTCTCCGTGCCCACGGCAGGGGGTTGGAACTGGGTCGGCTTTAAGGTCCCTTCCAACCCAAACCATTCTGTGATGCTGTGCTCTCGTGGAAGAGCGTGTTTCTGTGGTTACCCTTCAGCAATCATCACTGCAGCCGCGGGTTGGGGAACTAAATTCCAGTGTGGTTCACAGTGAAGGGTTTATCAGTCTTAAATTAAGCCCCTGCAGCTCTTACACCCTGTAGTTAAAAGGAAAAAAAAAAAAAAAAAGGATACTGTAGAAACAGCTTGCTTTTTTTAAGCAAACATCTTCAGTTTGGGAACAGCATCCACAGTGGAGAAGCAGGACTGCGGTATCAGTGGGGTTTATAAGTAAGATGTTTTTATCGGAGTTGGGACGCAATCCAAGCATCAGTAGTTTTAGGATATGAAGTACGCCAGCAGAGAAGCGTGTGACAGCGGTGTGCCGCCAAAACTGCGCTGCCCTCAGCAAACCAGAGCTGCCGTGTTCTCCTCACTGCACTGATTTAAAGGCTTTCTTTTTCTTAATAGTATCAGTGACAGAAGCTCTTACTGAACAGGGAGGGCTAAGCGCTCCAGAAGTCAGAAATAAAGATGCTGACAGCTTTGTTGCAAATGCAGCGATGAGAAGATGAGCAGCAGTTTTGGCGTTTCTGTAGAAAGAGTGGATTTCGTGAACTACTTAAGGCCATTACTACTGCAAGGATCTGGGAGCAGTGCAGGAGTGAAGATGGAGTGTGAGGGCAGTTTCTGGACCTGTGCCACTGAAACAGCAGTGGACACGTTCCCATGGGTGTGATGCTCTGGATTCTGTTTCCACAAGACAACAGATGTCCCCATTTGCCCCAGTTCACAGAATTAGATTGAGGGTTGGAAAACGGAAGAATTCTTTATTCCCTAGGCTAAGATCTTGGTTCAGCTACATCCAAATTGATTCTTTATGCCAGGATGAAACTGCCTTTGCTTGTTCTCAAGTGTTACTTTGTTTGCTGCTTTTGCCCTGCCTGGATTTGCGATGAAAGTGATCCTTCGAAAGGCTGGGAAAAAGGCTGTCATCTTGGAGACATCATAGCTACACGTAGGACACGAGAAGCTACAGGGAAGCCCAGTGGAATGAAGTCAGCAGGAATTTTGCCTGTGAACAGGGAACTGGTGGTTCATTTGCAGGGACGCCTGAGAAGAACTGGCCCATGTTAGGAAAAGGATGCTGCCATTGTTCATGACAGCAGGGAAGGTTCGATGAATGTATCTGGCCATTCTGAAAGGGCTGTTTGGCTGCATTCCAGAGCTTGGTAAGGGCTGAGTGCTTCCAAGTCTTGGATTTGAGGATCTAAGGGAGGCTGTGTCCTTCTGTCACCACTGAGAAAGCCATAGAGGATCCAGGATTGAAAGCCAGAGTCAGAGATGGTGAGAAGAGCCTACCAATAATGGAAGGAGTTCTGGGAGGTGTGGGGCTGAGGGAATCTCCTCGGGGGGTTTGCTTGCTTGGCAGGGCAGTGTGAGTGGTACCTGCAGCGTGTGAGTGTCCTACAGAAGCAGAGAGAGGGAAGGACTGAGTGCTGGCACCAACTGCAGGCGTTGTGCATCCTCAGCCAGTGTGGGAATGATGTGCGTGATGTGCTGTCAGGTGGCGAAGGAGAAGGGAATGAACTGAGCCCTGAGGAGGCTGCTGGAGGCAGCAGGGGAACGGTGATAGCAATAGGAACGTATGGTGGAGAAGTGTCAGGGCTGCTAGGGTTGTAGGATAGTTTCAAGGAGACAGTCCTGCTGCAAATAGGGAGGTTTAAAATCAAGATGTAAGAGTGTGCCAAGAACACTGTGTTCTGTCAGAAAAATGTACTCGCACAGGAGCAGGTGCAGAACGGGGCCAGGAGGATGAGTAAGGGACAGAGAGCTGAGCAGATGAGAGAGAACCAAAAGAGATGAGTTTGTTTTGCCCAGGAAAACAAAGACTGGGAGAGGAATGTGATGTCTCTCTGTAAACACTTCATTGCAAAGTAAATACTAGAGGGGAAGAAAAGGTCTTTATTATAAAGATCAATGCCGGCACAAGGACAAATTGGTACAAATTTGCTATTAATAAACTTAGCCTGGAAATTGGATTTTCAACCACTGGAGGAGCGAGATTCTGGAGCAGTGTCTCAAAGGGAGGAATGGAAACCAAAGGAGCTTTGTCAAGAAGCCTGGGGAGCCTGCAGTAGAAAAGGGAGAGTAAATTAAATCTCTGACACAGCCTTGTTTTATTTTATCCATGTTGATGCTACAGACAGCCTGACGCAGTAGTCGGGCAAGAGGACAAGTTGCAGTAGAAGGTGGAAGCGGCAGAGAGCAGCCATAATTAAGAATCGATAGCCAAGTTATAAGTCAGCTGCAGGAGATGGGGAGTTTCAGGGTAGCTGAGCGTGGTGGGTTGACCCAGGCTGGACACCAGGTGTCCAGCAAAGCTGCCCTTTCACTCCCCCTACACAGCTGGGCAGGGGAGAGAAAATATAATGAAAGGTTTGTGGGTTGAGATAAGGACAGAAGATCGAGCAGCAAGCAGACTCAGGGGAATTAGTTTAATTTATTACCAATCAAATCAGGGTAAGATAATGAGAAATAAAACTGGATCTCAAAAACACCTTCCTCCCTTCTTCCCAGGTTTAACATCACTCTCAATATTCTCTGCCTTTTCCCCCCAGCAGTGCGGGGGGACAGGAATGGGGGTTGTGGTCAGTTCATCACGTTGTCTCCTTCCTCCTCATGGAGAGGACTTCTCACCCACTTTGCTGGAAAATTCCCAAGAGACCCTTTTGGCATGGAATTGTAGAAGGAAGGTTAGCAAAGTCTAGCAGAGCTGCCTTTGTCAGAGGGTGTTGGTTTCCAACAAGCTCAAAATGGTGTCGATACATTTTTGGATTAAGAGAAAATGAAGTAATTTCTTGAAAATGTTTTGTAAATGACAGTGTTATCCTGGGTCAGAACTGAGGAACATTCAGCTACAGGACAAGCTGAACTTCTCAGGCTAGAAAATGAGAGGAAAATGCAAATAGATAAGCAAAAAACCCCAAAGAATTTCAGCCCTTAATAGTGGTACAGAGAAAGGTATTCCTGGAAACAGCAGTTCTTTGGAATTGGGATGAAGCATGCAACCTATAAATAGAAGATGCATCTGGACAGAAACGGGAGGAATGAAAGAGGGGGTAGTAGGGCTGGCAGAACAAGTGTCTTTTTTCAGCTCCTAATCAGACATGAGCATTCTTACTACCCATTTTGTCTGGCTGCAGACCCAGAGAACATCAGAGATACATGGGAGAAAGCCGGAGGAGTGTTATGGCCCATCTGAAGAAAAAAATCTGCTGCTGCTTTGAATTTTGCCTCAATATCCATGGGGCAGCTTGTCTGAGTTTGGTTCTCTGTGGAGCACTTTTCTCTTACTAAAAGACTTTATTTGTTTGTCCCCCAGCATGATCCTGACTTGGCAGTAAAACTAAACAGAGCACTGGAAGTTGCCATTAAGCAATGGAGTCAATGCACCAATTCAGATTGAAGAAAACTGGTAGAGGTTGAAGTGTTACCCAGGGTGTATTGACAAACCCAGCCACGGTTTCCCTGCAATCAGAATGCCCCTATCCATGCTTGTCAGGATTTTTCCATTAAAAGGATGAAATCCCTGCACTGAAAAATGAAAGGTCTTCATCCTAGAAGTTACGTTCCCCACTTGTGGCTCACTTAGGACACTGGTGCAACTCTGATACAAAGGATGCCCCATCTCCTGTCCTACCCCGCCAGCCATTCCTGTCTCCACAATTAGCTTGGCAGCTGGTGTTGTCTCCTGTGCCGGTGCAGCATGTTCGCTCGCGCTGAGATGATTTCCTCCTGCCATGAAGGGAAAGGTTAAGCACTAAAAAGAGCTCTGCCGCAGGAGGATGCTCTGCACGCCAAGGAGAGCAGCACTGTCCTCGCTTGTTGGTGGGGGTGGAGGTGAGTGTTAGTTGATGCAATGGCTGTTGTGCAACCAGAGTCCTGGAATCTGCATCCAGAGAAGGTAAGTGCATGGTGGCTGCACAAATCATCAGGTGCAGCCTCTCTGAGTGGAAAGATTTATGTGCTGCGGGGCCTTCGAAAATCATGGAGTAGTGTTTTAACAGACCCAGCACATCTGGGAGCAGAGGATTTCAGAGCTGGATTAGAAGTTGGTTGTATCTGCACGGCTGTGACCTTGTTAAAGAGCAATCTAAGTAAAAAGAAGACTGTCCCAACTTATAATGTAACATCATTTATCCAAAGTTAAAAGACTTTTTGAGTTAAAGTGTGTTTTATAGGGGGGGAAAAAGAGAATTGGGTATTCTTTAGGAACATTTCGTTATATGGCAAAGAACTCTGCCATAAGGAGAGAGGCATCTTCATAAATTTGGTGGTTGTTCAGTGGTGGGGACAGCATGGTGAACACAAAAGTAAAAGCAATGCGGAAGGGGAAGGAGAGTACAGCACAGTTAACAAATTAGAAATGAAGTGCAGAAAACTGGAAATGCAAAGGAAAATGTAAAATGATCCTTGGCTGCTATCTTTAAGGGTGATAAAGAATTCAAATATTCCGCTTGAAACAGAAGAAGAATTGTGTAAGGCCTCTTTGAAATGGAAATGGTGCAATTGTTAATGATGTTGAAAGTAAGTAGAAGCATTTAGTAAGTGTTTCTGATCTGTGTTTGGGTGACAGCAGAGTAATGTGCTGGAATCATAGGTGGATAATGAATTAATTTCTAAATTATTAAGCCTCAAGAAAGAAGTATTCTAACACACTGACGTAATAAGCATTTTAGAAAGTACATATTCAGATAACTGTCAGGCAAGAGCCCTAGCAGAGGTGCCAAGAAGATGGGTGGTTTGCAGATGGCAGTTTTTAATACTGGGGTAATCCAGGACACTGGATTTTTAGCTGGGGTTTCAATATGCTAAAAGAGAAACTGGATTAGTCAAGCAAAACAGTGCTGAGGGGAGTTCAGAGTCGAGTTCTTCTTTCCAGGCTCCTTTTCTCCTGGAGAAGGTGATCCGTTTGTGTACCATGCTGGACTCTCACAGCACAGAATGACACTTCAGCTTCTTAAGGAACAGGTCGTTCAGAGCCATCGAATCAAAAGAAAAGAGGCTCTGTGTCTGAAAAGGTTTGAGAGGGAATTGAGCTGGCTGAGATTCAAAGCCATCCTCCCCCAGGGCAGTGTCAGGTTTGGATTAACTGTCCGTGGGAGGTGGTAGCCTGCTGGTTATTCCTGGATATTCTCTCCACTGGCGAGTTCAGCTCCTGCTTACTTACAAATTAATTTCCTTTGGAAATGTTCTGACCGATGATGCAGATTGCTGAAGTGGTAACTGCTGAGCTAGGGAGGGAGCACCAAGTCTGCACAGCGTGGAGCCTCCCTGCTAAAGAAAAAGCCTGCTTGCTGTGGAGCTTCTGTGCTTGCCATGGTACTGTCCAGCTGCAGGGCTCAGCTGCTCTCCAGACAGCATGCCTGGGAGCTGAGGGAGTTTTCTCACCTTTGCACCCACTCCAAAAATGGATTTTTAGAGTTTAACTCCAGGAAGGTCTTTCTGCATGCTGGCTATGCCTGCACTGCGCTGCTAACCGGAGCTTGCCCGCTGTGGGACCAGGACTGGATGAGATGAGAAAGCCCAGACTGCTCCTACGTGACAAGTTGGAGCATGAAAATGCGAGGTGTTGCCCATGGAAGCTCTTCAGAGACCCAGAAAAGGTGTCCTGAGCACCACTTACCCACCAGTGCCTTTGAGCTCCTCCTGCACCAGTGTGCAGTGGTAGGAAAAGCCTGTCCAAAGGCTCCACTTGGGGAGAACAAGAAGGCAAAGCTGAGCGTGAAGTGTTAAACCAGTTCACGTGCTGGCTCTGCTTTGAATTGTGTGATGAAAGATATTCATTGTCTCTAGGTCTGCACAGTCCCCCACCTCCCCATTGGCTCTGCTGCCCTCAGCCCCAATGGGTTCTCCACAATGGCCGAGGCAGTAATTCCACTTCTCTTTCCTTAACGTTGTCTTGATAGGAAGGTAACGGCTTTTCTTAAAGCACTGGAGTGTGTTTCCCTGAATTGCATTTGACATGCAGTTTTCAAATGCTCTTATGTCTCCAGTGAGTGTTTCGTAATCTAAGAGCAAATGATTCCTTCTCAGTTTCCTTCTAGGAAATGCTCCCTGTGCATATCAGAGGCTGCTGTGTTGCTAGGCAAAGTCAGACATTAGGGCAGTTTCTGTGCTCACACTTTGCCATTTGCACCTGATATTATTCATCACCATTCATTACAACTAAGATTCTCTACCTAATCCTTTTTCCCTTGTATCAATCTTTCGTGATTATGTGAAAGCAATATTAATTATTAGATGAATGGAAAGAACAGAACTAGAAATGGAAGGACAAATGGAATGATTAATATTCATGGAAGCTTAATTAAGCTGTAATGTTTTGTAGACCTGCATTGAAAAGGATCTGCACCACACAAGAAATGCTTTCCCTGCTGTGGCTTTACATAATCAGTTCTTGGTATCTGGAGCTATGAGTGAGTGGGGTTTACATTCAGCTTTAGAGCCCAGTGCTGCTTTTCCGCTGCAGGTTGACGGCAGGGAGGGGAGCTGGGCCCTTCCTTCTCTGCTGGCTGGCCTCAGGGTGAATCAAAGGCACAGCGGCTGGTTTACATTTGTGCTACTGGTGTCTGGTTCCCATATGTTGTTCCTCTTCCTTATGTTCTCACTTTTCCTGCTCTGTCCTCACCTCCTGCGTCCCGCGATAGCTGGGAGTGGGAATGCAGTATATGAAACCAGTGCAGGGGAACTCTTAATCTCTTCATCTCAGCTGTCTCCATGCAGTAGCTGTCTCCATGCAGTAGATACCACGTTACGCAGGAAGAATTTGCCAAGAGGATTCAGTAGCTTCTACATGTGGGAGCCTAAAACTTCCTTAGGAAAAGCTGTTTGGAGGCTGTTTCTAGGGGCACGCTGAGCGTGCCAGGCTGCTCCATCTGTGTGCAGAGATGGGGAGGCACGACTGACCTCTCCAAGGGCATTGCCAAAGCTTGAAAACACCGCTCTGATGTTTATTTAAAAGCCCTTCCTCCGATTAGCTCTGCATCAGTGTCTTTGCGCGTCCTGTCTGGCGCTGGGAGGTTTGCATGCTGATGTTGTAGAAATACATGATAAAAAGCTCCCTCTCCTCACTGCCGGCTGCTTTGACAGTTCTGAAACATTTCAACGCTTCTTAAATGTCTGACTGTGTCTCTGCTCACGGACTGTTCTACTCATCTTGTTCCTCTGGCAGTTGTTAGGTTGGAATGCAAAGAGGAATTTTTCCTAATAATAATACGAAAAGTGATGCCAGAAAAAAAGATTTTTAAAACGCAATTCTGTTCAGCTCCCCAGTAAAAAGGAGAAGATGAAGAAGAGGACAGAAAATAGAGTCATCTACTTTATCTCATAGAACCTATTAATAGTGAACTTGAACGAGCTCCTGCCCTCTTGCTCCTCGCTCTGTTGTTCGGCACTGCTGCCGTTGGTTTGATTGCTGCCTGCTTTGTGCCTTTTGCAGCTGGTGTGCTGGATTTCTCTTTCAGTCACTCCTTTCTCTACCTGTTGCTGTTCACAAAAGCCACACACACGCATCAGCGTTATTGCAGAGGTACCTCAGACCTGTCATTTCCTCCATCTGTTAAGGATGGGATCCAAGGTCGTTCTTATTTTCCAGCGAATTGCCAGACAGTGAGAGCTGTATCCGCTCAGTAATTCCTTGTACGTGGGCTGCACACTCTGAAGTGTTTCATGCAATCCCCGGCCCAGGTCACTGCAAAGCCACATTTAACTAAAACAAGGGTACATTCAGCTGGCCAGAATGTATGTTTGGAGTTTAAACTCACGGTGGTTTCCTCTTGCCTCCATGGGGCTGATTACCACACATTCCTTTCTTTTAATTTCAGCCCTCTGCAGTTCTAGGAAAAGGCCCTTGATTAGGTACTGAGAAACCAGGCTATTTGCGGGTCTAATTCTGTTGCTTCAGTTACATTACTGTATGCTAAATATAGGAAGGCACCGAGCAAATCCCAGTTCCTGGACTGAACAGGGTGTTCAAGAGCGCTGTTTAAATTTAAATGCTATGGCTTGGGTCTCTTTAATTCTAGCTAATGAACCAATTTCTCACCGAGTGTAAATCAGCACATCTCCATTGATTTATAGAAAGTAACTGGGTCAACACAGTTATGCGTGGCTAAAAACGAGCTTAGTGCCCGACTCTTTGCTTCCCATTTCTAATTGAAGGTAGCAGAGGGAAACGGTGTGTGGAGGGCAGCAGTCCCAAAGGGACGGCAGGGTGATTCAGTCTCGTAGCAGGTGTTGAGGAAGCTAGGAATATGCAAATGGAGGATTTTCAGCATCCTGTAAACTGGTCTTGTACCTTGCTGCTGGCTCTGCTTTGCTTTTGGTGCTCTTCACTGGGTTTGGGAGCTTTTTTTTATAGCCCTGAAATCTGAAAGACAACAGCGAGGCCTGCTTTTCTTCTAAACACGTGCCTATGGCCTTGGCATTGCAAGGAGCTTCGGAGTCAGAGAGCAGTTTGGCTTGGAAGGGACCTCAAAGCCCATCCAGTTGCAACCCCCTGCCATGGGCAGGGACACCTCCCACTGGATCAGGGGGCTCCAAGCCTGTGTAACCATCCAGGTTTGCATTCTTATGTCCAGCTGGTGAAAAAAACCACCCAACTACAAAACCCACTGCATTTTAAGTGGATGGAATTCTTCTAAGAGGTGAGAGCTGATTGTGCTGGAGACAAAAGCCTTATCTGCTGAATGGCTCCTGTATATATCGGGGAGCGGCTTCTGCAGCGCCGGGGTGGCAGCACGCCACAGCCTTGTCCTGGGGTGACCACTCATTGGGTTGAGCCACCGCAGGGCCCATTCACTCCTGTGCCTGTTGACCAGGACGCCTGACCCGGGAGCCAGTCTGCTGGGTGCTTGGCTGGAGCCTACAAACACAGATGTCACAGGCTGGCTTTTATTTTTCTGCAGGGCCAGACTTGAGTCTCTATAAAAGATGATGCAAATTCTCCTCCAGCTGTGCTGCTGACGGCAAACTCTGCAGCGGGGTTTCTCCCTCTATTCACAGCTCAGTGCTGCTGCCTTGAATTTCAAGGGCAGCTTGTGGGGAAGAGTGAAATGAACTCAATCTGATTCCTGTTTTCCTTTTTTGTGTGCCTCGAGGCCATCCTCGCATTCCTCCCCGCTGGTGACCGCTCTGTTTCTCTGAATCTCATTCAGAGTTCCGTATCTACAAGCCAGATGCTTGTCGTCTCTAAAAGATGTTTGTTTCCACAGAAGAATAGCCATGAGATTGCTGTCTGCTCCCTTCGCAGTCAGCCAGGCTGGGAGAAGTCCAAATGTCCAATCATCCCTTAGAATTCTTATTGCATGAAGATAAAGCAGCCAAAAATAGTTTCCATGGGCTGGATGGTTCCATAGCTTTCTGTGTTTGTCTAACAGGAAAATGTTAAGAAGTACAGTGGGTCATGGACTGAACTGAGCAAAATCACAGGGCGTGTGGGATCTCATGGAAAGGAGCTTATCGTTCATTTATTTGATTAACTTAACCTCTCTCTGCTTGAGAATTGCCTGCAGTTTTCTTGCATTGCTCTTATGTTTATTTGATAAAAGGAAAAAAAAAACGAAGCCAGCTGTACCCTGAGGAATTAGGGATGCTGAAAGAGGCTTTAGGGGAGGGGAGGAGGGAGAGAGGAGAGTCTGCACAGCTCTGCCAGAGCCTTATTTTTTCCTGCCTTCCAAGAACAGGGCTGTGTTCCATCCCCTGCCGCCCCCTCAGCTGGTGCTGGGAAGAGCAGCTGAGTTTAGCTCACTGTTCCTGGAAGTCACCAAGACACCGGAGCGTCGAGAAACCAACGTTTTCTGTAGCAGGCTCTGCTTGAATGGAAAAGATGAGCTGATCTGCATCCTACTTGTTCACTAGCCTGCGTTAACCCTCACTGCACCAAGAAAGGCTACAATGGCCTTGATGGGATCCTTTAGAAAGGAACAAAAGCTTTCTTTGTTCCGTGTCTGGAAGCCACTCTGAAATACCATCTCACCTCTTAGCCCAAATGTGTCCCTCATGTCATTCAGGTTCTCTAGATTCATGCTAGGAGCTCATTTTAGTTTTTAACCCTGCCTAGCAGAACTGAAGTAGGAGCAGCTCTTGGGCCAGGCAGGCTGCTCCAGTGGCCGTGTCCTCCCTGGGCTCTGCGCTTCCGTGTGGAACGTGCCTTGTGGAGTGCAAAGAGGAGCCACACACTCCTCCAGAACGGTCCTGGCTAAGGTAGATCTTGGGAGGGCTGTCAAGACGTGGTGCTGTGAACCGATGCACAAACTGTTTGATGATGTGCTTTTAGAGCCATACAAAGACTGTGCCATAGGGTAAATTCCAGACAGTTAAATGAAACTCCTGATGTAGGAGTCCGCATTTGTGTTACCGATAGGGAGGAGTTTATGATCTTGTGATTTGGATTCTGTTTCCTGCCGCACGACTGGGGCCAAGCACTGCTCTCGGGTGCCTCAGTTTCCCCTGTGTGCTGTGTAGGATGTTCTGATCCTGCAGTTCACTTGGGGATCGTGAGGGTTTGTTGATGCCTGTGGGTCTGCAGGCAGAGATCTCTGGAAACACAAACCGTTACCGGGTCACTGGAAATGCACTGGCTCATTTGCTTCTCTCTTCAGGCTGACTCAAAGCTTGTTATTCCACAGCTGTGACTGTCACAGCCATAGTCCCGGTGCCAAATTTATCTGAGTCTGATGGCTGTGATTAATCTGAGACCGGGAAAACAGCTTAAGGAGACCAGAACACAGCAGAGGCAGGCGTTTCTGCTGCTATTTCCATGGATGCAGTTAACCAAAGAGGAGCAGTCCAAAGGCTTTTCTCTAATATTTTTGGATTTCTTCATTCAGAGGAGAAAGAAAATCCCCCTTTTTTCCCTTCCGTGCCTAAAATTGGCTTAGATTTCTCACTTGAAACAGGTCATCAGGTTGAGTTTGGTCAGCCTGGGGGCTTTGCTTTCTCAGTCGGGCTCTGATGAGAGCTGGCCCCTGATTTGCTCTTCAGTGCATTCATCTGGGAAAGCAAACAAATCCACCGTGAAGGCCAGCGTGGGCATCTGTCAGAGTGCACACAAAGGGGGAGAGGATGAGAAGGGGTTGGGGTGATCTGGGATGTCACATTCACTCTTTCTAAGTTGGCACTGATAGCTGCATGCAATGAGATGGCTTTTGAAGGGCTCGTGGAAGTGGCTGATTGTTTTCCTGGCATAGGAGGCTGAGGCACTGGGGTCCTACAAGTTTGTGCTTTGCCCCATCCTGTTCCCTAAAGGAAATGACTGCTGTTCAAGTTTCAGGTCACATAGTCAGCAACCTGTACTGTTGTAAGGCAGAGAAGAGGCCATGGTGAGTGAATCCTGTCCAACAGCACGGCCTCTTGGGTGGGAAGGCTCTGGGGAGAACCTTTTATCAGCCTTTTGGTACCTGAAGGGTGCTACAGAAAAGCTGGGGAGGAGGGGAAATGGCTTTAAACTGGAAAGGGGAAGATTTAGATCAGACATTAGGAAGAAATTCTTCACACTGAGGGTGGGGAGGCCCTGGCCCAGGGTGCCCAGAGCAGTGGTGGCTGCCCCATCCCTGGAGGTGTTCCAGGCCAGGTTGGATGGGGCTTGGAGCCCCCTGATCCAGTGGGAGGGGTCCCTGCCCATGGCAGGGGGTGGGACTGGATGAGCTGTAAGGTCCCTTCCAACCCGAACCATTCTGTGATTCTGACTGAGTGAGCAACCCCTGTCTCCTGCCTTCCTCCTGCTGCTGCCGTGGAAGTGCCGCGGTTTGGTTGGTTGCCTGGACAAACAGTGGCAGGGAGATTTTCTGCTCAAGCGTATATTCCAGGGAAGCGTAAGGGCACGGTGCAGGAGGCTGCCTGCCCCACTGGTGTCTGCAGAGGTGCTGGAGGTGCTGCCACTGGTGGCTCCCTGCACGCACTGCTCAGCCCTTCTGCTGCGTGTGGTCTCGTCTTGGTTTGTGCCGATTCTTGCAACAGCGTGGGAAGTTGCCAGAGCAGCGATGTTCATGCTTGCTGCTGAGCCTGTAAAAGTTTATTTCAGCTGCCTCAGTTCTTGGAATTGATCTGGGCCAGGCAGCATCTTGAAAAACAGTAACTAGAAAAATAAACTGCCACCTTATGCTTTCCTATTAGCGCAGATTCAAAGGGTAAAACAGGTGCTGCCAAAGAGTGTAGGCATCTCATGTGATGTGGAGGTGTCAGCAGCTGAGTCAGGCTCACAAAATATCATTTAAACAGAAAACTGAGAGTACCTGCTCAGCTGGAAACAGCATCGTCCCTGTACTGTGCCCACAAGAAGTGTGAGTGTTTGCAGGGGCAGAACAGCTAACACACAAGTCGTGATACCAATAGTTTCAGCTTGCACTGAGGCCTTACAGCTACCGCCTACAGGAACACAATGCGGTTGTCCTGTTCCTGAGTAACAGGCTGATTACAGTAAAAGAAGGAATTACAGTGTGGGGTTTGCCTGAACCCATGGTAACAATCACAAATTTCCAGTGAATTGGCTTCCCAGCAGCTTTGTGTTTTGGGTGAGGAATAAGAATTCCCTTTGCTTTGGGTTTTATGATAAAAATGTTACCAGGATTTACAGGGTGGGTTGCCTGCTCCCGTGTTCCCGTGTAGAGGGAGCCCTGGGACGTCAGGTCATATGAGCTGTGACATTTGTCCTAGAAATAGCAGGCTTGAAAGTACTCATTAGCATTTCCATTATGGAACCATTGAGCATTTTGCAGTCTGGAATGCATTTGATGTTACTGGCAGGTACTGTTCCGCAGCCAGCGCCCAGGAAGCTCCCATCCCATCCCAGCAGGGCAAAGAGAGGGACAAAAGGGACCCAGAGCCCAGGGACTCTCCGTGGTTTGTCTCAGGATAGTTGACAAGTCCGGGCAGAAGTGGAAATAGGCTTTAGGTCTTCTGAGTCCCAGCCAACATCTTTGCTGCCCCTTTTTCTACCCCTTTGCTGCTGGGGGTGCTTCTTGAGAGGGAATTTTCTGTGTAACCAAGCGTGGGTTTCTCTAACTCATGGTGTGTTCATGATTGTTCAGTGGGTTTTGACACTGAGCTGGGACAGGATGGGGCCTGTTCTGACTCTGGGGCAAGTTTTTGTGGAAGTGTCTGCTCTGGTGTGCCCGCGTGCCAGCCGTGCCAGGACAGTCAGCACTTCCTTCACTCTTCCTTCCTGTGCAGGAGTTTGTTTGCAAAAGCAGTTCTGTCAGTACGGTTTTGTCTCCAGGGAGCAGAGGGTTGGAATTTGGAACTTCAGCTGGCCTGGAGCTCCTTAAGGTGCGTGGGAGCTTTACTTGTACAGCAGGAATTTCCAGAGACCGTTCTGCACCAGGTGTTGAGTTGACACAGGCAAAGGGCGAGCTTGGGAGTGCTAACGCTGCTCATGCCTGTGTTCACGGTGAGGAAACAAGGACAACCCTACCTGGCTGAAGAAGAGTGATTTGTGTGCCTTGTTCCACCCCTTGCTTTAGGGCTCTGGTGTTTTTCAGGAGCAGCCCTAACACAGATGAGCGGAGACCCAGAAAAGCAAACTCTGGCTCTGCTCTCTGCAGAGAACTCGCAGTGGATGGTGACTCCCTTCCCTCAGTGAAATATTTCTTGGCTCTCGCAATCCCAGAGGCATTTTGGCTTTACTATACCTTCCTCATCACTCCTAAGCAACTCTCCCTGTGATCTCTTCTCCATCCTCTCTACCCCAAACAGACCAAACAAGAGGTGTGCCAGGTCTTTGCTGTGCCCTTGATAAATTCAGTGCTTCAGTAGCTCCTCATTCTTCAGACAGTGTCGGCAGTGAGCCGAGCGTCCCCCCTCCCACGAAATGAGCTCACAGGGAGCTGCCGCAGTTTATTCTAAGAAATCAGCTAATGTACAGTACTCGGCAGAGGCACCCCTCCCCTGGGAGGATCAGCAGAATTAGGATGTGCAGCGAGTTATCTTGCGGATTACACAATCTTATCACCTCCTCCAGGGCAGCAGGGAGCAGCGAGCACCGGGCACCCTGAGTCACGCTTCCCCCTGCGACGTCGTGCAGGTTTCCTGACTCACTTCCTCCCAGGACTTCTGTTTCCTTAGGTCTCTGCACCAACATTACAAGTTAAAAACAAATGTGACAAGAGATGGGGAAGTCAAGGCAGCCATGGCCTCAGAGCCAGGGTAGCGCCTGCTCCGTGCTCCCTGTCTGTCCCAGCTTTGGGTGGAAGGCAGTGGTGGTCGCAGGCAGTGCACGAAAGAGCCCCTCACTGCTCGGTGCTGGGGAGGTGACTGGAGTTTTATTTGGCTGAGACAGCAAAGACCTAGCTGAACGTTTTCAGTGATGTGGCTGGTTTGTATTTTTTAACTTGGAAACTACACCCCATCGTCTGTGTAGAAATCAAATACACAGAAGTGATGACCCTCCTGAGCGTGTTCCTGTGTCACCTGAGCCAGAAATGGAGAGCAGGGGTAGGAGCTGGGAGTGAGCAGAACTGCTGTGGCTCAAATCCTACTCTGGGAGCAGGTTTCTAAAAGCAGATCCTGTAGGCAATGATGGAGCGTTTGGCACAGCCTGACTGATCCCCAGCATCAGGGAGTGCTCTGGTAGCCGTTAGCTCTCTGCATATTTACTGTTCTTCAAGGTTCTGGCTCTGGATTTATAATTCTCTGTTGAGATAAGAAAGTCTATGATTTACTTTTCTTTTTTAAGAAGGTGTTCAGCCCTTGCAGTGGCAGCTTGGAAAATACCTCTTCAAAGGGTCAGCAGCCTAAAGGGCAGTAACCAGCCACATGCAGCCCTTCCAGCCTGACACCCTTACTACCAACATTGCAGTCTATTGGTTTCTTGAGACCTGTTCCTGGGTTTGGAGCACTTGGAATAAGCCTCATGTTGTTCACTCACCAACTTCGGTGGAGTGGGAGGGGAGTGTGGAGTTACTGGAATAGCTGTCTCTTCAGTACCTGGAAATACTCTTCCTCTCTGCATCACAGCCCAGTTTTAGAGCGCAAATTAAGTTCAAGTTGCCAGTCATCCCTAGGGCTCAATTTTGTCAAGCTTTTAAATTAGAGAAAGGCTCTGCATGAGGTCTAGAAGGTCCTGCTTATCTCCCCAGTGACCTGACAGGCAGCGTGCATTTCCAGGACATGCTGATCTGAGCCCGCTTCGGGGCAGCGCTGCCACATGGAGCTCTAGATCAGGCTGCGGCAGCTGGTGGGCTGCCGGCGGCTGCCCCGATACCACCCGGCTGTGCTTTCACCTCGGTAACACAGTCATCCCTCTGACCCCTAGCTGTGCTGCCCTGCCTTAGGGAACATGTGAAAATGAACAAGTCTTTCTGTTTTGTTTAGTGTGGCTTCTCTGGAAACACTAGAAGGAGCTTGGAGGAAAACGGATGTGCCACCCTGTTCCCGTGTTTATTTGTGTGCCTGTGATTTGGCTGAAAGACAGGAGAGGGAAGCGTGACTGTATGAGACTCCTTAGGGCTCCTTCCTCCTGCCTGGGATGGGCATTGCTGAGTGGAGATCTTTGGGATTGGTTCTTTGGGAAGTCTGGCTTTCCATACAGATCAGTAGGAAGTCACAGGGTGACAGATGTGTTCTGCCTCGTGAATTATCACTTTACAAGGGGTAAAACACTTGGACCTGGGTTTAGCAGTTAGATTTCTGTTACTCAGACAGCAGAGTTCAGAAAAAGGGCTTTTGTTGTCTTTCTTTCTTTCCTTCATGATGGTCATTGTGTTAGCTACAAAGAGCCCACGAACGCTGCGTCCCCTGCACCTCAGCCGGGAGGTAACAGGTTTGGTTTGCCACTCGATTACAGGTACACAAAGCCAACAGTACTCGTGCAGGAATCAGTCAAGTACTGGTTGGAGAATCTTACAAGAAGGCAAGAGACCAAAGATTGCCCAGCTTTAGGCTTTCGGAAAGGAAAAGGAGTGCGCAGCGCAGCTCTGTTTGGAGAAGAGGAATAGGAGCATTCGCCTCTGCCTTGGGTGGAGGAAGATGGGTTTGGGAGGCTCAGCAGCAGAGGGCCCTGTTGTGGGACATCCCAGCAAGTGTCAGGTTCATTGCTGTCGAAAGAAGGGATTACAGATGTGGTCAGATCTTAACTCAGCATGTGAGAAGCCTGGCATCTCCTCTCGGAAATATGTAGCAGCTGATTACCGTGCCTGATCTGGTGGGTATGATGTGGTGGCGCTTTCCTGTTTCTTTTCACACCGTTTACTGACCTACAGTCCTTGACCTTAAAACTGAAAAGCTATAGAATTCTGGAATGGTTTGACTTGGAAGGGACCTTAAAGTCCATCCAGTTCCACCCCCTGCCATGGGCAGGGACCCCTCCCACTGGATCAGGGGGCTCCAAGCCCCATCCAACCTGGCCTGGAACACCTCCAGGGATGGGGCAGCCACCACTGCTCTGGGCACCCTGGGCCAGGGCCTCCCCACCCTCAGCGTGAGGAATTTCTTCCTAATGTCTGACCTAAATCTTCCCCTTCCTATTCAAAGCCGTTCCTCCTCGTCCTGTCCCTGCATTCCCTGATCCAGAGCCCCTCCCCAGCTTTCCTGGAGCCCCTTTCAGCACTGGGAGCTGCTCTAAGGTCTCCCCAGAGCCTTCTCTTCTCCAGGCTGAACAACCCCAACTCTCTCAGCCTGTCCCCATAACAGAGGTGCTCCAGCCCATGGATCATCTTCATGGCCTTCTCTGCACCCATTCCAACAGTTCATCCTTCCACTTCTGATATCCCTGATATCCTGGAACACTGGGACTTTATCCCCATGGCCCTGCGAGGACTTTCTCCAAATATATCTGAGAGTTCAAGAAGTAGCTTCACAGCCTTGGTTTTTGCTTATGGAAAGAGGCCTTGCTTGACAGTTCTCGCAATCTAAATAATACAAGATAAAACCGCAACAGATAAAATACAGGGCATGAATGGAAGGAAAGGTTAGCAAGAGCACAGTTTAGACTTAAACCCATTTAGACTTATTGAACTAATTTAATTTTTTTTCACTGGAAAGGTCAAAATCAGTTAATGTGGGGAGAGGACATTTCTTGGAGGCTTGGATGGAGTTTGTGGATCTGGCCAGAATGCAGCCCTTTGCCCAGCTGCTCCTGTGCCTCGGGCTGCTAAACCTGCAGCAGGGGAAAGTCTGTGCAGCAAACAAAAGCCAGCTTTGACGTCAGGCACTGGGAGCGTTGCCCTGACACTGGGAGGTGGAGCGCAGGAAGGAATCCACAGCTAATAGGCTCTGCACTGGAGTGCACTTTGGCACAGGGACAGCTACTACCCCTTCTTTCCAGGAATAATATTGTTTATTTCCATCTCTCTCTCTCTGGCTAAAGTTACCCCGGTCAAGTTTCACTTCACCTGTCTCTACCATAAATTCATCAGAGCCCAGGAAAAATCTAATCTGCAGACTCGACTCCCCGTTCTCCGTACCCTCTTCCGCGAAGAGCTGCACTGCGTATTTGTTTTGTGTCTTTGCTTTGATGAGTTCATGACCGCAGCTTTCTCTCCCGAAGCTTTTGCTGGTACAATTTACTAAACACATGCACATGCAGTTTGCTGTGTTTGTGGCTGCCTGCATGCACAGGTGTAGATGTTGAAGTGCTGTTCCTCCCTGCAGAGGAGGTCCCTGCAGAGGATGGTCCCTGCAGCTCTGTGCATCTACAGCAGGTGGTATTTCTGGTTTGCATAGAGGGCTCTGTCCTGTGGACAAAAGCTTCTTTCTGGGAAATTTAAAAATGTCGCAGCACAGCGCAGTAACAACTTGAAGTTCGGTGGATTTGTTACAAGGATCTGACTGGCTCTGGATTCGTTTAAAAAGGCACTATTTTTACATCAGATTCAGGTTGCCAGCCTTTCCCAGGCAGACTTTACAAACTGTTGAGTAACGGACCAAACCCTTAGTAAACTGCCCCGTGTCTTCTGTTTTATTCATCCTTCCTAGCGCTGCAGTTCAGGTCAGTACGTATTTGCTCCCTGGGCACTTATGAAAGTTGAGGAGCTGAATCGCAGCCTCTGGACAGGATGGCAAAGGAGTAGTTCCATTTGGCTGTGGATGAGTCAGGAGGAGATGAAGGGGAACTTTATGACCAGCTTTGGAAAGCTTTGCTCAGTAAATCAAATGCAAGTTTGTCTGAGGTCCTGTGAGTTGTAATCCCTGATCATTTATTCTTTTGGCTGGCTGCAGGAGCAGCCTGTAAATAAGCATTCCCAACACTGCACAAGGCAATGCTGCTCCTCAGACTGTTAAAGACTTCTTCACCAGCTCTTATTTAACCCTCTGAGATTTAAGATCATAGAACTGCATTGTCATTCTTTTTCCATATGCATGCAATATGAATAATAAGTACTGAAAACAGATCTAGGAGACATTAATGGCATGAGGGTTTATAGCTCTTTTTCATTTTGATATTTTTGAATTAAATTCACCCCTTTAAAATACATGAGTTTGTTTTTTTCACTTGCAGGCACTTATTCCAAATAGTCTCTGGTGAGATCAGAGTTGCTTTGCAATGTTGGTAGTCATTTGCTTCCCCCTCCCACCCAATGTGAGTTCTAAAACCATGGACATCACCTATGTCTAAAAAAGAAAGTTGAAACCAAGTGTCTGGCAATTCCTCAAATAGGAAGATGTAAAAGGGGTTGTTTTTTCTTCCTAGTTCCTAGTACAAGCCTGTTGCTCTCATCTTACAACACGCACCAGAGGCTCTGCGAGCTTTCAGGCTTGGTTATGAGCTGCCTGTGCTTCTCTCTGTACTTCCCTAATCCGAATTCCTCACTATGTTGTAAGAGTTTCTTTGTGTGTCATTCTACACAGAAGCCAGATCCCAAGAAGCAGCAGAAAGCTTCTTTTGAAAAAGAGTTTCATCTTACAATCTCTCACCCCTGCTGTGCAATGGGGTGGTTGGCAGATGGGCGATTCCACTCTTGTCTGATTTCCTGGAAGAGCCTGCTGGCCGGAGGGACCGGAGGAAGGAGGGTGGGAGGGACTAGCTTGTAAAAAAGTGGTGGCAGATGAGTGTTAACAGAGAAGAGAGAGTTCTTGGAGCCACTTTAATTTCCCCAGCCTTCCTAAGAAAGGGAGGAGAATGGATGCAGCTTTCCAGTGCCGCTCTGTTCCAGCTGCCTTCTGCCCTTCCAGCTCAATGTTTCCATGTTGAGCAACAGAGAAGATGCTCCCGTCTGGACCGAAAGCATCTTAACACTTTCGATTATACCATGGTTTCTCACTCTGTTTTCCACTGCATTTAATTAGAGCTTAGATTATGTTGTTCCTTAGAGCTTCAGTCATCTCTTTAAACTGCACTGTGGGAAGAGAAGGGGCCACCCAGATGTTTCAGCAGCGGAGGAGGGCAAGGTGGGGCACTTGGAGACAGAGGAGAGGACTTGAAAGATGAGCACATTGGCTGGGTGCTCCTGATAAACCGATTGGCAGTGAAATGATTAGCCCTGGCACACTGCCATCGCTCAGTATTGATGCAATTGGCTTGGATCAGGCTTTCAAGGTTTTTTGCCCAAGTCCTGGTCCAGGCAGCCCCGCTGGCGAACTGCAGTTTGTCACAGTATAGGGGAAACCAGTGTGGTAAATCACAGGGCTGCCCAGCTGCAAGAGTTGTATTGGGGGATGAAAATGGGCAAGTGGAGAATTTCTGAGTATTGATAAAGGCAAATCGTAGCAATTGACACCCTGTTTGGAAACCAGCTCTGTGGGAAACGCGTTTGCCTTTTGTACGAGCTGGGCAGAAATAGTTGCTGGTCCTGGGTATAGAATGAATCCCTGGGAGGGGAGGCAGTGACACGAAGGGGTTGCTGGAAAAATGCAGTCGCACAAGGTCAGGCAAATGTCTGACTGCACAGGCAGTGGCTGCTCCTTTCCGTTCAGAACGTGTTTGTGCGTTTGTGTTGATAGCAGAAGAAAACGGGCAAAGGGCTGGGGGAAACAGATGATACTGGAAGTCTTCTGTGGAAAATAGGTAAGATGGGGAGGTGCTAAAAGAATTGAGAAGCTGTGGGAATCTGTGAAGTCTAGAAATCAGCTGAGGAGCTATTTTTTAAAAAACAGAAAGAATGGAAACGATGCAGGGAGAGAGCAGGGTGGAAAGAGTGACTGTGGAAGAAGAGAGAGAGTGGAGTATGGCCTGAATAAAAGAGAGGGAAAGCGAGCAGCACAGGTGTGGGACTGGTATGGTTTCTACATTTGGTTCTGTTTCATTGAATTTCCATGGCACCAGCTCGTGTCAGACTGCTTCCCATTGTGTGGGAACGTGCGGGAGCTCTCCCAAAAGCTGCCAAGCGTATGGTACAACCAGGTTGCTTTGACCTCAGTGAGTATTCACAGCATCTTATGTCCTTGGCAGGACCACAGAGGGCTGGTCTGGATGCGAGCAGCTCCATCCTCTGTGCTGCGGGTGAATTCTTCACACCAGGAATTCAGGGGGGGAGTTCCTTGAGCCTATCACAGACCTGCCCTTCTCTCCTTAGATGCTTCCTTTCTTACACCTCCATCACGTGGGGCAGTGTGAGAGGCAGGTGTCTGACACCGTAGCGATAATGAGCGAGTTTAATCACCATCGTGAGGATTAGGTATTGTTTAGAGTCGGTGCAGGTAGACCTTGATGGCTGCAGAAATTGTACATCCTGAACAAAGAAGGAAGGAAGGAAGATCTTATTCAGCTGATCAGCCGTTCCCTGAGAAAAGGTGGGAGCTCTGTGATCGTTGGCAAGACAAAGCAGTGGCACAATTAGAGTTGTGGAGAAGGACTTGAGGACTATGGTTTCCTAGACTTGAGCAGGGCTTCAGGTGCGGATTGGCAGCAGGGATGGGACACTCTGTATTGAGAGGTCAGTGCACCAAGGAGGGGTTGTGGACTCGGCTTGTGCAGGTCTGCATCACCTGGTTTGGTTTTCTTATGTTTTGCTGATGAGATTCAAAATTTCACTGTTTTGGCTGGTGGGTTTGGAGTGAAGAGTGAGGATAAAAAACAGATTCTATGAAAAAATGGTTTTCCTGGAGTCTACCCCGCATCTTCTCTCATCTCAGTAAAATCACCTAATGTGATTTACCTGAGCAAGAGTTCATTTAGCAGTGTTGCCTATAACTGAGCAGCAGTTTGAGTTATAGCAACTGTGATTTAAAGAGCAGATTTAAGACGTTTTCTATGTAGCCGTGTGCTTATTACAAATATTAAATGTTTATACCTCATATACCATACATTAATACTTAGTAGGTACATTTCTGCTAGGCTTATCATAACAGAGCTGAGGAAGCCCAGCTGCCACCTTCTGCAAAGAACTGTCCTTCAGGCTGTTCCCAGCTCATCGGATGCTGTCCTGTCCCTTGAAATAGGATTTCTGCTTACACGGTATTGGTGCTGTCAGAGGGGGTTAGGAACATGGTTAACCTTCTCACATCCCTGCCTTGTGGGGAGAGCTTAGGATCTGTTGTGTTGGAGTCTCAGTTTTAGAGATGATTACTGAAGGAAGCTGCTTGGATTTGAATGGGAGGAGCTAAATCAGGAAGGAGTGAGTGTAACCCGGTATGCAGGTGGGAGGAGAAGGAGCATCACCTGTCAGCCCCCACCCAGGGCATTTCATGACTTGGAGAAACTGTTTGCAACTCGTCACCTAGGATACTGATTGTCAACACTTGCGACATAAGCAACTCAAAACTTCCCATCAGAAAGTCCTTCTGGCGGTAATGAGTCATCTTTCATGGATGTCAGCAGTAATCCATGGAAAACCCCGACTTCTGAGCACTGCAGCTTGAAAACCACTGGTGTAGGACAGCTCGATGATGCCTGTGGTGATATCCGTGTGTCTTTTATCATGTCTTCTTCCCTTTCTGTATCAGAAGAGGTCTTGGGTCTGAGGGAAGTTGGACTTCACATTTTTATGTGGCAACTGTAGTCATTGTGCTGCTGAATCAAAGCCAGTGCAGGTTTGCCCAGAGACAGTGATGGTGGGACTTGAGTATCAGCTTGTGTCATTCTCCACCTGACACATTCTGACCTCCAGAAGTGTTTGGGAAGTGTGGATTTTTGCCTGTTGTTCTCTGCCTGTGTAGGGAGGGATGGTTTCCTTTGCAGTTGTTCCTTCTTGGAAAAGTGAGACTGAGTTGTGTCAGGCTCCTGATCCTCTTGATTTCTGGTTGTGTACATGGCCACTATGAACAGAAAAAGACCTGTCACCATATGGACCGTGACGTTTGGGGATGCGGAGAGTAGGACGGGCCACCTTTTGGATTGCATGCATGCTTGATGGGCTGTTTTTGAATACTGCAGCACAGGGTGTGTGAGTACATGAAGTTCCAGCATGTGGAGTTTCCAGATAAAGTAAGCTGATAAGCCATGCCAGTGTTTTTTTGGCTCCCATGGAAAAGGCAGTGTTGCACATGACTCGCTTACTGCAGCTTCTGCCCACCTATTTAAAGTAGTTTGTGCTCACAGTTGCCCCAGGTAATAGCAGGGCTGGGACTCTTCCACACAGATCAGTGCGAGTAATTCCCTGGATGTGCCTGGCTCGACTGTGGTCGGCAACAGCAGGGCTGCCGTGCTGTTCTAGGGTAACTTCATGGGCTGGAGAGCACCGGCAGCGTGTTCCGGGAACGTTGTAAAGCCTAGATCTTGGCATTTGTTTCTTTTTCACAGAAAAAGGTTTTCCTCTTGTGCATAATAAATAACTTTTTAAGGAGCTGCTGAGGAGGATGCGGAGTGAGACTGAAAGCCTTCTCTCTTCCAAGAGCCCCCGCTAATACATGCAGGCAGCAGTAAATACTTCTCATCGCAGCTGTCACACTTGGTTTGAGATCCTGAAGGTGAAAGTCCATAGCAAACTCTCTGTTACCCAAACGTGCTTCTCTGACCTTATGAAAACCAAATAAACGCACTGTATTGTGGTCTTGGGGACAGGCCAGGAAAAACTCTGCAAACGGAACAATATCATCACCTTGCATCGCAGCGCCGATGACTGAAGGAAAACCATGTGCTGCCGGAGCGGGGAAACCCATTTAGTTTATTTACTTTCCTTCAGCTCCTAATTTTCATCTCCTGTCTTCTGGGGGGTTTCTGGCTGTTATTTTTCAGCCAGGTGCTCACAGAGCTTCCTTCTGAAAACCCTGCAGCTAAATGCCGTGCTGGGGAGAAGCGGGATGTGGGCCAGATCCTTTCTCCATCACCTTAGCGTGGTTTTCTTGAAGCAAGAGGAATTGCATGTGATGAGCTGAGAAGGGAGTTTAGTCCCAGATGAGTCTGGCTCACTTTATAGACACTTATTCCCTAGAAATAAATGGTAGAGGTGGGCGTGGGACGGGCTGCACGCAGAGCGGAGATGGGAGCTGCAGAGGCTCTGTGTGATTCTTGAGAAAGCCTTGATGTGGGAAAGCTGTTGTTGTACCCAGCCATGGGATGGGGAGCTGGTAACAGCGATTGTTGCCAGCACGGATTGCCTGTGCCAGGCTCAGACCTCACTGGTGTGGGGCAGATTTCCTTCTCAGCGATATTTGTTGCTGCCATTGTTCCCTTCTCAGTGGTTTTTTTTGCTACCGATGTACAGTGTGTGCTGATGCTTGGGAAGGAGTTTCAAGGTGATACTTGAGCATGGCTGCCACCCCTCGCAGGAGGCGTTTGCAAAGCCCGGAGCTGGAATTACTGAAAGCAAACCCAAGGTATGGCAGGAGCAGGGAAGCTGGGGGAGAGGTGGCGGCTGCTGCCGATCCCGACAGGCTCCAGCTGGGCTTATCCCCACGCTTCACAGCACTTAAAAAGAAGAGAAAAATAATCCTCCTGGGATTCACGTGAAAAACGAGAGGGGAATGTCAGGAGTGCCGGAGGGTCTGCACAAACGTGGCCTCTTTCCTGCCATCCTTCATCCTCCCCCTCTCCTCCCCGTCCCCCCAGCGCCGGGGGCCGAGCGAAGGCCCGGCGGTTCTAGGAAGAGCTCGAGCCCAGTCAGCAGCCGCCAGTTCTGGGAACTGCGGCCCCGGGCCCCGCAGGACGCTTCGGGGAATTCTCGCTGCCCTTCCAAGGATGGCAAAAGAGCTTGTCCAGTGACCTGGGGCTCCCCAGCGGCAGGGGGCAAAAGTTTGGAGTCGTGCCACGCGACTGGGAAGATTACCAGAGCCGCAAGGGCCTGGAGATTTATGCCCTGCTCGGAACTGTACTACAGTGAGATGTTTGGCTTCTTGGGGAGAGTGAGAAAGAATTTGCTACGCAGGAGATACCAGTAGTGACCGCAGGAATTTAGAAAAGGGATATGGAGTTAAAAGGTCAAAATCTCCCGCCATCAGTCATCATCTCCTTGGTGGGAGTCATCGAGGGTGCCAGAAGCTCGGACAGTGATTTCAAGACCCTGAAACCTCCCACAACCACATGACTTGGAATAAATAAAACAAGAAGCAGCAAAGTGAGATTGAGCCTGGCTTATGGGCTGTCCTGCACTTTCTGCTTCCTAGTGCCGTGGCTCCCAACCGTCGTTTGCCTGTCCCGGGTGCATGTCCCTCCTTCCCAAGCAGAAGGTGATGGAAACTTTCCTCCCAGGCCCTGCAGAGCTTCTAAGGAAAACTCTCAATGTGACACTGACAAATGAACCCATTTCCCTCTGCCCTTTTACAAGATTGTCTCACATGCTGGTAGCCTGAAAGGAGTGAATTTCTAACAGTCCTGGACTTCAGTGGCCACTGAGTTGCTCTGGGCTGGCTTCAAAATAGCAGAGATTTGAGGAGAGGAAATGTTGAAGTTGGATATTGGCTTCCAGGATACTTTTCTGAGGCGCTGTAGCGATGCTGCAGGCTGTAGACAGTGCCGGCTTTTCCTGGGTGTGTGTAGTGCCATGTGGAAGGGTCACTCTCCTGGGAGAGGTGGTTCAACCCACTGTGAGCCACTCAAAGGGAGGAGGCAAGGAGGCACATCCTCTACCCTCCTCCTAGGCCAGACCAGATGGTCCCTTAGGCCTTGACATCATCAGCACCGGGAGTTTTATTGGGTTGTTGTCATTCCGCACGCTATTTCGAGGCTAGCCCTACCCTTTGAAAAGCCCTGTGAACTCTGTTCCAACTCTGACCCTGAGGTTTGCTGCTCCTTTTGACTCGAGCTGATAACCACAGCTCTGGCATGTTGTGTCTTCTGGGGTTCTTCCTATGATGCCATCAACTTTCCCCTGGACATCAGAGCAGATTGTTTCTTTGCTTTTACATTTAACACCTTTCTCAGGTATCACTCAGCCCCCAAACCTTTCTCCCATGTATTTATCGTGATGTTGCTTCCAGTGTTTGATCGAACTTTCTGGTACTGCTTTCATGCCTTTCCTCTTCTTTTTTTTGTTGTTTTCCTGTGTGTTTTTCCACCATGGAGACACTTTCATAAAATGAGAGCCAGCAAAATTGTTACAGCTCACATATGGTTTGGGAAGAAGCATGTGCTCGTGTTTTGGGGGGGAGGCAGCTGCTCTTGCTCTTCGTGTGAAAGGCTTTAATGGATTCACAGGATTGTGCTGCCAGAGTAGCTGTTCCATCAAAGCCATAGCAACTCCCTTCTTGCCTCTCATTTTCTTAGTTTATTAGATGTATTTGGTTTCTATGAACTATTAAAATGCAGAAGAATAGCCTTTTATTAAAGTTTTATTAACATTTCATTTGCTTTTTAGTTTTTGGTAGGAGATCAAAAGGCTTTGCTGTTTCCTAGAAAGAGAACAGAAGGGTTGCAGTGCTGTGCTGGGATAACTGCGTGGGCTCCACAAAGATGTGGGCAGAGGCTGCTGCCACGGGGGTAACGTGGAAGGATGTTGGGGGGCGGGGGATGTGCACCCAGTGGCCACACCGGGACCTGGGAATCTCCCGGTGCCACAGGCAGGAGCATCTCTGCCAGCTGCTCTGAGAACATCCCTCCTGCCCCTGGTGTGGAGGGCGTCCTGCACACTTCTTGCTCACCTGGAAGCATCTGAAATCCTGAATTCAGGCCCCCCAGAATCCACCCTCCCTCAGCCCATCTCGCTGTGCGTGCTGCTTCATTCCTCTTGTGTTTTCATACCACAAAGTTGAATGGTGAATAGAGGACTTCTTGTCACAGCTTCTTCATGGTCTCCAGAGTTTTCAGTGGTGCAGGCTCTGATGAATGGCAGTGCACACACCATCGTTCAAAGATTGCTTGTGGACTCTTTATCTGGAATCCTCCTTTTTCTCCTGGCAGGTTCAGTTTCTCTTTAGCTGCCTTTCTGTGCAAAGTCCTGAGGGACTGGAAGAGCAATGTATTCAGGTTAATTGTAGATGCTCTGCTTTAATGGAATTATTCCCAGGCCTTTTAGGGTGTCTTCAGTGTGCTGGAATGTAGCTAGAACAGCATAAGTAGCTTTTTCTTTCATGTCTCCTTCACTGAATATTCTCCTTTTGGATGCAGGATGTTTAAAATACACAGGTCTTCCTCTTGGTGTTGTGACGTTGCTTTGCTGCAGCAAAGAGACAGGAGGAAGCTGAGGGAAGCCGAGAAATGCTACACCAAGTTGAAAAACAAAGAAATCTTTGTTGCTTCTCTCTTTTCCCCTTGCTGGAACGGGCATGAATAGGTGCAGGTGCCACACAGTTATTCACTCAGTTACAGGCAATGTCAGCAGCTACTGCTTGCGTGGACAGAACTTGCACTTCAGATGTTACTGCCAAATAACTTCTTGCTGCCATCGCAGATCAGCTGAACAGTAAATTATCATTTCTGTTTGTGAAGACTGGAGTGATTTTTGATCCATCCATTGTTGCATTTTCTATTTACTTTCCTTCTAGGAAAGCTATGGTTGGAAGTTTGGACGTGAGTTGTTCGTGATGTGCGTCTCCAAAAGGTGAAACAAGTCTCAGCTTCTCCCTGTTTGCTTTCAAACAAGCGGTGCAACCATTCCTCAAAGTAGCTGTCAATGAGTTAACTTTTTATGAGTTTGTTACCTAATCTGAAGGATAAGGAAGATGCCAGCTTGCTTTTCCTATGGGAAGCTGGTATCCCAAAGCAAATGGATCCTTCTGCCCCCTAAAGACACAGATCTATTGCTATAATAGTTCCTTTGTCCTATCAGAGAAACCTGCTCCCTTCCAGACATCAAATGCGTGGTGTTTCCTGCCTGAGCAAGTTTCTTCGCAAGCGGTGGGCGATGCCTGGGATTGAGAATCCAGCATGGCTGCATCCTCTGCAACTTGGACTGCCTCTCCATGGCACAGTGGCTCACAGAATTGTACCACATCCTAGTTTAGCTCCTAAAGTAAAGCGGCTTTTGCTCTTCCTCCTCTTCAGTGTTCTCCGTGCCATGCTGTCATCCCAGGAGTTGCAGGGGAAAATCCTCCTTGCTGGATTCCATGGAACCTCCAGGCTGGCACAGCAGGGAGTTTGGAGAGGCTGGAAAGGAGGGGAAATCGTTGCACTATAATGTTTAAAACCTGTCCCTGTCTCTTTGTGGTGGCCTAAGAAAGGTGCAGAAGGCATGAGACTCGCTGTTCCGTTTGCCCACATCTGTGCAGGCGGAACTGAGCACTCATGGCTTTTCCCTGTGAAATGGCTCTCGGTGGGGTTTGGGGAAAGCCTGTGCAGATTTCTTGCTCAGCAGTGGATGGGAAGCTTCCAAAGGTATTCACAGCACCATATGATTGCAACGTGATCCCGTGCCAATGTGTTAGTTCCATCCTGATACTGCAGATCTCTCCCTGTTTGTTTCCCTTCTCCCTTGTTAGTTTAATCCTCTGTTGCACGAGGCTGTCTGGGAGAAGGCTGAAGGGAACAGAGGCAGGAAAGAAGTTTAGGAACAACACAATATTGTGGAGTAATGCATTAGCAGTTGTCTTTATTGGTGCTTCTCAGCCCAAAGGGGATGTTGGAGCAGCTCGAAGGCTGTGCAAACCATCTGTGATAACGTAAAGCCCAGTGCAGAGGCTGAACCCAAGCTGGTACAGCTCTCACTGACCCCAGAGCTGCAAACACTGAGCCTCTAAAACTGCCTGGATGCAAATGGGGTGTGTTTGCATGGTTTGCACCTTACCAGCAATGTCCCACTTTGGCAGGAGGACATCCTGGTGCTCCAGTGACATGGTCATGCTGCCTGCAGACCAGAGCAGGAGAGCCCACCAGTGCGGTCTGGTGCCTTTGCAGCTGGATAATCTGCCGTAGTGAGAACATCTGCACTGGACTCTCCTTCACTGCTCCAGGCTCTTCCTGGGGAGAGCAGCCCCATCTGCATCAGGCCTTTTGTGGTGTTTCTTACTCAGAAATGTTAGGAATCTGTTTTCTAGCTGCAACTGCTGGAGGGATTTAAATAGAATTCATGAATCTGGCAGCTACACAAGCCTTTGTCTGAGTTTACTCCCATAAATAGAAGCTATTGGGGAGACATTTAAGATGTCTCAACCCTGTTCATCCTTCAACTTGATGACTGCTTGCCTTTCAGCTGTGCCTGAACCCTTCACCTTGGGCAGGACTGGAGATGCTCTGTTCTGGTGGAGAGATGTGCACTTGGAGTTGAGGAGCCCAATATAACGTGAAAATGGGAGCAGTAATGTTTGCATCCTGACCAGCCTGGATTTGTTAATAACACATTTCACCTCCCTGAGTTCCTTGTGAACACTTCCTGACTTCCAGCTCCAAATTGTAGTTTGGAGGTGCTGCTTGGTAATGAATCGCTGCCTCTGTTTTGTGGGATAAAGATGTGTGAAGTCATTCCAATATATCCTTTAGTGACTTTTGCATCAAGTGGATTAAAGGTGGGTCCTAGCCATGACAAAATTATACCTGTGCTGAATTTGGCTCATTTGCATAAAGCCTTTAGGAAGCCTCAGATGAAAAATCTGTAGAAAGCCAGTTATGATAAATGACTGTGGAATGTTGCTGTATTTCTCTTTACCTTAAAATCATAGAATTATTAAGGTTGGAGAAGCCCTCTCAGCTCACTCAGTCCAACCATCAGCCCAACCCCACCGTACCTACTGAACATGTGCCCAGGTGCCACGGCCACAGGCTTTTTTGAACCCCTCCAGGGATGGAGACGCTATCATTGCCCTGGGCAGCCTCTGCCAGGACTTCACCACTCTTTCAGTAAAGAAATTTTTCCTAATATCCTATCTGAACATCCCCTGGCACAGCCCGAGGCCATTCCCTTTGCCTGTCACTTGTGGCTTGGGAGAAGAGCCCAGCACCTACCTCACCACAGCCTCCTTTCCAGGAGCTTCAGAGAGCAATGAGGTCTCCCCTCAGCCTCCCCTTCTCCAGGCTAAACAGCCCCAGGGCCCTCAGCCACTCCCATAGCCCTGGGCTCCAGACCATTCCCGTCTCTGGACACGCTCCAGCCCCTCAATGTCCTTCTTGGATGGGCCCAAAACTGAGCCCAGAATTCGAGGTGCAGCCTCACCAGCACTGAGTCCCTCCCCTGCTGGCCACACCATGGCTGATCCAAGCCAGGATGCTGTTTGCCTTCTCGGCCACCCGGGCCACTGCTGGCTCATGTCAACTAATACCCCCAAGTCCTTTTCTTCCAGACAGCTTTCCAGCCACTCTTCCGCAAGCCATTGCAGCGAGATCTATAGTGCATAGGATGCTGCCAGGCTCATCTCCTATCTGTTCCATCCTTACGTCTGTAACTCTGTACCAGTGAGAGACCTGTTCTCTTTTTAAAGTCCAGAGAAAGGTTCACATACTGCAACAAGTCCTGCTACAGAGATACTCAAACCAGAGCTATTCTGAGTTTCTGTATCCATTCAGTACACGGCCGTGGTGCTGCCAGCTTGGGTCCCAAGAGTGGCGTAGCTCTCTGCAAGGTTCTGTGTCCCCAAGCTCCTCAGATCATGGCCAGAGCCTGGTGAATGCCTTCCCATTGAGGCCCATGCATGCCCTGCTCCCTTCTGAGGTGCCTTCCACTTCTGACTGGGATTGATAAGAGTATGGGTGGGATCGAACAGGGACATCATGTACATCCTGATGGTATCCAAGTACGCCTCCTCCCAGCCTTGCACTGCTCTGTGTCCTTGTAACGTTGGGGTTCATTTCACAGCCAGGGTACAGTAGGAATACAGGTTGCTTTCCGAGTTGTTACAGTACAGAGAGGGCAACTGGAGCTCTAGGAATAAAGAGCGTTGTGTGCAGTGTCCTTGACCTTACTGCCACCACATCTCTGTGCTTATCACCACTGATGGTTTGCATAGTGAACAGCAGCTCCTGCCACGTGGTGAATTCTGAGTCATCTTTTGTCCCACAGCTCACACTGAAAAGCATATGTAGAACTGCCACCTCACCCCGTTTCCGGGCATTGCTCCCCAGCCCCGGACACCGCTTCGACAAGGTGCATGGTGCCAGCCAGGTGTGGGTCTTGAAGTCCCTTCCAGCCACCAGGGGAAGGTCATCATCAGATCTGTGTGGTTCCCTGAACAGCATTTCCAGCTGACCCTGTGCCTTGTGTCTTGCCCTGGGGATTTCCTGTGGTTTATAGGATTTACCTGCAGAGCAAAGCGGTGGCTGTTGGTTGCTGTTTTTTTTAATTTTTAATAAACCATGCAATTAGCTTCCTTAGAAAAACCTCTGTCGGTGTTGTGATTGGGTGTCTGGCAGAGGAGGGACTGCTGTCAGCATGTCTGAGTTCCTGGAAGAGCTGAAGTGCAATGAAAATGACCCCAGGGAGCAATGGGCTTTCCACAGAAACCCAGCAGTCTGGGGGAGGGCTGGCTGAGACTGGGTGGTTTTAAGAGCTCCTTTAGTTTCCTTTCTGCAGCCAGAAATGGAGGCAGCGACAGTGCTGCACACAGCTCTGATCACATCCCTCATCCGGGGGGTCTTAATGCTTCCTGCAGTGTCGTGCAAGGTGAAGGCACTGGGCCATCCTGCTGTTTTCCTGTGTGGCGCAGGGCACCCCGTGGGTACCATCAGCATCCCAAAAGCTCAGCTAACTTGTCCACTCCTTATTTACACTACAGACTTTTAATTCAAGATCAGATTCCCGTTTGTATGATGTTTCCCTTCACCTTTCTCTGTTTTACTTGCACTGTACTTGTCTCCCTACTCTTAAAGGGACAAACAGATTCCATAGCTGGGATTTGGTCTTTTCCTTGGCTTGTACTGCTGAGTTGATCTGGCAATAGGGCTTGTTCTCATCTTTCTGCATCAGTCATCCCACAGATGTTCTGGTATTTACAGAGTTGCTTCAGGCTTGTATCTTCTTTTGTCTGGACCAGATGCTTCTGCCTGGTGTTTGAGGGCATTTGGGGAAAAAAGGCGAAACATCGCCTCAGTCCTTGTGGCAGAGGCCGAAGGGAATTGACATTAAATGAAAAATCTGCCTATGCTACGATCTGGAAATAAGACAACGATGGAAAGGAAGGATATGGAAGTTGCTTTCCGCCCCATCTTGCTTTGCTTTCAGCATCCTCCAAGCGCAGCCTGGGACGTGAGCAGGCAGGGGAAGGCGTTCCTGCTTTGGTGCCGTCCAACTGGAATTGCTGTGTGGGAAACCACGTGCGCCTGCTTTGCAGGAGAGCGGGCTGGGCTGCTGTGCTGCACAGCGGGGAGAGAGCAAAACCCTTGGAGCCTGCGGCTTCAACTGCCTTGAGGACAGGAGCCTGCCTTTATCGAGTGCACTAAGCCAGTGCATGGATTTGCAGCGTGCTCTCTGCTCTCTGTGTACATGCAGCGTCTTCCGAGAGGCTGATTTTATCAAGCTTTCTGACTCACTGAAATAATTTAATGACCTTGTGTTTGAAACTGAGACGGAACCATGGGGGACTTGCAGTGCTCTGGTGGAGCAGGGTTACGCCGTTCTCCTGCGGGTACTGCCAGGCTCTGAGCGTGACAAACTATTGCCCTGATCATAAACCCCCTCGTGACTCATTCCCGCTCGTGCAGCGTGGGGCGAGCGTCGGCGCAGACTGCAGGCCCGTCTGGCACTGAGGTCTAAGTTGTTTTCTTGCTTGCACAAGTGGTTCTTTAGAGGTTACGCAGAAAGGCACCTTGCTCTTGGTGTTACACTTGATCTGTGGATGGATTGTGCTCAACCAGCCACAAATACAACTTTGTTTCTTGGTTAGTGAAAAGTCAGCAAGGGCTCTGCTTTTGTTTCCCACCCAAATGCAGCCCAGTAACATGCATTTTCCTTCAGCTCCTTCATTCCCACATCAAAGCCTTTTCATAGGCTTTCTGCATCCCCTGTGACTGCCCTTTCACACCACCCTTGGGTGGCTTAACTGCACATTTACCGCAATATGGGAGGAAAATCAAATCTGAAGTATGGTGCATAGGTTGCAAAATATTGGTGCACACTGTGGAGGAGGCAAAAAGTATTTTCCAAGCAGAGGAGGTTGAATACAATTTAAAAATTATCTTTCCAAGCTGCTTTGGTCTGCTTTGGAGACTCAAAAAAATAGATGTACACATAACAAAAGTGCTTGACATTTAACAGCAGAGGGAATTGAAATTAATCAGATGTGGTGTGTGAAGGCAGCGGGAGGGAAATGCTCTTTTGTAGTTGGTTTCTTTCCAAGCAAATCATCTTAGTCATCTTCCGTCAGGCAAACACAGTGTGGAATGGGTGTTTGTCACTAAGAAGGGTGTAGCCAGATGTAACAGCATTCAGCCTCCCAGGAAAAGCTAATTAGCTGACAGGAATGGTGTTACACCACTCCTGATAAATCAGAGTGAGTTTGGATCGCAGTCACCCGTGAGCCACCATGGGGAAGCGAGGGCTGCCTTCAGCGCTGTGGTAGGAGAGTGCCTGTGTTTGTGCCAGAGCAATAAAACACAGGGTACAGGCTGTCGGACGAGAGGTCAAGTCAGAGTGTTTTCCATTAGAAAGGGAAAGGACCAAGGGAAGACCTTGGTCAAGAATCCAAGAGACAGCTTTACTGCCTCAGCTCATAAGTCAGGCTTGGAAATGGGTTTTTTCTCTGCCTGGAGATATGGAGTTGATTGCCCTGGGGACAAGAGGAAAGACTTAGTTAAGCCCCTCCTGCTTCGCTTTGTTGTCCTATTGATCTGGTGGACTTGTCCCTTCTCTGGTAGCGCCAGGAAGAAGGGGGTTTGGGCCACTGACAAGTAGTTCTCACTTGGAGTTGAGGCAGCGTTGCAGAGGGCAAGAAAAAGTCACCTTTGTACAGAATGGCTTTGGGCCCGACTTTGTTTTCGTGAAGGTTACTTGTGCTGTGACCTCAGCGGAGGCGGCAGCGCAGAGAACCAACCCGTTTGTGCGCTGGCCGGAATCATTTCTCCAGAGCTGTTGTTGAGATATTGTTTCTACATCGCACGGCAGGAGACTCTTCAGGCTTGGGTAGAGCCATGTTAGTTTTGGCGACGGGCTTGTTGCCCATTGTTCATAAAGGGCATTCCTGTTGCGGCGGCTCCCAGCCGGGCACACGGCCCAGGGCTCTGCACGAGGACTTGAGCTGAGGCTTTAGGTCAGAGAAGGAAGTCTGGGGGACTTGAACTCGGCTTGATCCTCCCCAGGCCACCCGTGGGCAGCCCCTGTCTGCCCCACGGTGCCCAAAACCACCGGCCACACGTGGAGGTTGGTGCAGTCCTGTGTCATGCCGAGCATAAAGGAGCAATTTGAACACATCCTCTGTTCTTGGGTTGTTCGGAGGGTTTACAGGATGCGCGGGTGACTTTTACCTTAAGATAGCACAGGAACTGTCTGATAGCCAGAATAACCGGTTTAAGTGAGCACAGCTACGGGCTGCTTGGAATTCGATGTTGAAGAAAGGACGTACTTTGTGTAAGAAGAGCTGTCACTTTAAAAAAGACC
This sequence comes from Neomorphus geoffroyi, assembly GCA_033558235.1. Lineage (NCBI taxonomy): Eukaryota > Metazoa > Chordata > Aves > Cuculiformes > Neomorphidae > Neomorphus > Neomorphus geoffroyi. The sequence goes on from JAUMJM010000050.1 coordinate 13,187,957, forward strand.
TTAAATTGTTACTTGGAAACTATGTAGGGTTTGAATCACATTTAATAGTCCGTCTTTGTCCTTGGCAGCTGGATTTTGTAGCTGCCTTTGTGTGTCTCAAGGTCGGGCTGATCACCACTGGTAATCTTGTGTTGCTCAGAGATTTTCGGATGCTGTGGAAGCAGAGGAGCAAAGAGGAGGAATGACACGAAAACTCCGCTCATCCAAGCACTTCATCAAGTTCCGTGTGGGAGATTTACATTCAGTCTGTGTGTCCTTAGCCTTGCAGTCCCTGCCTCCTCTCTGGAGACCACAGAGAGGACACACAAAGCCCCAGCATCTCTCTGCCTCAGGGGGACAGAAGAGGAGACCTCCTTTCTCGCCATTTTCCTTGTGTTCCCTGAACGTGCATGTTGTTCAGTTGGGAAGGGAGGAGAAAGGAAGGGAAAAAAAAAAGGTTGTTGGGGTTCATAGATTTAAAAAAAAATCAGATTTTAAAAAAATACCCAGGGACTTTTCTCTGCAGATTGTGGATGTCTCTGCCATTTTGCTGTGCCGACTCCACTGTTTCATCTCTCTGTAGGTTTGCTGGTGTCGATGTATCTCCATCCTTTTCCTTGTTGCTGTTGAAAAGCGTCGCAGCCACAATTCTTTCAGGATAGCAGGCAAGTCAAGAGGTTTGTGTCTGTGGAGTAGGATTTCAGAACAAGTTCTGGGTTGATTTGTAACAGAATCGTGTGGGCATGCATACTGATCCCGAGGTTTAGGATCTTTAGATTAAGCTGAAGGCAGCCTGTGTGCACAATGTTGGATCGTAAGCGTGCTTCACACTAACACACACATACAGGTATGGGTTTGGGGGTGTCTTCACAGTACTGAGCTGGGCTCCTTCTGTGGCAGTGGTTCCACCCAGCGTGAATGCCTTAATGACAGAGATGGTAAAGGGACCTTTTTTCCCCTTTTCTTTTAATTGATACTGTAACGTATAAAATGTCATTTGACTTCATCTCCCTTTGCATCAAAAAGCCATTTCTACAAAGCAGAAGGTACATGAAAACTCAGTGTTCCCTGACATAACTTGACGTGCTTCCTTTGAGAGGCTTTAGTCATCATTTGCCACCAAACCAGCACCGTACTGATCCTATCAGCCACGGGAAGGCTTGAGAGCAAGGGTGAAAAAAATAATTCATTTATACTTTGGTGATATCGTCGTTTGAAGTGCCTGTATTAGAAAGCAAACATACTGGGACAGCAAAGCATGGCGAATATTTGTCAAGGTAAACCTTACGAGGAGTGTTGACCTCAGCTAGCTACGTCATCCGATATTTGTTGGGTCATCACATGAGATAGCCACTACCTAGAATCCACCAGTGTCCGTGACACGTTCTCTTTCCATTCAGTCGTTTGTTTTGTCAATAACTGCAGAAAAAAACTTTGAGAGCTTTCCTCTCCGCTCCAGGAAGGATTAGTGATGCTGGGCACAGGATCACTATAGGATGGACAGCATGTGCTGGGAGCCTTTGGGGGTTTAATTGCAGCTGAGTAATAGACTGAAGAAGGATGCTGAATGGGAGACAGAATTAAGAAACAGCTTCTTTGACAGTCACCTGTTTCCCTTAACCCAAGCATAAGAAGAGAATTTTTCTTTTGGCTCACAGGGAAAGAATTGTCCTCTGTTTAAGCAGCTCTTTGACAGAAGTATTGCTCTTCCACCAGCTAATTCCTGTAAGACAAGCTGCGATAAAGGAGGTGATTATTAATAGGATGAAAGGAAAATACAAAATAAACTGCAGAATTAACACAAAATCCTGCCTCTTGCTTCCTGCGAATGGCATTGGGAGGACAGGCAAGAGAATGTATTTATTTTTCATGTTTATTAGTTGAGTAGGACTGATGATAACGTGTGGCAGGGGTTATCTGATCGTGTTATAGAGCAGACTGTGTCTTTCTGAGCTCACTTATCTTCCCATCCAAGACTGAGAGGAGAATTCCCTCTTCCAGTAATTGCGATGGACTCTCCCTTCAAAACCATGTCATTTCTATGAAGAAATAACACCAACATGATGCTCAATGTGTATTTTCTGTGAAAATCTGTTAATACCCTACTATGTTTGGAAACAACAGAAGCCAAGCACGCGCTGCTTCCACTTGCTGCACAAGTTGGTGTCACACTGACTTAGCACTAATGTGAGTCATTTTGTTTCTGGCTGATTTGTACTGTTTAATGTAAGAAAGGCTCATCTGTGCAGGTAAGGCTGGCTGTGTTGTACAGCCAGGCAGGAAAGAGCTAAGAAACTTAAAACATAATAGCCTTTGGGTACCTCCTTCACACGGCACTTTCGAACGAGAGGGAACCACAGATGAGAGAGTGTGTGGGCCTGACCTCCTCCCTGCTTTCCCCCCCGGGTTGCTGAGGCACAGTGGAATTCTTCCCGTAACCTGGAGCCAAGCTGGAAGGGTATGTGTGGCCTGGGGGTGCACGAGTCTGTCAGATGGGAAATGGTGTGGATGAAGAGAGGTGGACTGAACTGATTAACAGGCAGCTGTAAGAGTTGCAAACCAGTCTAATTTAAGCTGAAGAAGTGTAGATTTAGATGAGATCTTAGGGAGAAATGTTTTCCTGTGAGAATGGGGAGGTCCTGGCCCAGGTTGCCAAAAGCAGTGGTGGCTGCCCCATCCCTGGAGGTGTTCAAGGCCAGGTTGCATGGGACTTTGAGCCCCCTGATCCAGTGGGAGGTGTCCCTTCCCATGGCAGGGGGTGGAACTGGATGGGCTTTTAGGTCCTTTCCAACCCAAACCATTCTGTGATTCCATGATCTAAGCGATCTCCATTGAAAGGGGAAATTGCAGCTATTGGCTTTGTAACAGAATCAAGGACTTCCACAGCAAAGTGTTTCCCCACCACCTGAATGACCAAGCTCTTCCTCCCAGTCAGTTTTCAATACCCCAAGGCACGGAGGTTATCATGACATTTGCACGCTCTTGCTCGGATCCGCTGTTTGTGCATCCTCCGTGTCAGCAGCCTGGCAGGTCGCGCTGACCGGCTCCGCACTCCAAAGGATTTGATCAGCAGAAAGAGGTTTTGCATGTGTGGGGAAGCCTTCAATCTTCTATGTTCTTGGAAAGAAAAGAGTAATACGGGCTCCACGTTCATCCCCCAGCTGACATGGCTCATTCCGGCAGTCTGGGAGTGGTGTTTTGTGCATGTTCTTGTTGGAAAGTATGTCCGGTGCTTCTCAGCCAAGATGGGTTTTATAGCTCAAGACAAGAAGGAAGGGAATTAAAGAGGAGTGAATTGCAAAGAGTCTTAAAAGAACATAGGGAGTATTCCAAGAGCCAAAGGCCTAGAAAAGAAGGAGCTGTTTTCAAAGAGTTACTGAGATATTCCAAAGGTTCCCTGGAAATAACACTAGGTCATGTTTTTGGCCCTTACAGATTTACATTTAATCACAACAACACCTTTTATTACTACTTAACGCTTCCAGACGCGTGCAAACACATAACGTGCACTCTGCAATGTGTTTCTTCAGTGTATATACAGGCTCGGAGGTGGCGTTTGAACTCGTCCTCTGCAGCCTTTGGCAATGACTGTGACGACATTTGCATGATGGGAAGCATCGCTGCCAAGTTGGGTAACTTCTGACAAGTATATACACAGCTCTGCCTTCTGTAAACCAGATTTCAAACCGTGTTGCTGTTCTAGGGAAGAGGCAGTCCTGACATTAAAGCGTACACAGTTTCTCTTAGGCTGAGAGAGTTGGGGTTGTTCAGCCTGGACAAGAGAAGGCTGTGGGGAGACCTTAGAGCAGCCTCCCAGTACTGAAAGGGGCTTCAGGAAAGCTGGGGAGGGGCTCTGGATCAAGGAGTGCAGGGACAGGATGAAGGGGAACGGTTTTGAGCTGAAAGAGGGGAGATTGAGATAAGATCTTAGGGAGAAATGTTTTCCTGTGAGGGTGGGGAGGCCCTGGCCCAGGGTGCCCAGAGCAGTGGTGGCTGCCCCATCCCTGGAGGTGTTCCAGGCCAGGTTGGATGGGGCTTGGAGCCCCCTGACCCAGTGAGAGGGGTCCCTGCCCATGGCAGGGGGTGGCACTGGGTGGGCTTTGAGGTCCCTTCCAACCCAAACCATTCTGTGATTCCATGATCAGCTACTAAATCTCTGCCAGTTTGCACTGAGTGAGCCTATAAAGAACAGAGAGGAATGGTTGGAGGGGGTGGATGTTCCAGGATCTTAGCAATGGGTCTTCTCTCTTTGTCACAAATATAACCCAGATCTGTTGTTTTTAGGAGTTGTCACCACTGAAAGCTCTGTCTTAGCCAATGTGAAATGAGTTTGCTGAGATCAATCCAGGTTTATCTCATCCGTTTTCCACGGGCTGTTTCCATCCCGAAGTGGCATTACGTTTCACAGTTTTCATAGGCAGAGCTGTTTCAGTAAGAGCAGAGCTTCTCTGACAGCCGCAATCGGAAATGTTGCAGCGTATTTCTAGATGAAGACCATCACATGATGGAGTTGCGCAGTCTGCCAGGCTGGAGTCCAAGAAACTCGAGTCCTGGATGAGCTCTGCCACTGTGTTTTGGTTGACCAGCTCTTCCTTTGGCCTTCCATGGGGTGTATTTATTTCCTAGGCTTTTGAGAAATACCAAGTCTCTGATTATATGTTTGGACAATCTAATGCTGCAATGTCCAGCATTATTTCAAGATTTTATTGTCTATGCAGTTGCGTGGGGGTACATTAGAGCAAATGCCTTTCCTGCATAGATACAGTGCTCTCTTACAATAGCTATTTCTACAAAAACTGGCTTTGTATTCAGTTTTGCGACTCAAATCTCAGCTGATGCAAAGCACAGTTACTCTGCTTTTAGGAAATAATGGCTTTCAGGAGAAAAACTTTGCCCATAAGGTCTGAGAACAAGGAGTAAAAAGGTGAGAGCAGTTCCTCTTGAGGGCAGACTGAGATGAGATCTGAGGGAGAAATGTTTTGCTGTGAGGGTGGGGAGGCCCTGGCCCAGGGTGCCCAGAGCAGTGGTGGCTGCCCCATCCCTGGAGGTGTTCCAGGCCAGGTTGGATGGGGCTTGGAGCCCCCTGATCCAGTGGGAGGTGTCCCTGCCCATGGCAGGGGGTGGCACTGCGTGGGCTTTGAGGTCTCTTCCAACCCAAGCTATTCCATGACTAAGATTCTGCAGACCCCAGTTGGTGTGCCAGGCTGGGAGCAGCTCCAACTGGATCGTGCCCTCTGCCAGGGCAGGCTGCTTTCTCTGGGGTCTCGTTTTTCTATATTTAATTTATTCCAGTGGTGATTGCGCAAGAATGCAGGACTGGCTCCATGCAGAGCTGACCCGTGGGCCATCCAGCCCAATGACATGGCTCATGCTGTAGCCACTACCACGGCCGATTAAAAGGAGATCACAAGGATTAAGCCACCAATGATCTGCAGTAAAACTTCCTTTTTCATTGAATCTCCTCTTTAATGATTCTTAGCTGAAGTTCTGAAGCTTTGTTGTATTCCCTCCCCTTTCCCAATCCAAAAGCTCTCTAAATTATTATGTTATGACTGTTATGTAAAACCCAAATTGTATTGTACTTAGTGGAATCTTTTTCGTAGTTTCCTTTTGAAGTTTATTGTTCAGGCTAACAGTCAGGATAATTTTCCTTCTGCCTGCTCTACATTTTGTCTACTGGTGGCCTTTTCTTTTGAGTGGCATAGCCTTTTTTTCAAGTAAAACCCCCATATTTTTCTTAAAATTTGGATGTTTATGTTCATTCATCCATTTATGTGATGTTAATACAGAAAACCTCTAATCTGATTTATTCCCAGGCCTACTTTGTCATTTTTCTGTAATATTTTTTGATATGTAGCAGAGGTGATGAGGGGTCACCTCCCTCAGAGGTGATGAGGGATGTCCGGCTGATGCTGCAGCTCGGTGCCCGCTGCTGAAGGCCACTTGCCTCACTGTTTTGTGCAGCGCGCAGCAGAAGCCACGCGATCGTTGTGTTTCTCGGGAAGCGTGAGTGGAAGATCAGAATGAGGTTCGTGTGAGGCAGCCTTAGCCTCCAGATAAAGCCGTGCCCCCACGCATTCCTGTTCCCTGACACTCTGGCACCTGTGATTATGAAAAAAAATAAATAGGCAGGGCTGGGTGTGGGCAGAAGAGGGGCACGGCTCAAAAGAAATTAGCTGGAGTCTAAACGTGTTATCAATGCGCTTAGCAACTGCATCGCCCTCTCTGTGTTATCGCGCCGTGAGGCAACATTGGCAGGACTGGGTTCCCCTGTGCTTCCTCGGAAAAATTTAGTGCTAAGTTGCTGTGAACAGAAAAAGGCAGAAGGATGAACACTTCTGCCCAAGGACAGGGCATCTCTCTTTAAATAATACCTCATTTCTGCCTTTGCCCGGTTTGTTCCATAAGGAGCTGCCTAGTCTGGTGGGGGTTAGTTCCATTTTCTCCTGTGAATGATGGGTGGGGTTCACTGGAAATGAACGTGGATGTGTGGCAACGCTGCTAGGGATCGAATGAGCTGGAAGGCATTACTTGGCACCCAGAGCTGCTCTGGCACATCTTCACCGGATGTGGCTTCATCCCGTGCTCCACACCTTTGGATTGCTGCAGAGTTCCCAGCGGGGGGAGAGGACAATGCATTTTCAGGAGGGCTGCAAGTGTTCAGCGGTCATTGGGGAGAACCAGGAGAGGACTCTCATAGTTGGTTTTAGACATGTTGGAACAAGAGAGAGTCATTCTGCAGGGCAGAAGAGCCATACACACAGCGTCCAGATAATTTGATTTTCATTATCTTAATGTCATAGATAACAGGTAACGCTGGCAATGGAATTTAGACAAGAATGCCATATAATAGGCTGATTGCTGGAAGTACCTAGCCCTGGCTGTCATAAAAGAATTAAATACGCCCTGCTGATTCACTGCATTTCCTGCTGGTTCCTGTGGCCTTGTTTAAGGGGGGTTGTGCACTTGAGAGGCTCTGGGGAAAGGAACAGACTGCAGTAAGTTCAGAGGACAGGAACTTGTGCTTGTGAATGGGTCATTTTCTCCTCGTGTGTGTGGCCGTTTCAGAAGGGTGATTAGTTAAGACAGAAAATGGTACCATATGTGCCTGACAACCTGTGGGGTGGTTCTGCTCTGGTGCTGAGCCGTGGTAGCATGGTTACTGTCACAGACTGGGATTTCTGTCACAGTTTTGTCATGGATTGGGAACCCTCACAAAGTGATCCGAGAGCTGGAGCACCTTCTGTACAAGGCCAGGCTGGGAGAGCTGGGGTTGTTCAGTCTGGAGAGGAGAAGGCTCCGGGGAGACCTTAGAGCAGCTGCCAGTGCTGGAAGGGGCTGCAGGAAAGCTGGGGAGGGGCTTTTTACAAGGACCTCGAGTGACAGGATGAGGGGAAACGACTTTAAATAGGAAGGGGAAAGACTTAAATTGGATGTTAGGAAGAGATCCTTCACAATGAGGGTGAGGAGGCCCTGGCCCAGGGTGCCCAGAGCAGTGGTGGCTGCCCCATCCCTGGAGGTGTTCCAGGCCAGGTTGGATGGGGCTTGGAGCCCCCAATCCAGTGGGAGGTGTCCCTGCCCGTGGGAGGGGGGTGGAACTGGATGGGCTCTGAGGTCCCTTCCAACCCAAACCATTCCATGATTCTATTCCTGACCCTAACAGTCTGCTTTTCAGACTCTCAGTGTCTGTCAGTGGTCAGAAACTGCAAATCCGACCAAATTGTCCTGCATTGGTGCAGCAGACTCCCCGGGTGTTGCTGGGAGAGGATTTGCAGCTGTATTTCAGTGATTATAAAGGTCAGTCTGCTTTTCCAGAAATGCTCCCGTTTCCAAAGGTGTGGAACTCCACTGTAAAACTATTTGAGCGTGCCCAGAGGTTTGGCACAGGAGTTCTCAGAACACGAACCTGTTTGTTTTAACAAAATGTGCTGAAGGTGCACGGGTGGGAGGCCTTAAGATAACAGCGATGCAGTAAAACCACGTGTGCCGGCAGTTATGGGATGGCTTGCCTCATGCCAATTGTGTCTGCCGAAAGGGAGCAGCAGGGTTTTGTATCTGTAGCTGGGAAGGAGTTTAGCCCAGCTAAGGGATTACTTCATGATGTGTCAGAAATGCCACATCTTTCTTTTCAGTGTTTTCCAGGCTTTTCAAAGTTCCCTTGTAAAAATGGGTGCAGCTTTTCCTCTCTTTTCTTTTCATTTTTCCACTTATTTTGGTTATGTTTTGTTTCTACTCTGTCTAGCTTTCTTTCCACCTTTCCTGTAAAGCCAAGAGGGACGCAATTGGTTTTGTTTAACAACTTAAACTTGAGCACATGATTCCATTGCTAGCATTTCCTGGTTGGTGGGCAGTGGAAATCTATCCATGGACTCATGGATGATGTTGTGGAAATGAAGTTTTCTGGTGAATGCCAGCCCCATGACTGGCATGGGAAGGACAGCACGTGCTTTGGGAATACTTTAAAGCAAACGTTTTGAACGTCAAAGCCAGTGGATTCAGATAGGGAGAAATGAAGGGTTACATTCCATCTCCTTTCTCCTAGACTGTAATGGTTTTCTAGAGCACACAGAAGCAATACAAAAATCATTCCTGTGCTCTTCTACATCATTAAAGAATGTTCCTTCAGCCCTCATTAACCCTGGACGTGGCATCTGCTGCTGGTACAAACCAGACCCACGCTGTTGGTGGGTTTGGTGTTAACTCTCCCAGTATCTGAAGGGCTTTTCTTTTTTTTGAAGTGATTTGTGTCTGGAAGAAAAATGGTCAAGAGTCTACCCAGTCTTCTTGGGGAGCATTTCTGTGGGTAGGAAATGAGTGCATCCGTTTGGATATTAGCAAAGACTTTTACATGGAGTGGCTTTGAAATATATTTAAAATGTTTATTTAAAATCCAAGTCAAATGGTTTTTAACAAACTGCCTCAAGACAGAAGAAACTGACTTTTTGGAGTAACTGTATTGTTTATTCTTTGTATTGCAGTAGCACCTAAAGTACCCTATTGTGCGAGATGCAAACAAACGTATAACAGAGATGGTCCCTGCCCATACGAGCTTACAGCCTTCAGCTCAGCCTCCCCACCGTCCCCCGGGGCGTTAACCACACGTTCATTCTCCTTACGAGCTTCTGCTGTTTCAGCTGGGGTGGCAGCAAGGTCAAACCTGCCAGCTGGATTCCCTCCTTTTCCCCAACAGAGAAAAGATTGAGTAGGAGGCAAGTTTCAGCGAGCTGAACTGCCTGCCCTTCCCTGCTGGACGTTTCTCAAACTGGTTTTTCACGTGCTGCAGATACCAAGCCAAGCCATGTGGGCTTCCTGAGATCACTGCTGCTCCTTGAAAAGCTCTGGTTCCTTGTTCCCAGTGTCCTCAGGCAGATAGAGGTGTTTGGATAAAAGGAAGCCTTTCAGTGGTTTATGGTTTATATATTATTTTAAAAAAAGGTTTGTTTTGCCTTCTAAGCTGTTCTGCTTTAGTGCCTTCCCAGGGCTGCTGCCACAGGGGGAAGTGGGGAAGGATGTGATAAAAAGCAAACCTGACACCACACGTTAATTGTCAAAGTATCAAAACCAAAGCTTGCAAGAGCACAAACTTGTATAAATGTGGAGAGAAAAAGCAAAGGAGGACACAGACTGAGCACCTCAGGCTGTCCTGTCCCTCCTGGGAGCTTTTAAGGTATAGTGGAAGAAACTCCACCTGTTTTTTGAGCTTGTCTCCTGAGTCACCATCCCATCCTTTTCCACCTCCTGTCTGAGTCTACAGTTATAGCTGGGATTTGTCTTTTCTAATTTACGGAACCTTAGAGAGAATCCCAGGGAGCGATGTTCGAGGAATCCAGAACATTGATTCATGCTTGATCACATTATGGGGGCTCAGGGACAAAAGAAGCCAGAAAATAATTTCTCTAGACCATTCTGTTCCCCCCTCTACCCTCACTCGGTGGCATGGCCTGGCTTCTACAGGCTGGGAAGGTGATGGGATCGTGTGAATGAAGAGGAAGGGGCAACTTCTCTGTCTATGCTTGGTCTTGGGCACATCCCGTCTGCTGTTTATCCCTCCTACTGGCAAAAGAGCAAGGGAGAGCCGTTGTGCTTCATTTGCAGGGGAGTGAAAGGGATGGGAGCGAGGAGTAAACCCAAAAAATCTGATTAAGGAAAATAAGTTGGAAAAAGGGAGAGGAGAGGTCTGAACCTTGGCAAACAGAGAATTGGAATTGTGGTCTCCAGTGTGTGTTAGAGCCTGGCTCTGATTGAAGCAACGCGGCTTGTGAGTGGTGCTGGCAGAAGCAGAGCAACTGGCAGTTTGGCATAGTGTTAGCAGAGAGGAAGGACAGCTTTTTCTGCCGAGGTGCTTTTAACTGGTTACCCCCACAAAATAAATAAATAAATAAATACCCCGACGCTCGGCGTGTCCCTGGTGCAGCTCAGCAGAGCTGGCTCTGAGCCCCACTCTTGCCCCGTGCCTCACAAGGCAAGGGCAGGGCCAGGGAACAGTGCTTTCAAAACGCAAGCCAAATGCAGAGCACTCCGAAGCCAAATCCCTCTGCTGCAAATGAGAAAGCTGGGTTTCTGATTTCGTGTTTCCAAGTGTTTTGTCACTCCTTTGGAGATGGAGAAGATGAAAAAGAATGGGATGAGCGCTCCCTGGCCCAAGCTCACTATCAAGAATCTCTGCTTAGAGCTCTCAAGGAAGAAGAGCTTCCTTGAAGAAGTCTCCAGTCCACAACCTAGGCCACAGCGTGCACCTCTGGGAGAGGCAGAGGCTGCTACCAGTGTGCTTTGAGGATACGATACCCAGCGAGGATACGATACCCAGCGAGGACACGATACCCAGCCCCCTGTAGCTAAGGAAGGAAAAACCCATTCTTTGCCTCTGCAGAAGTGGGTCCAGATACAGTCGTCCGAGTCCCACGTAACGCAGAAGTCTGGGGGAGCTTGGATGTGGACTCCTGCGAACTGTTACAAGGACAAGCTCGAAGAGGTACTCTTTGGATGTGAATCCAAATCCAAATTCCCACAGATTTTTGGCTGGGAGCTGTTACTCTACCCCTAATTCTACAAAAAAAAAAGAAAAACAAGACCAAAAAGAAAAAAAAAACCACAAAAACAATAAAGTAAAAGGTGCTTTTAAAATACCACGAGGAAAGAAACTGCCATGGAAATAAATAGTGAAAATAACAATGTCAACATTTCAGCTATCACAGCAACTCTGAAATTCAAGTAGTGTGCACATGCCTACAGCACTTTCTCACAGCCACTGTCAGCACGGCCCGAGGTTCAGAGCTCCAATTGCGTCCCTTGCGTTCACTGAAACCACCAACTCCTCCCTGGCGCTGGAATGGATTTAGAGAGAAGGGGAGAAGAAAGCTGGATGCAGTCTCTGCTGATCTTTGCTGTGCCCACTTGATGCCACGCTTTGGCGGGACAAAGACACAAAGTTCTCCTATTTCCGTCCCTGTCTGCCACGCCTGAGATACAACGGCCACGCTTCAGAGCTGGAAAGGGTATTGCTTCAAGTAGTCCCCCATCCGCCGAGGTAGTGGGAGTTGGTCCACGTTGGCCGTGGACTTGTTAATCCGTAGCCGGCAGAGGTGCTGTAGGCTGGGGATGTTGTCCTTGCGGCTGAGCGGCCGGATGAGTTTCAGGTGCACTGCGGCTGCTGCCATCTCTTTTTGCATGGGAGGTAGAGGAGATGGAGGCGGGTAAGGAGCCTCATTCTTGCTTTCCGTTGTGCAGGACGTGACATAATGCTGGATAAGACTGACCACATCTGGGAAGGCCAGGATGCGAGGTTTGGACAAGTAGTTTGAGTCCAGTCGGAACTTGCTGTCAGCGTATTCAATGCGCACGTTGGTGGGACCCCGGTTCGTCTTGACAGAAAGCGTGAACAGGTAGCTGGGATGGGTGCTGTCCCGGACCAGGAAGGTGCCCTCTGGCATCTTTTGGAGATGCTGTTTGGCCTCACTGGCAGTGATAGATCCCCAGTACCAACCTGGAAAAGCAGCCCAGAAAGAACTTGTTAGAAGAAAGGATTAAAAGACTGGCAGTGTATTTAGAGAAGCCTCTAAGACAACCGAGTTCAGTGCTGGGGAAGTAACCACAGGCTTGGGAAGGCTTTCAGAAATTAAGGCCATGTCAAGGTGTAAGGGTTTCCTATCCATGCCTGACTTTGCTCTGTGGGGTCTTGGGATGGGAATGGCTACTTGGGCAGCTACCGCAGTTTACAGATAAAGAGGAGCCTTCCTGCATCTCTTTCTCCTGATTCAGTTATAAAAGACGAGGCTTTTGCTTACATTTGTAATTAATTACTTCTTGAAACAAGTTTGCCGAGACTGCAGATCCACATCCTGCATCCACAAGAGTCAGCCCTGGCTGTGACAGAACCAGGGTCTCGTCTGAGGTGGGATGAGGAGAGCCTTCCTGGGGCTCAGATTGCAGTTGGCTCCCTGTAGCCTTCTGACCCCCCAACTTTGTGAGCTGAGCCTTACCAGATTCACGCAGGTAGGAAAAGGTTTTTGCAATGCAGAGAAGGTCTTCCTCAGGGTCTCGTGTCTGAGGTGGGTTGCTGTCTGGAACTGGTGCCGCAAAGGCTGGCGTGGACTCTTCCTGGAAGGCCATAACTGGGAGTGGCTGCATGATGGGCTCTGACAAATCTGCCGCGATGCCCCTGAGCGACAGTCTCCTGATCTTCTCCTCCGCCAGCAAAGGATGAGGTCTGAAATGAAAGGCACACTCTGCTATTTTTCCTTGCCTTGAAATAGGTTGCAGTGTCTGTTCAGCGCATGCTACATCCTATTACAACATGTTATGTTTTATAAACAGATGCTTGGTACGATTACGTTTCAGAGACAGGCAACAGCGAAAGGTGAGCCCATGGTATCAGGGAGAGCAAGTTGGTCTCTTTTGCCTTGGAAAAGAGGGCCTATCTTGCAATTAAGGTTGATTTGAAACCTGATGTTTTTAGATGTTGCCTTTTAATGTGTAGTTTCAGAGCCAATGAAGTTCATAGCAGCATTACAGCTTCACTTACGTGATTACAATGTAGGGGCATCTATTTTTCTGCCAATGGATTTGTTAGTCATTTACTGTAATGTAATTAGAAGCAGAATGGGGAATAGCTCGGGGTTTGTCCTACTCGCTTTCTCCTCAAGGCTGACCTGATCCTAAATGTGTCTGGTAGAACTCAAGGTGAGCTGATCCTGTAGTAGAATAAAGGGAAGTCTTGTTTTAGCCAAGCCTGTGCACTACGCAAACCCCAGTGTTCAACAGCACAACAGAGATCTCTGTGCGACTGTAATCCCCGCAGGATTACCGCAGCAGGAGGTTCTGCCATGCTGGGCTTCTACGAACTTTAATCCCTCTGTGGCCTCGAAAGCCTTAGTGCAACCATGCAGCACCAAAGTGCAGTTTCACAAAGCCTGCAGTTCTCGTGAGCCATGGGTGCTCCTGCTCGGCAGCGTGGAGATCCTTAAAGGAAAGCAGTGCTCCAGGGGGAGGAGGGATGTTGGGGGCCTTGGAAGGCTTCATTGCCAGGCAATCTCCTGAGCAGCAACACTAGTTCCTCCCTTTTCTCCTCTGCTCTTTGCCTCTGTGTGCCCTGGGCTGCTGCATGTCCTGTGTTACAGCCCCCACATGCACTCGCCTGCTCGAGACGTTCTTTCAGGCACTTAATACAAGAAATGGGTGAGTTTACAGCCCAGTTCTCAGCGTGGAACCATCACAGCACTGCTGGAACTGAGTGACTGCAAGGGCAGCTTCCACCCCCTCCCACATCGCTGGGGACAGAAGCAGAAGGAGACTGAGAAGTCATAAGCACTTCCCTTCCACTCTTCGTCCTTCCCTGTGCTTTGTGTGACCAGTGGCACTTTAGGTGCTGGGAACTCATCTGCACCTGATCACGGCTTCACTCCACCTTCTCAACCTGCCGAGCCCCAGGCATGGGACAGGGAGCGGGATGAAGGGATTGGGGGAGAAGCAGGAGATAGAGCCTGAAATGGACTTTGCAATGATTTCTGAAAGCCACAATCAGTCCCATGACTCCGCATTTCTAATCAAACCACGTAGGTTTGGAGTAAGGGTTTTGTAAAACCATTGGTAAAATTGAGTCTATGGAGACACTTCTTGCCTATGCAGCACACAGCAACCCCCCTTATTCTGATGGTGTTTAGAAAAGGACATTCTCCCTTTTTCCATGCCAAATCACATCTCAGAAGCAGGATACCTTCTTGGCATTTATGGCACTTGATCCTAATTTCTTTATTTATCTTCATGGGTAGGAAGCCAAACCTAATAAAAGTGATTGCTGGCCTTTATCTCCACCGGGCACCCTTGATCCCAGGGACTGCATTTTCAGCGGCTTTCCTGGAACAGCGGATCTGAATGTACTTTCATACCCGGAGATGGCTGTTGGGAAACAGCCAAGTTCTCTTTTAAGTCCCACCTGAGCTACATTTGTAGGCATTGAGGGCTGCATTTTTAAAGCTATTTGGATGCCTCCCTCTTCATGTCATAGTTCTTGCAGCTGTCTAACTACCTGCCTTCTTGGGAAAGGAGATTCCCAATTCTCCACCTCCCCTCCCTTTTGGGCAAGGAGGGCTATAAACCACATCCGTCACTGTATGACCCTAATCTACTCGGTGGTGCTGTGCAAAGCGGGTGTTCCACAGCACTGCTGGCAGAGTACTCCCTCTCAGGTGTGTCCTTACACCAACTGCTCACTGAGCTGAAAATGGCTGCGATCAGCCTTAAATAAAATGAGTCCTGGACCGTTCATTGCCCACTTGCTCCCCAGAACCTGAATATTGTAGTCCAGATTCCCAAATCCTTTTCCAGCCTTAATGATTCTATGAAATCTCTCTGAACTTATTTTCTCCTGGAACATTTTTCTGGCCTAACCTTTGGGAAATGTTTTGAACACTAAGAAAACTTTTGTCGTTCCTACTATGGAACTACTTAAAAAAAAGTAGTTTTCTTTTTCTATTCCTACTTTGGAAAGGAAATGAGGAATTGGCTAAGAATCCGGGAAGGAAGGGAGAGACAGCAAAGCCCCACAGGGAAATGCAGGAAGCTGTGAATTCCAAGGGCTGGAGCAGCTCATAGTTCAGTCCTCCAAAAGACACAGCGACCACGTGAATCTGTCAGTAGGTTTCTTTTATAGACCCTGGGGCTTGAGATGACGTTTCCTGCTGTGCTCACTCTCTGCTGCCCTACACTTTCTGCCGCCCAAACCTGAAGGAGCCCAGACCCCATGCAGTCACTGTGGAGATTCTTCCACTGCAGCCAGAGAGGGGCAATGCTTATTCTCTTCCTATTTTCCTTCTATATTCCTGCCTTACGGCCCTCTCTCCACACACACCAAGTCCTGGTGTGGCTGTAGTCTCAAAGGAGCGCAGTGGGATTAGGAATTCTCATAGACCAGGAGGTACTGGTGTCCTCAACAAAACTTTGTACATAGGTTGAAGAAAAGAGTTGCTGCTGTGTCCAGAGCAGCTCCAAGCCCAAGAAAGGGAGAGCAGAGGGATCAACGAGAGTGGCAAGTTACAACTATTAATGGAAGTACATTTGTCACAGGGGTAGGAAGAGTTTGCTGGGATAAGGACGTGTTGAAAAAGGTGCACTGACATGAAAAATGGGGCAAAGTAAGCTATTTGAAAATTATTATAGTGTTTGTAAGAAAGGAAGTAGAGGAGAGATGTGGATCAGGATGAGGAAAGTAAAGTGTTAGTGCAGGTGTTAGCAGGATGTGGAGTCTGGAGAGAAACAGCAAGGAACTTCCCTGTGCAATTAGTGCTTCAAAAAGCCTCAGGAAGCCAAGAAAGTTCGAGAGCATCAGGTACATCTGATAGCATTTAGTGTTAGCTTTGCAGTTAGGTTGCTGATAAGGTAAAACTTTGTAACACAGGACAAATAGTACAAAAAAAAAAGTGTTGGAGCTGCTCTCCCATCAGCCACGTCCCAAGACTCCCATGGGAGCTTGGTCTGAATAGGAGGCAGAGAGTCAAGTCCAGGATACAAGAAATCGTAGAGGATAAGCAATAAGCGATCATAAAAGAAGATACTAAGAGCCAACCATGTACCCATCTGGCTACATTACAAGTTCTTAGTGGGTGAATGGAACCCAGGAGAAAAGCTTCAGCGAAGAGTTTCACAAAGCTTAAGTCGGAAAATTAATTCCCTTTGCGTGGCTACAGGAGCTGCGGCAGCAGACTGAAAACGCGAGCGGAAACAAACCCACTGGAGTAGTAGGAAAGTACTGATGAGCATGAGCTCTGCTCATCTGTGGAACAGATTTTGGGGAGGAAATGGCAGAAAACTCCCCACGTTGTGGTCGTTTAAAACAGACAAGTCAAATGCGTCGCCGTGGAGGGCAGGAGGGATGGGGAATGCTGACATTATGGTCGGGGCTGAAGCAAATGCTGAAGCTTCCCAAATACACAGCAAGTGTAAAAATGCTGGCTGGTTCTGCAGACTGGGAATTTACGGTGTTGATGGCCTGAGCAGATCCTACAGCCGCTGCCGTGCCAGCACAGCGGTGCTGGAGAAGGGACCGAGATGTACCCGTGTCACCGAACAACGGCGCTGTGACTGTGGGTGCCCATGGCTTTCATGCTGCAGAACAGTGTGTGTGTACAGACATGTAACCTTATCCCGAAAAGCAACAGAAAGCCAAAGTTACCTGTTTAGCATGGATATTTACTTAGAAATAGACAAACCATCTGAAGCCTGGGGAAGTGTTCCCCTGTAAGTGGTTTGTATCCAGGGGGACGTTGGAGAACACCTTTGGTTTGGGGCTTGTCCCTACACAGCTCTGAGCAACGCACCCCCAGTTCTCCCACATTTTAATTCCCCCAAAGGCTCGGAATTCCATGCAGCTTTTCAGCAATAGAAAACACGGGAATCAGGAATCCCAGAATCATGAAATGCCTTGGGTCGGAAGGGACCTTAAAGCCCATCCAGTTCCAAGCCCTCTGCCATGGTCCTGTGGTTTCTGGCCATGGAATCTAAAAAGCAGGCACAGAGGACACGCAGGCAGAATCCAGCACTCGGCCACCTCCGGCACTCCCGTTCCCTTACAGTCACGGATGAGAACCGAGAGGAGTGGCAAGCCGGTCCCAGGGAACGCCGCTACCTGCAGTTCCCGAACCGTGGCTTTTAGGAGGCTGTGCGGTGTCTTACCCCTGAACGCAGAGGATCATGTCACTCCCGGACCAAGGGAAGAGCATTAAGTCTTCAAGGAGGTGGGGATCGCTCTCTCCTCTCCTCTTCGCTTCCTCTCTTCTCTCCTCGTCCTTCGCTTCCCGGGAGGAGCAGGCTGGTTCCAGCCTCAGCGCGGGGGCCGGGCAAGAGAAGGCTGGAGAATCCCGGCTCTAAACCCCTGCTGCGGTGCTCGGGACAGGGGGAAAGCGAGCGGGAGGCGCGGAGGGAGCGCTGGGCAACTTTGGCCAAGGGAACGCTTCGGCGACCGGTGCGTCCTCGTCCTGCGCCCGGAGCAGCAAACGGAGGCTCAAACCCCAGAGAAACGGGAAATCGCGTGTATTTAGAGAGGAACCGAGCTTCCCTCAGAGCGATGTTAGGAAACGTTCAGAGCTCTGGAATAGCAACAAAGGGGCAGCGGTGCGGGACGGCTGCGGGGCAGCTCCGTGCTCTCTGCTGCTCGGGGCTGCTCTGAGGGCACAGCCCGGTTCGGGGATCCTTTGTTCGCCCTTTTTGTCCGTTCCAGGAAAGGCAGGATTCCTGGAATCGCGTTGTGTGCGCATCGCCCTCCGACAGCGGGGGGAGAGGAGCGGGCAGGGTATAAATAGCGCGTGTGGAACGGCCGGGGGGGGGGCGGGCAGGGCCGGCCCCGCGCGTTCGCGGAAACGGCTTTCATCCCGTTCCAAGAACTTTCCAGGAACGCGGGGAGGGCGCGGCCAATGGGAGCCGCCTCCGCTGCCCGCCGGCCAATGGCAGCCGCCGGCACCTCCCGCCGGCCAATGGCAGCCGCCTCCACCGCCCACCGCCCAATGGGAGCCGCCTGTCGGCCAATGGGAGCCCCCGCCCATCAATGGGCTCTCTCCTTCCCGTCAATGGGCACTGCGAAGGGGTGGGTCGATCCATTACCAGGCAGGGCGGTGTCGACGGCTCCCATTGGCTGGTGGGCGGTGGAGGCGGTGCCCATTGGCTGGCGGGAGGTGCCGGCGGCTCCTATTGGCTACGGCCTCCACCGGCTGCCTATGGGCACCGCCCCTCCCGCCGCACGCGCGGGGCCGTCGGAGCCGTCGGGGTGCGGGGTTTCCCCGCGCGTCCCGAGGTGCCGCAAGCCCAAGGGGCAGCCGGGCCGCGCACCGGCCAGGGGCGGCCCCAGGACGTCTCCTGGCAGCCCGGTTGTCCTTCTGCGCTGGGTGGGCCCGTGCCGTGGTACCTGGGAAGGCCCGTGCAGGCGGGACTCAGCTCCTGGAGGAGGCTGCGCCACCTCCCTTCTGCCCTGTGTTTCTAAATCACTGCCGGTGACTGGGAGGTGATCACAGTGTGTGTGCTTGAAATGTTGTAACTTGGATCAGCTGTGCTCTGCGGAAGCGGATCTGAGTGCGGTTTAGAATGTCAGGACATTGTTTTCATTTTGTTCTTAGATTTGTAAACACCTGGTGCTAACAGAGAAATGAATTATTTTGAAGCATACAGTGCATTAAAAATATAACTTTAAACCAATTTTATAAACAATACTAGAAATTGTTGTAAAATTAGTGTTTTCTGGACATCTGTCTTATATTTTATTGCATTTTAATGAAATTTCATTGCATTTTAATGAAATATAAGACAGATGTCCATAAAACACTCATTTGCATTATTTTTAGGGTTATTGAACTTTTTATTTTTAAACCCTTTATGACAGAAGCTGGATCGTTCTTTTCCTGACATGATTTGTCCCCTCATTCCATACTGGAGATCTGGGAGTGGGCTGTTGTCCTCCCTTGGAGTAGGCTGACTCTTCGGAAATAGCAGCAACCTTTGTGCTGCTCAGAACCCAGCTGGATGGGGCTGGGACGGGAGGGGACGATGAGAATAAGGATACGGTGAGGATGTTCTCATGAGCAGGAAGCCCATGTTCTGCTCCTGACTCAGCCTGTAACTCCATGCTGTTCCACTTCAGAGCCCGTTACCCTCCTGCTCGCTTCCATCCCGTGTCTTCCCTGCACCAGGGACCAGGGCAGCAGTGAGAGCAGGTCTTCCTGCTGAGCTGCTCGATGAGGGACAGGCTGGGGACCATCCAGAGGGATGGGAATGTCATCATGCCTGCCCCCCTGGACCAGTTTGCTTCTGATCCTGAGCTGGACTTCAGCTCACACTTCACCTGGATTCATCGGAGGGGCAAGGGTTGGCAGAGAGAGCAGTTTCCATCCTCACCCTGTCCGTGCACAGCGAGCGCAACAGTGAAAACATCATCCCAAGGCTTCCCTTCACAGTTCCACACGGGTTTGCTCCTTCAGGTCTGAATCTGGTTTTACTGGAAACCTTGCGCTGGTGGTGCAGCAACACGGAGGACAGGTCAGAGCTGAGCTGGGGAGTGGGGAGTGGCTGCTGCCTCCTGCAAACCGCAGGTACCTGCACGGGCAGAAGGTGTTTCAGCCTCAGCCTTGCAGGGATGCTGCGATCCTGGCTGCAAGGCCCGGGCACCGGGAAGCCATCGTTACGTGTGGTTTTGCTTAGAATAGGGCTCCACCTGGCGATCTTCTTCTGGAAAAGGTTTTGTGCTGCTGTTTGAGGAGCCATTTGTGTCTCCGGAGCAGAAAAGCCACGCTAACAACTGGACAGTGGAAACATCACAAGTTGTTCTAGCTGGGTGATCACAAAGCACCAGGTTAAACATCATTAGCAATGATTACCTCTGCCACGGAGAGCAAAGAGCTGTTTGCTGATGAGCTTTCCTAGTTGTAGGGGTAACATAAACTATTGCAGTTCCTGGCTGTTGTTGAGCTTCTCTTCCTTCTGTTTTCCTTTTTCCTTTTCCCTGACCCTGAGTCGGCTCCAGAGGCAAGCGGAAGGGCAGGAGAAACCCCGTGTATATAATATGTGCTTCAGAGCACTGTGCACAGGACAGACTAAACCAAAGATCCTACAAGAAGCTGCTTTTCTTGTCACTCATCTCACAACGCTGTTCTGTAGAGCTGCCTTTTCTTTATTTTAACATCACAGATAGAGTTTCTGAAGAATGTCCAGGGAGATTTAATAGACCGTCCGGTCAGACAAAGCTGTGTCCTCGCTTCAGCCTGACAACACAGGGGATTTTCTCCTCAGTGACATCTATATAATGCGTCCTAGAGAGTGGATTTCTTAATAACACTGGAGAAAATATACGGCTGTTCCTCAGAGGAAGCAATGGTTCAGAAAAACAAGTCACTGTGCTTTCAGCTGATGGGGATCTTTGCTGTAGCCGATGCTGATTTCCACCAGACATGGCTATGAGAGGACAAACCTCTGTGCACATCCCTCTTGGATACAAACAAGCTCAGGCAACTGTAGCAGTTGGGTATCACTCCTCCAGATGATGCCATCCCTCAAAGAACAGTTGATGGCACCAGCTTTCCTAGCTCTCCGGATGAGATCAAACTCAGATATTTAATTTCATTTTTTGTTAAGAAATGGGGTATTTGAAAGCTTGAAATGCCTTCCAGCTCAGATATTAATGTTAGGGAATTGCTACAGCGTGGCAAAAAGGCAGGGGAAATACCCAGTGGGAGAACCAACATTTACCCTCTGCATTTAAGCAGCAGTGCTCTCTGTGTGTAATCCCGGCATCTCTGATATCCAAGACACAAATCAGGAACAGCGTACACAAACTACATGCTGGCTAAAAAGTGAAGTTGTGTGGGGTTCACACACCAGCATGGAGAAAGGGGCTGCTGCCCTAAAGCTTATTGCAAAATTAGGGCGTTGTTGTTAGGTTATTTTCTCCTATGTGCCACTCTTCTACTGGGACAAGGCAGGCACAGCTGAGCCACTGAATCCTCTCTTGAAAGAAGTTGCTTTGTGTTGTTGCAGTTGGGGATTTTTTGGTAAAAATGGGATTAATATTTAATTTACAGTTTTAGGGGTTTTGTGAGGATGAAAGGATTGTTTTGCTGTGGTGGGCTCTTATCCTGTAATAGTGCTGGTTTTTTAAAATTTCGAAAAGCAAACATCAATAAATAAATAACAACTTTTTGAATGAGGAACATCCTCCAGCACAATAAGTTGAGTGGGGCTGTCAGCATGTCCTCCACCACCATTTCCAAAGGATGCTAATGCAGCTTGACCTGCCACAAGCACAAAGAGGAGCTGCAGGATATGAGATGTAATTCCCAGGGAGACCCAAAACTAGCGTTTGAAAGCAGGAATTGTCCAGAGAAGTCAGACATTGTCAGAGAACTCTCAGACCCCCGTTCCTGGAGGTGTTCAAGGCCAGGTTGGATGGGGCTTTCAGCTCCCTGATCCAGAGGGAGGTGTCCCTACCCATGGCAGGGTGTGGGACTGGATGGGCTTTAAGGTGCCTTTCGACCCAAACCATGCCATGATCCTATGCTTCTATGACATCGTGGGAAATGCTTCCAGAGGGGAACATCCACAGCCAAGGTTTCCTTGCCTTGGGATGTCAGAGGTGTTAGGGTTGAATGGGTAACCCAGTTCTTATCTCCAAGATATGTGCCTGGACCCAGCACTCTTGTCCTTCCCCCAGAGCTCGTCAGAGAAATTCTAAAGCCGTAAGCAGCTTAAGAGAAGGATATTGCAAAGCTGAGCACTCTCAGCCCTGTACAAACTGCCTGTGGATTGTGGAGAGCGGGGTATTCCAAGCACGGGAGCTTCAGAGCATCACCCACGCAGGTTTGCAGTGCAGTCGCTGCGGTGCCACACCAGGTCACGGCAGCACAGCCCTTTCCCTGGTGCAGCACCCAAACCAGACAGCGTTGGGGCTGCCCAGCTCAGGCAGGGTGGCACTGAATAAAGCAAAATTAGGAGAGATGTCCAGCAGGAGAGATTTAGAAGTTTAGTACAAGAGCATGGAATACTTTGGGCTGTTACTTAGAGTGTCGGATTGTTACTCTGTTACTTGGGAAAACACACTTTTAGATACAGAGAAATACTGTTTCTGTCACTGGTTTTAAAGATTTTCTGCAGGGTATCTGTGTTTTGCTTGGGTTGGAGACACACTTTGTGCTCAAACAGCCTAAGACAAAAAAATTAAAACAAAGAGCAAGAGAATAGATGTGCTTTTTGTTCCTCAGCCGTGGTCACCCCGGTGTGCAAAGACGCTATTTGATACTCAGGCTGATGACGGAAAGGCTTTTTTGCAGTTTATGGTGGGTGAAATGAGCAGAGGGTTGGTGTAAAGCTTTATTAACCATGATTCACACTAGGTTTCTAAGGTCTTTGACCTGTTTAAGCTTATTAGTGGTTGCTGGTAAAACAGTGAACTTTGCTGTATTGAGTAGAGATCTCAGACAAGCTTTCAGTAAGATATTGTTTCAAGCAGCACACTTGGAAAATGCGGTTTGTCTCCCACCAGGTGAACTCTTCTCAGTGGGAGACTTTGTAACTGAGGGGTGTAGAACCGACTGACTTCAAACTGAAGAATCCTGTCTTGTTTCCCCAGCTTTCCTCCTTTCCTTCCATGCAAAACTGATTTTGTAGGAGCTCATTCTTGTAATAGTTAGAGGCATCATTTCTTAATGACATCCCTTACTTCTGACACACTCTGTAAAAAATAGCAACCCCATAAGTAGACATCTGTTAGGAATTTGTGCAGTGTTTAATATTTTCCAGAATAGGGCTATAAATTGCTTTCTGACAGCTTTAAAGTGCAAGCCACTTGCTTGCTTTGGTCAGCCATAGATTTCTGTGTCGGAGTTGATGGAAAGATGGCGATGAGGCTGGGAATGGGAGCCGCAAATCGGTGTGAGGGAGCATATTTCTCCAATTGTGAAATACAGTGTAGAACTGAGAGATTCCGATGTTTTCTGGCCCGCAGTGACTGAGAGCTGGGAAGAGGCCATAGTTATCTGTTGCAAAGAGAAGGAAATGATTGTGTAGGAGAAATAAAACAGCAAATACAGGCAGCATCCGTGGGAAGGAAAATAAGAGCAAGCTGCTGAGTACAGAACAGCGTTACAGGAGACGTGCAGCCTGGGAGCCCACAGCTACGGATGCGTTTCCCTGTCACTGCTGCGGTGGGAGGATGGTGCAAAGCTGAAGGTGGCTGGAAGCCAGACCTGAGAAGGAAAGGTTGGAAATAGCTGTGTTCCTCTGGGATTTAGTGGGCCCAGAATAGGTGAGCTGAATCAGGGCAGCAGCCCCCCGCCCCCAGCAGCTGAGCTGCTGGCAGCTGGGAAGGGAGCCTTGAGGCGGAATAGCCGCACGTCACATCCCATGGCGATGCACTGCGGATCTGCATCCCGCTCAGCTGAGCTACTTAAGGACTCATTAGCCCTTTTTAATTATTCTCGTAACCGCTAGACCTCCAGCTGCCTCCGTGTTACGTAAAATGACAAATGTATTTTTAACTCGTTAAGCGTGTGAATTTGAAGCTCTTCCCAGTGGTACCAATACAGCTCCGTGACTCATCTTCACATGTAGGAAGGACTCAGCACTCCGCATCCCTGGAGCTGCGCTGGGTTTGAGCGACAGTTGCTGTGGGAACCGCCACTTCCCATGTCCTGGTTTGTGCCCATGGAAGCACAACTGGCTGCCCAGGGAGGCGGCGGAGTCCCCACCCCGGAGGGGTTCAAAAGCCGGGCAGACGAGGGGCTCAGGGCTGGTTCGGCAGTGGGCAGGGGCGGCTGGACTCCATGGTCTCACGGGTCTTTTCCAACCAAGCGATCCCGTGATTCCAGGAAAAGCCTCGGTGGCAGAGCCATCGCCTCCCGCGCCACCCGGCTGTTCCTGCAGTGCCCGAGGGGCACGGGCCGCCCGGGGCTGAGGCAGGCCACGCCCCCTACCGGCCAGGCCACGCCCCAATAGACAAGCTCCTCCCACCAGGACCACGCCTCCCTCAGCCAGACCGTGCCCCCCACACTACTCTCCTCCCACTAAGACCACGCCCCTCCCAGCCAGGCCACGCCCCGCCGTGTTATGCCTCCTCATCCAGACCACGCCCCCTCCAGCCAGACCACGCCCCCATACAGCACCCCACCCAGACACCACCTCCTCCTAGCCTGGCCACGCCCCTCATGTCCAGACCACGCCCCTCCCGCCCATACAGCTGCGCTCGCCGCTCAGTCGGGCCACGCCCCCTCCGAGCCAAGCCACGCCCCACCCAGCCTCACCCCTCCCGCTATTCCCCCCGCGGCCGCGCGGGGGCGCTGTGCTCCCAGCCCGGCTCCACCGCGGCAGCTGCGCCCCCCGCCGCTTCCCCTGTCGGGGCGCTCGCCCCAATAACGTGGCCTTAAAAGCAAGGGATGCGCAGCCCCTCCGCTCCCTTTTCAGCCCACGCGGGACCCGGCCCGGCCAGAGCCCCGGGGGGAACTGTTTCCCTGGGGCTGTGGCCGGTTCGGGTCCCGCCGCGTGCGGGGAGGCTGCGCGCACCTGCCCGGGGCGGGCTCAGCGAGACCCCGCCTACCGGGACTCCGCACCGGGAAGCGTCGGCTGGGGCCGAGCCGCGCCGCCGCACGCAGGTAACCGTGTCCCGGAGGTGGAGCCCCTCCGGGGATCCCCCTCGATTCACCTGTGCTGGGGGAGCTGCTCCCACGGCCCCTGGGGAAGCCTGGGGCACGGGGGTTGCCCCTTCGCACAGCTGGATGGTCCTGGCACCGGTTTTTCTTCCTCCCCCTGCAGGGCCAGGGACCCTGTGGTCTCCAGCAGGGTCAGGCAGACCCTTGGTGCCACACCGTGGCACCTCTGCTTTCCTGAGTTTTGGGGTGGTTTGAGGGTCCCCAAAGCAATGCTGCATCTGCTCTGCAGGCTGGGGCAGCTGGCAAGAGCGGGCACAGTGTCGGGTCTAATGCTTGCACAGGTGTTGCCCCTCTGGGGCTTGATCCGGGCGTGGCCCCTCTTGGGTGGGATCCCAGCCTGTCGTTCCAGAGGGGTCAGGCAGCCCCTTGGCTCTGGGAGCCGCACTGTTGCATCTCCACTTTCCTGAGTTTTGGGGAGGTTTGAGGGTCCCCAGTGCAATGGCTGCATCTGCCCCATGCTCTGCGGGCGGGGGCAGGTGGTGAGTGCTTGCCCAGCATCAGGTCCAGTGCTTGCACAGGCGTTGCCCCTCTGGGGCTTCACGCAGGTGTTGCCCCTTTGGGGTCTGATTCCGGCCTTTTGCCCCAGAGGGGTCAGGCAGCCCCTTGGCTTTGGGGGCCGTGCTGTGGCACCTCTGCATTCCCGAGTTTTGGGGTGGTTTGAGGGTCCCCAATCAATGCTGCATCTGCTCTGTGCTCTGTGATTTAGGGCAGTTGGTGAGTGCTGGCTCAGAGTCAGGTCTGATGCTTGATCGGGGCCTGGTGCCCGCTGTGGGGTGGGATCACGGGCCTGGTGCCCGCTGTGGGGTGGGATCACGGGCCTGGTGCCCACTGTGGGGTGGGATTGCGGGCCCATGGCCCGCTGTGGGGTGGGATCTGGGCCTGGATCCAGACTGGTGCCCATCTTAGGTTTAATCCAGGTATTTGTGGCTCTCTTGTTGGGAGGAGGCAGGGGACCGTTGTGGAGATCTGTACATAAAATGCCAAGGCACAAAGCTGTTGATGCTCATTTCTGAGCTCCTTGGAGCAGAGGTGATCTGTGCCCTGTTTTAGAGCTCAGGTTAGACTTTAGCCCGTGCCTACGCACAGGCACTTGTTGTAGAACAAGCAGTCATTTTTAACTGCAGACCAATAGCTGTGTGTATGGAGTATGGGGGTACGGGGTGACTGCTAAACACAGTGAGCTTTCCTGGGTGAACCACTGCTTCAGGTGTCTCCAGCACCTGGTCATCTTATTAAGAAGGTCAGGGAACACAGTGGTTATGTGGGAGAAAGTTAGTTGACAATTCCTAATTCTCATTTGTGATTTTACTCAGGAGTAAATGGCGAGCAAATGGACTGTGTGAAGCGCGGGATTTGATCACTAAGAAGGACTCCACTGAGGATACCCCACAGGGAAACTGTTGGGTATCCCTGTTGTCTCAGGCCCTTCCCTGATATGGAACAAAGTGAAGGTGGACAGGAATCCCAGCCAGAGAGCCATGTGGATAACAAGAGCAGCGTGAAATCCTTGCCTGGAGGTGCGGCCCATGTCAAGCTAGAGATAAAAAAACATGCGGTTACGGATGACTACAAACTCTCCAAACGGGTGCTAGGGCTGGGAATCAATGGCAAAGTCCTGGAGTGTTTCAACAAGGAGACAGGCCAGAAATGTGCTTTGAAGGTAAGTAGGCTTATTCTTTTTTTTCATTATTTGTGGTTTGGAGGCCGGGGTTCGCAAGCAGCCAGAGCTCCTTGTTCTGTTGCTCACCCTTCATGAAGAGTGCTGCATGAAGCATTTCAGTCTGTGGAGATGTTTACTGCTATTTACAACATTGTAGTCCAGACTTGAGTCTTTTCCAGAATATTCTGTGTGAGTTTCCAGGAGAATGTTTTTGGCTGTGAAGTTCTCGTGTTCTTATTTAAAAGACAAAAAAGCAGGGGAGAGATGCGTGTCTTAGTGTGTTCTGTGGTAAAGCTTGCTAGATTTGGAATGAACATGTTACACAATATTTGGTAAGGAAACTGGTTTGGATCTTGTGCAATGAAACAGGCCTGAACTGGGAAGTATTTAAATGTTCATCGGTCTTTCCTCCCTTTCAAGACTTTTCTTAAGAGGCATTTCTAGTTGTGTACTCACTTATTCTCCTCTTTATTTTTGCGATCCATTTACAAAGGGTATTCCCTGGGAAAGCACTGATTGCACCATTATTGGCAAGTAAGTTTAGTGGATACTTAGGTGATAAGTACCACTTATTTAAGTGGAGCAATAACCATTCATTAGAGAACATGAGGCTTGCCTGTCTTTTGCTCTGCAGCTTTTAAACTTGAAGATTTCCCTGATGCTTTTAAACCACATTTAGAAAAAGAGCAGCTCAAATGAGAAGCAGGATGGTTCTGTATGGTAAGACTGAAAACCAGCTGAAGGAATTGTCATGATTAAGAATGTTATTGAGTCCTTGCTGGTGTTAATCTGATTAGTTGGGATGTCTAGAAGGCTTTCAGATATGACTCCTTTTCTTAAACCTCATGCTCCATGTTTGCTGACAGCAGGACAGAGCTGCTAGTGGTCAGCTGGAAGTTCTGCTGAGGTCTGTGTGTGATCTCACCTCCAGCAGGGCAGAACTGGCAAAGCCTTTGTGCTTTGGTAGAGCAGACTGGAAATACCCGGTAGCTTTGTGTATTGACAAGATTTTTTTAACAGAGGAACTACAAAAGTTTATAATACGATAACTTGTTAAGTCACACATTTCTGACACTCTCATGTTCATTATTGCGTGGTTTTTGTAAGAGCTTCAAGTCACCGGCTCACTTCATGGGGCAACTGGAGGTTTTGGCAAACAGACTGGTAGTACTGGGGGTTTGCACCTGCGTAGGGGAGTGTCAGCTTTTTACAGCTCGGAGGTGATCCATTAATCGGATTCTTCTGAAGTGCTATCAACATTAATTTCTGTACTTAGCATACTGCAATGAAGGATAACAGTTAATACGGAAGCTATTCTGTTCTGAAGAGTTCGGCAGCTTTGTTGCTGATCGTATACCGTTCATACTTCCAAGGTTTTGCGGTCGTAAGGGCTAGAAGCATGTTAAAATCCAAGTTGCCATTCCACAGCACAATCCAGTGGCAAAAAATGTGTTCCAGAGCAAATTCTGTAGCTCTGGAATCAGACAGGACATGCATTCCTAGGGATACCAGCATATGTAAAAATAGGTTTTTAATTCAGCATTTGGAGTTGGGGAAGGCGAGCCAAGAGGTAAAGCTGCTGTCCTCTGCCTGAGGAGCAACTTGTAGTAGTAGATCCTCTAATAGCAGGTTCTGTTTAGCACTGAGTTACCTGATTTTTTTCAGAATATATAAAATATATTAAGGACCAAAGCAGAGCCCCACTTCCCAAGCTGGAGTTTTGTCAGTAATGGCTAATACGTCACCAAAATGACTTTAAATGTGTGTTTGTCATCCTTCTCCAGCTGTGGAAGGTGTGCAGTGTTGTTCTGCAAGGGACAGAAATATTAAGAAGTTTATGAGTTCTCCAGGGAGTTTAAAAGACGGGTAATCGTTTGCTGCTTGCGTGTAGGTATTTCTCATCTTTGAGTTTAACTGCTGAATAAAAAGTTAAATATGCAATTAAGTAAAACCGCTGGCAGTCCGGAGAGAATCCACTGTTGTCACCAAAGATGGTCTAATGAGAAGATTACACAAGAAGGAAGGATAAAAACTGTGCTTGGTTAATGGATGAGAAGAGAAAGATCTTTTCCCAGCCCTGAGATATTTGCAAGGCTCAAAATATTCAGAGGAAGTTTTTCCGTTGTTTCTTGTGAAGCCTCAAGTAAGGCATGCAAGTCCCAAACCTATTCCAGCTGAGATTCGCAGTGCAACATCCAGACAAAACAGTTGTGAAGAAGGGATAAGAAAGTTGGGAAAAGAATGCTCGGGAACAGCTTCAGTGCAGAACTCTTTGTAGGGACAGCAGGGCCTTGGCGTTGCTGGCTCGCTGCTGCTCGTACTTCCTAGGTGTGATGACAAGGTTGTCACTCACTGACAGGAATAGAAAGTGGAGGCTGATGAAGCTGTTGCAGGAACAAACAACTGGCCTGACAGGTAAAGAGAAATGTAAAGAGTGAACTGCAAGTTGAACAGGGAAAAGAGATGCTGGGTGGATTTTTTTTTCTGGAGGTTGCATGTGCAGCTTCCACTGAGATTGATGTATATTTGGGGACGAATACTTGAGGCGTGAGTGTGCTCACTGGAACCTGCTCCTGGGAAAGGAAAAACATCCCCCCTGCTGCTGAAGATAAAGTGTAATGGTCTGTTTCCCTTCTCACCAAACTTGCCCATTAAAGCAGCTTCTGAGTTGGCAGATGGCTCTGCTTTATGCCTGCAGGTTTTCTTTCATCTGGGGGCAGAGCCAGCACAGCCAGGATCTGGATGGAAATTACGCAATGGAAGGAATTTTAACTGAGAGACTTGAGAAGAAAGGGCTCGAACAGGCAGAGACATTCATCCCCAGAGCCATGTATCAGTCAAGCACAACATCCTGTGATTGGGAGGTCCCTGTTGTCATCTTTAGCCTTTGTCTGTAGCTGGAACTAGTTGGAATTTCACTAATCATTTTAGAGTGGGAAAACAAAAGACATTCTCTCAGAGATACTGCAGGGCTTTGGTTGTCTTCCTAAAGCATTATGTGGCTTCGTTTACTCTGCTTGACATTGTGATTTGCTACACGATTTTACAGTGCGCTGTCGGCTTTGTCCCTGTTAGATTGAAATGCCACCCGCATTGCTGTCCTGCTCCAGAAAATCTGATACGGTTACTCACTTAGATGCATAGTGACATTTTGGCTGGACAGCGCTGTTTCCAAATAGTGAGAACACAGGGATTTAGAAAAGCAGAAGCATCAACAAAACTGCTGTGCAGGACTGTGGCCTTCTAGAAGGTTTTAGTCTCTCTCTCCCTTGCAAATAGAAAAGCTTCTCAGATCTCTTTCCATAGTTGATCTAGAAATAGCAGTCGAGTGAAGTTTAGTCACTCTTCTATTTTTACCTCTTCTTTGCCAGCCTGCCCTCTTGTGTTCTCTTTACCTCTAAAATTTAACCTCTGGTCCTGTAACACTGTCATCAACCTGAGTGTTCTCTGCTCTTTTTCACACTCCTCTCTTTTTAGGGAGAGGAGGAGGTCAAAATAGCTGACTACCTGTGTAGATAAATGCGGACTCCTGGGATTTGCCTCCCATTACAAAAAACCCAACCTACAGTTCCCTGTTCGTTTGTTCTTTTTCCCCTCCCTCGCTTCTTTTTTTTTTTTTGTTTTTCCCCACAAAATCTTGCAAAGAAGTGTCAAAATAATATTTCAATGCATGCAGTGACCTGCTTTGTTTTTGTGAAAGATGACAGGAAGGACTTGGAGCTGGGATGAAGAAAAGAGAGCTAGAGAGTGTTGTGCTGAGGTATCAGGAATTCTCTGTGTCTGCATCTTCAGGGTTTGGATGGACACTTCAGAGTCCAGGAGCAGTGGTGTTGGTCACTGGCGTACGGCTCACCTTCAGTCCACAGCTATTGCTTCTTTCCAGGAAGATAAAAAGATGGACAACTCGGGCATATCAGCAAAACAAGGACCCTTGGAACTTGTGGAAAACAAAGGACATCATCAGTTGGTTATGAGTGTATGGGTACTTTGGATATGAAAGCTCCTGAGTAACAGTATAGTAGTTGTGAGGTGCTTTTCCCCTGAGCACTGTGCATATGCATTGTGTGCTGTGGCTGCCTCCCAGCCATCTGAGACTTCCAGATTGTGTATATGACTCATGGAATCATTGAGGTTGGAAAAGACCTCTAAGCTCATCCAGTCCAACCATCAGCCCAACCCTGCTGTGCCTACTAAACCCTGTTGCCAAGTGCCACGGTCACACACTTTTTGAACGCCTCTAGGGAAGGAAACTCAACCACTGCCTTGGGCAGCCTGTTCCAAAGCTCGACCACATGGACCTGCTAGTTCCTAAGCCTTATCCTCTAGAATAAACAGTGAGTTCAGCCATGAGCTGCATCATGGGAAGTGCCCCATGCTGCTAGTGCCAACAATACAGCATATGTAGCTTGCTGGTTTGAAGACAAATAGGTGGAACCCAAATGTTAAAGCAAAAAAAGCAAATACAAAAATGAACAAGCTCCTTGCCCTTTAGATTTAAGGAATTTTTGGTAAATGATATAAACAACAATCATAGAGTAAGAGACTCTACTGTTATCTGAAAGAGTATTGGTGTAACTTTATGCTTAGAAGGAAGGAAAGTAGGTAATGAAGAAAAATTTTGTGAAAAAGTCATTCCTGAAGTGACTTGGAAACCACACATGGGCCTGTATAGAGAATGTTATTCCGCTTTCCAGAGCAGAGTCGCTGTGGAGAAAGACAGACATCCTGCATTACCTTAATTTCGTCTTAAGCTATGTTCCTGCCTCACTCAATTGTAATGTTTCTGATCACATAACGTAAGCTAACTGCTCTTTAGTCCGTGTTCGGTTAGGATACCCTGACATGGGGTCATGGCTGCTCACAAGCAGGAGACTGTACAGTACAAAGTATTTGTTTTGCAGGTTATCTAAACTGCCCAAAATAAGATGGTGATCAAGGCAGAGAAGACAGTGTGTACAGTGAAAGCGAAGGTTATTTTAGGCTAACGTTGGATTGTAGAATAGGAAATGTTAACAATCTTCTTAGATGCTGTAGATTGCATTTTTAGAAGAGAAGAAAATTATGCCAAATGAGGAGTTAAACATTTCAACATTTTTAGAATAAGGAGGAATAATGTTGTACTAAGCTGGAACTGTGGTGGGAATTCAGGAGAGCCAAGTGTAGTTGCTGGTTCGAGTTGTGCAGATGAAGGAGCTCTTGCTTAACTGGAGGGACTGTATGTGTCTGGAGGAAAGCGGCACTTTCTAGTGAAGGATTTTGTAGTTCCCTCTCACCTACCGTGTTTCCTGCAGCCTATTTATACTGATTGATCTCATGCCACAGTAAATTCAGTGTCAGTAACACAGCTGAGTATGAGTAATCAACTCCAGCAGCTACGTGTTGTAGATCAAAGCCGGATGCAGCCTAGAATGAATATGAGTTCAGAAAAGTTCCAGTTAAATGGCAGCCCCCGGTGTATGGAGGAGTAGCTAAAATACAGATAGCATGAGACTGGGCCTTGGATTTCATCCTTAGTGACAATCTTGGTAAGTATTACGTAAATATGCATGAAATACCTAAAATAACATTCAGTCAATTTAAAAGTGGGTCGTTTCTACTGCTGCAAGAATTGTTTTTAAACCAGTGAGTCATTCAGGTCCTGAGTCTTTGAGCACTTTGTTCGTATTTGGGCCAGGATGACACTTCCAGCGTGTCAGCTGGGCTGGTTAATTTAAAAAAGGGGGACTCAATCAATTTACTTTGAAGATCTGACATTCTTGACTGGTCATCTCCTTCTTTGAGATACAGCAAATAATGAAAAATTAAAAAGGGTTTGGTCTGAAATAATAAACTCCAGTATAGTAAATTCTGCTTAAGTTCAGCGGCAGTGCATTCAGCCTGTAAAGTGCAAGGAGAAGGGCAAATGCTATAAACCATCAAGTCATCTTGAAAAAACAAAACTATGTTGATAGAACTTGGCACCTTCTGTGTTCTCTCCCAGCCTGCTCACAAGCTGGCACAGGTTAAACCCTGACTGGTGTGGCAGCAAAGAAAATCGCGGGGAGATCAAGGTGTGCCTTCACCTGGGTTCAAAGATCTGAGAAAGTGTTATTGATGTGACTCTTACATGAATTATGAGGAAGGTGCTTAAAGGGAGAGCACACGTGCATATCCGTCAGCCGCTTGACACCCTCTTTGGACTGGAAGACCCCTTTCTCTGTCTCTCCCTCCTCCCTTTAGAGTCCAAAGCAAGAATTCTACTGTTCGTTTACAAGACAGATGTACTTCAGCCTCATTTACTTGGGACAATACCATCTACAGAGATGCCCAGACTGGAAAAACCTGACAACTTCTTTTATAAGTTGGGAAGAATCAGGGCCACATCTGAACATCTCAGCTCATGCACATCTTTTTTACCTTAGTATATTTGTCTATGCCTGTGGTAGCACCCTGTGTAGGTGCAGCCTGGTCTGAGAATAAACAGCTCCTCCTGACAGCTTGCTGTCCATTCAGCCCTGACAGAAAAAAAGGGATTATCTTCAAGTTATGATAAATTCATGGGACATATAAAGAAGGAAGGTGCCACTGTCATAGGAAGTAGGAACCAATGTGGATGTCAGAAAGCGAGTAGATGAATCTCTTGTATGTAAGAACAGTTTTGTGCGAATCTCTTCGCTGCCTACAGTGATTATTTTGTTCTAAAAACCAAAAAAAGGATACAAACATTGATTTGTTCGTGTGATCATATGCAACATTTTGCATCCCTAAATGTTTTTGCAGTTACTGTTTGCCTGACCCTGAAAAAGCTCCCATTTCATATATGTTGTGCATGTTACGGAATTTTTCCATGTCTTGAGAATGCCAGACTTCACGATTGTGTGGAATATTCTAACAGCAGCAGTAGAGCTATCTGCATCGCGATCTTTATTTCTCAGGGTACAGGGGAGTTGTTTGAACTGATGGTGTTGTGGCTCTTGCACTGTAAGGAGACCTGGTGACATTCCTGGGAAGGAAAGCAGCAGGGATGTTGCCCGTGTTGGAGGAAGAGAGTGGATGCCGGTTTACTTAATTGGGAAACCGTGAGAACTGCTTCCCATCGCCACCAGTGAGAGCTGGCGGTGTGGCCTGTCTGGATTAGAGTGTATAAACTGCGTGGATTTTGGTATTTTACACAGACTTCCTAAGGACTTAAGATGATTCAAAGCTCCGTAAATGAGATTAAGCTGTAACGTTCCAGGGAGTGAAGGGGGAGAGAGTTCCCACTCAGCATGTAGATCATGCGTGCCCTCCCAGTGCCTGAATCTTTGGAATACAGAGCATTTTGCAATGGAGCTTTCCTGGCCTGTTTTAAGAGAAAAAACAAATACTAAATGCGTGTAAAATTAATTTTTCCTCCGGAAAAGTTTGCTTGCTGAACTTCCTTAAAACAACCCAGACAGCCCACCCTGAACGTGCCGCCTTTATGAGTGATCTCAGACGTTGTGGCTAAGGAGCTGATCTCATTAAAGTTGCACCGTTGGCAGATCTTAAACTTTGCCAGTTCAAACTTTGGCTCTTCTCCATGGGCTTTTTCCCAGGATTATTTCCTTTTTCTTGGATACATTAAGTGTGCTGGCGTTCCAATCAACAGGCCCTGCGGCAGCTCCTGGGATCTGAGTCAGCCAGGGCTGAGGACAGATTTATTAAACCCATTGCAAGGGGAGAGCTCATAAAAGCTCTTTTTTTTGTTTGTGTTTTTGGATGGCGTTTCTGAAATACAGAAACCGTTTGGAAGCAGCAGGGAGTGACTCATGTTCTTCATCCAGTGAACTGCCTTGTGTGGTGAGATTTTGGCTGGGGCGAGGGGTTTGCCTAGGTGTGAATCAGCTGTGAGCCTTGTGGAAACACTGAGCAGTGAGGTGTAACCGCAGCTGGTTTCTGTTATACTGGGGGACAAATGGGGTTTGTATTTGTTTTTGAAGGAGAGCAATTAAAAAACGGATGGGGAGCAGCTGCTTCGCACACCTGTCTTCTGCATGGGATGCCCGTGTCCTCCATAGCATCCGATCTACCATGGATTTTAGGGATGAAGTGCCCTTAAAACTACATTTAGGGTGGCACCAGGCCTGGGATTCGGTGCTGCCGATGTTCTCCTCACTTGGAAGTCTAATGATGAGAAATATTGTCCTGTACTTGCTTCATTTTTAACCAAAAATATATGGATGTATTTTTCTTGTAAAGGATTCGTTTCTCCCAGGGCCTTACTCCATTTTCCCACATGTTGCTTTTAGTCAATGTGGCTTTGTCAGGAACGGTCCAGTTTCCACAGCAACGGAGCTGTTACCACCAAAGATGTCAGTGCTGGAAGGTAGGGAGGGGAGGGGGCCGCGTCTTCTGGCCGAGGCCCTTGCTGCAGCCATGCTACAGTACAACATCTCCATTGTCTTTGTGGAGAGGAAAAGCCTTTCATTTTGTTCTGCTCTTCCCTTTCCAATCAATTTACAGGCAAGATCTGACACTTGGGAGGGTGATGAGGCTTGATGAGTCCGTGGTGCTTAGATGCTTCCTGTTCTTTCAGGCCCTCTGTTCGCAAGGGTGCTGCTCTGGCATCTGCTTTCACATTTTCCTGTGAGCGAAACAGGACTTGCTTACACACAGGACCTGTAGCAGAACGTTTGTGATGAAGGAGAGTAGAGCACTACTCTTTTTGACCCACATTCAGAGTTTGCTGATGAAGGATAACGTGAAGAATGATCACATCGGGCCTTTTACCTCGCCCAGTAATGTGAAACCTGCTCCAATTAAACCTGCCTGCATGGGTTTTCTGAGGCACCCATCCCCGCCGGGTGGGAACGAAGCCTTGCTCCTATTGACCTGGTAAAATGGCATTGTTTAAAAGTATTATCTAATATGTAGTTAACCTGTGAACTTCATCGCCTCAGGAGCTGAGTGGTAGCGATGCTGAGAAGAGAGACAAAAAATGCCTTTCTCATAGTATTGCAAATGTGAAGAAAGCCCTGTGGTTTCCATACACTGCACAAATTTGGCTGTGGTTTTCTAGGGCCTGTGGTCACAACTTACAGTTACAGTGCTGTCAGGGTAAGTAATGAAACTTCTGCTGCAGGAGGCCTCTTATTGCTTGGCTTGTGTGAGATGTGTTGCTGCTGCAGGTGTAGGATGCCCTCCTGTCCAAGGACAGGGAGTTGGAGCTTCACTCTCGCTCCCCAGCTGGCTGTAGCTCTGCGTAATGCCCATTGCTTGCACAATAGTTTCATGTAAGGGTGTGTCTTCCTGGGCCAATTGTTCTTGTTTCAACTGGAGTGTAAACATAAAGTGAAATAGATTTTTCACAGAAGCCATTAATTTTATTTATTTTTTGGTTTTTTTGAAGGGCAGGGCAGGAAAACACTTTTGCCAGACTTGGCCCGTAGGAATGCTAACAGGCACACAGTATAATGTTGATGAAACTTCCTTTCATAGAATCATTAAGGTTAGAAAAGACCTCTCAGCTCACTCAGTCCAACCAGGAGCCCAACCCCACTGAGCCTACTAAACCGTGTCCCCAAGTCCGCAGCCACATGGTTTTTGAACCCCTCCAGGGATGGAGACTCCACCACTGCCCTGGGCAGCCTCTTCCAATGCTTCACCACTCTTTTGTTAAAGTTTTTTTTCCCAATATCCAGTGTAAACCTCCCCTGGCACAACTTGAGGCCATTTACTGTCATCCTATCGCTTGTTACTTGGGAGAGGAGCCCAACACCCACCTCGCTATAACCTCATTTCAGGGAGCTGCAGAGAGCAATGAGGTGTTCTCTCAGGTTAAACGATCCCAGGTCCCTCAGCCACTCTTGGAACCCCTGGGCTCCAGACCCTTCCCCAGCTCTGTTCCCTTCTCTGGATGCTCTCCAGCTCCTCAGTGTCCTTGTAGTGAGGGGTGAAAAAATGAAACCAGGATTCAAGGTGCAGCCTCACCAGTGCCAAGCCCAGGGGAACAATTCCTTCCCTGCTCCTGCTGGGCACACCATGGCTGATCCAAGCCAAGATGCCATTGGCCTTCTTGGCCACCAGGGCCACTGCTGGCTCATGTTCAGCCTCTGTTGACCAGCACCCCCAGGTGTTTTTCCACTGGGCAGCTTTCCAGCCATGCTTCCCCAACTGTCAAGCACTTGCTGTTGCTCTTTTTCATCTTTAATCGAAATTATGGTAAAAGCCACAGTTGAAGGTGGTTAAAACTAGAAGCTGAAACTTCAGAGAAATGGGAAATTAATGCTTTAAACTGGTCCAAACACAGGTTGAAATAATGTACCCAAATACAGGTATGGTCTTAATTCAGTTTTTGGATGCCTATTAATGACTTTAAAGAGAAAGCTTCAACTTAGAATAGAATCACAACTCACTTCGGATAGCTGATTGTATACTTACTGCTCATTTCTGTTTAATAAGCAGCTGGCTCTGCATTGGAGTTGGTGTTGCAGAAGTCATTCTTACAAAGAGAAAAATCTCTGGGTATCTGTCTTGTCTACTGGAATTAAGTGTGTGTTCAGGTTTATCATTTAGTTGAGTGTTTTTTCAGTTGATCTTTGTTTGGAAACCTGCAAAGTAGCATCTCTTTGGAAGAGGTTGCCCAGAGAAGTGGTGGGTGCCCCATCCTTGGAGGTATTTAAGGCCAGGTTGGACAGAGCTCTGAGCCCCCTGATCCAGTGGGAGGTGTCCCTGCCCATAGGAGGGGGTTGGAACTGGATGGGCTTTAAGGTCCCTTCCAAGCAAAATCTATGTTCTATGTTCTCACAGGATTTCCAACACCAGAGTGCCAGGAAGCAGACTGACAAAGTGAGAGTGGTAGATGTGGAAAGGTCAATTGATTTAGAAACAGTCTCAGTTCAAGTGGAATTTTCCTCCCGTCTCTCAGCTCTGTAATAGCTTTTCCTGTTGCTGAGATCCTGTGATTAAAGGCCTCTTGGAGGCGGAGGGAGTGTGAGAGCAACTTTTAGTTCCAGTTGCATTTCAGAAGCCCTGATTGCCAGGCACGCCTCTGTTTTGGCAGGTGAGTGTGACTGCCCTGACTTGGGCAAGGGCGATGTACCTGTCACCACTGACACTCCAGAGCTACAAAGACTCACCTCTCGCAGCAGTAGGGAGGAGGAGAACACAGCAATATGCATTATTGATCAAAGGCTTTATACACAAGCAATTAATTCTGAGTCTTTCCCACCTCTCTGCTGTCTGAGTCACTGCTGTGGAGGTGTGAGGGAGGGTGCATGATTGCAATGTTGTGTGTTTGTGCACAGAAGCCAAGTCTCATGGGGAAAATAGGGAGAAAGTTCTCACAAGTGTTGGTTCAATAAAACATCCAACACAGCAATGATAATTTTTTGCTAAATCAAAATACCCCAAAGTTGTTCTTGGTTTCTGTGACAGTCTTGATTTTTGACAATATGAGCTAATAACTGTGTGGGACATTAGATTAAAAACTAAAGCAAGAGTTTGCCTGCATCCTGCAAGGAAAGGAGCATGTTTCACCCGAGGACAGTTTTGGAAAAGGAGAATGGTTTGAACTTGGAGCCTGGGTAGAGTCAGTGTGAGAAAAGACTATGTGGCAGTCACATAAGGACAGGGTGGGAAAGCATCCATGAGACTGCTGAATGTGGAGTTTCTCATTTTTCCCATCTATCCCAAGCATCAAAGGTGGTGAGGAGATTGGGTTCTCTGTGTTCATATAAACTTTCTAAACTCAAATATCTGAGCCCATTCAGTGTGCTGTGACTTTGCATTGTTGCTGCACAACCCAAGCCCTGTGTGTTCCAGATCTGATTTCTTCACCTTTGTTTCTTGAGGATGCTCTGACTCAGCAGACTGAAGTGGTCATTTGTCTTCTAAAACTGCCCTGCTGCCCTGTGTTTGAGTAACTTAAAATGGGGATGACCTGGCAGGAGAAGGTGGTGTTAATGTCACTGCTAGT
Organism: Neomorphus geoffroyi; assembly: GCA_033558235.1. Lineage (NCBI taxonomy): Eukaryota > Metazoa > Chordata > Aves > Cuculiformes > Neomorphidae > Neomorphus > Neomorphus geoffroyi. The sequence goes on from JAUMJM010000050.1 coordinate 13,226,184, forward strand.
CACCAGCTTCTCATGGGCACAACACACATCATAGAATGGTTTCAGTTGGGAAGGACCTTTAACATCCTTGAGTCCAGCCCTGCTAAATCTGCCACTAGACCACATCCCCAAGTACAACATCTACTCATCTTTGAAACACCTCCAGGGATGGTTTTCATCAGTAAGGAACATCATGCTGGTTTATATTAAAAATGAGTAACACTAATGTGTTCATCTTCGCTTGGTTTCCTGGTGCGTAGGCATTACGGGTAGACGGCTGCATGCCATTAATGCCATTACTCCTTACTTTATGTGCACAAGAGCATTAAATGCTCGTTGGTTGAGTTTAGCACTGTTAATGTATTATTAATATGAATCAAGGTTCTGTTTTATGACTGCTTCTTAATACCCAAAGGTTCCTCACCTTCTCTGAAGGACGGTGTCTTTCAAAGCGCCCTGGTATAGCAGTTTGGTCTTTTTTTATAAGAGTTCACCAGGGTAGAGCTCCCTCAATTTCAGCTGCTTAACCTGAAACAGTTCAAAGGAGGAGAGACTTTCCCAGTGTGGAGACCCTGCCGAGAAATCAGGCTGCATTGAGTTGTCTTCAGCTGTCTGTTCAAGCCTTCAAATAATGCTTAAACTGTAATTAAAATGTAAATTAACCTTAATCAAGGTAATTTACACTTTCATACCACATTTAATCTAAACCTGCAAGTTCTTCATCTAAATGCTTTTTGACTGTAGTCAATCTTTAGATCCCTGTGCACATTTTGTTGCGTGATCATACAGGAATCTTGGCTGATGTTTTGCATTCCAGCTTGCATCTACATAGAGCACTGGGAATCCCTGCTACAAAACTCATGGGGATTTTCCTCTTTCCTATTTGCTTTTTAAAAATGAGTTAATTAAATTCATAAAGCATTTTCCTTAACAAATCGGTAGGGTCCTATGCAGATTCTGAACTGTGTGGGTGTTGGCCACGAGTGACTGCCACCAAGCAGACGTCAGGAGTAATGGTCTCTTTTTCCGGGTCAGTATAACTGATTACCATTCAAAATCGGTATTTCTAGGATCTCTGAGATCTTCCTCCATGCTTGGGAGAACTTAATCTGAAAATACTCATGGTTTTGTGCTTTTGTTCAGTTTATTCCATCCTTTTAAACTTTTTTCTTCTCTGTAATTAGGGCAGAAGTTGATTCCCTTCTTTTCCACCCCCACCTTTTTCTGCTATTCATTCTCTGGAAGGATTACATTTTAACTGCTAAATGTCAGTAAATGTCAATTTTTCCTTCCTCTCCAAATCTTCCATTTTATCATTAAAAAATATAGGAAGAGGAAGCAATCTGTGAGACATCGCTCCTTGTAGTTTCCCCCTTTTTCATTGCTCAGATCTGTTCAACATTCAATAAATAGAAACTATACCGCTGAAGTATGATTAAATTTGCTGTTAATCTTTTCCCAAATTGTTAAATTTGGAGTTTTCAGTAGTTTTCATTTAATAAGGCAGACAATGAAGAAGAAAAAGGTAAGAGTGCTTTAAAAATCAAGCAGGTATTTACATTTGAAGGTAGAGGTGTATTTGGTCTCTCTTCTGCTTTCTCTTTACAGTTCATATGCTCCCCAATTAGTTTTTAATGGTTCCTAACTTTTTTTTTTTACTAGTTATATGGAAGTTTAAGCTCTGGTATATTATTTGCATGTCTCTTGTTTACTGAAATCAGAGAGCTTGTTAGCGCAAAATAAAACACTTTCTATTGCCCTTCTGCATGTTTAGATATATATTTGTGTGAGAACATGAGAGCCAAAATTTATATTATTTAGAAAAAGGGAAACAAATAAACATTAATTACAGGGAACTGTAGCCCGCTAGAGGCTTGTTAGTAACCACAAATATAGAACAAAATCAAACGTGTAGCGTGAGTAACTGAAACAAAACCGTTAAGTTCGCTTCTGCCTTTTTTCCACAAAGTCTGTTGGAGTTTGGCTTGAATTAGGAATTCGGTTTTGGCCTTTTATTTGTTTTCTCACTGGCTGTGAGCAAGCATTGCCATTTTCAGGAAATATTCAGGTTTCCATGCATAATATAAATTAAGGATATAGGGAAAAGTAGTTCCAAAATAGATGGTGTGCTGCTTCCACACTTCCACATAACCGCACTGCGTTTGTGCTTCTGCTGACCCAAGTGTCTGGGATTTAACACTGAGCCCTTGAGGTCTGTGTTCCAGTTTCGATATTGACATTTTCCTGAGTGCCCACGCAGGATTACAATTTACAGCTTAAAGTCTGCCGCATACGTGAGGGGAACTTGGATAGTTGAGGATTTTACTTGGCAAAATGTACCAACATTAACCAAGTTTGGTTTGTGTGCTCCCTTGGGAGACTTGGAGAAGGATATGGAACTTTTGGAGCAAGTGCAGAGGAGGCGATGAAGATGATCCGAGGGTTGGGGCTCCTCTGCCATGGGGACAGGCTGGAAGAGCTGGGGTTGTTGAGCCTGGAGAGGAGAAGGCTCTGGGGAGACCTTCGAGCAGCCTCCAGCACTGAAAGGGGCTCCAGGAAAGCTGGGGAGGGGCTTTTTGCAAGGACCTGGAGTGATGGGATGAGAGGGAACAGCTTTAAATTGGAAGGGGAAGATTTAGATCAGACATGAGGAAGAAATTCTTCACGCTGAGGGTGGGGAGGCCCTGGCCCAGGGTACCCAGAGCAGTGGTGGCTGCCCCATCCCTGGAGGTGTTCAAGGCCAGGTTGGATGGGGCTTGGAGCCCCCTGATCCCGTGGGAGGGGTCCCTGCCCATGGCAGGGGGGTGGAACTGGATGGGCTGTAAAGTCCCTTCCAACCCAAACTATTCTAAGATTCTATAAGGATGAACCCAACTCAAGCTCTTAGCGTGAGAGGTGTCAAGGTCTGCAGTCTCCTGCAACCTGAAGTAAGAGCATCTCATCCTGTGCTAGCCGTAAGGATTTATATATTGTCTGTAGCTGAGTGAAACCATGAACCAAGTGTTAGCACTGCCTTCTAGGAAGCTTGGCTGCTCCAGAGCTTCTGTGCATTGGTACATCAGCCTGCTTTCCCTTTCTTGCTGCTTCTCTTGAACTGAGGTTTCTGCTTGAGCAAGAGACCTAAATATTATAAAAAGCCTAGCATAGAATTTGCCAAATACTCTCAGGCTTCGTTAGCCTCACTATGTTTATTTAAAATTCTCTTCTCTTCTTAAAATATAATTTGTTGATAATTGCCTCAAAAGTAAGGAAGCATGAAATAAGTATCTTCTAACTTCACTCATTCTATTGTTATCTTGAAATGGGAGAACAGGAGGCTGCAAATTACTTCTCTGTAGTCTTTGTACAGCAAATAAACAAGGCATGCAAATAATCTAGTGTTTTCAGTAGAACTGAGGAAAATAAAAGCAACTAATAAGTACGCTGGAATTGAACAACAGAAGGATAATGACCATTGCTGAAAGAGGAGAGGAATCGCATAAATGAGTCTAAGAATTATTGATTTTATAGTTTTAATTAAAATAAACCAAAATCAGAGGGGTGGAAAATTGCATATTTTTTTTAAAGCAATGTCGTGGCACAATTCTGTGTAATATAACAGTGAAATAAAGATAATGCCTAGTTTTGATTATTGAAATGAGCAGGCATTAGTAAAGTTAGTCTTTTATTCAAGTCTATGATTCTTTACTACACCCAGTCCTCCTAGAAAAATGAGGCTGAATTCGAACAAAGCAAATGATGAACTTACTGTAAAGGTTGCTGAGGGGTGTGTAAGGTCATTGACTCCTCTGTTTCTGCAAATGGTTTTCAAGTAGAAGTGAAAGGTACAGAATAATAAGAGTAAAGTAATCAATATGATGTTACAAAATCAAAACAAAGTGGAAGACACACAACTCTCCAGTAGAGGGGAGAAATGGGCAGAAGTAGAATATTGAGAATTATGCAGACTGATACTTGAGTGTAAGTTTATTACTTTGGATTATTTAATGACAACATAGCAGCATTTAAAATGATGATAAAGAACTTTCTGTGCAGCTGTGCTTGCAGACCCTCAGTAATATTTGGTGTGTCAGGGTTCATGTGATTTGCATCCATAGTGCTGGTGTTGGAAGTACTCAGTGAGCGAACGGAACTGCCATCAGCTCCCCGCACAGTTCAGCATCAAGTGACAGATACCACCAGTCGAGAAGGACAGGGAATCATCAACTATCCAAATCCTTCCAAGAGCAGATCTTTCCAAACATTGTGAGTTTGCAAGGGTGAGCAGTGGTGAGAACTGAATATGTATGGTTTGAAGCCAGAGTCAGGAAAAGACATCTCAGATTAAATACTGATTGCTTTTTCAATGTAATTAGTTTCTTGGGCAGTATCAGAGTTAATTGTGGAAAGAAACCGGCGAAGTCATTGTCCTTGCTCAGGCAAAGTATCTGTGAAGTTAAGAGATAAATCTTGGAGAACACATCAGAACTGTGACTGATGGGATGAATTGCATGTCAAAAGGCAAAAAAAGGCATCAGGAAAAAGGATGTTACACGAGGTCAATGCTATGCCTGCTCTTACCAGCTAACTCCACTGTGCCTGCAGAAAGAGGCAGAACTGGGCTGGGCAAAGCGCTTCCCTGCAGGCAGGGCTCATACCTTAGCGTCCTGGTGGGATTGCCTTGACCTGTGTGGCCTCTCGCATCTTAATATTCTGCTGAACAGAAATAGTCCTGTAAGAGTTGTTTTGGCTAAAATCGTCCAATATTCGGTAGTAAAACTAGAGGGGAAAAAAGTGTGATTTGCCTGTTACTTGGATTTGAAGTTTGAGGGGTGAATTCTTCTATGAGATTTGTCCTGTCACCCTTAAAATCATCCCAAGTTCAGTTGAATTCTAAATCTATATATAAACTGCCATGTGGTTCCTTCTACTGGCGCTTGTAGGTGTGGGCAGTGGTTACAGCAAGCACTGCAAATGGTCCTGGTTGGAAAATAAGCCGTATAGGCTGTGTTTGCCGTTGTCACTTTTAGTGGCATGACTTTGACAGCTCAGCTATGTAAAAGAATATTAATGTATCTGGAAAAATCCAAACACTGCTTGGTGTTGTTAAACCCGTGACCGTGCGTGTTCTGAGCAGCACAGAGTCCATATTAGGGTATTGTGGGAGAAACGGGAGTCTGGGACCGGAGGGAGGGAAGACACGGGGTTGTGCATGTGATGTCTGCTTTCTGTCATGGGCTGAATTGGTAGGACTGAGCTTGTGCTTCCTTCACCCAAGTAATAAAACCCTGAAGACGGGCTGTCTGAACGAAAGATACAGTAAATAATAAACACACACTGAGCACAACAGCTTATCAATAGTTGTATTAATTATAAGGATTCTTTGATTTTATAGAGGACGGGTTAACCCATGGAAGTTGAAATTGCCACCACCTGACAGGCCTTGGACAAAATCCTGCATATTAAGCAGGTACCATCCAGGTCTTACGAAGATGTTCAAAATCTGCAAATTTCTCTTCCCCTTCCTGTCTCACCTGGGGATCTGCCTCCCCAGCAGATGGGAAGAGCATCCTGGCTGAGCCCCTTCTCCCCTGGCCGCTGCCTGCTGGGCGGTGGTGGATGGGCCGTGCCGGGCGGTAGTGGGTGAGCTCAGCTGAGCAGCGGTGGATGGGCCCTGCTGCAAGGCCAGCAGCTGCACAGCTCTCTCAATCTGTTTCCCTGCTAACATGGCTTTGTGAGGGGATGTTTTCCCAATTCCCTGATGTGTCATGCCTAAGAGAATGATACCGGATGGCACATTGCTTCTGTGAAATCATCACCTTGGTAGTCATTAACACTTCCGTGGGGCAGCTGTTTCCATGGTAGTAATGTGACTTGGAATCCAGCAGGTGACTTCAGGCCAGAAAGATCTTCTGAGTCCCTTTTCTCCATTGCCCCAGCTTTCTTGCTCCCTCCTCCCCCTTCCTCCAGTCCAGACTTCTCTCTTCCAGGCACACTGACTTGTGGAAACGAGCCAACGGTGCAGTGTACGACAAGCAGACACTGCTACAGGAAGCAGACACTGTCTTGAGAGAGAGAAACGGATAAATGTTTCAGCTTGGAAAGATGAAAAGGATTGAAATTCCTGGTGTGATTTTTGCTCAGCAGTGTTTTTGCCAATACATCTGATTTTTACGACCCATGTGTGGTCCTCGGCATGGGGCTGCTTGAGCTGAGACATCAAAACACTAGACTTCCAAATATTCTTGGGATCCTCCTGCTCTTCCTTTTGCATGTGTAGTCATGAGGCAGCCAACACAATGCAGGAACAGAGAGGAAAGCTCTTTAGGAATGCTAGGGAAATGCTCTGGATTTTGATTTAACACACTTGAGCGGCTCTGTTCTGCCTTCGTGGTGTCTGACTGCTTTCTGTCATCTGGGTGCAGGGTATGTGAAGCAGTTCTCTAATGTCTGCCAAAGAGATGAAACCTCGATGTTGGGGAGGGAGCCCTTTGCTCCCACCTCTCGCTTCACAGCATATTCTGGGATAGGGAAAATCTCTAAAGGCAGGCTAAAAACTGACATACAGTGGGCAGCGAAATGGAAAGTGGGGAACCTCTGGAGCTTAGAGGAAATTAAGTCTGCTTGCACGGAGCAAAATCATAGAATCGTGGAATGGTTTGGGTTAGAAGGGATGTCAAAGCCTATCCGGTTCCAGCCATCCTGCCATGGGCAGGGACCCCTCCCACTGGATCAGGGGGCTCCAAGCCCCATCCAACCTGGCCTGGAACACCTCCAGGGATGGGGCAGCCACTACTGCTCTGGGCAACCTGGGCCAAGGCCTCCCTACCCTCACAGGAAAGCCCACTGCTTTGCCATTTCAGTTCTGTTTGCTGTATCTCCACTAACATTTATGAGCAAAGACAGTTGACCTTTGCAGAGTGAATGGCAAGATGCATGTGTAATTAGAGAATTGATAGCGGGATGTCTCATTTATTGACCTCAGGTTGTAGAGTCATATTGAGTGCCCAGTGGTGATTCGAATGCTGCTGTGATAAATAAAATTCAGAACCACAGCAAAGTTCTTTTTGAGAGACTTGGTTGCTCCACTGCAGGAGAGAGGCTCAAAGCAAAACAATATTTAAATGGTGTGTGGTCCCTGGGGAGGGAAAAGCAGAAGTGCTTGGAGAGCTGAACTCTTCAGCGGACTTCCTGTATGTCCAATGCACAAACTCTTACAAAAGAGCACATCTCTCTCGGCTTGTTCTTATCTCTGTCCATTCTGCTCTTTCCTCCTATTTTCCCCTTAAAACATGTGCTTAAGAAATTTGAAGTGTTGTGTGTCAGCAGGAAATTGGTTTCAGAGTGTGACACCACGTACGAGTGGTCTTCTCTGAGTCCTCTTCATTCTTGCTTCGCTGACAAGACAGCAAAGATCAGTTGTAGCTTTTGCCAAAAGTTAAGTCAAGTAGAGATTGGAAGACTTGGAGAGGAGAGGTGGGTAGAGAAGGGTCTGTCAGTGCGAACAGTAAAACCTTGATACTCAGTAGGTTGTGTAAAAGGATTAGATACCACAGGCATGAGTGTTGGGAAACCCTGCTTTTTGGCTGTGCTCCGTCAGTACCTCGGAGCAGCTGCCCCTGGGCTGGCTGTCCACCAGAGCACTGGTGGAGATGCCTGTTAATGCCAGCGGTGGGAGCAGCTGGGACAGCGCTGCAGGAATCGGGATGGCTGCTTCAATGAAGCCTCCAGGCAGGTTTAATTTTCAACAGCCTAAGCAGGATTTGAAGTAAAAGCAGAAAAGTCAAGCAATGATTTAGCAATGACCCACCTATGCCTGCCCTGGTTTTATCCCCTGCCTGCAAACTGACACTTCAGTACTAAATAACTGGAGTAGAAATTTGCTCTATTTTTTATTTTAAGGAAAAGTCCAATGCTTTCTTTGAGATTCACATGTGTGGATCTCCCTGCTTGCTGGGCTGCCGCTGCAAAAAGGCACATACCTGCCTCTTGCTGCAGCCTGACTGCCTGGTGGTGCTGATGTGGGAACAGGAAGACCTTGGTAGTTTCAGTTCCTTTAGCGTTCTACCACAAAGGGTGGCTTTGTCCCTTAGGAAGAGATCTGGAAGCAGATAAACATTGTTAACATTGAATTAATAGATGTAGTGGAAATAATCAGGGTGTAATAAAGGACAAAATGTCCAAAGCCATAGTGACAGCTCTTTTTTCTACCCCCACCCCCCTTTCTTTTTGTAGCATAGAGGAGGGTGGAGATGAGAGAAACATTATCCAAGGCTCCTTTTGCCATCAGCCCCTCTTGAATAAAGAACGGCTGGAAGAGCTGCTCTGCAGCAAATGATGTTAGTTTGTGCATCAGTGTGAATTTAGATTCCAAGGCTTATTTGTAGGAATCAGCATTTTTCTAACAGCTACATGCAAAGGGGAAAGAAAGCCAAAGAATTTAGATATGTGTGCCTGAGCAGAAACTTCTTTCGCAGCTATAAGAATAACTAAAGCTACGTCCAAGTGCTTGTATTTCAGTATTACACATTGAGGACCCCTGGGACTGGAATTTTCTGCTGGTCCCATTTCTGATTTAACAACAAGAAGCCTTCCTGAGAGGAAAATAACGTAGAGATGATAAACCCGATTGTCTGTTGAAGGAGAGCTCTGAATCTGGATATGGTGCGAGTGAGTAAATATGCTCGCAGTGTCAGATGCTGCTTTGGCACAGCCTGTGCAGCAGCTGAGAACTGAGCCTGTGACAGTCTGATCCAGGCACCACCACTGGCTGGAACTGGGAGGAATTGATCAGGTTTAAAATGAATAAAATATGGGGGTCTTAATTGCCTGTGTAGGAAACTGGGGTAATAGTGATCCGTGTAACCTGCATGGTACAGAGGAGGTTGCAAAGAAGTCATTGCTTCCTGTCCTCAGCCTCTCTCATCCCTGTGCCCGTGGGTATCCTCTCTCTCTGCTGTTACGATTTTCGAGTCCAGAAAATCCCTTGTTGCTCCCTGGAGCCCTGAGAAGGCTTTTTCTTCTATAGATCAGCCCATTAAGGTATGAGGGTTCCTGCTATTCTTCCTTGCTTACACAACACTGGATCGATGGAAAAGCAATTAGGCGATGCTCTGTCACTTTTTAGTCTCCATGTTTTTTTCTGTCAAGAAATTCTGCCCAGGGAGAGATTTCACAGAGCTGCATTCCAAGCTGCAGTTTGGGATTTGTGTTGTTTCGTAGGTGCTTGCTGACTTGAGCTGGGCCATCACCCCAGAAGAGAGGTTCCAGCCATCCCTCCAGTGCCACGCCTGGAATTAGCAGGGTATCCCGGAGTGTCCACTGGCATCTGCCCTGTTCTTCCTTCAAAACAGGCAGAGCACACCCTATGTCGCAGTTCCTTTCCCTCTCCTGACTTTGCAGGTATTGAGAGGGGTTGTGTGAATCATCAGGGATTCAGGCTCTAGAGCTCTTGTACTTCCTTGCCTTCTGTTACTCTGGTTTTGGTGATCTCACCGGGAATAACTATTAACACATGCCTCATCTGCTTCTTTTGGGCAGTAGTTCAGTAGTGCTGACCTCCAGTGAAAATGAAGTTCTCTGCTGTGTAGCTCCTGTTCCAAATGGCCTTCCCTGACGACATACAGGCATCCCCTCTCTGTTGTGCAAAGGCTGCTGTGCCTCACGTGTTTGATTGCTGATCCGGCTTCATGAAAAAACGGGAGATGGATGGGGCATGTTCTGGGGTTTCGTAGAATCATGGAATGGGTTGGGTTGGAAGGGACTTCAAAGCCCACCCACTTCCAACCCCCCTGCCATGGGGAGGGACACCTTCCACGGGGTCAGGGGGCTCCAAGCCCCATCCAACCTGGCCTGGAACACCTCCAGGGATGGGGCAGCCACAGCTTCCCTGGGCAACCTGGGCCAGGGGCTCCTCACCCTCACAGTAAAGCATTTCTCCCTAAGATCTCATCTCAGTCTCCCCTCTTTCAGCTTAAAACTGTTACCCCTCCTCCTGTCCCTGCACTCCCTGATCAGGAGCCCCTCCCCAGCTTCCCTGCAGCCCCTTTCAGCACTGGGAGCTGCTCTAAGGTCTCTCTGGAGCCTTCTCTTCTCCAGGCTGGGCAACCCCAACTCTCTCAGCCTGTCCCCATAGCAGAGGTGCTCCAGCCCTTGGATCATCTCCGTGGCCTCTTTCGGACTCACTCCAACAGCTCCCTATCCTTCCTGTGCTGAGGATTCCAGAACTGAACACAGGGCTCCAGGTGGGATCTCACCAGAGTGGAGCAGAGGGGCACAATTCCCTTCCCTGGTCCTGCTGGTCCCACTGCTTTGGATGCAGCCCAGGATATGCCTTGTTTTGAAGGTCAGTTGGTTCATGATCCTGCCCACGGCCCATCGTGACAAGCTGTGACTCAGCTGAACTGTGTGGGAGCTTGGGGAATGACTGAGAGCTCCTTGAGCTGGTGCTGTTTGACAGAGCTCATCTTTCCCCAAACCAGCACTGCTGGAAAATATACCTGAAACTCTGCGTTTGTTCACAACTACCTCTGCATTTTTGTAGAATGCCAGAGGAGCCTGGTCATAGTCTTCCCAAAGGTACTGCAGCAAGAGGAGCACAGGCTGTCTTTAGGAAGATGACAGAACGTCCATTTGTGTCTTTTACCAGTTTAAATTTAACCATAGGCCTCGAATTCCAGTTTGTGTTTCTGAATCGCCACCTAAATTTTGTAGAAATTGGTGCTTTCAGCCCTGCCTGGCTTTCATTTTACAGGTGTCTGCATCCCTAAGATGTTTTAAAAGGTACAGTTATGGCTTCCAGTTTTAGACATAAGGAAAAGATTTAATTTATTTTTGAGGCTCAGAAGGAGAAATCCAAAGGTTAACAGTTGGCTGATATAGCGGATGTTGCTTGGGATGTGTGTCTGCTCTTTATTTTTGCATTTCCTTTTCTCTGCTTCTCCAGGTGTCGTCTTGACATGAGTACATTCAAGCTTGGCACTAAGGAGTGCATGGAACTTGCTTGTAGGGGTGGAGAAAAGAGACTGTAGCATCCTTGCGTCTACCAAAATGCCCTGTAAAAGCTCTTCAGAGAGTGTGAATTCAATTCTGTGAAACCATTTTCATAAGGACTTGGTACAAACATGAAAAACAACACTTCTGCAAGCACAAGATGCACAGATTATAGTGCAGTTAACATTAGTAAAGAAAATGGTTGTGTCTAATTAGGTGAGAAGGGGTTTGAAGCGTCCTGCTCAGAAGTGGCATTAATCCAGTAATATCCAAGTGGTAAACCCTGTAATGCTTTTCTAAATGGCCTGGCTAGTCCTGAGGGTGTTTGGTCTTCATTGCTGCACGTGTAATTCAATGAGCTTTAAAGGAGCTCTCTAGGCAGCAGCCCAAACTGAGAAGGGCAGAGGGGAAAATGCTGATGGACAGTCCTGCTGAGCTAGGACACTGGGGCTGGGAAAGGAAAGCTGCTGAATGGGCCGGTGGCTGAAAGGAGTAAAGCAACTGCGCTTGGACTCACTAATGGGCTTTTTGTCCAAATTGGAGCCATCTCTTTCTTTAGGAAGTTATTTGTATTGGAAATGAGGCCATAGCCATGCTGGAGCAGGAAGGAAGAGGCGGGTGATCTCCATCGGGTGTGCTCTGGGTGCTGAACGATGGCTGTGGAAGAAGTAGGTTGGCTGCGAGGGCATTGAACTCTGCATGAAAGCTCCTCGCACCACTGAAAGTCTGGTGTCGTGCTGGAGCCTTTGAAGCAGAGCTGGGGAGCCTGGAGACTGGTCAGGGTGGTGAGGCTCACTGCCCATCTGGCCAAGGAACCAGCAGCCCTCCTGAGGCTGCTCTTCCCCTCCTGCAGCCTCTCAGAAATACACGAACGTGCACTTGGCAGGGGAGTGCTTGTCACTCTTCCTGTTCTCAGCCTAGAAACCAAGAGAAGCCTCTTACCTTCTGCCCAGTGGTTCCTGACTGGTTCCTCAGCACTTCACGAAGTGTTTCCTGCCGTGTCTCTGTGTCTGCGTTGCTAAAAGGGATGTTGAAGCAGCAAAGAAGTGTAACCTTTTTTTCCTAGTGATGCAAATTGTCTGTGTTGGAGTCAGTAAAGAAATCAGAATTTGCCACTTCCTTCCTGTCACTTTTAAATCCCGTGTTTCCCTGCATTGAGAGGTACCTGTGACACCACTTGTACCTCCTCTTGGCAGCTGGATGGAAAAGCAATCTCGTTTTCCTGGGCTGATTCATAGGTCCTTAATGACATGTTATGTGTTAATACTTGTTTTCAGCAATTACCCTGCAGTTGTGTTTTGACTGAGACCTGAAATGTAGGTGAGGAGAGCTTCACTTCTTGTTCACCTGTTTGGAAAGAGTTCCCCCCAGTTGTTATGGTCCTTTTCTAAGGTGAATGGGTCAGAGGTGATTGCTCTTTGCTTGGATTTTATTCTGTTTGACGACACTTTCTGTAGCATCAGTTTTATTGCTGCTCTATCATTACGAAGATTATTACTGTAGAGCATAAAGTATCAAACTCAAATCTCAGCCGTATTGTGTAGGAACTGTATAAATGTGCAGTAAAGAGAGTGTCTCTGTCACAAGGTGTTAGTGGTGTCTAGAGAGATGCGGCAGAGAAGGGATGATTCAGCAGTGTGCCTCTTGCACAGAAGCTCAGTTGCAGAGTCTGACACAGAGCAGTTCTTCAAGTGGGAAGGGACACATTTCTGGTGCACGAGGTTGCAGGATCAGGAAAGACGAGCTCTTATCTCCCTTTGAGAGATTAGCACCTTTAAAATAAACTGGCCTTGCATGTCATGGAGAAAGAAGTTCAAGCATCCCGATAGCCAGAGTTCCCTTTCTACCCCTGACAGTGTCGGAAATGTGAGTAGTGTTTAAGCGGCACATCTGGAGTTGGTGTGAAAGTCCTTATTGTTTTAAATCTCACTGAACGTTAATGGTTTGTGTTGCACCTACAAGTCTCCCCTCCCAGCAGCTGAGGGGCAGATGGGAGGGTGGTTGTGGGATTCTCCTCTGTTTGCAAGTACTGCAAGCAAGCAGGGAGAAAAGATGCTGTTTCCCATGCCGAGGTGGATGCGATAGGTCTGCCTCCATCTCGGATCCCAAATCTCTCCTGACTGCCACTCACGGTCCTTCCAGTTCTAAGGGACCATTTTTTTTCTGTATTTCTCAATCTGGGAAGCTGGACAGCCCAGAGATGGGGAAAGTCTTGTGAAGGACTGGCATCCTGTGGCTGGACAAAGTGCCAAGAGTCGCCCTTGCCACCACCTTTGAGCTCAAATGTAGGGGAGGTGCCAATTTAAAGCAGAAAGGTGCTGCCTCACTGACGCGCTCTCGTGTTTCTTTACAGCTCCTGTATGACAACCCAAAAGCCCGTCAGGAAGTAGAGTATCACTGGCGAGCCTCAGGGTGTCCCCACATCGTCCATGTCCTGGATGTTTATGAGAATATACATCATGGGAAGAGATGTCTCCTCATTGTCATGGAATGGTATGGACCAGTAGCAGCCCAGCCCAGCATGGCTCTTTGAGGGGGTGGAGGGAGTGGAAGAAGATCTTGGCGTAGGGGAGAGTTAGTTGAGCATCCTCAGCAGCACAATTTTTGTTTGCCCAGCAAACCTTTGTGGAGCTGGCAGGGGAATGTAGAGCTGCCCTAGCATCTCATGCGATGGGAAAACGAGGAGCCTTAACCAGAAAATATGTTTTCCTTGTACTCCACAACAATTGTCCTCATTAAAGCATTGCCTAATTAATACAGTCTTGAAAGATATGTCTCTACAAATACGATGCACTGTGATTGTGAGTGGCTTCCAATTTCAGATGTAAATCCAATTATCTGACATGGTCCTTTCTGCTACTATTTCGACTGCTTTCTGCTCCTATTTTCTGTTTTCTCCTTGATCTGTAACACCAGTTATTGTCTTCTTCACTGGGGATAAATTAATAATCCTTTTCAATATCTCTGCTTCCTTCCTTCTTTTTCTCTTCATCTCCAGCCCTTACATAAAGCCAGATTACTGTCAGCCCCCCAGTGCTGAGCTGACTTCCCAGCTGTGTGTGTCGTGTTCCTTGAGACAGGGTACATGAAACTGAGAGCATCAAAAGTCTGTGGTCTTGTTAACTTTCTGTTAATTACATATCAGAATAGCTTTGTGTGTTGATTGAAATGAGAGTGTTGTTTTAGGAAGCGTTGGCCTAGGAGCCCTGTAGTGTCTTCTGATCTGTTCCTGCCATGGTTTTTTTCTTTGTTTCAGCATGGAGGGAGGAGAGCTGTTCAGCAGGATCCAGGAGAGAGGAGATCAAGCTTTCACTGAGAGAGGTGAAAAATCACAACTTTAAATTTAAAGTTTATGAAATATTGCTTTTCCCCTCCTCTGTCCCCTTGCTTAGTTCCCTTACAGGAAGTTTTCTTTGATTTGATTTTTGTCTGTAATTTTATTTTATTTTTTTTTTATTTTGGTTTAATTTAATTTTCTGTCCAACTCTTTATTGAACCATTATTTTTTAAAGTCCTGAAAATCAGGAATTACCAGAATTAGCCAGGTTCAGGCAATGTTTGGAAGGCTTAAGAGAGAAATTCTTCATACAAGTCTGCTCAGCTTCTTAATTTCTGAACCACCTCAGCTTCTGTTTTTCCAGTCCCTGGTCTCCTGCCAGGCCACCTCCAACTTCATCAATGTGGCTCCTGCTGTGACTTCTCTTCCGGCTGTCCCTCAAGCAGTGTCACTGTGCCCGGCTGTACTGTTAGGGGATGAATGTAACGAGCAAATCACATTTGATGAAACAGCTCTTATTCAAGGGTTTTAAAGTATTCCTTGAAAGGCAGTGTCATCAGCCACGCTGTAACCAGGCCTGCTCACCTCTAACAGGGACCATGTGTGTCACTGCTATGAGGCAGTGACAGAGCTTGCCATAGAATAGCCTCACCATTGTCTTTGCTGTTAATTATTTGCAGCAGAACACGGGTGGGCTCCACTCCGGTTCCCCTGACCTGTTCACAGCAGACAAGAGCGTGTTTCTCCCCAGGAGCGAGAATGCAATGTTTGTAACTGGTGTGCTAATAAAATGGTTAGAAGAGGAACAATTTACACCCAAGCCTGTAAATTACCCTGACTGATTTGGTATAGAGGCCAGGGTTTTTTTGATCCTGTGTTTCCTCTCTGGGGATGAATCCTTTAAGTGGTTTGAGTCTGTAGGGAAAAGAAGCATTTTAAGGAACTTTATTAGTTCCTCTCTAAAATGCAAGGTTCCAGGGGGAAACTGGTTCTGTGATCATTAGTGACTCCACTCTGCTGAGAACATGATTTCTCTACATTAAATGTCGTTGCGTAACATTCCAAATGCTTTCTGAGAATCACCTGGGAATGTTAAACAAAAAAATCACCTTCATCCTTTCCTGAGATAAATGAGCCTTGTGCCACTGGATTCGCCCGCTTTGCTGGCTGTTAAAGGATCAGCCACAAACGAGGGGTTTGGCCTGGGCCAGGGACGAGGACATTGTGCATGGTTTTCCCTGAAGATGATGAGTGTTTCTGCCTTCTGATTGTCCTCGCCTGAGGTCGTGTAATTTCAGTCTCAAGCCATGTGAAAAAGAATTCCAGGTCACAGTACCAGACTTTCTACCTTCTTTCCCACGACTGCAGCTGAGGTTTCTACCTCTGCACAAAACAGGGGATTGGGCTGAAGCTGCTGATTCCGTTTCCCTGTCAATGGAGATGTAATATAATGCTCACTCAGTACAATGGGAACGTCGCTCCTCCCTGCTCCAAAACCTCTCCCAGTGTAACTGAGCTCTTCCTGTTCTTTCAGGGCAGCTCACCCACTGCTTAAATTTCCCACTGGGGTTACATTAAATTTCAGAAATGTATTATTTCACAGGTGGCAGTTTGGGCTTTGCAGAACGGAGCTGTTGATTTTGTTTCTCCTGAGGAAAAACTTCTACAGACAGTGAGGAATGAAGATGTGACCCATCCTAAAATAACTATATTGTGAAGTTACTCTATTTTTTCTTCTATTACCCCTGAACTAGAAGCTGAAAGTTAAAGTTCTGTCTCAGACAACCAAGGACACATCGTGGACAATCAGCGATTTGTCCTGGTTGGGGCCCCTTTCTCCACACTCTTGCATGTTGCTTGCGTACCTGCTCTGCTCTTGCTGCTTTTCTGGTCAGGAAATGAAAGCACAAATTTACAAGCTCAGAAAAAGCAGGATTCTGAACCGTTCTGTTGCAGTGCCTTCTCACGAGGGGGCTGAGCAGCTGGGGAATCGGGGGGTATGGTTGCCTGCAAAGCCAAAACACAGCTGTTAGGGCTAATTTTAGGTTTTCTAGTCTTGACGCTAAGCCCTGTATTCCAGCAAGCTGTTTGTAAGTCATAAGCATTCCCAAGCATGTCCCTGAGTTACAGTGGGAATGTTAATGTGACCTTTCTCTAAAATTGTATTTATAGAGGCCGCGGAGATAATGAGAGACATTGGAACAGCCATCCAGTATCTGCATTCGATGAACATTGCCCATCGAGATGTCAAGGTGAGGCCTAAAGGTGTGTGAGCACCAAGAAAAGAGCATAAGGCAGGCAAATAATGGGCAGTGGTGGTTTAAATGGAACTGGGAAAACAATCAGGTGTTCAAAGCGTTCTTATTCCTCTGCCAGTGTGAGAAGGGATCTGATGTTGATCTGACTGAGCAATCCTTCTAAGTGCAGGGAACGAGGATTCCAGCAGCCAGACTTAACACCCATGGGACATGATGAGAGTCTTGTGATTTGGTCTCTTAAATACCATGTTGAGAAAGATGTTAATCCTTAGTCTGTGCAAAAATGCTATATTGGGAGGGAGCTTTCTGCCTGGCGTGGTGGGGCTGAGAGAAGAGTCAGAAGACCCAGATGCTGGTGGCGATCCAGGCAAGTGGAAAGGGTTTTACCTTTCAGCTCATTAGAGAATCTCTTCATTGTCCAGTTTATCTTTTCTCCTTGTGGTCTTTCAGCCTGAAAACCTGCTTTACACATCTAAAGAGAAGGATACTGTACTCAAACTCACAGACTTCGGCTTTGCCAAAGAAACCACTGTACAAAATGCACTGCAGACCCCCTGTTACACTCCTTATTATGTGGGTAAGTAACTCAGGATGCATTTCTTTTGTGTTTCAGTCTGTTATCTCTCTCCTTATAGTGGCCCTGTGGACTGTAGGGATGGATGGAAAATCTTCCGTTGTGGATGTAACACAAAGAAGCAGCCTGCAGGTTTAACCTGGCATCCAACCCAAACCTCATCTGGTTCCAGTACAGTTCAGTGCTCTCCTTTCTCCCTTGGTTGCAGGCGAAACAGCCTTAACAGGGGATGCAGATGAGAATCAAGGAGAAAGAACATGTTGCTTCTGATTACACTTGAATTAATTCTGATGTTTTCTCTGAACGGTGCGATAACAGCAATAATTTGAACTCGGTTTCGTGATTATTTGGATGTTTCCTTACTAAACTTCCTTTAGCTTGACTAATGCAATAAAAAAACTAGGGAGAGTATTGCCTCGGCTGTAAAGCTTCTTAGGGCCAGCAAAGGGAGGAATTAGTAATAAAACACCAATGTGTTTGAGTCACAGTTGAATTTTGACCTGCATTTTGTCCGAAGACCGAGCCCCGTGTAATGATTGCCACCGCAGACTGTCCTTTCTGTACTCATTTTAGAGTACGTTCCCTTTGGTCTTTGAGTTCATAGTCTCTCACCATGTGGTATGGCTGAGGTACTTGGAATTTCTTTGGAGGAAAAAGGGCTTAATCTTTTTGAAGTATTCATTTCTATGGTGTAAGTGTTTATATTTTTTTGTATTCAAAGGTACCGTTATTCATAGCTAGCCAAGAATTACAATAGCAATCTTTTTTTTTCTGATGCTTTTTTCTGTATTTTTGTAGTCTGGGATTAGTGATAAATTTTAAGGAATTTATGCATATACGTTTTTATGCCTTTATACTTGTATATAAACAGGCTGACATTCACCTTCTCAACACCTTTTTACCAACCAGCACGATTGCTCATGTGTTTAGAGAATAATTTCCCTTACAAAATCAAGCTGCCTGCCAGTTCACCTGCCCCAGGGAAACAAAACAATCCCCTCTAAATGTTCCTCTCTCGAATTCTGTGATTCAGTGAAAAAAATGTAATGCTCTGGAGGCCAAAGAAAAATACATTGCTCTGTAGCTGCTGGAGCTAAACACATCCTGCCCAGGTACCGATCAAAATTTTATCACAGCTCAAGTAGGTCCTTTCTGTTCCGGTGTGGGGAACATATGCTCCTGCCTCGTTCAGCGCAGTGTCTCCCTGCACACATTTAGCTACAGCTCCTTCTGCTTTCCTGTAATCTTAGCACTCTCTTGAGCAGACACTAAGGTGAAGAGTAGGGCACTTTGCCAGCTCCATTTCTTCTTTTTAAAGCTATATTAGATGTGTTTAGGAGATTGTCAATAGAAAACACTACCCAGTTCTTCCAATGAGTTGCATTTTTTTCACACCTCCGGTATTTGTTGTTGAAGTGTGATGCTACTTATAAGGTGATGGAGATGAAAGGAAGTATCTGGTACTCTATTAATTTCTCATTTTAATCTTCTTCAGCCCCAGAAGTCCTTGGTCCGGAGAAATATGACAAATCATGTGACATGTGGTCGTTGGGTGTCATCACGTACATTCTGTAAGTGTTTGGAAAGAGGCTTGATGAATGGAGTAAGGACACGGCTTATTAAATCTCCACTTGAAAGTAATTAGTCACTAGGATCATGTAACCTGCAGGAGAGTAGAAGCTTATATGGGACTTTTTAAGGGGTGAAAGGACTTTCCTAGCTATAAGAGTTCTTTTCTCTTCTCTTACAGCCTATGTGGGTTCCCACCATTCTACTCAAACACTGGTCAAGCCATTTCTCCAGGGATGAAGAGAAGAATTCGGATGGGGCAATATGGGTTTCCCAACCCAGAGTGGGCTGAAGTATCAGAGGAAGGTAACAATGCTCTCTCTGCTACTGAGTATGCGTGTGACGTGCAGTGGTAAAGTGCTTGGCAAGAGGCTGTTTCTAAAACCTGCCTTAGTTTTTGTTACCCTTTTTTGTATAATTAATTCTTTGTAAGGTGATACAGAGAATGACCGGGAACTGCAGCACCAGCCAGCAACCTAAGTACTACAGAAAGTAAATGAAAACTTCCTTTCAAATTCCAGCTAGTGCTTGTGAATGCCGAGATTAAAGAAACAAAAGTCTTTAATCCTGAGAAAGGAGACAGCGGCAGTGCAAGCTGAGCTGGAAGAAAGGCAAGCTGTCTTAAGTACTCATTCAGTCCTTGCTCTCTTGGTGATACAGCCAGAAAGGATGGGAAGTTTTCGTGCTAGCTTTTCTGATGTGGGAACTTGCCAGCCACCACTTAATCAAGGTCAAAAATTTATTTTGTATAAGCCATTGACCAGAAGCTGCTGCTCTTCAACTGTGACCTGGATGGGCTCAAACCCATGTCCAGAAAGCGGATGATTTGGGTTCTCCCTTGTTCTGATATGTTGGTCCTGTTTTTTAGCCAAACAACTGATTCGCCAGTTACTGAAGACTGACCCAACAGAGAGGATGACAATTTCTCAGTTCATGAATCACCCTTGGATTAACGTGAGTTTCATATCTCTTTTTACAAGTGAGCGGGATTAATTCTTACATGAAGAACGTACTTATACCTCCATACAGCACAGCAAGAGAAAGATGATGATTACTGTTAATAACTTAATTAGCCTTCTCTGTCCTCTACAGAGGGTCATCTGCCTGTAGAGCCACAGTTCTTCTTGGTGTAACCAGAGGACACAAGACACCCACAGTATCAAAAGACGAATGTATCTGTAGGTTCTGTGAGCAGGCAACCACCATTGACTCTGAGCACATGCGTGTGTTAGTGTTACTCTCTTTAAAAATACAAAAATAAACTGTATGCGCCTATTCATTGGTGCAGGTCTTGGACACCATTGTGCATAGCTGGGTTAGTGTGAACACAGTCCTGTGCTTAGTGGGAATTCTCATCCCTGGCAGGGTTTGGAAATGTGTGGGAGAGGAGCAAGGGTCTTGGCTTCATGCTGTGTAAGAGACTGCTGGATAGAGTGGTACACAGAGCTATTGATGGTCCTGGTTCAGGTATCATTCTATGACTTGGTTGAATTTACTTTTCTTTAAAAAATAGTTTTTGGAGAAAAAGAAAAGAATGACTCTAATATTACAATGCTAATTATTTTGGATGAGAGACAAGAATCCCAGGAGTTATCAGGCTGAGTTTCAGGATATGATCTCTGCTCTGTAGGTGCCACTTAAAATAATAGATAATATTTCTTACATTGGTGCCTAAAAGGACACACCAGTCTTGTTCTTGCTGCCCCAAAGATCATCAGCTAGGAACAGAATCATTTGTAGAAAGCCTATCTGTTATGGTGCTTCCTCTGTCTGTGCTGATCCTCAGAAGAAACTAATACTCAGCCTTTCTACAGTGCCTGTTTGAAGATCTGAAATTAGAATCACATAGAACTGTAGCTGTGTAACATCCTGATGAAGCAGATAATGTCTTCATTTAGAGTTGTGAAAGCTGATAAATTAAGGTTACAAATGTTCTGTAGAACTGGAACAGAACGTAGACAATATTTCTAAGTCTTTTTTAACCAAATAAAAAATGTAATCGCTGTTCAGAATAAATACCTGCAGCTTTAAGTGTTTGAAGGCCCAAGAAGGAGGTGTTCCAGAAGTCAGCAGGCGATGAATTTCACGGAAAGAGTCCCTAATAGTTAAGGAAGCTACCACCTACAGCGACGCAAGCTACTTGAAATATGAGTATGACCAATTAAAAGAGGAGATTAGAGACGAGGTCTGTAGACTCAGCCACACCAAAGAGCCATGCTAGAATACTGCTCCCAGAAGAACACTCTCAGAGTGGCTGATGGGCTTTTTTGCCTGCTGAACCTGTTGTTCCCGTGAGGCGGAAAGAGGGAGAGGGAAAGACTGACGAATGTCTATGTTTTTCCTTTTCTTCTCCTAAAAAGACATGTACAGGGATGTCCTTAGGCTTTGTTGGCCTGGAGCTGCCTCTAGTGTAGGATGCCACAACAGTGGACCCAAGTTTGGGTAGAAAGCATAAGGAAGAGAGAATATCCAAAGGAAGGTACAGTTTGGGTTATGGACGGCAAGAAATATCATGATTCTTGCTGAATTTAGCTAGGGAACTGTGCTTCCTGCTTCAGAAATTGTACCTTATTCTAATGTAAAGAATCTACTGAGCGTAGATCTCAGCTTTACGTAGAAGAGCGTCTCAAGCAATGCGCTGTCTTCTAAACTGGGCCTTACTCTGAGTAATCATTTAATTTCCTCTTTGGAGCACACTTACGATCCAATAAACGGTCATCTTAGTTAATATATACGCACAAGAAAGTTTCTCTTACAACAAATCCTAGAAGATAAAGGTCAAATTAACCACTTTAAAACATTCACTAATGAATAGTGAAACAATAGTTAAAATTTAAAATGTACGCAAAAGATTATCCAACACAGGGATATTGGTTGGACTGGAATGGAGCAGAGGGAAAGAAAATCGGCACTGATTTCTTTCTTTTTGTTTTTTAAAGACAGGGAACTACAGTGCTTTTCTATCCCACAGCATTCCACAGAATGGAAGCACAAATAATAAGGGCCACTGAAGGGCATTAGGTAGTATTTTATGCCTTCCATGCACATAGAAGAGCGCGCAGTCATTTCCCAAACGTGATTTTGCAGAGCACTTTTTTCCCTTTTCTCAGAGATCAATGGCAGTGCCACCGACTCCTCTTCATACCGCACGGGTTCTGCAAGAGGATAAAGACCACTGGGATGAAGTTAAAGTGAGTCAATCATAATTCAGATTTCTTGAAGTGGGCTGTCTTCTCTGGGTATGCTTATTTCCTTGGAGATTAGGGCTATTTTGAATACAACTGTGTTAAACAAAGGAAGTGTGAACAGTCCTGGTTAGAACAGTAGGGTGTATGGTAAGTCTTAAAGAAGGGTGCTATCTGAGCTTCATCTGACAACCTTACGGCTGTGCCAGCTATCAACAAAGATGATGTTCATTGTCATCGTTACTAGTGATGCTCCCTGCTGGGCCCCTGTGTGTAACCATGGAGGAGAAGGGACAGTGTTGAGGGAGCTTCAAGTTCCTTGTCATGAAGAATCTGATGAAACTGGAGGGGGTCAGGGTGCACGAGCTGAGCTGCATATTCTGGTTTTCTATTCTGTTCTTCTACTGTAAAACAACATTAAATAACCCTAGCCTTGTCTTGTTGTGACATTTGGCAGAGGAAGATAAAAACATATCTGTCTTTTTCTTAGGCTAACCAGGTGTCTCACCTACTGTTTGTGCTGATGACAGTTGAATGTTTCTTGCAAAAAGAAACTATGGGGCTCACTGAGAGTTGTTTGCAAGCTTTAACTCTTTCATGCTGTCCTTTATCGGGTTGGCATGTTTTTACGCTTAATTCTGAAGGTTTTGCATTTACAATGCTTGGCATTTTGGTAATTGCAGCTTGCCTGTGGTGTATGCTGCTGATTACTGATTTTATTTAAATTACTCATGTGTAGTCTCAAGCTGTTGAACTGTTATGGTAAAATTTCATAGGACCTAGGCAACATGGGCCTCTCAAGTCAAAGAGATCAGATATTTTCATTTAATGTTCTTTGTTTCCATGTTTCTGAGATCTTCTTATGCTTGTGCTTTGTGTAGGTCCCGGAGGTATTCCCTTGGGCCACCATTCCCATAATATTTAATTGGTTTTCCTTTCCTGAACTAAATGCCCAGACATTCATTTGCTTAAGCGGATTTTTGCCCACAGCCTTAATAAAAAGCTTAAAATTTACCTGCTCTTAAATATTAATTCAAACTAAGAAGGTGTGAATCTGAAGCGCACACAACCAACCTTGTGTGGGCTCTTTGTTCTGGTTCCTGCTGCCTGGGTTTGGTACCAGAGCGAGGAAAGCGGCGCTTGGACCGAGAGAGAAGTAGCCCAGGCTCAGTAGCTGCTGAAGGACAGTAAGAAATGCTGGGCATAGGGACATGGTGGAATTTAGGCTAGGAGTGTGGTCCTGCATGCTCACATATGAAACACTGTGTGAATAATTCCTCCTGAAGGAGTCCATGAGCAGAACGAAGCCTTCAGTCATAGTCTGGTGCAGCAGAAAGGGCTCAGCAATTCCTGGCTGCAGTGTGACGGAGGGTGGTTCTTTGTACGTTCGTCTGCTGGCGGTGGGGTGGGGTGGCTGGGTCCTCCCTGCCTCTGGGCTTTCAGTGAATTGATTCCTTGGTTTCAGGAGGAGATGACCAGCGCTTTGGCTACCATGAGGGTGGACTATGATCAGGTGAAAATCAAAGACTTGAAAACATCCAATAATCGCCTCCTGAACAAACGCCGTAAGAAGCAGAAGCAGGCAGGCACCTCCTCTGCAGCCCCGGGGTGCAATAACCAGTGAGAAGAGAAGCTGAGGACCTGCGGGTGGAGGGTAAAGGTTAAAAGGAACAATTATAAATCACTATGATCAACTCAGCCTGTACCACAAAGGCAGTGAGACCTTGAAGAAGCTGTCCTACAAGGAGGGAGCAGTGTTACTGCTGTTTGTGCAAGTAGCATGGGTGCAGTTCTATTATGAACACATCTGGACAGCATTTCCTGTGAGAATTGGTAATAGTCAATATTTCCAAACATACCTCCTATAATTACAGAATATCACTCAGACTGTAGACAGTTATTTCTGTTACAGGAAAAAGCATCCAAACATTTCCATTTTCACAAAGTCTTCATGTGTTCTCATGAAGACTTGAGTTAGTCATGGATTCTCATTTGATAATGAGGTACCCATTGTGTCGTGTCTGTGCCACTGCCAGTTCCCTCTCTCACAATGTTTTTAATTTAAATAGTACTTTATGTTAAGAGTTTTAATAAGGAGTTAATTAGTTGAAAGTATCCTGCAGAGAATATTGCTGTTCCTCTTGGATCCAGAACCTCTAGGGCATGCAGCTGGATGTGCAATCATGTACGAGAGACTGCTCTGGAAGAGAAACTCCTGAAATTCAAGAAGTGGCAAGTGCATGTTCTCTGAATGGACCCTGGTGCCTGCCAGCGTCCCTCTGGTGATCATCTCCAGATCCTGTCCCTAAGGTGTGCTGATCAGATTTTGGGGTGCTGGGGTTGGCTTGTTTCCTGGGGTCAGGCAGGGAGAGGATGCTCCTTTACTTGCAGTGTTTTGCCAGTGTTTTTGGATCCAAAGATTTTTGCCACCTAAGGGAGATAATAAGTACATCCACCCATTGTTTGGGTTTTTTTTTCCTGTTCCTCTTCTTATTCCATGGGATTCTGGCCTTGGTTTGCTGATTTGTTTTACTTTGTGATCAACATTTTTCCTCTCACTGTATTTTGGGTATTTTTTTTTAGTTGAGGTGAAGCAAATATTTGTGAATTATCAGAATCCAGGATGAAAATTATATGCTTCCAGTGGTGCAGGCAAAAACTGCTTTGTGGTAGGCACACGGACTGGGATGTTAATGGGCTCAGAAGAAGCCAAAAAGGAAAACAAGGCTCCAGAGAGGATCTGAATTGCCAAATCTGGCTGACAGATAGGTTTCGTTACCACCAACTAAGATCAGCTTGAGGCCTTGAACTTCGTCTGGGGAGCCCCTTGCCCATCTTCAAAGGGTTGGGTGACACCTGCGTTCTTCCTTGTGAACTTGTCCTAGGGTTTTATAAACTGATTTTAATAAATCGTGTGACAACATTCCTTCCTCCTGTCATCCCTGGTTGTGTGGAGATGTTGCAGAGTTTGTATTGCTTTGCGAGGCCCATCTGTGGTGAAGGTGATGGGAAAAGGGAGAAGGAAATTGTTCATTCATGTCCACATTCAAAGGCTACCCAAATTTGAGCATTTTTAAGGTTACAAGGGTTTGTTTTTCAGTATCAATCTCTGCGAAGTTGTGGTTTAAAATTATTTCATGTGTACCTGGGTATCTCTAGGATTGTAGCAAGTCCTATATATATTTATTTTATCCTATTACTCCTATGAATTATGTAAGTATTATTCCCTACCTGTAAATGTCCCGTCCCTGGAGGTGTTCAAGGCCAGGTTGGATGGGGCTTGGAGCCCCCTGTTCCAGTGGGAGGTGTCCCTGCCCATGGCAGGGGGTGGAACTGGATGGGCTTTGAGGTCCCTTCCAACCCAAACCATTCCATGATTCTATAATATAAGGAATGAAGAGTTGTGATGTGTTCAGGGTGCAGCAGTTGGGATTAGAGCCACATCAAAGTTTCTGTCCCTTTATCCAAATTTTTTAAGGGTGCTGTGTACATCGCTCCTACCTTGCCATCTCCGTGCCCCATCAGGGTGATCCGTGTTCCCTCTGCCCCAGTCAGCGCAGTGACCTGGGAATGACATGGTGATGTCCTGGACACTTAGGGCAGAGTGATGGTGGAGCTGTGCAATTCACATCTTTGCTTCTGTCTTGCCCAAAGTTAGAGAGGAGCTCTCAGGTTCCAGCTGGCGCTGTCTTGCTTGTCAGTTTGATCTGGAGCCCGAAGACACGTATCTGCTCCTGGGTAGTTTTCCATGGGGATCTGTCAGGCACAGCTGGACCTGATGCCTTCCTGGGGGGTCCCAATCTTTGCCGCACTGCAGCTCAGAAGCCGGAGCGATGAACTGATGCGCGTGGGCACAGTACCTTCATTCGCAGGACAACGCCATGTCGTTAAAGTTGGACTAATGCTTCTTGCCTTCTGTCCTCCAGTGACAACAGCCAGGAATACCACAAAGCGCGGTGGGATCCAGAGGAAGGCAGGCGTGGAAGTGGATGCAAGTATTGCTTACTTTACACGAGACAGGAGGCAGCTCCTTGGGAGCTGGGGAGCAGCTGGCGTGCAGCGTAGGGACCCCCAGACTGCCTGGGTGACACCCTGGCTGCTGCGGGGTGGGCTGGGAGCAAGAGCTCCAAGCGGAGCTGTGGGACTATGCCGGGGCCAGGCCTGGGGCTGTGCTGGCATCCCTCTCCCAGTACTGTCTGTGTGTCCGTCCAGACCCAGCTGCACCCCTACAGCCGCGTGGGGCCGGGGCCGTGCAGCTGTCCCCCTCCTGGCAGTGTCCGTGTGTCTGTCTGGTCCTGGCCCCACCATGCAGGGGTGGTGCCCTGACAGTAGTGTCTGTGTGTCCTTCCAGGGGCTAATGCACCGGCAGTGTCTGTGTGTCTGTCCAGGGGGGAGGGCGCGACATTGTCCATGTGTCCGGCCGGGCGCTGATGCCCCGGCCGTGTTCGTGTGTCCGTCCGTCCCAGCCCCACCGGGCACGGGGGGTGCCCCGGCAGTGTCCGTGTGTCCGTCCAGCCCCGCTCCGCGGCGCCCCCTGCCGCCCGCAGCCGCCCGGGCATCGCCCGCCGCGTCCCAGCGCTCCCGCACGCGGGCGGGGCGGGGCGGCAAGCGGCCGGGCTGCGGGGCGGCAAGCGGCCGGGCTGCGGGGCTCTGTCCCGGCGCGGTCTGCAAGGGACCCTCCCTTCCCAGATGCTTTCCCAGCGCTAGAAGAACCTCTGGTCGGGTCCCGCGTCCCCCCCCAGCCGTACAGAATTAATAACGGCGTCCTCAGAACCCGCTGCTTCGCAGCCGCACCTACAGCCCGGGTTCCGAAAGGACGGGCTATTGTAGGCAGAACTCCTCGTGCGTTTGCATATTCGTCAGCTGCGTAGAGGAGGTAAAGAGCTGCAAAGGGAAAGCAGACGTGAACGGTCAATGGAGAACGTGGATTAAAAAGGTCTATTTGTTTTTTACAGCAGAAGCTTAAAAAGGGCTGTGAACGATTCCCCACCCCCATACAGTCGGACTCGGTGATCTCAAAGGCCCTTTCCAACCAGCAATTCTATGATTCCTTTTCACGGCGCTCACTCATGGGCCGCTGCCTCGCCTTGTTTCTCTGTGCCGTTCTCCCCTCGCGCACACGTCTTGCCCGCTGACTCACGAGTGCCCTTTCTCCCATCCCCACACAAATGTGCGCGCAAGCACGGGCAAAATCCCCTCCCTCGCTTTTCCATGGCTCGCACTGCACGCTTCCTCACCTCTTTGACCACATATGCCATGCGATGAACCTTTTCTTGACATGGTACAATTAAAAACTAGCATTACTGGTAAGCTCTTGTCCTACTTCTGTGGGTTTCTATTTGCCAGAGCCCAGCGTGCAGCCTTGCGATTGCTTTTCCCTTAACACTTCACTGCCCAGAGTCAGGAGGCCCAATTATGCAACCGCTGTGACTTGTCTGACGTGAGGGATAATGAGAATGCTTCAGACTCGGTTTGATCTAATTTCCCGTCCTCTTTTCAGTTCTTGGCCCACGGTTTAGACAAAGGCGCTTTTGAGAAATGCAAGGTTTAAGTGAGGAGAAGAGAACTGAAGCTTTTAATTACTTGCACGTCATCTGGAGTATGTGTGCTGTTTTAAACCTGTGTTAGAGGTAGGGAAGGGGTGTTAATCTGTGCCCACCTGCTTTGATATATTTGCATGCTCAGCCGAAGGATGCAGCCAGCCCCGCTGTACTTGATGGGAGGAAAACTTCTCCTTGAGGATGCACCCCAGCCCTTTCACACTCACTAACAAACCACAGGGAAAGGGAGTGATGGCAAGCAGGGAATGGATTTCCGTATGGGAGAACTCCTTTCTTCTAGGAGTGCATTAGGGAGAGGTTTTTGTGAAATAACAGAGTTCTCTTTTTCCTGGGTTCCAGTATTTCCCCTCATCCCCTGGCTGTTCGCAGCAGTGGTGCTGGCATAGCTGGGAATGAACAGTTAATTCTCTTTCAGAGAGCCCAAACAGGATGAAGATGAGGAAGCAAACTTGGAAGACAGAACACATGCTTCAAACCTCAAAGGAAAAAAATATTTTTAAAGATTCTTGCAAGCAAACAAGCAAATTTACTTCAGGTACATATTTAAATGCATCTCACATCTGGAAAATTGAGGATAGAGCAATCCTAGATCATAGTAATAATATTTGCTGAAAAAACATTTCCCTGAAATCTTTGCACCGGGCAAGAAAATGCTTTTTCAATACTAAGTATAGCTTTAAGCTAGGGTTGGTTTTTTTTTAGCCAGTGCGGTCAGAAAAATTTAATGGAGCAAAGGGAGGAGACACGGGGGTGATGTGTGGTTGAAGAATATGATAAGAAATGTCTGCTGTTCTGTTCTACCCCAACTTATCTTTTTATTGCAAGTGCTACCTCTGTAGAGACATCGCACAGTAGATCCAACTTTGTGTTTGTCTTTT
The DNA here is from genome assembly GCA_033558235.1 of Neomorphus geoffroyi. NCBI lineage: Eukaryota > Metazoa > Chordata > Aves > Cuculiformes > Neomorphidae > Neomorphus > Neomorphus geoffroyi. Next base: position 13,254,436 of record JAUMJM010000050.1, read on the forward strand.
GTACCACTGGAGCAGGAGGATCATCCTGCACTCTAGGGAAATAGGGCGGATAACCCCATGGCACAACAACCCCATGCAGAGCTACAGGCTGGGGACAGAGTGGCTGGAGAGCAGTCAGGCGGAAAGGGACTTGGGAGTGCTGGTGGACAGGAAACTCAACATGAGCCAGCAGTGCGCTCAAGTGGCAAAGAAGGCCAATGGTATCTTGGCCTGCATCAGGAACAGTGTGGCCAGCAGGACTAGGGAGGTCATCATCCCCTTATACTCGGCACTGGTCAGGCCACACCTCGAGTGCTGTGTCCGGTTCTGGCCCCTCAGTTTGAGAAAGATGTTGAGATGCTGGAGTGCGTCCAGAGGAGAGCGATGAGGATGGGGAAGGGGCTGGAGCACAAGCCCTGTGAGGAGCGACTGAGGGAGCTGGGGTTGTTTAGCCTGGAGAAGAGGAGGCTCAGGGGAGACCTTATTGCTCTCTACAACTGCCTAAAAGGAGTTTGTAGTCAGGCAGGGGTTGGTCTCTTCTCTCAGGTGACCGGTGACAGAACAAGAGGACACGGTCTCAAGCTTCGCCAGGGGAGGTTTAGGCTTGACATTAGGAAGAAGTTCTTTACTGAGAGGGCGATTGGCCATTGGAATGCGCTGCCTAGGGAGGTGGTGGAGTCACCGTCCCTGGAGGTGTTTAAGGAGAGATTGGATGAGGCACTTAGTGCCATGGTGTAATTGACAAGTAGGAGTAGGTGTAGGTGTTGGGTCATGGGTTGGACTCGATGATCTCAGAGGTCTTTTCCAACTTTGTGATACTGTGACTGTAGATGAACATCTCTTGGTAAATCTGCAAGGGATGCCTAGCATTAAATGTGTTTCGAAGTTTCCCGCTTTGTGAGTCTGTGAGGTGCCACGATCTCATAGACCTGCTCTAACTGCATGAAGGCACAGAGGCACCATTGTCAGTGGGTCTGCTCCATGGTCAGTAGGTCTACTTGCAAAAAGAAGCAGTCGTGAGAGGTAGTGTGGCAAGTTTAGCTTCCAGGATCCAAAAGAGGAAAAAAGCAGCTTCCAAATGGTGGGAGGTGACAGGAAGGGCCAGGCTTTCATTTCATCTGGGGACGGGTGGTACTTGAAGATAGTAGATGGATATCTTGACCTTGCTTCAGTTCAGCTTCCAGATTTGATGATGTGTGGGGCTGCAAGCCCAAGTGACTGGAAAGGTCTCTGCAGCTTTGGTGATGGAAGGTGACCTTGCCCATGGCAGGGGGGTTGGACCTGAGTGGACTTTAATGTCCCTCCTAACCTAAACCATTCCATGATTCTATGGCAGCGTGCTGGGGTTTTTCCACTCTTAGCCACTGGAATGTACTGATTTGGTGCGTGGTTGCAAATCGTTTAGCACTCTTGGTCCCAGGGCTGAAATTAAACTGAATAATTAAAAAAAAAAAAAAAAAAGCAGACGTTGCATCATTTTCTTCCATGTTAAGCTTCTAAATTTATTTCTGTTGAATTTTACTGCATTCGAGTTAATTACCGGAATTGCTGGTGTAACAACTGTTTCTTATTGCACCTTCTCTGTTTGTTAACAGTGAGCGGAAGTGTTCCTTTTTGAGAGTGTGTCTTGATTTTTTTGTCTTACGAGTTGTATTCCAGTTTTGAAATTAAATGGCACGGTTATTTTGCCTTATATTGTTTTCCCAAAACTTCCAGGCTAATCCATTTGGGAAACATGGAAGCTGTTCTCGAGAGATTTCTTAGTGCTTAGCTACTGAAACACCTGCTAAAGCTGAGCTCTTAAAAAAACCTGAAAATTATTTAAATGCGAAAAAGAGTGGGCTGATCTGGAAAGAAACTTCTCAAAAGCCTAAAATTAGAATGGAATGTGTTAGAGGAGAAATGCTGGTGGGGGAGGAGGACTAAGGGGTTTTAAAATAAAACTGCTACCACTTGAGGAATGATCAAGGAAATTATGGTTAGGATATTAGCTGCTGCTCCAACCCAGGGCAGTCCCTGAATTTAGAAGTGTATTTCCCTAAAGATAGATATACAATACAGACTCTTTTTTTCCTGATGTAGTCTAGAGCAAGGCTTTAGACATTAGGAAGAAATTCTTCACGCTGAGGGTGGGGAGGCCCTGGCCCAGGGTGCCCAGAGCAGTGGTGGCTGCCCCATCCCTGGAGGTGTTCCAGGCCAGGTTGGATGGGGTTTGGAGCCCCCTGATCCAGTGGGAGGGGTCCCTGCCCGTGGGAGGGGTCCCTGCCCATGGCAGGGGGTGGCACTGGCTGGGCTTGGAGGTCCCTTCCAGCCCAAACCATTGCGTGATTCTATGATTCTAAGGCTCAGCTTGATGTTTATAGATGAGACTTCTGGGTAAATGCTGTTAGTATACCAAATAAATGGCCCTTTTTTTAGAGCAATTAATAACTGAACTGAACACTTTGCAGATTAACTTCTGCTCTCCCAAAATTGCCTGAGTGAGCTTCCTTTCTGCCTGCAGAAACCTTGTCAAGGTGAAGTTAATTTTCTTTCTTCTTTGCTGTCAGAGATTTTGCATTTCTATCTTGTGGTTCATCACTGTGTGTTTGACACTTGTCTTGAGTAAAAATCTAACGAGTTGTCTCAAAGCTCACCTTCCACGATGCAGAGTTTTTTCTTTTTTGGCTCAATTACAGTTGTACCACCTCTTCTCTTATATCTGAACTTCATTTAATGGTGTCAAGTATTGGAATATTGTCAAGGATTGGCAGGAAACAAGAAACTGCATTGTATGTAAAATGCAAAGGAGGAGAGTTCCAAGCAATGGGTAACAGTAGGAAAGATTTCCCTCTGAGAGTGATGGAAGACCTCCACAAAGACATGAACCCAACTAGAACTTAACACTCATTTGAGAAGTGCTTTGAGAATGGGCTGTGGCAATATTTGTGATGGTGGGGTGAGCAGCTCTGCCGTGCTTGCCTCGCTCAGACCTCTCCAAGAGGCTGATGCACTTCCTCCCTTATCATTTCTCATCCCCAAGGTGCTGTGGTAAACGGGGGTTGTAAGTAGAGCCATCAGCCTTTTCAGCTCCTGCACAGGATGGTTTTAACCTTTGCTGTTTCTCAGCTTTATTCAGAGTAAGCATGTTTATATTTCTTAGGAAATTGTTATTTAAAATCCCATTTCCCATGGAAGTTAAGCCCTTTTCCCATCAGCTCTGTAAAGCACCATGCCAATACCCCGGGTCACGAAACTGTTACTCCAAAATCTCTCGGTGCAGATTGTATATTGCCTCGCTGAGAAGTAGCCACTTAGAGCAGAAATACTTTCATTTCCTCATCCTGGCTTTTAAGGCTTTGTGTGGAATGCTTCCCTTAACTACAAGGAGTAAAATGAGGTGATCTGGTTATCTTTCTTTTAAATCCTTTGATTTTCTTCTCCTTAATTCTCTTCAATTGATGTATTTTACCCTTCTTGGAAGTCACAAGTACTTCCTTTAGGGAGAATTGACTGCAGTATTGCAGGTCGAATCATAAAAAATGAATTCCTGTTGCAACTTTTTGCTATAGGATATTTAAAATCTGAGGAGTAGGAAGGAATTGAATTTCCTGATTTCAAGTGACTCAGCTGAGTCTGCCTTCTTGTTTCATAATAGATTCTCTGCATCCAGCTCCAGCCTCGGCTGGCACTCGTAGAGCTATCACATGTTTTCTCGATTAATTTGTCGTTCCTGCACACAGCCAGTTTCTGAGCTGTTTCTTGAGGATCCTGAAACAACTGTCTGGGAAGCCATCAGTAGCTCCAAAAGTACTCGACTCTGTGTCATAAAGCATCTGGTGCTGTCGCTTCAAGCTTCCGTCATCTCGAGTTACAACAATTATATGCCTGGCAAACAGGAGCTCAGTAATAATAAGCAATTACTTTGTTTGTTGCTATTGTTTGCTTTCATAGCGTATCGACAGGCATTGACACACGTGCATCAAGCCTTCTTCCCGTAACTTCGGTCTAACATAAAGACTTGCTTCATTTCTGTATGAAACCTAAATGGTGGTGGTGTCCTGTACTAAGCAAACTAATTCTAAAGCATTTCCTTTAAGCCAAAAACTTTTCTCTGTAGGATTCCTGAGGTTGTGTATTTCCCTTTGGAGCAGCTTCTGTTCCCAACTTCAGAAAATGGTTTCCAGTGAAATTTTACAAAGAAAGTTCATATTTGTTAAAAAGAAAATTGATTTTTCTGTGCTATGTATGATTGCATGTGTGGAAGTAATAATGTGGAAGATCCTAATTAGACCTATCCAGGCAACTGAAAACCTTGAGCTTGCTTGATTAAAATTAACTACTGCCTACGTGAAAGGAGAAATTTAATTCAAATTTCTGTTAATCAGAATCATGGAATCATTTGGCTGGAAAAGATCTTTGAGGTCATAGAGTCCAACCATACCTGTCCACTACTAAACCATCCCTGAGCACCTCATCTACCCATCTCTTAAACACCTCCTGGGATGGTGACTCAGGCACTTCTCGGAGCAGCCTCTGCCAGTGCCTTAGAACGTTTTCAGTGAAAAATGTTTCCTAAAATCTAATTGCCCAATATCTAATTCTGCTAACGTGATTGTTTAAAGACATACTTGTATTCTGTTTGTATGATGAGGGACATGGGTCTCCAGCCAGGGTTCCGCGCAGTGTTCTCCATGTATGCTCTACAGCCCTGTGTGGCAGCTGAGGAGGAACATCGACCGCCTGTAGTGGAGTGGTCGTTAGCACTTGGCTCACCACTCTTAACTCATACTCTTGGGCTTTTTTCTCTTTTTCCTGCTACAACTGGGTTTCTAAGAAGAAAATTGCATTCTCTTGATGGAGTCTTACAGAGAGTTAGGGAAGGGCTATTTTATTTGCTGAACACTAGCTTTGTGTTGATTTGTGTGTCACAAGCAATCAAGGAGCCTGGTGAAATGTTAACTTTTGCTCTGAAATGTTGCCAGGCACAAAGATGTCAACACATTTGTTGTGGGGGTGCAGGGCAGGAGTGGAGGCTGTCTCCCTGTCTTTGTAACTCCTGAGAAGTCCAGGTGCCACAAGTCAGTGTGTTGTGGCAGTGTCTTAGACCAGTGATGTCCAGCCCAGACAGCATGGACACCATATTCTCATGCCGAAGGACACAGCAGTTTCCATAACGAGTTCTTGAACATATTTTAGGCAGGCACCTCTGCGTGACAATTGGCATGGACCAAACCTCTTATGTGACCACTTGTCACCCAAGTGGAAATACACTGCTCATGTGATGGAGCCATGTACAAGCTGCTGTCCCATTGTACAATGGGAGCAGGCAAAGAAATCATCAGGGAATGGCCAAATGTTGAATTTCATGTTCCTTTGGACTGTATGTTTGGCTCAGGGGTTGAACGTCAGCCCTCCTTGATACAGAAATTAATAGATTCTCTTTGAAAACAGATCAGAGAAGAGCATGTTCAGCTGTGCAGTGAAGTGCAGAAATATAAATGTTAGACTAAATTCCAAAATCTCAGCATATGTAGCAACAAAAGGGAAAGAGGTATATGTAGCACACAAGCAGAATTAGCATCATGCCTTATTTTGAAAATAATTCATAGTAATCTGAATATTATTTAGAATGCTGTCTGTGGGTATTCAGTACTTGCTTTATTAAGAAACTGTCCAATATTCCTATCCTTGAAAGTTGAAAGGGACTTACTAAACACCTTGCGGTGTTTGAAATAAGGTTTAACTCTGTGTATGTTTTCGAGGGGGACCAGCAAAAGTTGTTTCTGTGAGTCAGAAAGGCATTGGAATGAAGTGTGGGCTGCCCTGAGCATCACTTCAGCTGTGTTTGTCTCTGCAGCTGTAGGAGCGCAAGGGAGAGTAAAACCCAGGCTTCCCTGGTGGCAGAAGTTAGACCTTGAATTCCAGTAATTCCTACATTGGAGGGCAAAACTGAGGTGACTGTAATTTGTTTCTCGTTTAGTCTTTCATCTTCTGTCTTTATTCGTGCCACTAGAGATGGGCTCATTCTGGCAGCTCTGGGGCGCGTTAGGATGTTTCAGGCGGTTGCCTGCCATATTCCTGATAAATGAAGAGCCCAATCCATGCACACGGGGTGAATTGCGGAACTCGGAGCAGGTGCTGAATTCCAGCATGGTGCATATGAGATCTGACCTTGTGCTGCTGGAGACAAGCTCCTGTGTCTGGCATCACAGCTCTTCCATGTTCCTCACACCTCTATTTAATCATTTTTTAATAGGAAAGGTGTGGTCATGCACAAGACTCCGTACTCTTCATTTTAACTTGCTTCTAAGTTCCTTTCCGCTGTTTTCCCAGACTTTCTCTCCTATGTACACTGTCGTGGAGAGTGGACGCTCGGAGATCACCCTCTGACCATGGTGTGTCATCACCGCAGACCGGGGCAGCAGCTATTGACAGAGAGGAGATAATGGCCCTTTGAATGTCCCCAGTTAGGATAATTCTGTTTTCGAGCTGTTCATTCATTAGCAGAGCAGTAAACAGTGCAGACAGAAGGTTGTGAAGCAGGGTATTTATTCACTTGTTTTCTAGCCTTCTCTCCGGATTAATGAAATGACTCATAGGCAGTAATAACATGCTTGGAGGGGAAAAAAAAAAAAAGGAATAACTGGAGGTGGGACATGTGAGGCCAAATCTTTCTGTCAGGACACCCACATCTCACCATACCTGCACATGTGATCTGATTCTCTTTGTTTGATGTAAAGAATGGATCAGTTTTAAATATAGCCAGACCCCTCAGGGTGAAAGAATCGTATGGGCATTTAAGAAGTGCAGGTTGATTTAGATCTGTGGGAAGGAAAAGGATTGCTGGTGAGAGTGTGAGACCGTGCGGTTGCTTGGAAATGTCTTTGTGCAAAATTTTAAGTATTTTCCTGCCTTCTCTTCTCTGCCGCTTTGACAAAGAGATGTTCCTCACCCATGTGTGTGATACCTGCTCTGTCTCTGTCTCTCTGCTGCCAAACATATGCTCTGTGCCTTTTCTGAGTTGCCCAGCCCATAATAGTGCTCAAACCCTGACCAGTCTTATGAAACGGAGAAGACAACTCTGATTTCAGAGGTACTGAAAGACTTGGAAAAGTTACATGGATTTTGGGCAGAGAAGGAAACTGAGCACAAGCCCGGATATCACAGAGGTCCTTTCAGTGCCAGAATGTCTGTGTCCTCTCTACTATCACTTCTCAAGGAACACTCAGACCCAGCTTGGTGAAGATTTAGATGAGATCTTAGGAAGAAATGTTTCCTGTGAGGGTGGGGAGGCCCCGGCCCAGGGTGCCCAGAGCAGTGGTGGCTGCCCCATCCCTGGAGGTGTTCCAGGCCAGGTTGGATGGGGCTTGGAGCCCCCTGACCCAGCGGGAGGTGTCCCTGCCCATGGCAGGGGGTGGGACTGGGTGGGCTTTACGGTCCCTTCTGACCCAAACTATTCTGTGATTCTATGATAATTCCTACGTGTGTTATTTAAGGGAAATAATCTGTATAATGCTGTCATTAAGGCCTCTTTGAATATGGCTGTTTCTCCATGGGTGGACATTGTCCCATGGAAACCTAAACCCCTTGGCCAGCTGCTGCTCTGGAAACTTCTTAATGTATAAATGCTCCAAAAATTGGTAAATAGCCAAGTTATTCTGCTATTTATTGTTACTTTATTTTAAGACTGTTTATTCTGTGTCATTTTGTTCTGAGGAGCCATTCTGTCTAGGGTGGAGGCTTAAGCCATGCAAGGTGACAAATGGGGATGAAGCTGGAGAAGGCAGAGGAACTTGTCAAAGCCTGTAGAGAAGAAGTGAGGATAATTAATCAGACAAATGGAGATAGAGAGCAGGTGTGCAGAGGGAATAGTCTGATGGAACAAAAGGCAGTGGAATGAAAATGAGTGTCAAAAGAGGTGAGTTTTTCTCTCTTTTATAAATCATAAACTGTAGGAACAACATTTTTCCTTGTCAGCCTGTATTTTTATCCTTTTAGAAATAGCCTTACAAACATTAATCAAAGCAGTAGCATTTTAAATGTTTTAATAGCAAATCACTTATTTAATATAAATACATCGGTACGATAGCGACCATTTAAACAGGGGGATGTGAAGCCCATGAATTCCAGCAAGTGACCAAAATATTTTATGTGAAAAAGTAGTTTCCGTAATATGAGTGAAGGAAATATATTAGAGATGCTAAACTTTGATGAGAAAGGGAAATGTAGGGCAAGGGCAAAACCAGTTTTCCCTTGACATGTTTGTAAACCAAACATTGCAGTACTTAGGTCAGTACAAGAGGCAAAAAATACAGTTTATAAAGTGAAAGCAAGCAGTTAAGGTTCATATCCAAGCAGTCTAAGGTCAATCTTTCAGTTTCTCTGCACAACAAAGTAGTGTCACCTACTTCTCCAGGGAGCGAGAGCGTGGCTGACAGCCCCAAAGACCACTGACATGGAAATGCATTCACTGCTTTTGCAAAGCGAAGCAGCCAGTGTCTCTTACCACTTTGAGATGGAAAGGGGGGTGCTCTGTGATTCCCTGTTTACTTTGCAGTTGCGACACAGAGCTGCTGAGGAGCTTCTTGCTGCATTGAGACTTCTCAGGTCCTTCTGCAGCTTTTCTGTTCTCGGGGCAGTACTGAGTTAGTTTCCTCTCCGCACCCTTTTGCTTTTCCCTGAAGGCTGGGAAGCACAGAAGGGTTGCATAGCAGATCAAAAGTGTCGGCTTGCTTAGATGACGGAAAGGAAAAATTTGGAGGAGCAGAATGGAATGAATAAAAAGAAACAGTAAGGGAACTTTAGGAATACAAAGACCGTGATCCTGCAGCTTTGCAAGTGGGGTCATCTCTGATGGTAATGCACCTCAGCTGCTTACCTGTGGCCAGGCTGCCGACACTAACGTGAACACCTGCGTCTTCCCTTGCAGCTGGTCCTTCTGGCCAAAGGGCCCAGGAAATGCTGACGGAAGTGATGTCACAGCACAGCTGGAGAAATCAGGTTTTGGCAAAGGAATGAGGTTCTTTGGTAATAACTGTCTAAAATACTGTCCGGGTCTGCCCAGCACACATAGAGTAAGTAGGAACAGAGCAGCATGGATTTGGTCCTTCTTGCTTCCTGTCTTCACTCTTCTCTCTGTCCTTGTGGATTTAGTTACATAATTATATATTATGTAATTATAATATTATTATGCACTTAAATTCTAAATCTCTTGTTCCCATATTTGTAGGCAAACCTATACATGGAGTTTGCAGTCCAGTTCCATTAAAAAATAAGTTGTATTGATAGCTTTTAGGTTAATGCTTTTATGTTGACTTGATTATCCGTACCCAGGTGGTGGTGTTTAAAAACTTGTCTGGATCATTATTTCTGCTTTACCCATAGGACATACCCCCAAAAACCAAAACAAATATAAAGCTCATAACGCCTGTCTGTAGATGCCAGCGGGTCACATTTTTTCTGCTTTCCCAAAAGGAAGTTATGAATTTCTCGTTACTGATCCAGTAAGCTAATAGTGCAAATGTTAAAAGCAGTTGTGATTCATTAATTTAAGAGGAGCCCACAGAAAGATCAGAATAAGTTTGTGAGAAAAAGGATTCCCACAGAGAAACCTGTTGTCTATCTCTTTTCATACATGGTATTTACCCTAATCCAAGGTGAATTTCTTTTCATCCTTTAGAGATTTAGAAACTAAGAATCGTCTTTTTTCTGCTTGCTAAGGATAAAAGTGGGTCTAGAATACTTCAGGGCTGCTGTGTTCCATAGGGCCCCTATTGTGTGCTGTGTAATGCACTCATCACTCACCATGGGTGTTCTTCATTTTTTGTGAAGCCACCTTATTTTTAGAATAAGCTTGTGCTCTGCTGCTGGGTCCCAAATTTTCAGGGATATGCAGATGGAAGAAAATTGCTACCATAAATCAATCTTAAAAGAAAGAGATTGCAAAAGTAGGACAAGGTGCCATCTTCAGATGTTAGAAGGGAAAAAAAAAAAGAGGAGGGATTTGAATTAAGATTTGAATTAATCGTTAACTGGCTGAGTAGCTGGCTGTTTGGATAAAGCACCACAATGGCTTTTCTTTGGGAAATAATAGTATGTAATATATAGGTAATATATACTATATGGTAATATATAACATATACTACATAAGCTACAATGTAATATATGTAATGCTTTTCCATGGTGTGCATCAGATAAAAAGTAAGTCAGCGTTCGGTTACAAACATTGGGAGCAAGAGAACACAGCAGCCATTTCTGGGAGCATCCATGGAGAGCTGTGCAGAACAGGTTCTGTCAGGGAGGCTCACACCGCTTCCACCACGGCACAGCCTGGCGTGGCGTGGCACGTGTAGCAGCACACTGGCATTGCCAAGAAGAGAGGACATGGATGTATTCCCCAGGTAATGGATTAGAAACGTGCCTGGCAGAGGCGGATGGGGAGAGGCTGGCACTGGCGGTAAGCATTGAGGGGAAGCACCAGGCACTTTGTCAGTGGTGGTGGCTGTGACAGCGATTCATTGTTCTTTGCAAGGACAAACTCCTGTGTTGGTCACTTCCTTTCAGTTCATACATAATGCATTGATATTTTCAGAGTACAGTTGTAGTTAAGCTCAAAATTACTTTTTTTGTTGTTTTATTTATTGTGGTCTTCATTTTATTTTTGGTTTTAGGTTTCATTTGATTTGGGAGTAAAATTACTGGTGGAAGTAATATTTTAAAGTTAATTCTTATGCCACACTTGAAAATATATGCGTCTGTCGTGCCTCCGTCGTTCTTGCTGATCAGAGTGGCTTTTCTTCCCTGGCTTCCTAACAGGCTGGAGTTACAGGCAAGGCAGTGATGACCAGCCCAGTATAAAACATCACAGGACAGGCAGTGGTAGCGCATAAATCTTATAAATAACATCTAATAAATCTGAGGGAGCAAAAAAGATATGCTGAGTTTGTCTTGCAGACGTGAAGTTGGAAGGCTCCTCGCTGCCTCGTTCTCTCTTTTCCCTCTGTCAGAGAGAGATTTATCTGCATACTTGCGAACACGAGCAGTGATCTTATGGCATCACCTAGAAACAGAGTAGATTGCCAGCTGCTCTTGCTCAAGCGTGTTTAACCAGTGACTCAAATCGTGAGCTGCTTGACAGTCTGGTAGGTTGTGTTCCCACTGCAGGAAAGAAAACTTGCAGTGACGAACGAGAATTACGTTGTGAGCAACAGAAAGATGACATCCCAGGATGTCTAAATTCTCTAAAACCAACACCGTGCCTTTAAAAAAAGAAGTATAAATTAAACAAAAAGCCAGACGGTCGTGGTGGGCAGGTAATGAGGTTTGTGCAAACAGGGTGCGGGAGATCTTTATGGTGGACTGAGGGGTGGGATATCCATTGCAGGCACAAAGGTTTGGGTAACGGCCAGTATATTTTTGTGTTGTTCCTCACAGCTTTCAGGTGTTTCTGTGTGTAAGATGGGCAGTGCTCTCTCTCTTAACAACTCTTTTTAACTTCCTCTGATGCTGTAAGGTGAAATATTTGCTACATTTTCCTTTTTGGTTTATGTACTAAATTTATATCTCTAAGAGCGCGAATTATCGATCGGGTCGTATCTTTCTCAGTAAAAGACAGGAAGCTGTGTGTTTGTGCGAGTGCGTGCAGGCACACGTACCCGTGTCGAAATCTGGAGACTCGAGTCCTTGCCGGGCTTGTCTGGGTTTGGCAGGAACGGAGTTGACAGCCGTAAAAGCAGCCCCAGCAGGTGAGCGTTGTGTGTTCAGTTTTCAGGAAAAGAAGGTGACTTCTAGAACCTGAAAAGTAGTCACAAAACACAGCACAGGGACCCTGTTACTGAGAATTCAGGAAATCTTGTTCTTTTAGCTTAATTCTCTCTAAATGAATTAAATTCTCCTGAAATAAGTGTGTGTAGGAACAGTTCTGCTTAAAATTCATGCAGTATTTTAATCTGATTTAACTTGCTAGATAGACAACCAATAATTTTCCTCTTATCCTGAATAATTCTGTACGGGGATAACATTGTAGGGCGAAATAAACGAGATTACTTTTTTATTTGACTTTTTATTTTAGGATTAAAAAACAATTGTTATGAAACTACAGCAGCATTCTAGCACCTTTCTGTGTTGGCTTTCTGCATATTTCCCATCAGCAGCATTAAAAGGAAATTATTATGCTTCCCTTTATGCTGCTCTTTCAGTGATTATTTAGAGCTAGCAGAGATTATTATCTGAAGACTCAGCTTGATAGTGATCCCTTCTTGTTAATCTGCTGGTCTTGAAAATTAATTAGGATTAAGAAAGCAACCCTTTATCATGAGTAATCAAAGCTCACAAGTAGGTTACCTACACACCTCTTTGTGGTCATTTGTTGTGGACGGTTTTGGCTGGAAGGATTTTGCTGTTACTTTTTTCTGAATCTGTTTTATTTGGCTTTTCTCTTATTCCTGCCCCACAGCCCAAATCATCTGATAATCTTTCCCGCATTATTCTAATTATTCTTCTAAATTTCTCTTCTCTTGCTCTTTTCTGCCCTCCGTTATATCTCTCTCATCTTTATTAATAAGCATTTTGTAGCTTCAAAGTGCTTTAAGGAACAGTAAGTTGTTTATAGAGTTCCTGTTAGACAAGTTGGGCACTGCTGGAGAAAATTGAATTAGAAGAATTAAGAATTTGCCTTGGATGGGGGGTTGGTGTGCAGACCAGGGTTAGAAATATGTTCCTCACCTTCTATTTTGTGCTGCAGGTGGCACTTCCATCTTTCTTTCCTGCCTTCTCTTCTTTGTTTTTCTGACCTGTATTCTTTTTTCCTTCCCCCCTGCATAAATTCGTTTTGCCTTCATCCGCGAAGCAGCACCTCTGACCAGGACCGTTGCCAGGTGGCTTTGTGTACTGAATACCAGTGGGCTCTGGAAACGCTGATTCAGCGCTGAAAGAGGTGGCAGTGACGATATTCAGGGAAAACTGTTGGAAAATATGCTGGAGCGGGACACAGCTGCAGTTCTGAGCTGGCTGGTGAGCCTGTCCAGAAGCTTTGCTTAATGAGGACGTTGCCCTTAGCCGGGGACGGTCCCCGCAGCTGCGGTTGTGTGGTTATGATGAACTTGGATCCTGCAGATTTCCTGTCCTTGCTGTGATGGGTTTGCAAAACCGGGATCCTGAGGACTAAAAATCCAATTAGGCTGCACTTTATCTTAGACTTCAGTCACGTCCAGTGACAGATCTTCTCCCCTCACTCTGCCCACTGCGCCCTACGTGGAGTTGGTGCAGTCAGGTTTGGGATGTTGTTTTTAACTTCAGCAGGTAACGTTTTTACTGAAACTTAATGATTCTCCTACCTGTCGCAATCAGCTGGTGACACTGGTGTCTGCTCATCCTTGCTTCCCCATAAGAAATTAAGGTTCTGATTAAAGAGATCCCTCTTGTGTGATTTATTTTTTGAAACCTTAAGGGTTTTTTTTACTTAGCCAGGGAAAGCAAGGGCTTGGTATATTCAGAATTCCTTTGTTCGTGTTGGTTTTATTGCAGTTTCACAAATTTAAAAAGAGGTTCCTGTAGTTTCTTCCAAGTGTTTCCTGGAAGTAGCATAAAAAAGGAAAAAGGAGAAGAATGGTTGAACTTTGTTAATCTGTGTTTCTTCTATGTATGGGCAGACAATTCAATCCCTGTAAATCACAGAGAGGAGGGAAAACCTAAATACATTTTGTGGTCCAAATTCTGTGTTCCTTTTCTGATGGTGGGAAAGCAAGCTGTAGAACTTCCTATAGAAAATAATTTTTCCTGCATGGCAGTAATTTTTCCTGCATGGCATGTTCAGAATGTAAATTTATATTAAAAACAGTCACTCAGTGTTCCTGAGAAACCAGTGCTTACACAAGAAGGCTAGGAGTAGGGGAAGGGTGCTGTAATTATATATTGACCTCTCACTTCCTGAGAGAACTCCATGAAATCTGAAATAATTGCCTAGTGCTGGTATGTATTTGTCTCCCATTGGGATTAATAAACTCAGGTGTCTTTGTGGCCTCTGAAGAATCTGACCTTAGTGGGATGCACACACAGACACCGCTAAGATCAGCATGAAGAGGTATCAAAGCAGAAAGTGAGAGCAATGGTGATGAGTACCCTATGTGGGCAGAATGGTAGATCAAGGCTCTTTGCCTCTTCTGGGCTCCATGGACATCAAACCTTTGCCGCTTGTTTGCCAGAAGAGTGCTTTTGCCATGAGGTTAGAAATTTGCCAGTGGCTACAAAAAAACTCAAGATTCACGGGGGGGTTGGAGAGGATGAATAAGAAGGAGAAAAATCTTTATGGAGGAATAGGGAGGCCATTCATGTAAGGTTTCAGTTCTCAGGGCTGTCAATAACTTGTGCCTTCTTTATTGGATAAAATCCATGACCACTTTTCCACCATCAAAGGTGGATTCATGCAACCCTGGCCTGACCTAGCTCATTGTTTCCCATTCCAGCACCAGCTTTGTTGCTGTTAATGCTGGAGCATCTGTGCAGTGCAGGTACGGCCTTCACCCACAGCTCTCCAGTTTGAAATGTGTGTTTGTAACTGGGTGAGTCAGTCCAGCAATGGATGTGATAGGAGAAAATCTCTTCAGTCTTCAGTGTCAGTTGGCAGCTGGTTTTGCACCACTCCACGTGAAGTCTGTTGTGAAACCTGCTTCGAGGTGCCTGATTTCTTGTGCAGGCAGCTGTGTCCCAGCTGTGGGCTCTGAGGTTCAAAGTGGGAGGCAGGTGCGATGCCCCTCCACATCCCCCTGAACTCTCCTTATCTGGCTCCAGTACACTGGGTGCCTTTATTAGCATCTCTCCTGTTAGAATCAGTAAATTATTTCTGCAGAAATTAAATTGTGGCTGCACTGTATCCTGCACACGTGCCTGAAGTGCGCCAGTGGGGATTTGCAATTACTTAAGCATATATATAAATAATATTTTACCAAAAAACTAATTTATACCAAGACATCAGAGAAGTAGTTTTGTAAGCACCGTTGCTAATAAAAACGTTATCTTCCTATGCATTCAGGTCTCGCTTGACTTCCCACGGTACCTTATATAGTGCAGGTTCAAAACACCATTTTTCTTTTCTGTGTGGAGTTTATCTGTTTATCAGGACTCGCTCTGCTGTTGCTAAGAAGGCCGGTACATCAGCGTGTTCCCCTCTGTCTGGTTTGTGAATTTATAGGATCTAGATGACTTCTCAAATCAATCAACAGGTTGTGGGTGGAACAAAAGGAAAAGACAGGAGATAGCAGTACTCTTTCAAGTAAAATCTGTTTCTATGGTTAATTGTTTTGATGGGAAAACAGACTAAAAATGCCTGTTCATTATGTTTCAATAACTTGAGATTTGAGTGGAGTTTGGGGTTTTTGTGTGTGGTTTTTGCTTGGTTTCAATAAAACCACAGAAAAGCAATTTTGTTGTCCTAATGCTTAGGAAGCTCTGAACTTAGGACAAGTAAACTACGCCTAGCAGGAAACTAAATGGGGGTGAGGGGATGTTGTCTTTCCAAAACCTGCATTTGGAATTCTATTTTTCAAGCTCAAAAATTTGGTTTTATCTGTGTAATGACATTGGGACTCATCTGACTTCTTTGTCTCCCCTGGAAATTGCTCTATCATCTGAATGAATGTGAATAAACACCACCAGCAAGGGTCCTAAGCTACAGATATAGAAAGTGGCTTTGAGGGTTTTGTTCTTTAATGCAGCCTGATGAGGGTGGTGCAGCCCGATGGTTTGTTTGCTCAGTGCAGTTCCTCAGAGTGCAGACATCGATGATAATTAGAGTTTAACAAATGTTGTTTTCTTTCATAAATGGCTTTATTTCACAAGGTACACGTCATTTATTTTTCTTACCGTTACCATGAAAAGTCAACTTCAAATCAAACTGTTGGGGAGTTGTAACCCTCTACGTCCTTTGTAAGCAGAAATATTTTAAGTGAAGTATTTGTTCCTTCTTCAAGTGCAAACACCTATAAGGTGAGTTGATATTTATTGGGTCTGTGTCTTCTATTAGGAGGGCACCGTGGCCAATACTGGATTGGGATAAAGCTGCAAGTGAATTCGATGAGTTGAAATGTAACTTTGCTCACCATTGCATAAGGAAAAACTAAAACAGCAGAAAATCTTCACTGGATGTGCCAACTAACTGGCATTAAAGTGATCTTACAATTAAAATTAAAGAATTCTTAGTAGTCGGTTGTTTTGAGATATTTCATTTCTGACAAACCTCTCTCCGATCTGTTTTAAATCTGCAGACTGAGTTTTGAAAGGAGTTTAAGAGCCTTCTAAAATTGCAGTGTGTAATTTAAATTCCAGCCATGTGTCACCAGATTTGAAGAAGCACATTGTCTCCTGCCTGATAACGTGCACTGATACTGCGCGAGCCCTGAGAAAAACCACTCTCTGTTAAATCTCCAAGGAAATAAAGAGGAGAGGGACCTCCTGGGTCAAGAATCCAAGCCACCATATATCATATAGTATCATAGGCAATCATATTGGTATAAATCTCTTTGGCACATGGATTAGGCTTAGTCTCAGGAATTTAAGTTGTCTCTGAAACTCCTCTTTGAAGACTGTAACAGAATCTCATTCCAGCTTTCATTTTACTACAACCTGTTTCTGTCCATGGATACATCATGTGGATATTATTTAGCCTGGATCGTTGTTTTCTCCTTTCTTTCTTACTTGTCTGAGTAATCACTCTCTTCTCAGCCTGTGTTTAGACAAGCAAACCTTTGTGTTCTCCTTACAAAAGGCAGGCTTTCAGTTCCTCTTATTTTGATAGTCCCTCAAACTGGTATTGATGCAGAAAATAATTACTCGTAAAAAGTCATTACCAGGGCTCTAAAGGAGGTAACGTACCCAACGGTGTTGATAGTTTTCTTGAGCTTTCTCTCCCAAGTCCTAGCACCGCACTGCGGTGTTCATGACCATCTTAAACAGGTGAGTTGGGATCAGCTTTAGATTTACTAATAAAGAAAAGGGGTTTTCCCTCTGCAACTTGTCACAGGTAAGGATAAGACATAGTAATATTTTATTTTATTACTAATAGCTGTGTACTATCAAATTTTCATCTATTTTGATTATTCTTTTAAACAAGATCATCCACAAATAAAACCCCTGTGTAAATCCTAGCCTCTGCATATGCTGACTGTGCCTCCCTTATGCTGCCAGGAGCTCCCACGAGTGCTCTCCTACTTTTTGTACCAACACCATTAATTAAAATACTAAATAAAAATAGTCCCATATGCAAGCTGAGGAACACCAGTAGTGATCATCTTCACACACAGCATTTTCCCATTCAGAACCGCCTACTGTCAGGTTTTGAGCCTTTTTTTTAAACCAGATTACAGGTTTTATACTGGTCTCTTCTCCATTTTCTTAATTCCCTTATTTCTCACATGGTTCTGTATTGTCTTATAAAGTGCGGGCTGTTGCATTCAGTTCATAACTTTCCTTAGATGCAGATAAATTTTAAATTGCAAGCAAAGTCAAATGCCTTGGAGATTTCTTATCTGAGGTTGCCTATGCCAATGTGTTCATAGCCCATGATAAAATCTAGGAAATGCAATGTTTTCCCATGCTTTTAATAGTTTTTATTAAAAATGGTATGAGAATAAATTAGGTTACTCAAATGTGGTTACTAAACTGATTCAACTAAGACTGAAACAATGCAATCATACACGTGAGTGTGTCTACAAATTAATACACCGGTAATGAAAGCAAAGTATAGAGCTGATACAAGAATTTTATAGTCTAAATGAGAGTCTAAATAAGACATTGTCTAATCTGGAGGGAAAGTAAGAAGCCAGATGCTTTCTAGCCAGTTAGCCCATCCCCTGCTCTGGCCGATGATGTCTGGTGATTTAGCTGTTGATAGGCATCAAGTAGGAGTTCCTCTCAAAGAGAATCTGCTAGCCCTGACAGTAAAGGCTGGTTTGGGTTGCCTTATGGCAACTCAGGGTTTTAATTTCTGTAGCATTGCTTTTGTTCTCTGGAATTGGGCAGTGGAAGCTTTGTTGGGTAAAGTACACGTGATCCCGTGTCCAGTTAGACCGGTCAGCCTGGCCGTATCAGGAACTCGGGTAATTCACCTTTTTCTTCGGGATAGCTTATGAAGAGAAGAAAGAAATATATATACCCTCCAAAACTGTTGGGGCATTCTAGATGCATTTGGCCTCCATACAGCCTTTGTGTTTTACAGGTGTCACTTGCTCCAGGCCTTATGATTTCAGCACCTCCAGGAGCCCAGGTGTAATGGATTGTCAGTCCAGTCTGCTTCTCGGTGAGCAAAATCAGAAAAGATTTAATTCCAGAATTGTGAAGAACAGTGTATATGAGTGGTTTCTGCTGGTAATGTTACAATAATTGACTTTTGAGAAGAATACCCGTGATCAGTAACCATAATTTCTTGGAATTGCCTAATAATCTAATCCGCACATCCTTTCCGTGAGCCTGTTCTTGTTTTGCCATTATTTCTGTGCGCTCTCCCTTTCTCTCTCTTAAGCAGTTCCCCAGGACCCCTTGCTAAATAAAAACTGGGAGCTGCCATATCTTAACACACAAAGTCCTCCATTATATGCATAATTATCTAAAGAATATGCAAAATGATCTATGCAAAAACGAGACTATGGATGTGTGATTAAAGAGTTCAGAGGGCCAGCTTAAATCAAACCTTGTGGTTCCCATCTGCTGAATCCCTTTTTCCATTGCTTCATCCCCGATCTTCGAATTCTTGCTGAGAATTACGGATTGGCCTGGCACAGCCTCCGTTGTGAGAACTGACAGCACCTCAGGCAAGATGTTAGGCTTCTCAGCTATAATTACCCATCCTTTCTGTGAATATTCCGACAGAGATTTACATTCTGTCTATCTATTAATCTGTAGATTAATTATCTATTATGCAATAATAAACTGATTATTATCACTAAACGGTGAAGAAGAGTGGCAACTTCAAAGACTCAGCTGTAGTGAGTCTGAAGCTCACACGCTTGAGGAACTTATCCTGTCTTTAAGCATGGCCCATCTGAATGAAATCCTTTTACCTGGTAGAAAACCCCATCTGTGCTTTTCTCAGTCTGCGTGTGGTTCCTGTCAGCATTAATTGGAGCGCTGAGTGAAATTCATAAGGAAAATAAACCCCCAACTCTTGTTTTCAGAACCAGCAGCGCAGCAGATTCTACAATTGTGTATTTGTAATTGTGCCACGATGGAACAAGCCCTGGAGCAAGCACAGAGACTTGGAGATTCCCCACCTCCCTGGCAGCTTTTCTTACTAATTCAGCTGTGCTGGCAAGCACTGCCAGGTAGCCACATGCTATTTTCAGAATAAAGCGTATCCAGCAGTAAGCAAGAGGCGACAACAGTGAAATCCCCTGCTTTGTCTCACAGAGGTGTGTTTAACCTTTCTGCTGGAGGGAAAGGCCATTATGTGGGTGGGATACGACATCAAAGATCCTTTTAAGTATTACCGACACACTGGCTTCCAGCTGCACAATTGCTCTGTCCTTAAATTCTGACTGCAGGAGTTTAAAATACAAATACCTAAAGGCCTTTTTAGTAATAGCTCGTCCCTTTTTGTAAGCCTGTCGGGGAACCTTGGTGGCCTGGGAAAACAGCTGGGGTGTATTTAGAAACAGACTGCTTGGCCTGAAAGTTCTGTCTTCCTGCAGAGATTCTCCTTCAGCTCCACCCCACTCACCCCAAGCTACCACACCTCTGCCTCATGAGGTGGTGCTTCCCCACGGGGGCTTTCTGCAAGGGTCTAGGATGGCTCTCCATGGGGACAACTCTGACCCTAAGCCTAACCCTAACTCTTACAGCTCTCCGCGGAGAGTAGTCCCTTCCCCGCTGGCTCTGCATAGTCAGCAACTGGGCAGACCGAATGTTCTTGTCCCTCTTGTGATGTCCCAGTGATGTCCCACCTTCCACTTGGCTCAAACTGGCACCTTCCAGCCCTGTCTCATGACAGCTGGTTGGGATCTTCCCTTCCTTTGACAAGACTCCAGAAGATGTCTTGCTTTCTGCTCTCTTTCCCAGCTTGAACTTGATTAATTTGAATTTCAGTGTGAAGGAAGTACAATAATCACATAAAGAAAAATATAAAGAAGATTACTTTGTTTGATTTTGCTTAAGATAGAGTGAAAACAGAGAAGGCTTCTTTCAGTGAGAAATCCATTTATTCTATCAAAAATAAAATAAAGTATTCCTGCAGAAAAGTACAATGAAGAGGTAATTTTTAATGCTTAGAGATTACTGGAATAACTTGAATGATCAGTCTGTTGACTTCTGATTTATGTGAAGTTTTTTATGCATCAAAAATTATTGCAACTCCAGTTTAGAGCCATTATGGCTGCGAGACCATTCCTTTACATTTGCTCGGGAGCCTCTATATTCTTCTAAAGTGAACAGGAGGGGATTTTAGCTTATTCCTTTGGAGCCTGGTGAAGGCCAATTCTCTTGGTCTTTTTTTTTTCTCCAGTTCCTTTGAAACTGCTCTCTCAATGCACGCTGAGGGGTCTTTGTTTCCTTTTAAGCAGAGAGAAGCCAATGTGGTCTGTTTTCTGAAAGCTTCCTGGATAAGATGAAGTTAGGAAGTGGATGGACTTAGAAAGCGAATTTCAGGAGCAGCGTGGTCATTGCCAAGCACTGAAAGGTTGATGAAAATTATGTCAGTTGCTTCTCAAATGTTGGCAGAACTTATTTTTTATAGTTGCAAAATAATGTATTTTCTCTGCTCCGGCTTTGTCGTTACAGACAGCTAAGCTGTCTTTCCATGTGAGAAGAAAAATTACCCTGCAGGTGACGTGCAGCATCAGAATGTTCAGGCTAAGTAGATGAAGTCTGGCAAAATTATAACTAATTGAAAATGGAGTTTTCTGATGCGTCAGGACAGGTTTAGCGAACAGCGTGAGCTCTGCTTTTTCACATCTGTAGCAGAATCCTCAGTGAGTCCAAGAAGGAAACAGAGGCTGTCCAGTGTCTGTGAAAGTGAAAACTAAGGTTTTTTCTTTTGCTGTTTAAATTCTCTTCATGTTAGCATTGCACTGCTCAGCAGAAAAGTCTGAATGGATTTTCCAGCTAACAGAGTAAAACAGTACCCGGTGTCCCACAGCCTCTGCAGCCCCATAGCCAGGCCTGCCGCTGTAAGAAAGGTGAGCACTTCCAGGAATAACTGTAATTCAGTCAAATTTGAAATAAAAACTGGGGCAAATATGTTGCTTTTCTGGAGATGGAAATATACCAGCAATATTGATCCCGGTACCACATGATGTTCTTGCTGAATTCAAATGCAACCGAACAGAACAGATAAAATTGAAGACTGCCTATCGCACAATTCCGCAGCCTTGTAGAGGCAGGGATATTGCTTTGTGTTTCTCCTACCAGTTCCCCTCCCTGTTTCTGGTTAGAAAGAGGTGAAAAGGATAGCGTCCTGGGTTTCTAGCTGTTTGCTTTGCCGAGAGAAGTTTCAGATTTATTTGTTTGTTTTGAATAAAAAGCTTTTCCTTGAGGCTAGGACATGAAAGAGCTTTGACAGTGAGAGAGCTTGCTACTTACAGTGGTAATTCTTCTCTAAAAATGTACTTCTATTGAAAGCCATGTAGGATTCAACCCTGTTCCTCTTGCTCCCTGAAATTTTTGCCTTCTCTTTTTTTCTTTAGGAACGAGCACATTTTCATTCTCTTGTGCCAAGGACAAGGCTTAGACTCAATGCTGGCTGTATCATGAAGCGATGAAACCTTAAGGGCAGCTATATATGAAGATTCTTGTTTACTAGGGAAAATATATAATTTATAAACCATTAATTACTGAAAACTGAATGCATCTAAATCAAACAAACACATTCCTAAACATTATTTTATAGATTTGGGGTAGAATTTTAAAAGAAAAAATAACCCCTCTCTTCAGCTAAAGACACACCTAAAACATCCTTTCAATACAGAAGCTGTAACTGCAGGTGATTAAGCGTGCTGTAATTTACTGTAGTTTGCAAGCCTATATATTGCAACAGCAATATATATCTCTCCTACAACCCCCTATGGTGATACACAAGCATTTCTCTCTGGTAGTGTATGTTTAGAAAATGTCTGTGCCAGTACTTTAAGCAGTTTCAGAGCAAGCCCTTGACGAGTGCACAAAGATCTTCTGTTCTTCTCTGTTCCAAACTGCTGCAGACCTGGTGTGGGCTCTGTGTGCCAGACTCTGGAAGATCTTTTCTAGGGCAGAGGCCCAGGTGTCTTGCTTTTGTTAGGCAGAAATAGCAGCGTTCTTGCAGTTGTTTGCAGTGGAGTCTCATTTATTTATTTATTTCAGCAGCCGGAGTACAGGTAGCTTTGTCGGCCTCTCTCATTATGAATCCAGATCATGAGAGCTTCATGGCTGGTTGGATGTTGTGTCGTTTGCAGTTTTGAACCCGCTTGTTCTTCCATTTACAATGAAGTTGGAAACGAGAATAACGTAGAAGCCAAAAAGGCAGTTCGGTGCTGAAAGGAGCGCAGGAAGGCAGGTATTCTCCTCTGTAGCCCTTTTGCCAAGTTCTGCTGAATATTTAAGCTGTCGCAGCTCTTTCAGCAGTGGCAGAAATTTATCTTCCCAGAACTGCTGTGTTTGTGTCATACTCCGATCTGCGTAGCATTTCCTTGATTATCGCTGTAACGTCGTCATGGGCTATGAAGATGATCCAAGGGCTGGAGCATTTCAGGTAGGATGAGGGGGAACAGTTTGAAGCTGGAAGAGGAGAGATGAGATCTAGATGAGATCTGAAGAAGAAATGTTTTGCTGTGAGGGTGGGGAGGCCCTGGCCCAGGTTGCCCAGAGCAGTGGTGGCTGCCCCATCCCTGGAGGTGTTCCAGGCCAGGCTGGATGGGGCTTGGAGCCCCCTGACCCAGTGGGAGATGTCCCTGCCCATGGCAGGGGGTGGAACTGGATGGGCTTTAAGGTTCCTTCCAACCCAAACCATTCCATGGTCCCATGTTTCTACTTGAACTTTGTGCAGAAGAGGTTTCTGTTAGAGAGCATTAGAAACCCTGCAACTTTTCCCCCCATTACTAGGGTAAGAGTGTGTGTAATATCTTTCACAGTTCTGGCTACCAAGCTGTCGTCATCTCCTTCAGTCGTGTTTGTGTCTGAGGAGACGCTGCTGGCACCATTTTGTTTTCTCTGTGCTACAAGACTGCCTCTTCTCCTTCTGTTCTTGTGCTGATTGAAGTCCCAGATTTTCCCTTAACAGAAAAGTGCTTGTTATGATTCTGTCATCACAAATTCTCATTTTAGTTGAATAATCCTGTTTTTAACTTTCCAATCCATCATTGTGAGGTAACATAACAAGACTTTGGTGTGAAGGCAGTTGCAGCGTGATCCGTGTTTCCTCACGTCTCTTGAGCATGTGTGCAGCCACACAACCCCACTGGCTGCCTGACTCAAAGTGGGCCACTCCTGAGAATATGAGAAAGCACGGCGCTTAGATTTGGGACCAGGAGCGCCGGGGGCTGATGCTGGGGGTATTTAAGTTTAGTTTTATTTTTGTATAAGAAACAGAAGCTGGACAAATCATTGGGAGTGATGGTAGGTATGGCATGCAGGAAGATTTCAGGTGACTGTACCTAGCAGATGACAGTGCCAGCTATAAGATTTTTATCTGTATTTAAATTGCCTCAATGAACAGACTGGTTTGTATTCAAAGCTGTCTTCACGTTACACAGAAATGGCAGGAGAAGAAATACTGCTTTGAGAAAAACTCAGTAACCCTTGATGAAGGATTTAAGTTTCATCTATTTGATATGGATTCATTATTTTCCATGTGTGATTTCCAGACATTTTTTCCAATACTCAATCTCTTGGGTAAATCATTTATGTACTTTTCTAACAATTGTAAAATTCTGATCTTACATTTTTGTTCTCTCTTTCAATTACTTCAGTTCTGCAGTGAAACAGAGCAATATCCCACACGTGCCACGTGAAGTCTGCAGTAAGTCTTTAATGTTCAGTACAACAAGGGAAATTCAGGTGTTTGTCTTTTGTTGTTGTTGGGGGATGGGATTCTTTGATAAAAAGTATCTTAGACATAAGTAAGCTTAATTTAATCTCAATGTAACAAGACTCTTATCTTGTACTGAAGAACATACAGATAAATCACAGCTTTGAAGATACCGTAGTCTGATAGACAACAATTTATCTACTGAATATATTAGGACACATCCTGTGCTGGTAATTATTTGGGTGGAGCTAAACTATAAATTAGCACCACAACTGCATGTGGTGCTGCTCTCTGAAGGACACCGATGGGCAGGGAAGGTGCTAAGACCTTGATGAAACATCATTGGGATGTGCTGGGGAGCTGTTGTTCAGAAATGCAGTGAGGCTGGGTTACATGTTTCCATATGGAAAGGACCTCTCAGGACAGGAGACTCAAGATCCAAGTGTAACTTAAGCGATTAAAGGGAAGTGTCCCACAGCATGGACCTGTCGTGCTGCGTATGCAGTTCAAAGAAACCCCCCTTGGGAATAATTGCAATTCATCGCAAAGCAGCCTTCTTTATTTTTCCCAAAAGGAAGACAATCTATAGGGCTTTTTCCATTTCCTTTATGCCTCTCAGAAAGTTTCCTTGTTTCATTGCCAATATGCATAGAGTGAAACTTTAAAGAACTTTATTCATCGAGAAGTGTGTACACGAGTGAAATGCGTGCAAAAGGATGCTGCTTGTGAGATGTTTCTGTTCTTCATCAACAAAGCAATGGGGTGAGCACAGACCAGAAAGAACCATCATGCTTATACCTTTGAAGTTT
This sequence comes from Neomorphus geoffroyi, assembly GCA_033558235.1. Taxonomy (NCBI): domain Eukaryota; kingdom Metazoa; phylum Chordata; class Aves; order Cuculiformes; family Neomorphidae; genus Neomorphus; species Neomorphus geoffroyi. The sequence continues at coordinate 13,279,186 of JAUMJM010000050.1, forward strand.
TCTGGAGCTGAAGACCTTAGGTCCTTGTTTACATACCACGGCTGATTTCAAACCTGGAGTTCTGTGAAACTTCTTGGATCAAACCCCTTGTTGTATGTGCATCAAATTCACTCCTGTGCTGCCTCTTTCCAAGTTTGTGTGGCCCCTGTTGGTAAACCTGAGCATCTGACAGCTACCAGTGTTCGGGCCAGTCTTCAAAGAAGGACTTCGGGTTCCCTTAACTCTCTGAAACCTCTCCGACTTCGTGCACGAAGAGACCTTCAGCTCCTTTTCCTGCACCTTCTCACAGTACAGTTCCCACTCCAGGGCCTGCAGATGAACCCTTTCAGAACCAGATGTGTGAGCCGTGGGGCTGTTACTGCAAGCTAACCGTATCCTGGGCTGCATCCAAAGCAGTGGGACCAGCAGGGCAAGGGAGGGGATTCTGCCCCTCTGCTCCACTCTGGTGAGAACCCCACCTGGAGCCCTGGGTCCAGTTCTGGAATCCTCAGCACAGGAAGAACCTGGAGCTGTTTGAGAGAATCCAGAGGAGGCCACGGAGATGATCCAAGGGCTGGAGCCCCTCTGCTGTGGGGGCAGGCTGGGAGAGTTGGGGTTGTTCAGCCTGGAGAGGAGAAGGCTCTGGGGAGACCTCAGAGCAGCCTCCCAGTACTGAAAGGGCTCCAGGAAAGCTGGGGAGGAATCAGTGAGTACAGGGAGAGCATGAGAGGGGAATGGTTTTCAGCTGCAAGAAGGGAGATTTAGATGAGATCTTAAAAATGTTTTGCTGTGAGGGTGGGGAGGCCCTGGCCCAGGGTGCCCAGAGCAGTGGTGGCTGCCCCATCCCTGGAGGTGTTCCAGGCCAGGTTGGATGGGGCTTGGAGCCCCCTGATCCAGTGGGAAGTGTCCCTGCCCGTGGCAGGGGATGGCAGTGGATGGGCTTTGAGGTCCCTTCCAACCCAACCATTCCATGATTAAACGTTTTATGATATTTGCAAAGTCCCTGAGGACTTTGATTCATGTAGGGAACAGCACAATTCTAGTGCTAAGTGGCCAAAGTGATGATAGTTATTAAGGAGTTTCTAAATGTAGATAAAAAGCTATCAGTAATTTTTACTGAGTGTTAACAAACAAAATGATGCGTGCATTGTGGTTACCTGGGGAAACAGAGGGAGTTTTAATCTTCAACTTGGAAATCAAGGCACTGGAACATCACTAGGGGATCATGATGGACCTTTTGTTTCCAAATGCTTTACATAGCTCAGCCTTTTTGGCAATGGCCCTGGGAATATATTCATTTCTTCTGAAGCTGCAAATTGATTAAATTAGCTCAGTGACAGGCCGCTAATGACATGTTTTGGTTTTCTTTTTATTGCAGCAGTGTGTTAATCTTCCATTTGGAATTTGAATCACATGGTAGCTGGCTGCTCAAAAGAGCAGTTGGTCAGGGTCTAGGCAATACAGTGGAGCTCCTGACCACAGCTATTAAAGAGAAAACAAAAGAGAGAAGCCCTACAGTCCTGCCTCAGACAGACATCTGTAGTGGTGGAATAAAGCTCCCTTGTTTCAGTCATTTTTCATAGTTATATGGAATTCCAGAGATGTTCTCTAGGTGTAGTGCTGCAGCATCTCTTCCAAAAAAAATGCTCTGTTTTCTTCTGAAAGTTCAAAGCGTCTGTGTGTGAGCGGACTCGGTCTGTGCAAGCCGAAGTGTTAGCAGCAGTTGATGAAGCCATAGATTTACTTTTCCTCCCCATATGCAAATACAAATGCATAAAGGAAATGGTTTGCTATGGCTCCCTGGGACAGAGCAGGGACTCCTGTCATGACCTTTCAGCGCAATCTCGTCTGGGTTTGTCCCTCCAATTCTCTTCAGCTAAAGTTTATATTATAGAGGCTCTTTTTCCTCCTTTCCTGAGTTATAGTGAGGCTTTTTAACACCTTGGAGTAGCTCTGCCTATCTTGAGTCCTGTCCTTTCCTGGTGTCCCTCTGCCATCAGAGTGCTTCTAGTTATAGTGTATTTTTTAAGTATCTCAGATAGCTTGATCTGAATTAGTGACAAAATGTTTAAACAGCTACATGTTCATACAACTCCCCTAAAGGAGATTTAGGCAATACTTAAAGCTGTACCTTAAAAGCCTTTTTTATCTCTAAAAGTTTTTTAATTAAGCTGAACTCAGTGTTGCATCTAAATTAGTAGAATTTACATTTCCTTCTCCCCATCTCCATATAAACCGTAATTATTAGGTTCTCATTTAGATACTCCCCAAAATGTGATTCACATTTCATTTGTACAATACTATTGCCATTTAATTAAATTAATTCTTAAAACAGCCCCAGGTAACAGAACAGAGATGCCTCAATTCTGAAATGTCTCTACTGATGCAATCAGTTTCATGCAGTCACGGACCGGGATTTCTGACAACTTGTTTGCTGTGCGAGCACTAGAAATGCTCATTTCCCTCCGCGTTCGGCACAGCAGATATTCAGCAGAGTAGCTGAAAGCTTGGCTGTAGCTGCTGGTGCCGAGCCATACAGTCTGTCTCGGAAAATTCTAAGGGTTGATTTTCTCAAGTTCTCTCAAAGTTGGGTGATGAGGAATCCCTTTGAGCTGTGTAGCCTGGCTCTAGATCGCTCAGAAGCGAAGGGAGTATGTCTGCAGCTCTGCTGGGGAGTGCCTTGCCAATGTGGATCACAGGCAGTGGTGAAGCTACAATTGGAATGACAAGAGAAAAACAGAAACTGCCTTTGAAACAAATATTGAGATTCGATTACAAATTGTAGGCTTCTTTAAAGCCATCACGTCATTTTGCCAACTGCATACTCGTGCATGTATTTTGAAATGCAATTATACAAGTCCAGTATTTAATATATATTTATTTTTAACATCAGTTTTCACAGCATGATTAAACTTCAGAGAGCAGAACCAACCTCTGTAAACTGCCTTTTCATAGGAACTTGATTCTGAAATTTCTCCTGTTATTAGCTGATCTGGAAATGCGAACAGTCATCCCTAAATCAACTGTACTTCTTTTTAGCCATGTGAATGGTTGTCCCTGTAATAGTAAAGCTCCGATTTTTTTTCCTTGAGGAATTCCTTTGTAGCTGTGCCTTCCTTTGAGCTTCTTGAAGGCCATTTTTCATCTAAACCAGCTTTCCTCTGTCAAGCAATAAAGTCACAGGAAGCCAAGGCTCCAGAAATCCTGTAGGGTCCTCCCACTCAGTATTGCCTGGCAAGCCAATTAGCTTGATATTTTTATCCCTAACCTGATTTGGGACTAATTGTAAATTACTATTTTACCATTCTGTTTTCTGTGATAAATGCCCTACTCATTTATTATTAGATCTGCTCCTAGGACAGCTAAATCTCCTTGTGTCTCTGCCGTACCTTTGTGGCTCTGCAATCTGAGGAGGATACAGAACCAGCCTCTCATCCTGCTTCACTGTTTCTTGATCTTGGCCCAGAGAACACGGGAAATGTGTTCGCTCTTCAAGACAGTGCAGGATTTTCTAGCACACCCTTTGTGCTGGTAAAAGAACCTCTCTGCAAGGAGGTTCATGTCAGTCGTTTATGATATGTCAAGTTGCCTTCAAAGCAAAGCCTAGTTCTCTAAATTAAGGGAGCTGGAGCCAGTTCACATTTTACTCTGTGTTCTCTGCTTTTTATTTGATTGGGTTTTTAATCTCAAGGTTTACCATGAGATAACACTGACTTTAAAGCTTGAGATGCAGTTTTTACCAAAGAGTACATCTACCTTTGATGCAATTTGAAGTACATCTCAGTCATTTACTGTACTTTTTCTCACATCACCGAGAAGTGTCAGAGCACACAAATCAGATTCCTCTTGATGGAAACTAAACTAGGATATGCACCCCAGCAACACCCTGGAATATCCATTAGGCAGTTGGAGAAAGTTATTTCCTGGGTCCACACCAGAGCTTATCCCAAGTGACATATATTGTAGATGCTGGATTCTCAGCACTGATGGATTTGCTGTGCAGGTGTTCTCTTGTCTCACCTCACAGTGCAGGAACACCGAGATGACAGTGTGCCTGTGAATCCTGAACAGAAAGCTCTGCTGCGCTCTGGAAAGGCTCCTGCTTGCCCCAGTTTGGGAAGTTCATTGGCAGCAGGAAAGTAGGATCAGAGAAGTAAATAGCTCTGCTCATTATTGTGTTTCCTCTTCTCCATTTCTCTTCCTGCTCCGTGCTCAGGGAGCTGATCTTGCCAGCTGTTTCAGTTAAGGCCACTGAGCAGGCACGCTGCTCTTACTGTGTCTCAGAGAAGTTACCTGGACCCCCAGAATGCAGTGTACAGGCCACTGGCAGAAGGAGCAGCAGAGGAGTCTGCAGTCTTTTCAGTGTGTGCCTGAGTAACAGTGTCTGTCTAGCTACAGCTAACAGGAATCATTAGACTCGCGCTCAGCGGGAAAGACCCCTGGGGAAAAATGGAGTCCATTGGCAATCACAGGTACTTCCCAAGCCTGCTACTTCTTTCCGAATCTTGGCTATCTCACTCCATATAACTACTGAAAGAAAATGCAAGATTCATCTCTCCAGATTTAATTATCTAGATTTGAGCTTTTCATCTAGCTCCAGTGCAATCATTCAAGCAAGCAATTCTCTTCCACAGGGAGCTGCGTTCATGGAGTTGTGTATTGGAGAGTCTCACACAAATGTGAACTTTGTGCTCCACATCACTGGGATGATGCCTTTTCTGTTAGCACTTTAATCAAGGCTTTTGCTACAGTAAATGTTTAGCACTGTAAGTAATTGGCAAAGCCTGCTGACCTGATAATACTGTGCCAAGCTCAGCCTTATATGAAAAAAGACCCCTAAAACATTGACTGCATGAGCTGACCCAGTGAATCATCAAAAACGCAAAGCCTAATCTGAATGCTGTGCACAGTAGAAATGCGCCTGGAATATTTCAGAAGGGCAACACTGAGAAGGAACAAAGAACTCTGCTGGAAGTGGAGCATTTTCCATGCGCTGTTCCATGGGAGCTGTTGCACGGAACCTCCCCCCCAGTCTGCTTGTGAAAATCCCTGTGGCAACAGGAGCGGGTATGCAGGTGTGAAGGCACCCTGGTTGCTTTTAGCATCACAAAGTGGGTTTTTTGTTGGAAATTGTACACAAAGTCATGATTTTATTAGAAATTAATTGTCTACTTGCTGAACATCTAAGCCTTAACCACCTTATAACTGATCCAAGGACTGCATGACTTAAAATCAGTACGTGGTGAGGAAAACTGTTAGAGATTAGACTGTATTAATCATAGAATCATTAAGGTCTTAACAAGACCTCTCAGCTCACACAGTCCAATTGTCAGTCCAACCCCACCGTGCCTACTAAACCATGTCCCAAAGTGCCACATCTACATGCTTTTTGAAACCCTCCAGGGATGGAGACTCCACCACTGCCCTGGGCAGCCTCTGCCAGGGCTTCACCACTCTGTCAGTAAGGAATTTTTTCCTATTATCCAATCTAAATCTCCTTTGTTGCAACTTTAGGCCATTTCCTTTCATCCTATTACTTGTTCCTTGGAAGAAGAGACCAGCACCCACCTCACCACAACCCCCTTTCCGGGTGCTGCAGAGAGCAGTGAGTTCTCCCCTCAGCCTCCTCCCCTCCAGACTAAACAGCCCCAGGTCCCTCAGCTGCTCCCACAACCCCTGGGCTCCAGCCCCTTCACCACCTCCGTTCCCTTCTCCGGACGCGCTCCAGCCCCTCAATGTCCTTGTAGCGAGGGACCCAAACCTGAGCACAGTATTCAAGGTCTGGCCTCCCAGCACTGAATATAGGGACACGGTCACTTCCCTGGAGTGAAGTTCTTTTAAGGAGTCCTTTAAGAGTCCTTTTCTCTAAGCAAAGAGGAGGAGACTATAGAAGGTTGTTCGTGTTAGCAAAGAGCAGGTGAGGGCGAAGGCTGGAGCAGAAGCTGGTGGATGGTTTTGCAGTTTAATTCATTTTCTTGGGAGTGAGTCTCGGGCTGAGAGTCCTCAGGTGCTACGCCCGTCCGGTGTTCCGTTCTGCAGGGAGACAGGGACGTGCCTGGGAGTCAAGACTACGGGGCTGATGAAGGCACAGAGGAAAGAACAGGTGTATGAATGGCCAGATAACAACTAAAAGTAAGTAATGGCTAAGTGGCTATCACTGGAGTTGTGTATTTTAAAAACTGCTGGTATTTCCCTGGTCGTTATTGACCATCTTACTGACAACCTGCTCGCTAAGCCATCATTTCCAGGGTTTACTCAGCCATTCCAAATCTCTGAGCAGGTTCAGGCAGCTGCATTTCTTAATGAGCAGCTAAACCTGCATTTCTCTGCCTAACACCCAGTGTAGATGGCATTGCCCACTGAGACCAGGCATCGCCTGTCAGTGTGCCAGTGGGAGTTGTCACGGCTGTAGCACCTCTTGGTTTATTAATCCTGGAAGGAACTTTTGAACTACAAAAATAAGAAAGGTCCCAGGATACTAACAACTAAAACACTTTTTTTCTTGGCTGTGAAAATTCCAAAGAAGCCATGTTTTGTGGTGATCTTTTTTGTGATACCCCTAAACTGTTTCAGGCAATTGTATAATGAAGCTTCTCTCCCTCGACTCATGCACAAGTGAAATTCTGTATGGAAAAGGATGCGAAAATGTTTTTAATGTTTAGAAAGGATTGATTCCATAAAACAGACATCATAAAAGCCCACATCTCGTGATGTAATTTTAAAGTAAGACTTATATGTGCTCATGTATTAGTATAAATACATTTTAATTTTCAATAATGAAAATAAATTTAAGTTAGGATCAAGTACTTAATAATTTGTTCTATAGAAAATGATAACAGTAACCTACTCTGAAAGAATTGCACCTAAGAATTACCTCAAGACCGTCCCTTCTGGTTGAGCTAACGAATGCTTCTTACAGTGATCACCAACCCAGAGTTAAAGACTGAAGCAACCAAGAATCTTTTACATCTTCTGGTAAGTTGTACCAGTTGACTCCCATGATTAAAAATCTGCACCTATTCCAGTCTGAATAGGTCATCGGCATTGAGCCGTTTGATCTTGTAATGCCTTTGTCTGCTAGATGTAAAGAGCTATCAGAAATCTCCTTGTGCATATGCTTACAGACACAGATCATCATAGCTTACACTTCTCTCTGGTAGAGCTGAAGAGATAAATCTTTAAATCTCTGTATTAGGAAGGCGGTTTTTTCCAGACCTCAAATTATTCTTTTGGCTTTTTTCCCTGAACCTGTTCTGTTTTCTTTTTGGGGGAGGGTGGATGTTCAAAGTCAGCACAGTATGTTACAATATGAAAAGAATGCAAAATTTTGTGGTAAAATTAGATTCATGCAAATTAGCTAGAAATAATTGTTTCTTCATCTGAATCTGTCCAAGCTCCATGTTGCTCTCACTGAGACTTTTAGCGTTGTGGGGTTTGTTATGATTAGTTCTGTAGCTGATTATGGGCTGATTGCTTCATTCAAGTTATCTGGACTACTACAGCTAGCAAGAGTAGTAAAATCTGCAGAGTCTTATATTAATCTTTATCGGCTCCGTAATGCCCGGGATGCACATCAGTGGTATTTTAGGAATGACAATCACCATTATATTTTTCAATATTATAGTATGTCTGTCCCCAAAGTATTTTAGCTAACACATTTATATGACATTAAGTGGGAAACTTGCTATGATTCATATTCATTGTAAAGAGAAAACTTTCTTAATATTTCAGCAAATAATCCTAGAGAAATTAGGCATCTGTGGATTGTAAAGATCTGAATTAGTGAAAGTAATTTCTGAAAGTGTATCGGATGTCTTACAGCTTCAGAATGCAGAATCCCCTGCATAGGATTCATCACTATTTTATAGCTTGCTTGAGTAAATCATATGGCTTTGGTTGGCCTCTGAAGCAAATATTTCCTAAGCTGCAATTCCCGTAAACATGTATTTGAAATAAAACATAAAAATGAGACTTCTTAACTTCAGGTAGCTCAACCGGCCTGACTGTGTTGTAAGCGAGCTAACTTACTATGTACGCATTCCTTGTAGGTCTCTGTATTTTTATAGGATCACTTCTAGTATGATATTTGTAAGATTATGGAAAGTTCACAGCTACTCTTGGCCTCCCTAGAGGTGCTTGAGGCCAGGCTGGATGGGGCTTTGAGCAGCCTGGTCTAGTGGGAGGTGTCCCGGCTCATGGTAGGAAGGTGGAACTGGATGGACTTAGAGGTCAATTCCAACCCAAACCATTCTGTGATTCTGTGATCAGTAAGTTGATTATTGATATGGTCACAGCAGCAAAAAGCTGGCCGATAGTTCTTCTTCTATGGTTTTATCATGGTTACATGATCTATCACTTTTCCTTCTGCCAAAAGAAAATGGTTATAAATGTATTTATTCAAAAAACGGGGGGCAGTGCTCTGAATAAGATAATTATTTTATTGCAATAGAAACCTAATACAAGATAAAGCTTTTTACTGTCTAACAAGGTCTTTCTAATGGACATTGGGTTGGCAATGATCTCATAACAACAACTGAGTCTTCTTGGTTTTTTTCTCTGCTGGGCAAATGAAGTTTCTTCTCTTCATCTCTTCTTAGGTGATAGATCTTCCATTTCCCTAATTGTTCTAATAGTCTTTCTTTGTACTTGCATTAATCTTGCTAGAAGGTGGGTGACATTAACACATAAGGTACTCCCGAGTTTTTACTAAGAGTTTTTACTGAGGCTTAGTTGTGTGGTCTGTTTACGATGAGAAGATTTGTCGTGTTTCATCCTAGTGTCATGCTTACTTGTTTCCTTCCTTGGCTGTGCCACAGACGGGGCTGTTAGCCGTCCCGTGACCAGCCACACACAGGCTTTTTCCCTGCTCAGTCATCTTCAACGAGTGAATCTAAAGCTTTTATAGGAGATGTGTAATTTCTGAGAGTATGATTTCCCACTTCGTGCTATTAGCATTTATCCTGTACTGATTGCTCTGTCTTTAAAATTATACATTTATCACTGAAATGAGCCATTTCTTCCCCAGATGCTCTGATGGACTGATCTTCCACATTGTATTGCAGTCAGTTTATTTTCATATAGTTCCTAGTTTTTGTGGAAATGCTGTTAACATAAATACTATGTGAAAAATATGACCTCAGAAAGAACCCTGGGGGGAACTCCACACCGACCGGTATCTGTCAAGTAGTCAGCTAAGATCTTTCTTTTCCACCTTGTGTACTGCTTAATCTAATTGAATCCTAGGGAGATCTCCTGTAGATTATCCTATATATAGTTTTACCTAGAAAAGTAGTTATTTTAGATTTAAATGAAACATATTTTGTCACATCTTCTGTTTTGTCCTTACAATTTCATGCAAAACACTTTGCATGCTGCAGATATTTGACTCGTAGGGAAATAGTTGCTCAGATCACCTGTTCTGTCTTTTAAATGCAAGTAATGAACCTGCCTCATTTTAAGACTGGAATCAAAAGATGAAATGTATTACAGATTTCTGATTTCAGAGCAGGACACTAAGGTACCGAGATATTTTAGGATTTGGAGCTGTATACGGTGAGGCTCCCTGTCCGCTTGTGTTGAAGCCCTTACACATGACTCTTCTCATTTACCCACATGGCTGGTGCTAACCTGCCATTCGGCACCTGAACCTGCCACACACTCTTGACTGAGAAGTGGAAAAGAAAGGCAGTTTTTTTCTAAATTACCTTTAATGCAGTACCATTTTTCGAGTCTTTAAAAAAATCCAGTCTGAAAAATCTTTTTATTTTATTGCCTTTTCTGATTTCTGGAAGTTCTGACTTTCTCCCTTTCCATTTTGCACTTAGAAGTTGTAGCTACCTCTTCCGGCTTTACACCTTTTCAAAGCCCTTGTAGGTTTTTCAGTTGCACCATTAACCTTCTTTGGGGTGGTTATTCCTTTGGAGACCATTTTTACTGATGTCTCCTTGCTTGATATTCAAGTTTTCGAAATAGAAATCTATTTACAAAACAAATAAATACATTGTAGAGCTTCATGTTCAAGTTCTTAAGTTTTTCGGCCCAATTATTTTCAGTAAATAGTTACCATAGTTACTCAAAGATTCTTCTAAAATCAAGATTGATCCCAATGTTTGTTTACCATTCCATTTAATTTAAATTGAATCATCTTATGTGCATTCACTCCAAGGTTGTTTAATCAACTCTTTTGCAATGTCCTTGTTGCAAATCAAAACCGCACTCACAATAGTGTCGCCTCATGGGAGCTGGTGAAACATTTGGGGAAGAAATCTGTCAGCTCTCACTCTAGTGAGTACAGGAATGCTGCCACTAACAGGAACATTTATTTTCTCATCTCAGTCTGGAAAGCTGGTTCCTATATTGATAGAATTTCTAGAAGCAATAAAATTAAAAAAATTTCTAATCAAATCCAATCCTAGAACATTCTTGAAAATCTGAGAAAACTCATTCCTTTGCTCATCATTCACCAGAATTATTTTGGCTCAGACAGTTTCTGTTTCTTCCATGCTACTTACATTTCTTTAACCTGTTGTCCCCTTGTTTCATAACACTACGATATCTGTATCTTTGTACTTTATTTCTCTAATTTAATTTTATCACTTTTCATTATCATTTTACTTGGATGTTTTCACCGGGTGATTTTAAACAATGCATTAGACATGCAGGTTATTAGTTATTCAGAGAGCAATCTCACACAAAACAGGAAAATATTTTGCTTTTACTATATTGCTATATATTCCTTTTCATGTTTTTCCTTTATTAGTTGTATTTTTTTATAATTTATTCTTTAGGGATAAGCTGTATGTCATAATTCCAACTATAAAATGTAATACTTGTGTAATAAACTCCCATCCTTGCCTCTTTATATGTGCTGGTAGTAATTTTAATAACGTTATTTTGGCTTGTGCACTAAAAAAATGTGTCTGTTTCTTTCCTCAAAGTGACATGAGCTGCATCTGATAAAAGATTCTCACACTACCTTCATTATTTGTGGTAGAAGGAGCAGTTTGCAAACTGCAGCAATTAATATGAATTGCAGAGTAACTACTAAGGAAAAGTAACTTTATTTTAGTTGTTGAACAACAGATTTTACCGGTTTGCAATAGAATTAGTGTTAGTGGCAGGTGACCTGTCCTCTTAAAGTCATGCCATTGGCTCCTCCAGACAGTGATTAGAAGTCTTCAGTCTGCTGAATGCCTCCTGTCTAGAGGGTGACAAGGGACAGCTTTCACAGTTCAGCTCACACTAATACAGTTAAGCGTTTTGCAAACAAAACAACATTTGGAACTGCAGGAAGGGAATGAGAGATGGATCAGACCATAATAATTGCATCAAAACTTGTACTTTTCTAATTCTGAACAATAAAACATTTGTATGCCAAGACTAAATTCCTGGAGATCCTTCTGTGTTACTAGGGAAAAAGGGAAATATTAAAAATTATCTGAATTTTATCCTCATAATCCTAACAGGTTCAGTTAGTCAAGCAATCTGTTTGCAGTCTATATTTGCGCTTTCTTAACAGGAATGCTATATTTTTCTGCTGGTTGCTGGATTTAGTACTACTAAACAAACATCCAAGTTTGTTTATCCTGTGTAGAAAGGTTGCAGTGGCCACAGCCAATCCCAAACCTGATGGTAATCCACCTGATGGGGGATAATTTTTCAATCATAAATGAAAAATGAATCTTCTCACTGAATCTATGTGTGTCGTGCCTTGTAGGTAAAAGCGTGCTCGTAGAAAACAGCTTTTGCAAACTCTTCTCTGAGTCTTCCCTTCCCTTTGAAGGAATTAATGGGTTTAATAAAGTCTTCAAACTTACACTTCTGGGGCTGAAACAGTACCTTGGTCATAGCTGGTTTCTGAGGGATCATTTTAAGCTTATTTCCTCATTATTTTTCCAGTGTGCAAGATTTTCTGCCTGTCATCGGCTGCTCTATAGTACGGGTGTACTTTCCTCTTTTAGGTCCTGCCTTCAGATGGGATGTTTCTGTGGTGCTTTTGTGCTCTGCACTTCTGTTTCTGACACACAGTTGTGTTGATCAATGTTGTGATTTATTTAGTGTGTTCATGGCAACATAAAAAATTAAAACGTTATTGCATAGCTGTTGTCTCAGTTTAAATGAAAAACTAAGATGCGTATCAGAAATTAAGAGATTTTAATCAGGAAAAATATATAGAAAAGGATAACAGTTCTTAACTACAAATATATATGTATATATAACCAAAAATAGGACAGATGGAACAGCAACCGCAAAAACCCAATGAATTAAGTCCTATCCATGCTCCTCTCAGTGCATTCACACTTAAGGACAGCAGGACGCAATGACAGACCTTAAAAGAAACTGGCCACGGAAGTTGCCCCCGGGCTCCGGTGAGATTCTTGGTCCCCCTGTCCGAAAGCATCGGGAGAAGGGGAAAGAGGGGCAGGGCAGCAATTCCTCTGCAAACACCAGCCCCCAGGGAGTTCGCAGCAAATCCAGGCAGCGATGATTGCTTTCTTCCCAAAGAATCACACTGGGCGTGTGGAGCTGGGGCTGAGTCAAAGAAGCTCCCGCTCACTGCATCCACCGAGCAGAAGTGGCGCCAACCGGAAGAAACCTCTCCCCGCCCTCCATGGAAGCACTAACTCTCCCCCCACCATCCCATCCTGGCTTCCAAAACCCCAGTGTTGGCAAGGGAGAGAAAAATTCCCCAAAAGACTTTGAAACTATAACACTGTACTGGAGATGAAGAACACATTCTTTGCCTTTACATAGCACCTGCACGATCCAAGATGGTAATTCTTCTGGTGGAAGACAGCCTGCTTAATCGAGGCTCTTTCCCCTCATGACTGATTCAGTCACCTGATTCATTCACTTCATGAGACAAGGGCTTTTCTTGCTGGTTTTCAGGATGATCTCTCTCATACAGACAAAGCTGTTGGCATGTCTAACAGCTAGACAGCATCTCGAGGAGCTCTAGGCTAAGTCTTCACTGCTTGTGTTTACATAAAGGGGATGACTTGAATCCATATCTTTTTTACTGCTGCAAAACTACCAGAAATGTACCTATTCTATTGCTGAAGCATTAAGAACACAGTAAGGAACAGTGTGTGTTCAACACCCTTGAGGAGACGTGTGGATGTCATCTAAGTCTTATTTCTCTGCTTCTGAGTAGAATATTGCTGGATATATTAAGAGCTCTTTGCCAGTTTGATTGTTCTACATTATGGCAGGAGAATGTCTTTGTGTAATTATTGATTACTTCCTTGTGGTGATAGCTGATGAAGCGTTCATGCTTTTGTTATTTAGATGAATCAGCTTCTGGTCACTTTGTGCTGATTCACTTTCAGAGCTGGATGTAAGTATTTGGACAGATTTACAGTAACTTCATCCTATTCACTCAGAGACATGCCAGCCTGCGCAACTGTTATACTTGACTAATTGTTCTGCTGTGTCACGTAACAAAATACTTTCTTTTACTCTGCTTAAGAAGATCTTGGTTTCATTACGTTGGTCAAAGCTCTAAAATTAAACCTATACCATTTTTTTTTTCCAGTTCAGTGACACAGGTGATTGTCTTTGGATGCAGTTGTGATTTAGGCATGCATGAGACAAAGTGTCGAAAGTTTGCTCTATAGAAGACTGAAGTGGTTTTGTCATGCTAGGAGCACAAGTAGAAGATCTATCTTTCTGTTAAACGTAAGAATATTGCAATGCCTTTCAGAGGGATTATATTCCTAATTCCTTTTGTAATCTGAAGATCGTATGAAAACTGTCATCTACTTGTTAAGTGGAGAATCTCACTCTGGGCACATGATACTAGCAGTCCAACATAAACGGTTCTGTGATTCTGTGACTTCAAATTATCCATCTCAGTACTTCTAAATTCCAGGATCTGGAGTTGTATATTTTATTACTAGTTTTATTTCCAGATAACAGCGTATTCTCTGTATAGATCAAAAGGTAACGCCTGGACATAAAGCAGTCTGCTGGTGCTTGAGTTGGCTGACCCACGTGGCCAGCTAGCTCTCTTCATGAAAATGCTGAGGTGTGGAACCCGCAGGGTTTCAACGTCCTTTGCCAGAATAGCTCAGGAAGGTTGACTGGAAGGGATGTGTGACAGAGGAAGACTGAACACTTGCCTGGAGCAGGCAGTTGCTGATGGCCCAGGGGCAGTGACAGCCCTGCCAGCAGCACCGGTGCGCGCCGTGAGCGCGCGGCGCAGCAGCACCATGGACAGAGCCCGGCAGCACCATGGACAGCGCCCCACAGCACCGCCCATTCCCGACCGGAGGGTTGAGGAGCGCGGGGCCGGGTCCGCCTCTGTCCCCTCTGCCGCACAGAGCGGGGGCGCCTCGGTGCAGAGCGTGAGTGCAAGGAGGGAGCCTTCTAAAAATAGGAACTTGGGATACTTGATTGGATAGCAAGGCTGCTGTGACTAACACCTGGAACAGAGGCTGTAAGTTAAAGCACGCTAATCATAGAATCATGGGATGGTTTGGGTTGGAAGGGACCTCAAAGTCCATCCAGTTCCACTCCTCTGCTATGGGCAGGGACCCCTCCCACTGCATCAGGGGGCTCCAAGCCCCATCCAGCCTGGCCTTGAACACCTCCAGGGATGGGGACATTCACGACTTCCCTGGGCGACCTCTGCCAGTGTCTCACCACCCTCAGCGTGAAGAATTTCTTCCTAATGTCTAATATGAATCTTCCCCTTCCAATTTAAAGCCATTCACCCTCATCCTATCACTACATGCCCGTTTAAAAAGTCCCTCCCCAGCTTTCTTGTAGCCCCCTTTCAGGTACTGGAGGCCGTAATGAGGTCTCCCTGGAATGTTCTCTTCTCCAAGGCATTGACCTTTCAGCCAACTCAAAATGAAATACATCTGCTCACTTTTTCTTCTTACAGAACAATATAAGGATATAGAACGGTTTAGTCCTCAGCCACTGTTCCCCGGAGTTGTGTTAGACTGTTCTCTATGATCCAACATTCAATTGTCCCTGAAACAAAGCAATAGTATTAGAAAGAGCACTTAAAAAACAAACCAACAAAACTCTGCATTCTCTTATAGAGACTTGGCTAAGGATTGATTAAATGATAGCTAAAATCAGTTAAGGCAGCCTTTAGAATGGCATCCCTGTTGCATTTCTATGAGCGATGAAATCGTCTGGTAGTATAAATTTCTTAGCATCAAAATGATCTCTTTGAAGACAATAAGTAAATATAAGAAATATGTAAAGTCAGAAACCAAAAAAGACTGAACAAAGCGCACTCACAAGAAGAGTTCACAAATCCTTCTGAACTCTCATTTCAAAAAATAAGACAGGAGCTAATTATTACTGTGGTAGGAAATCTTATATCCTGAACATTAAAAGAAATTAATAGGAAAAGGTATAAATTTGTCTCAACAGTGCTAATTAACGTTCTCTGATTTTTCACTCTTTTAATAGTTAATTTGCTGCAGTGGGAGCATTTAGGATAAGTGAAAATAAGGCTGCAATAGTATTTTTCTCAAATTTCTTAATTATTTATGAAACATGAAGATTCACATGAATCTTTTTCCTTTTTTACTAATTGAAGAACAAAATACTCTGTTTCTTCAGTATCAGGAAAACATTTGTTCAGCGTAATCTGTGATCTGTTTTAGATAAAGGTCCTGCTGACTAAATAATTATCACCTTCAATGTGATTTTTTGGTAATTGTACTTGATGTACGCTATTAGTATTAAAACCTTAATCATTCCGTGCTCTCCTTCTGTGCTAAAAAGAAATGTAAAACCTATTGTCCTGGCATAATCCAGATACCTTCTAGGCAAGCAACATGAAACTTTGTGAACTGTGATATGTTGGCATAACAACACTGATCCATACTTGTCCTAACACACTTGTCCTGGTGTCTTCTGGGTTTATAATTTGTTTTCAAACAATATTACAAATCGAGTAAAAGTAACATTTAACATTCTATTTGTAACTGCAAGTTGTGCTATTTGTTCTTAGTTGATGCTTTTGTGGGGATTTTTTTTAGGTGAGGCTTAACTCCAAATATGTGATGTTCTGGAGACATTTGAAAGCACTTCTCTCTCTGCCCCCGAGAACTTTAAATTACCTTTGCTCTGAAGAAGATTACACCAAGGAGGTACTGGAATATTTTATGTTCACTTCCATTTTGCATGAAAGAACAATTTTGGCACTAAAGGAATGGAATAATAGAACTGTCATAATTGAGATGTTCCTAGGATTACCTACATCTCACGTGATAAGGTTGGATGTGTGTTGGTTGCTTTCAGTCACCAGCTCCTACTTCAGAACCTCAGTAAGGAATAGATTATGTTGACTCTGTAACTGTAAGCTGGAGTGCTGCCTGGTGTATAGGGATCTGCTTTCCTTCCCTGCTACTCTGAGAAACATCGAGGGCTGGGAGCAGACTTGCTTATAAGGAACTCATTCTGAATCAAAAATTAAAAAACTGGAGTCTTAAGATAATGGCCTCTATAAAATCCTCCCCAATCCTGAGCAGTAATCAGAAAGCATCCTGATGAAAGAATAATTAAGTGAATGAAGTTGTGGGGCACAAGCACTGTCGTTCGCCTCTTTTAGATTCTGAATGTGATGGTTCACTCCTTTCTTTGTAAGGAAAAAACCCCATGAAACGGCCTTGTGCATTAGGTCGAAGAATATAATTCAGATCTGTACATCAAAAGCTGAGACCTCCTGCTTAAAAGTTTGAGAAGATTACTTCATCAAAGGAAGAACAGATCGATTCTTGAGACGTGTGAATCCCTGTTTTGAGGCACAAAGGTGAAACGCTTCGTGCTTCACAAGGACCTGTGAGGTGATGGGAGATGGTGAATGAGTGTTTTTGCTTTGGATTCTTTTGTTTCTTCCTGTGAGGTGAAGAATTTATAATTTAATGGAAAAGTCAAGTTTTTTAATGGGTTAAACCACCTTATCAGCTGGGACAGAATATGAAATTTAGGGAAACAAATGTGCAAAGTTGGAACCTCAAGTGTAGAAAAGCAGATAATTTAATCAAATACATTAACTGTCAGAGGGAGTTAAAATTCATCCCGGATTTTTTTTTTCTGATAGCAGGGGTTCTGGGCCATGTTTCTGAAACAGAGGTTTGAGGTAACAAAGGAAGTAGAAGTACGAGTATCTCTAGCCCTGAGAGTGGGGAGAAAGGATGAAGTATGGGGATGCTCTTACCTGAAAGAGAGGGCAAGAGGGTGATGTATTCCTTGATACTGTAGGGCTGAAATAACTGAGAAAAATCTGCTTGTTGGGAGGTGTAAGAGTCTGTGCTTTCTGCACCCTGACCTTCCATTGTCCCTTGCAGAGCGTTTGAAAGGGTTGTGTAGTTCCCTTGATCTATTTAAGAGAAAGAAACTGTGTCAAATCTCTTCATTCCCTAGCCAGCTGTCTTTCGGATCACATCTATATTATGGTAAGATAGTACGACATAAGATGAAGTGGCTAATGTTTAATTTAATTAATACTGTCTTAAACACTAATGTGTGTTCTACTTGGATAAGGACAGTTCTGTTTGCCGTAACTTAACCATAAGCAACTCGCAATCCTTCGGACGTAACAGCTCCTGTACACAGTAGGCGTTAGGTAACTTGTAGCAGTGTTATTTAAAATGATTAATGCTTTCCTTTTGACTTGTCTTGCTCAATTAAACAAAGTCTTGAAGTGTGTATTTGCCATTAATTCCATATGGTGCAACAGAGAAATTTAGTGGCAAAGAAGCTCAGAAGACTTTTGTGAGGGGAGGCCACTTTTCTCTGAAGAGCATTAGCATTTGGGAGCCATGATGTCCACCAGCAGAAGTTCTGCCTGTGGGAGCTCTGACATTTACAGAAGATTTAAAATTTTAGTTTGATTGCTCAAGTTATTTTTTAGAACTTCTTAACAAAACCTTAAAACCATTAAAATAATCTAAAGAGGTAGGCATTGGATTCCAGTTTTGTGGTGGTGGTTTTTAAATGCGCAGTCATTATGATAAGGAAAAATAAAAACAACTGCAGAAAGGCAAAACTTGGGCATATAACCCTCAAATTCTTGTTTATGCTCACACAATACTACTGTGCTTTATGGAATAGTGTGAATATTGAGGCTGGCAGGAGCCGCTGAGGGAGCCCTGCACAGTCATTGCTGTTTGCTTTGGTCTCCTCTGCACGTGGATAATCCTGAATATTGACTCGCTGCCTGGGAGATCAGTGCCTCTGCTTTCTGCACAGGGTGAGACGTTTGTTCTCTGCTACTCTTCAGCTAAGAATATTTACTAAAGCCATCCCTATTTATGTAGAGGTGATAGGAGACTCGTTAAACTGGTGAGTGCATGCATCAGAGGAATAGATGTAAATAGATTTAGTAACTTTAAGCTATGCAAACTTGCATTCCGCTTACTGTGTAGTAAACTGCACCGACTTCTTTTTCTTCCTGAAGTGGGTCTTATTCCCCTCTAGTGACTCTCTTCGAAAATAGGCATCACCTGCCACAGCGCAGAGAAGCGTTAGGAATAAACATATAATATCTACTGATTTTCAAATAAAAGTAATCTATCATCAATATAGCCATACCTGTCAATGCGATCATTTACGTGTCCATGATCAGGAAACGCAGATGGCATCATTCCCTTTAAACAACATGTATCTTGATTACTATTAGTGCCTTGCAGGTCCCATTCTGCCAACTGTTTTGGGGTCCTCAGAGTTCATCTCACCTCACAAAGTTCTCACCTTGTCTTCTCAAGTTCACCTTCATTCCCCATTTACTTTAACGGGAAGAATCAACTCAGGCATGGTTGTATTTTGAAAAACAAACAAAAAAACCTGCTGTGTTTTTTCTGAAGGAGGAAGTCTCTGTTTCACTCCGGGTCAACTTGGCAGCAAGAGGAACCCCTGAAGTGCTGAGGCTGTAGAACAAAGAGGTGGAGTGCTGGAAAATTTAAGCAATTCCTGTCACTACACAGGTTTTCTGCGCCCAAAGTGTGAGGAAGGGATGAAGAGGTATTTATTATTGAAATATACATATATTAAACCCCCAGATTCTTGAACCCAGCAGCAGCCTATCTCCAGCAGATGCAACTCAATGACTTTGTCAAGTTTTGTCTCCTCAAAAAGCTATTTCTGCATGCCGTGGGAGGCCTCAGGAAGGAAAGTAATGAAGCTGTTGTAAATATGTATGCCAAAATGTGAATGTGAATTAAGGTGCGATTGAATAAGTTGTTTTTTCTAAATCAATAATGCACAGACATGCTTACTTGTCGGCCACTTTCTGTTTGCACTGTACACACCAAAGCAAAAACTAACAGCCCCAAACCAAACAAGAATCCAAACAGAAAGCTGTCTGCGTGTGGTGCTGAGACAGAACTTGCGCATGGTAAAAAATAAATAATGAAGGTTTCCACAGCAACCTAAGTTCTGTAGTGCAAATTGATGACTTTTGCTCTGTTTTATTATATAATGATAGAACAGATATTCTATAAAAAGCGTGGGGTACAACTGAAGTTACAAGTTTAGAGTGATCCTAAAACTTTACATCAAGTCATTTATTTACAAAGGTTTCTGTACGAAAAGTGTTGGTCTCTGCCTTTGGCTTTGGGAAGGCCCTGACCAAAGAGAAATCACTAGTTTCACAGAATATTTGCAGGGATTCGAACTTCAGTTACAGCTGAAGTTTTGAATTACACATTTCAGCTCTTAGTTTGCAGCGGGGAATTAAAATTTATGGGAAGAGTAGAAATGAACGATCAACTCAAAGATGAAATCCAACACCTGTTTCACATTGTGGGTAGCTCTTGTGCAGCCCGTACGAAGTTTGCCAGCTCCTTAGGAGCTGTGGAAAGTAATGAAATAAAATTAAATCACAGTATGAGGCAAATTTTGATCTGACTGACGATGCCAGCAGTGAGAGGGCTGACAGCATTCCCTGATTCTCTTCCTCCTCCGATGCCAAACTGAAATGCTGCCACTGTACGCTTCTAAAATCCGTTTTCTCCCATGTTTGTAGCAGCTAATAACTCGTTAAGCAGTTTAAGTGTGCTCACTTCTAATTTCCACTGTTTGAGATCACTGGAAAAGGTGTCCGTCAAAGCAGTCGGAGCTACAACTCCGCTGTCCCGTTCTGACCCGGGGGTTCCAAGTGGGATCGTCCTCCCTGCGGACACAGCGGGGTTCCCACCACCGGGGATTGCAACGGGGGAACAAGAGGATTTGCTTCCCTTTACCCACCCCGAAGTGGGATTTTTCCGCGTTTGGGGACAGTCCTGGGTTGCGGGGGTTGCCAGGGAGCAGCCGGTGCTGGGACGGGGGTCGCAGGGCGCCCCGTGCGCCCCCGCTCTGCTCTCCGCAAGCAATTTGGGAGTTATTTTTCCTTTTGAAAAGAAAGGAGCCTGGCGCAGCGCAGGCTGCGGATCGCGCGCGGGCGCGGAGGGGCCCGCAGCGCCCGGGGCTGCCTCGATCCGCAGCCGCGTTCCAGCGCCGCTCCTCCGCGCCCGGGGCTGGGGGTGCGGGGCCGCCGGGGCGGGGGCTGCCCCGCGGGCGCGGAGCGATGGGCTATGGGCGCAGGGCGGCCCCGCGGAGCCCCACGCGCCGAGCCGGGGCGCTGCGGGCACAGCGCTGCCTGCCGGGTCTCCCTGGGTCAGGGGCTGCCCCGCGCCCGCGGAGCGCGAGGCGGTGATTGCGGAACCGGGGCTGCCCCGCGGAGTCTACGCGCTGCGGGGCTGGAGCGGAGCCGCCCGCCGGGTCCCACTGGTCGGGGTCTGCGCTGCGGGGGCTCCGCGCGGGGTGCAGGCTCAGGGCTCCCCGCGGGGCCGATGTCCGCACCACGACCGCGCGCGCCTCCACGCGCCGCCGCCCCCGCGCGCGGAGCGGGAGGGGCTGGCTGGGGGGGGGGGGGGGGGAGGGCAGTGCGCGCCGCGCATGCGCGCTGGGCTCAGCGCGAGGCGGGGGGCGCGCGGCAGCTCGAGTCCTTCGGCGGCGGCGGGAGCGGCGGTGGCGGAGGGGGGGGTGCGCCGGGCCGGGGTCCGCAGCCGCGCCGGGAGAGGCGCCGAACGCTCCCCGGGCGCCGAGCGGAGCCGCGGCTGCTGCAGCGCGAGCGGGGGGCGATTTCACCCCCTCTCCCCACCCCCCGGCAGCAGCGAAGGGAGCCGCAGCGCAGCCCCGGCCGGAGCGCGGGGAGGGGGCTGTGGACCGGCGCCCCCGCCGAGGGGGAAAGGGGCGGGGGGGGGGGGGGGGAGGAGAAACCGCCCCCGCTCCATGAGCGGCGCCCGCCCGCCTCGCTGCGCCCAGGGGAGCCACGGCCGCGGGCGGCTGCCGCCGCAGCAGCATGTGGAGCCCGACCGAGGAGGAGAAATACGGCGTGGGTAGGTGCTGCTACACCCCCCGGCCCCCGCCGCCCCCTCCCCCGGGGGCTGCTGCCCCCTCCTCCGCCCCGCAGCGCCCCCACATCCTCCCCCGCCACCCCCTCACCGCAACACCTGGACCCGGGCGCCTGCCTTCCCCCAGCCCCCCGTATCCCCTTTCCTTTCCACCGCCTCCTCCCTGCACCCCCCTCCCCCTCCCCCCCGTAGACGCCCCCGACCTCACCACCGCCCCCTCCCCGCAGCGCCCAGACCCGAGGGGCTGCTCCCCACACCCCCCGCTGCCTCCTCCATCCCCCCCTCTCGGCAGCACCTGCACCTGGGAGGCCACCTCCTCCCCGCAACACCTGGATCCGGGCGGCTGCCCCCTCCCCCCCCATACCTCTCTCCCACCGCCCCCTCCCCGCAGCACCCGGACCCGGACGGCTGCCCTCCCCGTCCCTCCCCGCAGCACCCGGACCCGGACGGCTGCCCCCCCCGTCCCTCCCCGCAGCACCCGGACCCCAGGGCTGCTCCCCGTACTCCTCCATCTCCCCCTTCATCCCCCCCCGCCCCCCCCTCCCCGCAGCGCCCAGACCCGGGGCAGCCCCGACGCCCCCCCCCCCCCACCCGGGCCGTGGTCTCAGCCCCTCCCGCGCCCCGCAGGTGCGGTCGGGGATGTGGGATCGCGCCCCCCGCCCCGGCCCTGCCTGCCCTCCCGCTGCCGTTGTCACCCGAGTTTTTTTTCCGCGGGGAAGCAAAAAAAGTGGAGTTTGGGGTCCGGATGGCACAAATAATCAGCAAAACGAGTCGCTGAGCCCTTAATCTACTTAAGCGTGCGATTCCTTTTTTTCTCCCGGTTTTAATCCGTGGTTTGCGGTGATCTTGTTTATGTGGAGCGGAGGGAAAGGCAGCGCGTTCGGCGCCGTGGCGTTAGGGGGCGCGGTGAGGCGGGGGGGGGGACAGGGACAGGGACCCCCTCCCGGGGAGGGGGGGGCGCCGCACGGGGATGAGCAGGGTGCGAGGGACAAGAACTCCCCGGGCGGGGGCTCTGCGCGGGGTGCGGGGACATCCCGCCTCGAGGGGGCTCTGCGCGGTGTTGCGCGGGGTGCGGGGAATAGGGACCCCCCCCCCCCCTCCCCCCCCCAGGGCAAAGGAGGGGTCTCTCTGGCTGTGATGCCTCGGGGCTGTGCGGGGGCTCTGCTGTGCGGTGACGCTTCGGATGCAGTGGTCAGGGACCCCCCCCGCCGGAGCAGGGCGTGCGGGGGCTGCCCGGTGATGCTCGGGATGCGGTGGATGCGGACCCCCCCGGAGCGAGGCGCTGCGGGGGCTCTGCCAGTGGTGGCCCGGGGCTGCGCGGGGTGCGGGGGCTTTGTGGGCCGGGGGGGCTCTGCGTGGTGATGCGTGGCCTGGGGGGAATGGGGACCCCCTAGGGCGGCGGGCTCTGAGCTGGGGGGGCTCTGCGGGCGGTGGCTCAGGCTGCCCGGTGCACAGGATCAGCGCCCCGCGTCCCCCCCGCTGTGGGAGCTCCGAGCCCCCTGGCTCCGCTGTGCCAGGGCATCGCTGGGGCTGGGGGTGCGATTTAGTGCGCAGTCATTTCCCATCAGAGCAGAAATGCTGTGCCTGATGGGAGGGAGGCAGACTTTGACTTCACTTCTCTTTATTTTGCTTTAACGGTTTCTTTTAGAACTATTTTTGAAACCTATTGATACTTATTATAATAAAAGTAGGTGTTCTGCCCTGATTACCTCCCTAAATGCTTCATTAAATTTATAGTTCTCAATTGTTGATATTGATTTTTAAGTCCCACGGACTGTAGTGATGATCAACTTCTGCAAATAATTAAAAAATATCAACAGTGCTCGCTGCAGAATTCTGTTACTGTGCCCTGTTATGGTGGGATTTTGACTGTTGTCTCGCGAGCAATTAAAAGTCTAATATTTACAGCACATTTTGACCGTGTGGTTTTCAAACATCGAAATGTACTGGTACTTCTTGTTAATTTTTCATCTTGTGCAACAGATATTTTTCTGAGTACATTCCATGTTTTTTCCTCATGGAGAGAAGAAGCAAGGGAGGAATTTTTGTTTTTAAAAAAAGATCAAATCCAGTGTGCTGGATGAGAACCTGGAAGTGCAGGGCACTATACACAGGTGGCATAAATAAGACAGTTGTTACCCACATTGCTGTGTTGGCTGTATACGAAGTAACGAGCTTTGTTACTTCACTGACATATCCAGGTGTCTCTGGACTCTCTCATACCATCCCTGCTGGTGAAAGACCCCCTCTGTTGTCCCAGCGCTGAACTTGCTGGTGTGATCGTAAGAGGTGCTTCAGAAAAAGCTCCTTTTCCAAGTGTGGGTGGTTTTCCCCTGTTCTGTCGCTGTAGCCGTTTCTCCTTGCAGGGTTTCATATCCAGAGCTGTGTTTGTTTGCGTTAGGCCCGTGTTCTCAAATACGCACGGTTGCTGCCTTAATGGAAAAGTAGGTGAACTATTTTTTTTAACAGAGATGTATGGGAGGAAAAGAAAGGAAATCTCCATTCAGGTTGTAAACAAGTTGGGAAGAGGCATCCAGAAGAGCGAGCAGTGAATGGAAACAAGCGTTACGTCAATGAATAGGCTGTAGTCTTCAGAATATTCCTGGGATGCTGTTTTCCTTCTTCAGACAGCACGTGTAGGGAGGTCTGAGCTAATGGCTCAGTCTTAAGAGTTTTGGTCATCTCTAGGCAAGTTTGGTTTTATTCTCGGGTCACTTTAATTACCTTGTCTGTAACTGAAATTGGTTGGTAATTCTCCGGAGAGGGAGGATAGGTGAAAAATACTGCTGGTGTCTGGAGTTTAGGCACTACGAGTGGGGAGAGTGGTACTTGTTTTTCAGAAGTGGATCTGTCATTGCTTGCTGGAGAGCTCCTTTTTGTGCATTTTGAATAAACCAGTCTACGTAAGGTGTAGACCTCAAGTTTTGTTTGTTAGGAGGTGCACTAGCAAAATAATAATAAAAAAAAGATAAAAATTGGATAACTTGGGGGGGGGGCACGGAAATGATCCTGATTTCACAAATAAAACAGTATGTGCAAAATACTTTTCTTGGCATGAGTTGCTGGGACGAGTTTATGCCTTGGGCTTTAGTAATTTGTTTTTATTCCAACTGCTGCCTGTTGAAAAAAAGCTCTCTGTACTTTCTCCGTGCTCTTGTTAAACCATGGGGTGTTTTTGCTGTGCTTTGGGTTAAGGCAGTAGACCAGGTTCCTGTCGGTGTAAGATGGGTGGGGAAAAACTCGGTTCTTTCTGCCACTGGAATATCAGAAGGAGCTTTCAGGAAAATAGGAAGGTGGTGCCTGTGCATCCCTGTTCCTTGTGCCCAGGGAAGCGGAAGTATCGCACAAAGCAGTAATTCTGATACTGTTGTCTTTCAAGAAAGTACCTTGTGATCTGTGTGGTCTTCTTGGAGACAGCTGGCCTTGGATGAGAATTTGTAGAGGTTGTTCCTTCAGAAAGGTGCCCCGTTCCCTCTATGGGCATAGAAGGGCTTTGGCTTTTAAGGAGTCCAGGCAAAACCACGTCTTGCACGCTTGCTGGAGCTCCTTTGCGGCTACACGGACTGCAAGTCCTCTCCTTAAATTGGCTGACGTGGGTGTCAGCAGCTCCTGGTGGTTCTGAAGTTCTCTTTGCCTGCCCAGCTGCCGTGAAAAGAAGTTTTCAGTGCTTACAGTTGCGGAACGCTCCTGTGTGGGAACGCTATTCACTGTGTTCCTCTGCAAAAAAAAGATACTGAAAGACTGCTCTGGGTATTTCTAAATAAATAATTGAGTTAAAACTCACCTGACAACACTGAAGTTCTTCCTTCATTGTGTTTCCCAGCTACCAGCTGGTACCCGTTGTGGATAATTCCCTCCTGTTAGGAAATACTGATGTTTGCTGCCTTCACTCCCAACTGCTGGTTTAAAAGTTCAGCCCTGCTGCTGCAGGGTGAAGGGTTCTTCCACAGGTGCTTACGATAACCAGTTATGAAAACACTTAGTGAGGTTTCCAAACCCATTATTGAGGATAACGAGCTCGCTAGCCCTCTAGTGTTTTAATGTTTTTAAAGCAGTTTCTGTCTCTAAGAAAATATTTATTAAATTGATCTGATTCGTTACATTAGCCTTCTAAAGCAAGGATTAAATAGTAATGAACTAAAAGAAAGCGAAGCAGAGAGAACTCTTTAGTAAATAACAGTTAATTAAAATTTGGAAATGTGTGGGAGCTGATTATGTATTTCATTAGGCCGTTGGTTTCTGCTGCTTCGTTTTTGTGCAGGGAGCATGTTTAGGTGGTTTTCAAGAAGGTGGTTTTGTGTGGTATTTTTTCATGTAGTTAATCCTGTACTTGTACGGCCGACCATATCAAATACCTACGTGTTAAATCATAGAGAAAGGAAAACCTGCCCACGTGAACAGCACCTGCTCTCAGCTTATTCAAAGAATTAGTGTGAAAATGTGTTGGTTTTTTTACCTTGAATTTTTTTATCTTTATTTTCACTGCTTAATGGGTGACAATGAAAACTACATCCCTAAGCACAGATACACGTACCTAATATTTCCTTTGCTCCTGCTTAGAGAGGATGGGACGTCGTAAGATCCTGGTTACAGATCCGTGCTGCAGCTCCTGCTTTCTGATCATTATTTTGATTTTTGGTTTAGGGTTTTTTCCGACGCCATCAATAAACCTAGGCTTGCACCTTTACCAGTTTATATTTGTGTTTGGACAAAAGGGGTTGCAGCGCTCACAAGAAGTCGCCTTCCCTCGCCAGGTCTCCTGGCACAGCGCTCTGTTCCGACCTGTTCGCAGAGAAGGCAGCTGCTGACCGAGGGAGCACTTGGAGTTGATTGATACTGCGGTGTTTCTGTCACTGAGGCAGTTTGTCACAGATTTAAACTGAAAAGTTTCAGAGAGAGAGGAGGAAGTCCATCTTCGTTAAAGTGGGAAGCAGCATCAGTCGTTGCAGCTGGGCTCTGTGTTGTGGGACGCATTATATTTCATGTTCTCGTTGGCGGAAACCATCGTTGTCTGGCAGCAGGAGGGAGGTGAGCAAGGGCCTCTTCAGGGTTGTGGCTTGGAACCAGCGCTGTGTGGAGAGCTGCGTTTCTGTGCCGTGCGGCTTTGCCAGGGGGTGGGAATACCTGGGGACTCTCATTAGTCAGGAAAACTGGGTGATCGGTAGATTGGAGTTAATTTTAGTTCCATTCAATATTATTCCCCTAAGGGCCTTTTTTTTTTTTTTTTTTTTTACCCTTAGGACTTAAAAATGCCCAAAGGAGTTTGTCAGTTGGGTCAGAAAGGAAATGTCTGTGTGTTGTTTGACTGAGTGAGGAATGACTCACACCTTCAGATGTCTCTGGAAAAGAGCGACTCCCAGGATGCACCCGAACAGAGGCTTTCAGTATAGGTGAAAAGTTTAGGGAGGTGTCGTTTAATCCAGTGGGCAACTTCACTTTCAGTCTAAGGTCAGTCTGTGTTTCTGCTGTTGATGAGATAACTTGGAGGTTGAATGTACTGTTTTGTGGGAAGAGATTAATATATTGTGGTTCATTTATCCAGAAGAGACGAGCCAAAAGACATTGTGGTCACTCATGGTAACTGGTCTGCAGAGCTGGGTGAGAATTAGTCTGCAACGTATTACTAGTTCAAGATCATCCAAATACCTGTTGTCCACAAATACATTTACAGTAGAAATTAGCCAAAATTTTCTAAATACAGGAGAAATGAATTTGAGAAACAGTTTTACTGGTTGCTTGTCAAGGGAAGGAATCAGATGTGAATGTTTAGCAGTTTCATGTGTGGTTTGTGTGGGAATGCAGGTGTGATCTCAGAAGTGGTAGTGGGGCAGTATGGGGTTAACTTTGATGCTTGGATGGCTTTGAGAGCAGTTCTCTCCATCTACTCATACTTGCGCTATATTCTGTGGTCAGCGAAGACCTTCAGGGCTTCAGCTGCTTGCCAGTAGGGTGGGGGCAAAAGTGGTTCCTCTCTGACCTCACCCACAGCACAGAATGGGTTTTATATTTAGACTGATTTGATTTCCTAAGGGTGGAAATATTTAAGTGTTCAGGCTTTCTGTCCTGCCCTCCCCTCCTCCAGTAAGGAGCAATGTTTTGTGATGGGAGCTGGCAGTCTGAGCACGCATCTCCTGCAGATACGATGGGAGTGGGTGCCCACGTGGGGAATAAAGAACTTGCTGGAGTTCCTGGGGAGGGTGGTGCGGATCAGCAGCTCCTCACTTGCTGAAAAGAATAGGTGATAGGGTTCTGTCAGGACTCTTCCTGACACAAATTTAGCGTTTGCTTGCTGGAGAACGTGAAGGGGAAGAGTTAATGTGGGGATCGGAGTGACCGTGAGGGTGCCTTGTAGAGAGGAATGCCCAGGGGTGGGACTGAGGACAGTCTGATGGGGCTGGGTTCAGTTTCTTGTGGGACTGTTGGTGAAACAGCGAATGAGAACGGGAATATCCATTGGTAGGGAACTGGGCTTTTCATGTTTATTCATGGCACAAGCTGTTTTGCTTTCTTTTTTAAAGCAGCAGATATTTGATTACAATTAAAAACAAGGTGTATGACAACGTGTGTGGAATGCTCCTCATTCTTGGAAAATGTCGGTAACTTTGGTGTGTTTCTTATTTGCGTGCTTTGGGTTTGAATTGATCGTCAAGCCTTCAGGACAGGAAGGGAGATTCTTCAGAGTGAAGTCAGTGAGGAAATTTGAAGTCTCTTCTCTTTTGGACAACTCAAGCATAGAAGGTCGGTGTGGGGTGATGGTGCAGGCTGTGGTTTGCACTTGTTTGTAGCTTCAAAATCAGTTGCAGTTGACAGAAGTTTTCTCACGGATTGTTTTGAAGTTATGAATCAGCCTTAATATCACTATATTTTACTCTTTACTTTGTTCTGTTAAGCAGAAGCCAACTGAAAGCTAAATGCAACTTTTCCAGGCCAGTTTGGGTATTGGGTTCCAAACAATTTGTAAAGGTAGCAGAAAACCCTTCATAGGAGGATATCACAGACGGTGTGAAATAGTCCCTGTGGGGAGCAATGTATTGTTTCCAGAAACTGGGGCTCGAGCTGGGAGTACAGGAGGAGATGTTTCTATTTCACCCGTCTCTTCCTTTGTAGAGAAAAATACCCATGGAAATGTCTGTGTAAAGTTGCGCGCTTCACCTAGGCAGATGCTCTCATTTATGTAAGTCCATGTGTGTAGGGCTGTGTTGTAAACATGGACAGAGAGCGTGGGTACAAGTGAGAAGGTGTCAGCCAGTGTGGGATAGATAATCCAAAAATATCTGATTTATTGTACAAGAAGGTTATTGAAAACTCTGGTTTGGACTTTGATGTTTCTTGTGTTTTTTCTTTCTCGAGATGCTCATGAGCTGAATGACTGGCAGCTCAATTTTTGATAAACCAAAGAGGCAACAGTCGAGTTTCACTGCATTTAGTGAAGCAGGGTCAACCTTTTTGTGTGATGATCTTGCCCTGATGGCTGCTGTCACCACTGTACGAAAAGGAGCTGCGCGCTGCCTGCGCGCCTGGCCTCGAGTGACCAGGTGAACGCTCTGCGTGTCTGTTTGAAGGCTGTGTTGGCGACCGCTCCTCTGGTGATGCCATGTTAGTGCGGGCAGAGCTGGCCTGGGCGCAGGAAGGCCAGTTCTGGGAGCTGATGTGCCCGCTGGCTGCCCAGCTGAGCATCCGCGTGGCGCGCATGTGCTGCCGCCAGCTCCTCGCTCAGCCATCCGCACGGCGATGTGCAGCTCTGCGTTCTGCCCGCTGGCTGCTCCCTCGCAGTACCTTGGTCGGATGGCAATTATGGACAAAGTTGCATTGCTGTGGGGTTTGTGCTTTTTCTCTGGTTATCTCTGCGGTTCAAGGGTTTTCCCCCAAGGAGGATTGGTTTGGAGGCACTGGTCTTGCAAGAAAAGCTTCTCTTCTCTCTCTGGAGAAGTGGAGGTAGAAAATAGGCTTCTCTCTCCAACTTTCTCCATCACAGCGAGGCCCTAAACTGTGACACTGATCTTGATTTTTAAGTTCTGGGGTGACTCTTATTGCTGCACAAGACAGTCTCTCTCTTTTAATAATGAAAGAAAGTTAATTATTTCAACCTGGATGGAGGATGCAATCAGAGAAGAAAAAGAACTTTCCCAATGTTTCAGATGATGTTGATAGCATTAAATAATGTGTGCTTGCTTAAGTTGAGATACGAGGTAAAAAATTATTTAGGTCTCAAGAAAAAAAAGCATCTTCAGTTATGGCAGAGAAAATATTTCTTTTTTTTTGGTGTTTTACTAGCAAATAGTTTACCAAAAAGGTCAAAGTTCTGTTTTTGTGGATGGAGAGGTTTCTTAGCAGTCTTGGAAGCTGTCATGAGGTGATCCACAAAGAGTTTTTGTGCGGCAGGCAGTATGGGCTAAAATTCAGAGTTTTCAGTTAATAGGCAGGAGCTGCTCCACTGATAAATACGCTTCTCTAGATCTGCCCTGGTCTTCCCTTCCTCCTCCTCATGGGAAATGTGCAGACTGACTGGAATGCCCAGTAACTTCACCGTGTTATGAACTCGTTTAGCAGTCAGATGGGAGGACTGGGGGCGTTGCGGCGCAGTCAGTGTAAGATGGGATGGGATGTGAATCGCTGTGGAATGGTACCTCTGTGGTTGCATGCGTGGTCCTGACCCAGTGGCGCTCTTGTAGCGAACCCTGTACCAGGCTGCGTGCCAGCACGACCAGGACGGGGATGGAAGTCCTCGTTTGGCCCTTTGGGAATCCCTTTGAGGTGTATCTGGAGCACCCGTGTCTCACGGTCCAAGGGCTGAGGTGAGGAGGTGTCAGGAGTCTGTGCGTGATGAGAGAGGAGGGTCCACGAGGTCTGGGGGGTACAACCCTGCAGGAGGGGAGGACAAGAAGGGATGTAGAGTGTGATCAGCCGCTTTCTAGGGAATTATGGTGAAGAGAGAGGACGACGCTCTTCAGAGCTGCACAATGAAAAGAGAAGGAACAGTGGTGGCAAATGACATGGAGGGCCATGGATTTCCCCAGTGCTCACGGGAAAGCGCTGGAGCAGGTGGCCTGGAGAAGTGGTGCAGTGTCCATCGTCCAGGGTATCCCAAGCTTCCCTGGTTTCTTATTTCCTTTCCAACAGTAAAGGCTGGACATTTCTGGCTCACACTTGCAGTCTGTGGAACACAGCAGAGCAGGATGGCTCTGAGTGGCATGGGCAGTGCTTTTGCTGAGTGTTTAAGGTACTGGAAGGAGGGAGATGTGTTTCAGGAACTGGAACAGCCTCCATCTCTGCTTAAAGAGGAGAAGACACTGCTGCTTTTGCTTCCTGTGTAGAGGACACGATGCATGGGTGAAGGACTCGTGTCCTGCTGGAGCTGAGTGACCTGAGAGCTGAGGGAAGGGGATGAGTAACTGGGATTGATGCCTGCAAAACTAGAAGCTCAAAATCAGTTCCTTGATGTAGCCAAGGTAGTGGACAACGCTGCGGGGTTTTGGTCTGTTGCTTCAATTGTCCCTCATGTCCCCAGGATGTGCACCACTATTTTAAATGGCTCATGATTTCTGAGCCTGGTCTCTATTTTTATCTTGGAGGGTAGGGGAAGGGTGCTAGCAATAATTCAGTTTGCGAGTTGAATGATCACCTTTCTTCCCAGGCATCTGTTTCTTTTTTTACAGGAATATTTTCATAGTGGCGCTATGACTCAGTCGAAAGAGGCGGCGTTGCTAGGCAGCACTTGGAGCACTTTGCAGATGCCATGTGATGGCAGTAAGCTGCCTTGTAATAATCCATTGGTGGCAGTATTCCTGGCTGGGCTTCTGTATTGCACAAAGAAAGCAGCATCTCCGACAGGAGCAGATGCTGCCTAGCAACTGCCACTGCTCCCGGTGCAGCCTGAAATACCTTCGCTTAATTGGGGGGTAATTTTGGTAATACACCAAACCTGAGGTGTGACACATTGCTTTGAGTTCTGAAGTATATTTTGCTCCTTCAAGGTTTTGCATGAAAGTTCCTAAAGACCATTAATAAGGTCAAAAAATTCTTTAGCCCTCTTCTAAGTCATGCCTTTTGTTTAATCCCTACTCTTCGATTGTAATGTTTGGATGGCTTTTAATCAGCTTTTGATAATCTTTTTTTTGTGTGTGTGTGTATTACATTAGCGACTGGCAATTCCGATCGGATTAGAGCCCTGTTCTGTCATGCGTTCCGGTGCCCTCTGCAAGGGATGCCCCTCGCTGCAGGGCACCGTGGGGTTTGATTTCATTTTTTTAGGGCGTAATTGGGAACGTCCTCTCCTTCGTACCCGAATTCTTTACGTTGTCCATCTTGCTTAAACAGCAGAATGTTTTGGGAGTGCCAGACCTGCTTTTTGTTCCTTGTTCTCTTTGTAAAGGTACTCGCTGAACGTGGCCTGGACTTGCAAATAAATCTACACCTTGCAAATTAATTTCTGGCAAATAATTGAAACCCTTACCCACAATTAATCATTTAAATACTTGGAAGGTGCACTGCGAAGGTGAAACCGTGCTTGTAGGTATTTGTGGAATAGAATGAAAATGTTTTCGTTTTAATTTCCTTGCGGTTCTGCTCCCTTGTCAAATACCATCAGAGTTTAACTGTGCGATCCGTGAAGCTGCCAGGTTCAATCAACCAGTTTCACAAAAATGTAATCATATTGGCCTTTAATTTTGTTGCAAGAATGGGAAGGGCTTTTTCCTTCAAAAACTATATATTTCAGTCTCTTAAATATTAAACCCACATTTTTGTGTTTGCAAGGGCTCCTCCTGCTTGTTGGAGGCAGGTTTGTGGTTCTGAGAGGCTCAGCGGGGAAGGTGCAGGGGGGTTGGAAAGTATTAATTCTGTGCTGCCCGTGGGCGGGATTGTGCAACGCGGTTGCCTCGCAGAAAGGTAAAGCTCAGTCTTGGCTCTTGGCTGTCTTTTCCACTGCGTGGTAGCTGTGTCGATGTTGGGGTTTTTTTCTTGCACAGTCACATTGCTGCAGCTTAAAGACTTTTCCCTGTCTGCCATGTGTAAGCGCAAAGAATTAACATCTTGGAAAAATAATTATTAAGAAAATGTAGTTCGGAAGATTCTAAACCCATTAGTACTGTGGAATGAAGAACAGAAATTTATTGTGCGCTCTCTTCGTACAATTCCCAGAAAGCCTTGGTGACGCAGGATCTGAGTAACTCCAAACCACTTTCTGTATGGTGCACCGTGAGGTGGGGAGTTCTGGGGTGATGTGGACGCTAAAAGTCGCTGTGGTTCAAAAACATCCGGGTCTGGAGAAGAAAAAGTGTGGAAAGTACTATTAAATACATGTATAAAATTAATACTAATAAAGCTTCAACTTTGTCGAGTCCCAGTCCACAGATGGCTGAAATTGGGGAAAGCTGCATCCGTGCCCTATTCTGATGCCCTTCCTTTGCCTCTCTTTGGGAAAAGGCTTTTATTACATTTAAAACCTCTTAAATTTAGAGCCAGCTTTGGTGCTGCCTGCTGCAGTGACTCTTGTGTTACATGGGGCCTTTATTGTCCATCTTATTTGACTGTTAAAACCAGCTTATACGGTCTGATATCAGACGTTTTTAATAGAGGGAATCGTATGGAAAAGCATTTTAAGGAAAGATACATCCTTGTCATAACATTAATTTATCAGTCTGAAGTAATTACGTTGTTTTTTAAAGATTAATCAATATCAATCAGTCTTGGGCTCAGAGACAGACCATGTTAATTAGTAATAGTGCTAACTGTGAGTGGCTGAATATGAAATTCTTGGTGAGGTCAGTGAAATTTAAGAATTGGGTCCATGCATTTGCCCAAAGTAAACGTGAACGCTAAATCTTTGGCTGTGTGAGTTGAAAATGTGGTTCTGTTTTATAAAGCATAAATTACCCCCTCAGAAAACTTCAGAACTTGGCCGTTTGTAGCACAGAACACGGCTCTGTGTCTGCTCCGTGGGTTATCAATTTGGGGAGTGTGTATATACATATATATAGGGTACGGACCCTATATACAGGGTCTAGAGCAACACAGCTGCAGCTCTGCTTCTCCTGTGCAGTATCCTTGCCCTCCCCTCTGAAAGGAGTTTGCTCGAAGAGACACTGAGGGCATAATTAATGCATAACCCAAATGACTGCAAGCTGAGTGTAGTACAAAGCATTTATAAAAATTAAATGGCAGACTGGAACCTGAAACCCTTATCTGTGTTCTGCTTGTGTCATCGAAAAACATTGCGAGTTGCCAGAATTTTAGTAAGACAGATAATAATAATAATGAGTTGAGAACTGGGAAAGAGTGTCCTAAAGGCCAAGATTTGTCTTTTGAAGCCACGAGTAAACAGGGATGGGTTGAAAGTTTGCATAATCATGATTGTTACGGTTGAAGAAATTTAAGAACTTTTTGTTTATTTTATCGCATTGTGCAGCTAAAACAGACCCAAAGAAACAAGAAAAGGGGCATATTTACATATATATAATGTGGAATGTGTGCTTTTCCCCCAAAGATAACCCATTAAATCTTGGCCTCACCAACGTCTTGGGGTAAAGAAAACAACAATATTGGATGTTTTCTAGCAGTGATGATTTCTATTGTAGAAGAGAAAACATGAGAAATAAATAATAATTCAAAAAAGCTCGACTTCATGGTTAGAGAAATATAATTCAGATTTGGTGAAGGAAAAGGGAACAACGTAAACATGGAAACCCCTTGAACTGATTTTCTTTCTCGGCCGTTATTTGGATAAATGCTTCCAATTCTTGTTGTTGCATCTCAGAAGGTGGGGAGGGAAAGGGCAGGAAAAGGGCTCTGTTCCTGTATGAAAATAAACAAATTACTTATGGGCTGAACTGATGTTTTATATTGCAAATAGAACAGTGTGCAATGTCAAAGTAGTTTTGTAGGCTTTACTACTATGTGTAAAAATAGGTTGAAAAATTAGGGAGTACCTGCAGAAGGTGTGTAACTTTGGCAGTTCATCGTGCCACGGGGTATTTTATGTATATCTAAGAAAAAATGATGTTTTGCGGGAATGAGCAGCTAGATGCCACGTGATCTTCACGTGGATGTCCTGTGCTGGGTGGTGCTCTGGCATTTTCCAGGTCTTACTTCGGCTTTTCCCATGGTTCCTCTACACAAAATGTGCCACGTTTCTATTGCTGTGTCTGTTGTGGAGTTGACATCACCCATTTGAGAAGGAAAATGATCTGTGGAAGCATTGCAACCCGGGTGGGCCTGGGTGGGGAATCTGGGACACAGGAAATAGAATTAGAAGGAAGTTAGAAGTTATGTTTTAAATTGTACGACAGCGAAAACGACACCGACTCTGTTATTTAGGTGCAGCAGAAAGTGCTGATGACCCGTGTGAAATCTGATTTAGTGTTTCTCTAACTGTGGGTTGTACTCTCTACAATACATCATGGTGTTGGGATGATCACAAAGCGGTCGATAGTGAGGGACAACAGCAGCTCAGACTGTGATTCCATCACGGCAACAGTCCAGCCCATTCCCGTCACTGACCGCAGTGAGTGTTTCCCATGTGGTAGCACTGGGGTGCTCTCCCCAGAGTTGGGCGCCCTTGGGGCTAGGGGCTTGCTCATAGACTCATAGAATGGTTTGGGTTGGAAGGGACCTCAAAGCCCATCCACTTGCAACCCCCCCGCCGTCCTTCACACCTTTCACTGGATGAGGTTGCTCAAAGCCCCATCCAACCTGGCCTTGAAAATCTCCAGGGATGGGACATCCATGAGAGTTCTTTCCGAACCGTCATTCCAGTTCCATCTGTTACGCGTTACACCCCCCGATTCCTTCATGCTGTCCAGTACAGCGTGAGCGTGGCTGCCGATGTGAACTTGTTAGTGCCTTTCTCATTAATAAATTACAGGGGTGCGGAGGGAAGGGGTTTTTTTTGCTGTGGCCCACTTTGATCCGGTTCAAGTACCGCAGTGAAGGAACCTTTGACTTGGAAATAATTCATGAAAGTGGCGTGTGGTGCTTTTTCGGAGCATTCCTCTTCGGCAGAATGTTGAGTTTGACTGCTGGCCAAGAGGACGTTTCATGAGGGGGAACTGTGACCTCCTTATAGACCTGAACGATGGCAAGGGGGGTTGGTGTCTGAAAATAGATGTTAAATAGCTCAGCAGTCTGTCTTGGAATTCAAGAGGAAGCGTTCAGATCTGTTGACTGGAGGGTCAAGGCTTTGCTGTGTGCCTGTCTTGATGATGCCTCACTTCTGTATCCTGGTGACCGAGGAGATGACTCTTGTGAGAAGAGATGGAGACTTGATGATTGATGGACAGTTTTTAAGTGATCATATGCTATAAAGAATTTCTCTGTGGGAAGGACCCAAGTGTCAGTTATCGGAGTCCTCCCTGTAAATTATTTTCTCCAGAATGGTTAAATTATTCCCTGTTTGCCATATCCATTTGTGTTCCTGTTTTTCAAATTATACTGCTAAGAAGAACTGTGTACTTCATAAATAAGATTGTGTTGCATAATGCATTCTTAACTTAACAAATGAGTAACATCCGTAACGTTGCAAATAACTTTTGTTGAACAGTTTTGACAAGATCTAGTTTGGTGTATCGGGTCAGTTCATTTGGGTTCTTTAATTTTTCCTGACTCTCATGTAGCGTGGCTCGACATTGAGTGCTCTTGAGATTTGGCTTCTGTTATTTTGAAAAATGCCCGTATTCACAGACCCTATTGATTAGTGAAATTGTCAAACAGAAGAGATTTTCATAATTTATTGATGACGACAGATCTATCGATGGAGGAATTGGATTTCATACGATGGTATTCACAGTGAGGAACAGAAGGTGGATGTTAGTTTGAATGAGAGCTTATTTTCTGATTGAGAATGATCATCCAGATTGTAGCTACAGCTGATGGGATTGGCTCTTTTCTGTTCTGTGATTTTTATTTATTCTTTTTTGACTGAAGTAGACCTAAGAGAAGAGCTTTGGCTATCTTATTAACACAGTACTCTGGATTCTAAAGAGCTGATTAGATATTGATGCAGTAGAGCCCTTATATCAGATTTTCTTTGTTTGGCCAGTAGAATCCATATATAAATGGACCGTCTGCACCTACAAACTGCCAGATCTATGAGAACTACGTCTTGTAAGCCTAAATATATTAAAGTAGTTATTCTTGGCCATATTTTTAAAATCTATTATATCAGAAGTTGGGGAAAAAAAAAAGTACTCTGTTTTCCTGGTACCTTTCCTTTAGCTTTCATTCCAAACTCACTTTTTATTGTTCTGTGATAGGCGAGTATCTGATGACCAAAGAATTAGTAGGCCATGTTATTTTAACGTAGGACTGTAATTTGCAAAACAACTTCAAAATAAATGATGGTTATACCTTCTTGTTTTGGTAAAATTGCCTATTAGAAAACCAAAACATCTTCTGTGTTTAAAGGATGCTGCTGTCTAAAATACTGGGGGGGCAAGAAGAAGCTATAAGCGGTTTGATTGTCACCTCCCAGTGAAACATTTGGCAGTTGGCGGTGTTCCTGCACTTTGGGAGTGGAATTAAGTAGTTTTTCCTTCAGTGGAGATCCATACTTATTACTTTTCACAGGTGAAGAATGAATCCAGAATGCTGACAAGGGTAGTGTTTCTCTTGGTTGCTGTTGTCTGCGTTACTCCAGCCTGGAGCCAGTTGTTGTGTTTTTCCTGTCTCTAATAAGCAAGAATTTCAAACCTTGTTTAGCCACCAGCAGTGATTCCGCGTGGCTGTACGTGGTGAGAGAGCAGGTTAGGTTTGATGGGAACCCCTTGTTTGTTCCTCCCCTGCGTTGAGTCTCACTGTGGAAGAGCAAACATTTAGTGCTGTTTGGTTCTCTTTGGGTTTTGATTCAGATTCTTTCCCCTATTACTCTCCTCTGTGTGGATGTTTGCCTGGTGCAGGTAGTTTGTTCCTTCTTGCCCTTTCCTGTTATGAAATCCAGTTGAAACTCTGTTTTACTTCGGTGAAAGTTTTTTCTGTGCTTTTCTCATTATTTCTCGGAAATTCAAGGTTCAGGAAACACACTTGGTGGCAGATGGTGCAGGTGATAGTCTTGATTTCCGTGGTGTTCTTCCCCTGGGCTGCAGGCTTGCTGGTGAACTGCTTTAGTCATGGGAGATTGGGTCGCTCTGGCATAAAAAGATATTGAAGGAGGAGATGAAATGCATCTCCATCACCTGGGAGCATGTCAACCATAGCTTGAGTGTTTGCATTTAGAGGGGAGCGTTCTCTAAGATTGGAAAAGAGGACGATGCCCACTGGAGGTCACTATTTCAACCATGGAATTCCATTTTTAGCGCTCTAGTCCGTGTGTAGGTGTTGTATAGGGCACACTCTGCATCTGAGCATGTGTTTATTTAGCTCAGGTATTTGAATGAGTTAATTAAATTGGTGCCCAAGTCAGTTTTTAAATGCTGATGAACAGGCGTTTTGGGACTGGAGTTGGGGGCCAATCCTTATTTGCAATTCATCTTTTATTTTGACATATCATGTTTCGTTAACTACCTGTGTCCATGTCTCTACTGGATTTTGATAAAATGGTTAAAGAATATGTCATTATAAACTATGACAATTTTTTAAAAACTATTTTTAAAATTGAGGTTCATTTAGTAATTTTTTGATTGTATTCATATTTTCTGAAATGTTAAGGTGGATTCCTATTTCCCCTGGCTAATGAAAACTAAAGATACCTAGAAAACTACTTAATATACGTCATGTTAGTGCTTATGGAACGTACAGATTCTAACATTTTCTTTATATATCTACTTAAACATAATAATTTGTGGTAATATAAGATTTTTGCAGTGTATTCGTTGGACAGATGGTACCTGAAATGCTTTCAGGTTGGAGGAAAGTAATCCCTGTAGCTGACTTGCCGTTGTAGTCTTTGCAGTTGGGACTGCCTGTCCACTGAGGAGCGGTGCAGTAGAGCAAGAGTTGTGAGGCAAGGAAATCTTTGTGTGCCCCATGAATCAGGGGTTGGTGATTAAAGTGATTACAAGCCTTGCTTAATTCAAAAATCTTTTAAAAAGTACAGCTTTTACGTTGCTGCTGAGCTTTATTTCTGATAAGGGCCGAAATAAAGATATCTCATGAAGGGAAGTTGGCTGGCGGGCGTTCTGGGCAGCTGTGTAATAGCTATTTTTATACAAGGAGTGAGCTGAAGTGCTATGCTGGGAAGAAAAATTCACACAAAGATTCAACCCTCATACGTGTGTCTCTCTTTTTCCCCACCCTCTAGTGATATGCAGCTTCCGAGGAGCTGTGCCGCAAGGCTTGGTCCTGGAACTAGGGGAGACTGTCCAGATCCTAGAGAAATGCGAAGGTAAGCGTGCTGTCCGAGAAGGAATCCCGTTTTCTAGATAAAAAAATACTAGCAGATTTTAATAAGTTTGGAAATCGTGATGCATCAAAGCACTTGAACAAAACCTAATGTGACCCACTTTCCGTAGGGAAGGCTGAGTGCTGCTGGCACTAATCCAGTCTGATAGGGGGTCAGTGGGTTTTAAGTTAACCATCTGTCCAGAAAATCTTGAACCCTGACCTGATTGTTGTGTTGTAGTTGGGTCTTAGAGGGAATGTTCATCACGTACTGTGTAATCAGTGTCTCCTTTTACTATGTTTTCTCGGTGTTACTGTTACGTATTTCAGTTCAGTACATCAGTGGTTATTATTTAGAAACATTTGAACACATGAAAAATTAGTTATGAAATGGGTTAGAAAATCATTTGGGAGCAATACTGGAAAAAATATGAAGAGTGCGGGTTTAGAAGGGATTGCTTTGAGTTTATTGTCATGTGGGGGTTTTGCAGCTAAAGAGAAATGGCTTTGTAAGTGTTACAGTTACAGTTCTGTCCTACGAGGCTGGAGATGTGTCTGTGCGAATAAATTGAATGTCCTAATCCTCTGCGTTGTTCACACGAATAGTGTGAGTGAAGATTTTGTATTTAAAAGCGGACTGATCCTTATCTAACATTCAAGAAAGCCATGTAAAACCCGGCTATAGAGAAGCAGGTTGACAAGATACAGTGCGAGAACATGTTTCACCGTAGTCTGAGGTGAAATAATGTCACCTCAGTCCTGAAGTGTTAAAATGAATTAAAAACCCAGATCCACAAATTTTGAATTCCAAATCAACGTTCCCCAAAGTTGTAGGTTTGTTTTTCATTCAGTTTACGTTCATTTTTTCACCTCCACGGTTAATGTTGCTACACGAACCTTTTGCGTGCTTGTCAGCAGACGGCTGCTCTCCTGCCCAGAGCTGTCTTTCACTACTGAAGCTTTTTCGTCTACTTGGCTATTTTGTTCATTTACTGACTTAACTCTTCATCAAAAAGTGACCTCATACGTGCTGGTTTTCTAGGAAAGACCTACACCTGGAAGAACACTCTGTTGAATGAGAGTTTTGCAGTGAGGTGGTGATGTTTAATCCATGAAGAAGCAGGCTGTAAACATTACATGGAGTGTTATCCCTGCAAATTGTGATTCCTTTTTTTTTTTTTTTAAAAACCCACCTGTAGTGATTTGGGCTAAAGCTGCACTCGCGCACCGAGTGGTGATTGGAGTCATTCCACCACCAGCTCTTGGGACTTAGGAGACGGAGCGAGCTCAGGAAAAATGTATTTACTTTGCCTCATAATATAACTCTGAGGGAAAACAGAGTATATTGCTGAAAGCACGCATGGTGTTTTCAAACCATTTCTGATAATCGAGGAAACTTTCAGTACTCTGGGCAATAAAGGCGCAGTCTCAAAGGAGAAGGTTGCTTCCAGAAAAGCAGGAGGATAATCCGGTGTCTCTTTACAGTGTTACAATAATCAGGCTCTGTGTATTGCCTTCGCCAGTAGTTTTGAGGTGCCTTTACCATGGACTTTACATATATAAAAATGTATATTAGTTTTGATAATAACGTCTGGAACTCCACAATATAAACTCCTCTAAATATTCAGCCAGTCTGTGCTGCAGCTCTTGTATGTGTGAATTATGCAAAAAAAGCACTCTACATGTGCAAAGTAGGTCTTAAAGTAGTAGTTGTTTCAGCATTCTTGTCTCAGTGGTTGTTTAACACAGCCCTCGGTTTGCCTTGCAAATTTGGAAGGAAGCGTACCTCCTCTATTACTTCTGCATTATTTGCTGGGGATGCTTTTGTCCAGGCAGATGGGATAAATTAATGTTAGCACATGCAAATAAGGGTCACCGCTGTGGGAGTGCGGAAGATCCATTGCTGTTTCGGCTTCCCTTCTGAGAATAGAATCACAGAATCATAGAATGTGTTGAGTTGGAAGGGACCTTTACAGGTCATCGAGTTTGTGCGGAATCCTCGACAGTACAGACTTCGCTGTCTGGGTTAAAGGGCTTCACATACCCATAGACCTTCTCGTTGAGGCAAAGAGTGATTTTGGAAACTTGCTGAAGAATTGTTGTTACAAAAGAGCAAGTGGTTTTTTGTAGTGACTGGTGTATAAAGCAGTCACTGTGTTTGGAGGAATTGCATGAAAGAGAAGGAAATTTCCTATATCGTGTTCTTTCAATGGAAACCTTTGGATTCCAGTCCATCTGTGTGCCTGCTGCTCTGTGTGCTTTCATACCAGGCCACAAATATCCAAATCACTGTTTTCTAACCCTGTTTAAATCTGAGAAACTCCGTGCTCTGTCACCACCCACCCCAGTAATTCAATGTGACAGGGTTCAAACCCATGGACTCGGTGTCTGCCTTTCTTCTGATGCTCCCAAAATCTTCATCCCCGTTTCCACCCGATGTTATACTCTCTGTAAAGCCCGTGCTGTCACTGGGGTGGTTTTACAGTTACTGTTTGCACCAAAGGCTCTGAGATCTTCCAGTGGTCTCACTCAAAGGTAACGACTATCCTTCAAGATACCACTGGTACGGATGCTTGTCTTCCACAGTTTTCCCCTCTCTCTTTTCCCCTCTGAGTCCCTCCACCGAGAGAGAATGGCAACAGTAAGTGGTGTTCCCTGCTGCCCGTGCCGGGCACTGGGGAGGTGAAAGGATTTGGCAATATATGCCACCTGCAAATGCTGAAAGAGTTCTCTTTTAAGTGACAACACACGAGCTACTTATTGCTTGAAATACACGTGGACTGCGTGTTTTAAAGAACACCCTATTTTTGAAGTCCTACAGCTATCGCCCTGCCACCAGCAGTAGCTGTGAGTACCTAGTGGCATTCAGAGTAAATTTGAAATGTCCTTCTTGTCCGTCTGTTTTTATTGCTAGGGAGCAGTTTTCTCTCTATTAAAAATGCTACAACTTCAGTGACTTTAATTATTACACTGAGACTCCTACATATTCACTGAAGAAAAGTAACACAAGCTGGTGCCTGAAGCGCCAGTTGAAGACTATTATCTTGGGCAAATTCTGGTATCCACACAAGGATTTGTTTATGTGATTTTAATGTGTGTATGTTCATCACAATATTCTTAAGCCATATATTTAAAGTTTCCCTCTTATTCCAGAGGTGACAGCATGGTTGAGTGAAGGCTTTCCAGTATCTAGGACACTTAAGCAGCAGATACAGCTTGCAAGGAGGGTTTTTTCTAAAACACATATAGAATTCAAAGTGCTTGCGAAGTGCTTTGCCACGCTTCCAAGTTGTACCATACAGATGAGCGAGGAATCGCACTTCAAACTGTCGCCGCCGTGGGAGCAGCTTCCACCTGGAGTTGGGAGCTGTGGCTGACTGGGCTGAATTAACTCACTCCCAGTAATTTGGCTTTGCCCTGGGAAGGATGTCTGCAGTGAGACATCGCTTTTCCTCAGTGCCTTTTCCCCTTTCTTCTCTTCTCCTCTTTGCCTTTTTTCCTTTTCCATCCCTTTTTCTCCATGCCTTTTGTGAACTGTGCAAGTGGAACTGAGGTCTCTTGGACCCACACAGCTGCTGTGGAAGATCTTGCCTGACTTTTTGGAGCACAGGAATGGCTTCTTGATGGCCCTCTGCTTGGCTAACACCAAGATAAAACGTGTTCCCTCTCTTCTGCTTTTGTTTTGGCATCTCACTGACAGCGTTATTAGCATATTCCTGCGGTTCTGCTGGCGTGAGGCTGCCCCGGCGTTGGCAGGCTGGGCTGGGTATTCATCTGCTGCTCGTCCTGTCCTGGCAGCTCGGAGCATCAGGCTCAGAACAGAGTGGTCTTGGCATTGAGTGCTTTCGGCATCAAGAAGAAGGTTTGCTAAGCGCTCTTCTGGGTCACTGAGTACCTTCAGCTCTGCACAAGGATACTCTGCAAGCAGCTTAGATGCAGATGCACAGGTAAAAGGAGTTGGTTATTGGCTGGCGTTGGCAAAAGGTAGCTTTCCTCCAGATTTGAGGGTCACTCGCAGTGGTGCAAAAACGACTTACAGGACAAAAATTGCAGGACAAAGAAGGGTCAAGTTCTTCTAGCAGATTCCAGTAGCAGTGCTTTCTTAAAGAGCATGGTTTAGCTTTAGGACATGCCATAAATACTTTTGAATTATAAATAATTTTCAGAATTCTGTTTGTCAAGAAATTATATGTGGAATTTGGTTTTTCCTAGTCTGCAGCTAATGCTGCTTTAGTCAACCCAGATATTTGAGCTTTATTTTTCTGAAAAGCAGATCAATACCTTTCAATTAGGACCCTTTTGTTTTTCTGCTACTGAGTGCTCAAAAGGGACGAGCTCTCTCCGTGCGACAGACCTCTTGTTGATTAAATGGAAAGCTGAAAAGGGTCGCGAGGCGGATTTCGGGAAGAATATCCTGTTTTGTTCAAGACACTTTCAAGTAAAGATCAAAAAACTTTGGTAGCTCTTCTAATGGCGCAGACTGAGCTGGAGCAGTGCAGGCCTGCGCAGCTCCTGCTGCAATTTTGGTGTTGCTGAGACTTCTGAATGTGGTGCATCTTTGGGAAGACTGCTTTTCAATCTTTAAAAGCATGCGGCTTTGTAATAGGGCTTCAAGCTTCCCGTGCTGTGCGTTTCCATGCGCACGGGCAGTTGGAGTTGAAAGATAGTTAAGCATTTTTTATGCTCTGTGATGTTGGTAAAGTTCAGAAGAGCTAAGCAGGAAGCCTCGTGCTTGGAGGTGAACAAGTCCTAGAAGCAAGGAGAAGGACCAGGAGGGCTTTCGATTGGATATTAGGGAATATTTCTTTACCAGAAGAGTGGTGAAGCCCCAGCAGAGGCGTCCAGGGCAGGGGGGGAGTCTCCACCCCTGGAGGGAGGGCGTCACAAAGCGCGTGGCCGTGGCCCTTCAGGACATGGTTTATTGGGCACAGTGGGGCTGGGCTGACGTTGGATTGGATGGGCTGAGAGGTCTTTTCCAACCTCAACAATTCTGTGATTCTGACAGAGATATGTTGTTACATATTGCCAAGCCGTTTAGATTTCTGACTGGCCTGTGAATACGTGTACAGACAACGCATTTGGGAAAAAACGTTATGAGCAAGTGTTGGTCTTAATGTGCAGGATTAACAGGCATAATTAATTAATTGAAATAAATGTTCTTTAAAATGTACGATTAGATCAGTATTAATCTGTATAAGACTAATTCCAGAATAGAAGTTTAGTTCATCTCAGTGAATAATGTGATGCAGATGAGGTTTTCCAAATCTGTTTTTAATAAAAAGGGTTGTACCTTTTTTCTTGGCTTTTACTTTGAGATACAGAATGAGTTTTTTGTGGTCTTCAATGTAAGCAGATGAGGAATTACATTTTAGAATTTAGTGCTTTCAGGTTCTGGTGAGCTCCTCTTTCTACTGTACCTTGCTTGCGTGGAGCTGGAGAGACTATGAAACAGAGAAGGATGATTCTCAAAATATTATACCACACTGAAAAAGAAATGAGAAAAGAAGGGAAAACTTAAATCTGGAGAGTCCAATCTACCAGATTAAAGGAAAATACACCACTTTTCAGGTGTATACAAGTACTTACAAAAGGCAAGTCAATACAAGTTTTCCATGTTCTCCAAAGGAAAAAGATCCTGGATTCAAACAGCAG
Source organism: Neomorphus geoffroyi (assembly GCA_033558235.1). Classification (NCBI taxonomy): domain Eukaryota; kingdom Metazoa; phylum Chordata; class Aves; order Cuculiformes; family Neomorphidae; genus Neomorphus; species Neomorphus geoffroyi. The sequence goes on from JAUMJM010000050.1 coordinate 13,323,489, forward strand.
CAAAGAAAGTTCAGGTTATAAAGTGCCCACGTGTTGTCAGAGCCACTGACATAGGTTGTCCAGTGAGGATTTGCCATCTCCAATTGACATCACTATTCTAGATTTTCAAGTACTGCACCAAAATGTTACTGTAAAATGCAGTTTTCTTGGCCAGTGTTGTTCTGTGGAAGAAATTTCTTCTGAAAGGACGGTGTGCAACACCACCGTGTTCTGTGCGGAGAAATGAACTGTTTCCTTGCAATACTGTGCAGAAGCTGTACGGATCATTTTCCACAGGCAAGGAGTGCTGTGGTATTCAGCCCTGATAATAAATTATTGGACACTGTTAAAAAGCAGGCTGCACATGTGTGAGGAGAGGTTTAGCGACATTGCTTGGATGAACTGGGTGATTTCTCAGGGGCCCTTCTCTTCCTGGTTTTTACAACTCTGGAAACACCTTTTAAGCTTTGAAGATCTGTTTTGGGATTAAGAACAGGAAACTCGGAAATAAGGTAGTTTTTTGGGAAATGTGTTTCATCCTCTGCCCTGCACATATCATCAATAGACACCAGCTTTGTTGGATTTTGTTCTAACTCTTACTGTTCTGTCGGCAAACTTAGAAAAATCCAATTTATTCCATAATTACTGAGAAGTTTGCTGTTCTGTTTGTCTTAAAGCTTAAAATGTAAGTTTATTTCTAAGGTACAGAGTCTATGAATATAGAAGTTCACAGCATGCTGTGTTTAACATTGGTAACAATGAATCACAGGATAAATGCCTTTATTTTTTTCTGTGACCTTAAAAATATGTAGCATCTGTTAGGCAGAAGCAAGTGTTACAGGCACGGTTGTGTGGGGTTTTAGAAATTACTCATTTTGAGGATTTGTATGTGTTGTTTGTGCCTATATGTTTATATTTATATGATTGCCACAAAGTCTGACCAACTAAGAAATAAATTGAAAACAAAATTTAATTATTTTTTTTAATATAAACAATCTCGTGGGAAGGTAAATCTTTGTATTATGTCCTGTCTTCATGAGAAATTTGTGTAAGAAAGATGCATTTTAATTTTTTCCATACTAAGATTTGCAAAAGTCTTGAATTCATCAATTATTTTATTTTATATTGGCTCAGATTTACTTCAAAAAAAAAAGTCCTGAAAGACTGGTAGGTTGTCTCTAAAAGAAAACCAAGGCTCTCTTCCTACTTCTGAGCCTCTAAATGAGACTCGTGTCGTAATTCAGCCAAATATGAAGGCTTTTTTCTGAGAGACACAACACAGTTACTTTGTTCCGTTCTGCTGTTTCCCGTAGCGAATTACTGACACGTTTTCCTGGTGCTCCTTTAAATGCTGCAAATACGAAATTGAATCTGTCCTGTGGAGGAAAAAAATGGAAACTAGGAAGTTGCTTGAAAAATGAGGAGTTTTTATGGAAAGTGGATTTAGATTGTGTGAAACTGTTGGGTTTGGGCAAGGTTGGGTTGTTGCCCACCTGATGTCTGTGGGAGACGCGAGAGCGACGTGCGGGCAGCTGAGCTCGCTGCTTGGGTGGTGGCTGGGGCTGCCCAACTTTGCCCACCGGTTTCTGGTGTCTGAGGATGGCCGGGTCTCCAGGGAGCTCACACCCTGGCACTGCTCACAGCCCGTGCTCCCGTGGGCTGTGCCGGGCTCAGGTCTTCGCGTGGAGCTTTCAGTTCTGGGGCTGAAGCACCAGACCCAGATCTGAAGGGCGCAGAACATTTTTCACGAGAATTCCAGGTGGGTTTGCGTGACTTACGGCAGTGGAAGAGCAGCTCATCTGTCGCGTCGCCCGTCGTGTTTTCCCTTTCCATTGTTACTCTGCGTTGTGTTTTCACCACTTGTTTTCTTGATGAATCTTGCGTGGAGCGACATTATTTCACCTGTGTAAAACAGGAGTAATTGCATTCTTCTGTTTAGCTTGTAGTGTTGGCAACTTTGGCTTTTGCTCCTGATTTATTGTCCTGTCGGGGGCCGTTATCTGATGGGAGCTACAAGGATAATAATTGGGTTTGTGAAATTAGATCCTGAAGCCTGTTCTCTCGTCTCGCAGACATTCATAAAACCAGACACGTGCAAAGGATTTACGTTAGTTTAAACAATATCAGAAATGAACGACCCTGGCTTTTCCTGTCTTTTAAAGACAGGGGTTTGAGGTCTGGAGATTTTAAGATGAACACAACAAAGAGACTTGTGTACCAGCACGTAAGGAAGGGGGTCAGTGCGGATCCTTGCATGCGCGCTGGAAGCACCTTTGCCAAGGAGGCTGCTGATTGTGAGTGCAGTGGCTAAAACTAAGCTGCTTTTGTTCCTGGTGGGAATAAACAGGAGGATTCCAGATTCTTAATTGCAGAGCAAAAAGAATTAAAACAAAACAACCCAAACCAAAAAAACACACCTTGAAAAAAATGACCTATGTGAGGCACAGCAGGTTGTTGAGGTGGTGTCAGTAACTGCGTAGTTTTCAGTGTCAAGCAATGACACAAACGAGTGTAATGTGTCTTATCTTGTTCTAGGCTGGTACAGGGGTGTTTCCATTAAGAAGCCGAACGTGAAGGTAAGTGTGATGACATCTTTTAATTTGGCAGGAGATGATATCTACCTTGTTGTTGTAACCCTGTACATTTTTAGTTTTCCTTACCAGTAGGACTTTAACTTTTTTTTTTCCTGTGGGAGGATTGGATTTATTTTCTAAATTGAGAGAATAATGCTCATCGGTCACCAGAAGGATCAGACACCTTCCTGATGCGATCTTTCCTTGATCCTCTCCACCCTGCTCCCCTAAGAAAAGCACAGATGGGTGATCTTGCACTGCTTAAGTCAAGATTTTTAAAGCACACATTTAACAATTTGCATCGTTAATCTAGGACAACTTTGAAAAAAATCTGATGAAAAACTGTTACAAGTTTGTTCTCTTCAGATTTGTACCGCTTAAGCATTTGATTATTTTCCAGCCGTATCCCTGTTTTGCTCTTGGAGAACTTTTTTGACTTTCTGATACAAATCTTCTGTGAGTGCATATAGATTTTTGTAAATTTATGTATCCAAACATGGAAGTGGCTGCTTCTGTGTAAGCATCACTTTGTTCCTTTTTTGGTTTAGATATAGCTTGTATTTAAAAAGAAGAGAGTACCTTATTCTTCATGTTTACCTGTATTATGGAATATAATATTACCTGTATTATCTTTTCCTGACTACAATACTTTTTAATGAAAAAGCCTACATTCATTGTGTGTGCTGGTACATCTTCTGCTTGTTCACTTTGGATTGGAGAGCCCTTCAACCCTTCCTTGGTTTCTTAGGTAATGAGCACAGATTCACAGAAATAAACAAATTAATTGGAAGTGAACCAAGCAAGAAACTGAAGTAGCATTTCTTCCTTTTCCGGATGTTTGTGTGGCTGAAAATACACACTTTTCTTCCTGATGAAGCCATTTCTGTTAGATTTATCTTGTTTACCTTCTGCAGTTTGTGTCTTGCCTAGGAAAAGAAAGGAATTTTTCTTAGCGTTTTGGATCATCTTTGCTTAGAATTCCTTTCAACCTCCCCATGAAAATTTTTCATCCTAAATTGTACTGGTTTAAAGTTTTAAAAATTGGGAGCACAAGCTTGATTACTGCTATTTGAACGTGAAGATTGCAGATGCTGGTTCCGCGTTCCCCACGGAAGGGCAGGCTTATGTCGTTCTTAGGGACCGACCGTGGTTTTTACAGCCAATGGACCACGCTGAAAGGTTTGGCTTGAATTACCTCTTTGCTCCATGTCCCGTCACACAAGCGCACAGACCGCGCTTGGTCCTAGTCGGCTTACCTGTGATTTTTACACCAGAGTGTACTTCCCGTACAACAGTGCTTCAGGAGATTTTGGGAATGAAAAGTACTCAGCTTGAGTCTTTCTGTGATATTTTTATTGACTAGACTTGTAAAACTTCCTTATTAACAAATGGATCTTCCGAGGTGGAGGCTCGATTCGGTGTGCTGCCTTGTTCCAGGGCAGATTAAAGTGATCCATTGTGAGTAATTTGAATGTTGACTTTTGACTGTGGTTGCTGCTTTGGCACTGCGTTCAAATTGTGTTGGGTTTTTTTAACAGCTGTATTGGCAATTATTTATAAAAAAGACTTTTTTTCCTGCAGGGCATTTTTCCTGCAAACTATATTCACTTGAAAAAGGCAATCGTCAGTAACAGAGGGTGAGTATTTTTCCTTCTCTTCAAGAAGCTGCAGTGTTTCTTGTCTAGAAGGGAATAGTTATTAAAATTTATAGAGTGGTTTTAGTTCATTATATTTTTTGTTGCATATTAGAGTTTGAAAATTAAATGCAATTCTGCAGAGCTTTGGGTGGGTTTGGGTTTTAGTACAGCAAGAATCAGTCCTGGTGGTTACTCCTGTTCATAAAATTGTGACTCCAGAGGTGTGATCTGAAACACGGAACAGCATTCAACACAAAGGGCGAATCAAGGCACTGATGGCTCAGATAATATAATTGCACCACAATACATCCATTAGTTACCACATTCTTGCATTTCAGTGTGATGAGAGAAGAGAGGATGATGTTTCTTCTTTAATGGGTACGGAGGATTTTGACCACGATGGGACAAGTGCAGTTCTTTTGATTTAGAGGATAATTCATTCGGGTTTCACACTCCATATTGAAAAAGGCTTCTGGATAGGAAAGGTTAATAGATGGTGAATGTTCTCTGTAGTTGAGGATATCAGATAACATTAATAGGATGGAAAAAAAGCTTGGGCTGGCTTAGAGAGAGGGGACACAAACTGTGAAGGACTCCACTTTAAAGGCAAGTTAATTTAACATGCTGTAATCGTGAGAAGTGTTCTCATTGACCTTGATAAGAATAAAATTATATATTTTGAACAGATAACTAGATAATACTTCATATAAGCTGATTCTCGTGGAACATAGTGGAGGAACAGTTGGTGTGGCTCCGGGGTTCGTTCAGTGTTAAAACAGACAAACCGTTGATCTTAAGATATTTTCCTTAATGTTGAACAAATTCAAACAAATTCAAGTTCTAACACTTTCCAAATTACTGCGTTGACATTTCTTTCTACCTTTTCCTAATTTTTTCCCCTCTTCTTGTGTAGGCAATATGAAACAGTTGTTCCGCTTGAAGATTCCGTTGTGACTGAAGTCACAGCAACGCTGCAGGAATGGGCCGTGCTCTGGAAACAGCTGTATGTGGTAAGAACGGTGCTGCTCTTGTACTTTGTTGCTCAGGTATCTCAGGAGATATGTTGTCTGCATTTCAGTCCGTTAGGAAAAAACCACAATCAATATAAGAATTGTTAGATTCGTTATATCCAGTGGGGGGTTTGCTCTCTGCAGAGTCACTCATCATGTGAGGTTCACATGGGCTACATCGGAAATTTTAGAAGTTTTGAAATTCTGCCTTCGCGTCTGAAGCTTCGTTGTTAAAAATCTCCAGTTTTAAAGTGTTCTTAAATATCTAAGAAATAGAACATGTATTTAGTAGCACAAAATGGAAGACTTCTGTAAGTCCCATCAAAGACGGCCAAGAATTACTGAGCACGATCTGCGAGTATTCATGTTAGCATCTAGAGTTTGAGAGAGGAGGAGCTTGGAGGTCTTTTTGTTCCTTCCTGTATTCAAAATAAACGCTCTAAGTGTATTGAATTTTATACATAGCTATTCCATATAATTTTCAGTTGCTGCCACATAACATCACCTTTCTCTGTTTTCATCTTTGTTCTTCGCTTACTTTCTTAGTGGCCACATCCCATGGAACAGCAAATACAAAACTTGCACATTTGAAAGTACTTTTTTTGGTTGTTTTCTTTTTCCTTGCCCTCCTTCTACCTTTTTAGCTTGGTAATCACAAGCCGTAGCGGTAGGATTAGGATCAAGAACTGAAGGGTGGTCCAAGCATGGATTTTCTTACTTGAGAGAAATACCTCTACATAGAGCAGCAGCAGCTGTGTTTCCTCATTTAAACCTCAAGTGACAGTAGTTGGATATCCAGGAAACAGGAGAGGGAAAGATGCAATTAAATGAGTCTCGTGTTCCTCTAGCGTAACCAGCCGTGTTCTGTGCTCCCTTCAAAAAGCAACCAGCTCTCTTCTGAACTTAGTGTTCCTTCTGGTGCTTCCACTTCCTCAGCGGGGATCAGACACCTCTGAAGAAACTTTCTGGGAAAGTGGCATCCTGTCTAATTGGGGAGGAGGCAAGACGCACGTGGACAAACTTTGTTTCCTCACACCCAGTACTCTCTGGTTTTCTGTTTCAAATACTCAGCCTCTCCGGTGTATTTGAATAAAGCGATATTTTTTGTTTCCTTCCTGTAAGATTTTCTGTCTCCCCAGTGTCAGCTGAGGAAGGCAGCAGTAATACTGACAACGGTATTGAATCGGACAAAGGGGAATCGTTCTACCAACAAATGCATTACACTTCCTTGCTACTAATCCATCGCTTTTTTATTGTTAAAACAAGTTTCTTGAGAGGGAGAAAGCTCTAGCTATAAACTTTCACTTAGTGATTCTCTTTCTGGGGCTGTTTCTTATTCTGGCTTATTATACTTACTAGGACGCCGCACGCAACATTATTGATTTCTTAAATAACAGAGGAAAGAATTTACTATTTTCATAGGACTTTGGAAGGAGACATCTCTTCCATGATAAGAAAGTGAGTTGTTTTGTGGTGAGTTTTTCCAGAAACTATTAGAAAAACCCCAACACCCAAACACCCCAAAAAGCAAACCAAAACCCACCCACTACAAAAAACCTAACCCAACCCCAAATATTTTCTAATAAAGAAATAATCAGAGAATTGTTTAAGTTGGAAAGGATCGCTTGAGATCATCTGGCTCAGCTGCCTTCTCAAGTAGAGTCAGTGGGAGTAGGATTTCCAGAACCGCGTCAAGTCAGGTTTTGAGCTTCTTGTGAATGGAAACTGCACAAGTTCCCTGGACAAAACTGTCACTGTTTGACGCCCTTGAGTGTTCCCTTATGTTCAAGACTACTGGCCTAGTACCAGAGCTCTTCTGACATGAAAGAATAATCTATGCCAGTTCGGGGTGGGTAGTAATTTGTCCCATTTAGAAACTGTAGAGCTGAAGCCTGAGGAAGCATACGGAGGTCACGAGTGGATGTGGCAGAGCTGGGGTTAGGATTTTGTAATTGGTGTTCAGGCTGGAAGCTATGCTGTAAGGTCATATCTTAAAATATATTGAGACTAAATGGAAACACTTATTGTTGGATCAGCACCTGCAGAAATCTTTTATTATTCCCAAGATGTGATACAAATAATCCAAGGAATGTAATTCACGTTATTTGTCGCGCTGCTGTGCCTGCTCAGCTTACAGGAGCGGAAGTTCCAATGCTGGCTGTTACTGCGCGTGTTTTCAGCAGGTCAGCACCTATAAATGGTAACAGTTACTCAGTACTATTGCACTGTAAGGCAACTGCCAACCAAAATGTACAAAGGCATCTCCTAACACCTCGGAAGAGGCTGAAATGCTGTTCTTATGCCTTTTTTTTAAATAAAAACCCCTTCTTATTTGAGTTATGGTTTGAAAGATCAAGATTGTTTCAATTAAAAATTCCAAGAAATTGCTCCGGTAATATCACTGAGATTCATTGGCAGCTTTGTATTTGCCTTTTGGTTAAACAAGAGGAACTGGAATGTGATACCCAGGAAGCCTGAAGCGGTTAAAGCGCTGCCTGAAGAGAGATGCTGTGTTGGTCCAGGATAAAATAGCTCAGCTGAGAGAAAACTGGAGGGAGGAGGAGAATGGTGAGAAATGGAAGGGCAAAATGAAGGACAAAATGAAGGACAGCGATAGAAAATCAGTTCGTGTGAAGCATTCCATTTTCTTTGGTTATCACTGACTAAGGAGGGTCTGTACTGTTACTGGGAAGACACTGCGTGGGGAAGCTTGATCAGGTTTGAGTTAGAGCTGTGCAGTAATTTTATAGGTCTGTGAAATATCTATGAGAAAGATCAGCCTGAGTTCACCGGGCTGCGCAGGGCTGTGACATTCTTGTAAGTTTTGCTATCAAGGAGAAACCCAAGTGATGGTCCCGGTGAAATTGGAAGCTGAGACTGTGGAGGAAAAGGCGTTTGTGTGCAATGAGTTCTGGAAGGAAGGGCTGTGCCTAAAATGAGTTTGAAATAGAAAACTTACTGTAATATTGTGTTATGCTCTGGGTAGCTGGATTCTGATATTACAGCCTTTTAAATGCTAACAAAAAATAAGATCTTTGAAAATGCAGGAGGTGTTTCTCAAATTGGAAAGGAATTTAAATAATACTGGTATGGAAACAACCAGAATTTGTTACTTGTATTGTGTGTTTTTCATAGCAGTAATGATAACCTAATTAAAAATTCTCTGCCTATCTGAAAGTCACTTTTTTTGTTGTTACTGAGTAATCAGTAGTAGAACTTTATGATCTAAAAAATATTAAATTTTTATCACTTTGGTGTTGTGGGGACAGACATTTTGATGGGGCCTTTTGCGGTAGGACAAGGAGTGTAAGGGTTTTAAAATAAAGAGGGAAAATTCAGGCAAGATATAAGGAAGAAATTGTTAATATTGAGGGTGGGGAGGCCCTGGCCCAGGGTGCCCAGAGCAGTGGTGGCTGCCCCATCCCTGGAGGTGTTCCAGGCCAGGTTGGATGGGGCTTGGAGCTCCCTGACCCAGTGGGAGGTGTCCCTGCCCATGGCAGGGGGTGGGACTGGGTGGGCTTTGAGGTCCCTTCCAACCCCAACCACTCCATGGAAAGAGCACGTTTCCCCCCGTTTCTGCAGTCCGTGGGCAGATGCCCACGGCGTCCGCACACCGGGAAACAAAGAGCAGTTCTTTGCTTTCTGATCTGCCTGTACCCAGGCTGCCAGGGTGAGCACAGAAACTGTAAGACTGAGGAACTGCTTTCTATCAAAACCTGTCACTGATTTAACCTACTGGGTTTGGATTTTCTTACTTCCACTGCCTTTGCACGGAGTCTTTGGGAGGGAGTTTGAAGTCTGCACTGTGTAAACACTGGGTACTGAGTTCATAACGAGGGCAGAGGTTCCGATAACCACAGCTGCGCAGGTGTGTGTGCGCGTGTACACACACATATTTGTGCACGTTGTTGCTAAGTGCGCGCACCCCGTAACGTGTGGTGGGGTTCTGCCTGGCGCCAGTACTCTACTGCTCTTTAGAGTAATTTGGACAAGGTACCTGTTTCACTCTGTGGGAGGTGTCAGAAATTCAAAAGAAGCTTCAACTTATTCTTTCTCAGTGTTGCAAAGGTTTATAAAGAAAGGCTGCCCGTGCTTCCCCTCCCCAATGTTGTACTTAATATGGAGCGGAAGAGGAAAGGAAAATGAGATGATTATTGGTTCTGGAAAGCTGAGCCTCTACTCGTGACTGCTCCAAAGGGACGAAGAAGAGAGAGCAGAAAAGCAAGAACAAACCCTGGAGAGGCTTCTGCACACAGAGATGGGTTAAGATGCAAAATTACATTTGTTGTGGTGAAGTGTGTGTGTGTGTGTGCACCTCATGCAGCTGCCCAGACCAGTGTGTGCCATCCACTGAGCCAGTAAGGTAAAGAACTTTCTCTCTTACCCTGTGTGTGTTGATAAGATTTGTTATTTTTATACTACTTCTAAATAAAGGACCTGTGGGTTCTCCATGAGCTTTAGTTAATTAGGTCAAACAAGGCTCCCGTGAGTGGTTAAGTCAGCTAAAGAGATCACTGAAACTCACAGCTGGAGCATCGTAGCTATTTTAACAGCAAAAAGAAATCCCTCGGAGTTTAAGATGAGACGTGAGGGCTATTTCTGTTGAATAGCAGATGACTGCAGAGACGGCAAGCGTAATTGCCAAATTTGGAATGTGGTCAGATCAATAAAGGTAATTTGCTACTCATATGCAGAAGGGGAGCAGCTCAGAGTGACTTCTTGTTTACTTTTAGGAGCAAGACTAAATGGTGCTGGGAAGAGAGGGAATTTTTGCCAGCTGAGTCTGAAACAAATTTGCTTTGGGCTCCTTTTAGATTTTCTGAGGATCCTCTCAAGGAAAAAGGACTTGGTGCACTTGTGATCTGAGTGTTTTAGGGTGTCCCTAAAATTGAAGCATTAGTTCAAAACTCATTCTAAAAAAGCCCAGGTGCCATTCAGTGAATCACTAATGTACTTTACTGGTGTAGTGGAATAATTATGAGATTTTTTTTTAATGAGATGCCTCTTGTTTCATATCTGATAAAACATGGATCTGCTGATGCAGAGTGTTATGGAATAAACCAGACAGGTCTGCTTCAGGTCTCTCCTGAAGGAACAGATTTCCTTCAAGTCAAGTCTGAGCATATTTCATCCGTGCTTATCATTCTGTGCAAGCGAGTGTTTGTACTGAGACGCGTACAGAGGAGGTGTTGCACATAGATGTGATCCTCCTTCCTTTTTCCAAAGCATTTTTCAAGGTTACCTGCAAATAGGGAATTCCTTTGGGGTGATCGCTCAGGTATTGTGAAATCTAAAAAGAATCTTAACAGCTCGTCTGGCCAGGGTTGACACTAACAGAGAGACTCAAAATGATCTCTTTATTATCCCCAGTTCTGTGTTCTAGCGTGTGGCAGTACTATGCATAATTTTATATCTTTATATATTTGGAGTGAAGGATGGGTCTTCATGGATTGGCCAGGGTCTTGGATATGAGTTTGAGGCAGCAAATAGTCTTGTTAAGCGCTGTACATAATAAAAGGAAGACTAGAAGTAAATATTTCCACTTTCAGTAGCATCCAGTTATTCAGATTCTCAAAGGGAACAGTGTGGTGGGAAAACATCTGATTGTTTATCAGCCTAATCAGAGGCCTTCAGCAGGTTTGTAATTTGATTACTGGAAAGTACTTGAACATTTTTCTTGATTGAGTTTGTGAAGGTTGTGAATGATTTGGAGAATGCGGAACGATGAGCATGTCAGTGCTGTATGCGCAAGGTGGGTATTTTTATAATTTGGTATATTCAGTCATGGAGGGGGAAGCTGGAGATAAATCATGGAATTGTAGAATAGCCCAGGTCGGAGGGGACCTCAGAAGATCATCTGGTCCAACCTTTTGTGGGAAAGGGAGCCTAGATGAGATTCTTTAGCACCCTGTCCAGTCGCGTCTTGAAAACATCCAGCGATGGGGACTCTGTCCCTGGGGAGGTTGTTCCAGCAAATGATTGTTCTCATTGTAAAAAGTTGCTTTCTTGTTATGAGATGAAACCTCTCCTGGTGCTACTTAGACCCATTCCCCTTGTCTTCTTTATGTGTCTCCTTGTGAAGAGAGAGCCTCCATCCTCTTTGTAGCTGCCCTTTTGGTACTAGAATTCTGTGGTGAAGTCCCTCTGAGCTGCCTTCTCCAGGGAGAAAGGACCGAGATCCTTTTGCCTTTCCTAGGGCAGCTTCTCCAGCCCTTTGATCATCTTCGTGGCCGTTCTTTGGACCTGCTCTAGGTTGTCCTTTTTGAGTTGTGGGCGCCAGAATAGAGACCACGACGTAGGAGTATGGCAGTAATAAGGTTTTGTGCCTAAAATCATCGGTGTTGATACTGCTGCGATCTGTTGTCTTTGGAAAGCTGAGTGTGAGTCCTTCTCATGCTTTGTGAAACTGAGACTTGCATTTACATAAACTCATTGGCCGTGGTTTCTTGGAGGTGTTTCATGGGTGTCATGACCTCTACATTTCTTCTTTGGTGGAGCAGTCCTCATGTAGAATCTACACTTAATATTTATTAGGACACTGCCATAAAATGCAGTCCACTTCAGCACATCTCCCCATTAGTGCCGATGTGCCGAAGTTCAGTTTAAGTGCTTCATATTTTAAGATTATAGAGGATTCCCATATTTATTATTTTCCTTTTTCCTATATTTAATAGATTTAATGCAGTCGGTCTCTCATAGTGATTTGTGGAAGTCTGCGAGCTTTAAGGAATTAGAAGCAGGAATAGGTTTTTAGGAAAGTAAAATAAGATTAGTTTGTAAGCAAGTCTTACATCATTAGAACTTGAAAAATTACGATAATTGGTTTGAAAGTTACTTTCCTTTGAAGACCACAGAACTTACGGCTCGTTTATTGGATTTAAGGAACGGTATAACAAGGAGCAATATATGCAGTACAAGTCACCTTTCATTTCCTTCCAGATACAGATTTATGATATAATTTAAGATTATTAGGATCAACTAGACAGTTTTTACGTATTTTTAAACAAACAAACAAAAGGTTGACTATGAAACAAAACCTACGGAGTATTAACCAGATTGTATGGGAGGAATGTATGTTTTGAGTTACCATGGAGGTGGAGATTTTTTTTTAATTGATTTTAAAAATAAAGACAGAATAAAACATAAGTCACCTTCTGGTGTCCTTGGCAAGTGGTACCGAGACACGCCGTGTGCAGGGCGTTGTATAATTTCTTGCTTTGTAGGAGGAGGTTCTTTAGTTATTGCTATGGGAGGTCATAATACGTGCTTTTATTTGGGCAAGTAGAGGAGAATGGCTGCTTTTCTGATACCAAAATTCATAGCAAGTTGAGAGGGAGGGGGATTCGGAGTGAGATTTTGAGTTTAATTTTAAATTTTTGGAGGATTAGCTGGTTTGCAGTTCACGAAGAGCTCTTTCCTTTTAGAACCACATCCAGTCAACCAAATGCAGAAAACGGTGTCACAGAAGACATGCAGAGGACATGGGATATTGAAACATGGGAGTCTTGATTTTATTGAGTACTGGCTTAAGACTGGCTGTGAACAGCCGGGCAGCAAGGAAACGGAACGGAATTTACTCAGGGGAAACCAGGGATTGACCTGCAACTGCTTTCAGTTCGCTTCTTTTGTACTGTAAACATGGTGAACACGGAATTACGTCAGACTGGGGAAAGGGGTTTAATCCAAAAATGCAAACAGGAGTTTGAGAGTTTCTTCTTTAAGCTGAAAGAGGGGAGATTGAGATGAGATCTGAGGCAGAAATGTTTTGCTGTGAGGGTGGGGAGGCCCTGGCCCAGGGTGCCCAGAGCAGTGGTGGCTGCCCCATCCCTGGAGGTGTTCCAGGCCAGGCTGGATGGGGCTTGGAGCCCCCTGACCCAGTGGGAGGTGTCCCTGCCCGTGGCAGGGGGTGGGCTGGGTGGGCTTTACGGTCCCTTCTGACCCAACCCATCCCATGATTGTGATCTGTAACTGGAGAGATTCATCCAGGTTGTTCCAAATCTGATGTTATGACAGAACTGCATTTGAAGCAGAGGCAAATGCCAGTGTGGTTTGATTTTAGTCTCCCAAAGATGTATTTTGTGGAAACACGGCAGTTTGTTTTGGTGTTGTTTTGGTTTTGAAAAAGACTAAATTAGAGAAGAGGGGGGGAAAAAGGAGTATGGGGGAACTTGGCAATCTGGCTTTTTAGAGTGAGCAAGCTTGAATGCACGTGTAGAGCTTAGGAGGAAAATGACTGATCATTCCTACTGAGTATTTATTTATTGAAACTAAAAAGACAGTTTGTTGGACTTCATTTCATAGAAGACAGACTTTGCTTTTCTACTAAAAAAAAAGAACATCTGTCCTCTTGGCAGCCTGCGTGGCACGGTTGTCCATGCAGTATCAAGAAGTGCCCTTCAGTCTTATCCTGAGTTATGATACTTTCTGTTGTTTCTGTCCTTAAGAGATAGAGAAGAAAAGGTAACTAATATAAAATAATTATCGTTATTGCAATTTGAATATTTATCTGTATAATGTAACACAATTGCATACAGTTTGTAAGAAGAGGTAATGAAATTTCGTGGGTGAGAAAGGTAGAAAGTCAAGGTTATGAGAATAAGTGTATGTACAGGTGTACTAAAAACCAGAGAACTGGGCTGCCAAATCTGATCGCTCCCTTCATTACTGCATTTGGCTGGGCAGGAGGTGGTGGTTGGTTGTTGTGTCCTTCTAAACAAAGAGGAAGAAAAATACATCTTAATTTAAAAACTCAATGGTAAGTCTGGCAAATGGATAGATAATTTTACACATGGTATTAAGGTGACATTAAAACGTTCAATGTGATCATCATTTTCACAGGAGTGTAGGTTTGAAGTACTTGGATGCTGAATGTTAGGTGGGAATCTTTAGGAATGCCTTCGTGGTAAGGTTTGAATAACTTTTAGTAAACTAAGTCCTAAACCCCATATATTGAGCCACAGATGATAACAAAAACCTGAACGGCCCTTCATTAATTGATCAAAATAAAGAGAGGCTCTGCATGTGGTCATGCAATTGAGAACTGTTGTAAAGCATATGCAGAGGAGCCAGGGTAATTTCAGTTATTGTTTGTCCTCATTTTCTTGAGTGCTTGACTTTCTCTTTGAGTGATTTTCTCATAGCGTATGTTTTGTGAACACTGGAATGAAAAACGGGCAAAGAAATACAGATTTTATTTTTGGAAGCCACTCACATAATTCTTTAAATCAGTTGCATCTTAGTTTTGAGCTGTTCACGGCCTTTGGAGAAATGCTCTCTCCTTTCAGAAATTCTGCTTGTTCCCTCAAGTTTTATTGTTTAATAGAAGTTATCATCGCATGTTTTACACATAAAGATTGCTTAAAAAAGAAGGAATACAAGGAATCAAAGAAATTGGGAGAGGTTTCTGCAAGAGGACTGTACTTCTCATGTTTTTTTGCATTTGCCTTCCTAGAAATTTCATGGCGGTTTTGTTTCATTTTTAATTTAGTGCTAGCTGTTCATAGCTACAGCTTTGGGTTTAGTCCTAAAATATTGATTAGATATAAAAAAATGCTGATTGTCGAGCTTGAAATCAAAGTCTTCAGCTGCGATCACCGCTATCACTGTGCTGTACGGCAACAGCTTCTGCAGCCAGTGAAAATTCTTTATGATTGTACATTTACCCCTAAAACTAGCACACTGCCATTGAGGAAAAAGGAAAATAAATCCATCAGATGATATGAAAAGTTGATTCCAAAAGATAAACGATTTTAGGGCACCCTGATGGCTTATAAACAACACCCTCCCCATTTCTTTTTAGTGCCAGTGCTCCCTGCTGTGAGCAGCTCCTGCCCCGACGCGTTTAGATGAGATCACAAATTACAGAAAAAGCTGTTGCTGCAATAACAGAAACCATAAATCAGGTGTAGGATCGTGTTAGTTTCTGATAGTAGCCACTGATATGTGTATTCCTCTGTAGCAGCTTCTTGCTGAGGTGGCCTCCAGTTTGTTTGCCTTCAAGACGAGTGCCTGCTGCTGCTCGTAGCTCCGAAATGCCGAAGGTACATGGACACAACTTGGCCAAAGGGAACATCTCGCGTGTGTGCGGCGCAGAGAGGCTCTGCGGCTGCTCTGCCAGCAAGGGCAGGGGCACAGGAAGCGTGGGAACCCTGATTCTAGGGGTGAGGGGCAAACCAGTAGCATTGGGTCCAAAGAAATTGAATTGTGGTTTAAGAAATGGTGTTTAAAGTCCTCTCTTATGCCCAAAGTCTTACTCTCAGCAGTTAGGAGTGTGTGACGTGTGGCTTGTCACAAGGCTTTCTTGGGCTCATAATAAAACTGTGTTAATTCCTTCTTTCCACTGGGGTTTGCCGAGCCGTGTGTGAATTTTGGAATGCGTCTGAGCTGACAGGGCTTTACATAAATTTGGAAGATACTGAGTCCCAAGTTCTTTGTCTGAAAGTTTGGGGTTTTTTTTTCAGCAGAATGACGAGGTGTTTGAATTCCAAGACCTTTACATCGCAGAGGAGGTGGCTGTTGTATTTTTTACCATTTGAATTTTAGCTGTCTGATCCAAGTTCAGTTGCAGCCGATGGAGCAGATCTCAGTTTGTTCTTTCAGAGATGTCCTGGGAGGTGACGAGGAGTGTGTGAGTGCTCCATCGCCTGGGCAAGAGCCGGCAAAAGGATCACATCCTTCCAGAAGGAAAGGGAGGCTGGGATTTAATACCGCTCTGGACTTCTGCTGACGTAGGCTGGGAGGGGCCGTCTGTCTCCTTCCTGTCCCCTCGTGCCCCGTTCCCTCCCTGCCCCTCCTGGCAGAGGCAGCTGTGGGGGCAGCGAGGGAGTGGGCTGAGGAGCTGCGCATTCCTGCGCCGGCACTCGGCAGCTGATGAGGGGGAGTTTGAGCTCTGACGTTTAATCCAGTAGCTAACAGCTTTTGATAGAACTGTTACATTGGTGGTTTATCAAGGATGTAAATTATAATTATATTACTGTAAGCCTTTCTTTGATTGAAGAATAATACTTAAGTTAATTTTATTAATTAGCCCCAGCCCAGTTTGTTGTGTACAGGTGCAGATGCTGACAGTGCTTTCTAACACAACAGTTCAGGTGCTGTCAGTGATCCTAACGCTGTTACTTTTCATAAAATCAGAGAGTACAATTACAGAATGCTTTGGGTTGTAAGGGACCTTTACAGCTCATCCAGTTCAACCCCCCTGCCAGGAGCAGGGACTGCTTCAACTGGACCAGGTCGCTCAGAGCTCCATCCAACCAGACCTTGAATGTTTCCAGGGATGGATCTTCCACTTCCTCCCAGGACAACCTGTGCTGGTGTTTCACCAACCATTTCTTCCTGATACCCAGTCTGAATCTCCCCTCCTTTTTAGATACTCTTTTTCCGTGTCTTCTGTTATTGACAGCATTAATATTTCTTTTGAGCCAGGGTGGGCCAGCACAGGGCTGAGGGAAGTAATTTTATTTTGAGAATCCACCTGCATCGCCCGCAGTCGTTCCTCCCCGTAGCCTCAGAACTTGAGGGAATCGTAATAAAGTCTTTTTGCTCTGTATATGACCTGGCAATCTGAGCTGTCTTGCAGAGCGCACGCTGAGTTACCATTTTTAGGGAGGAAGGTAGTAACATTTTTAGTCTCAGAATTTTTGGTTTGACCTGAATAGCTCAAGTTTAATTTGAAGTGCACAGGGCCCGGTACCTTCCAGGGGGAGAGAAGCTCCCACAGTGTCTCTGCGGATGAAATTTCTGCCTAGTGAGCATCTCCTGATTGCAAGGGGTTTCACTGATACTGTCAAATGGGCTTGTTATTTTCTTGTTAGAGGGATGTGCTTGGAAACCTGCTCAGAGAGTATTTAATGAGTTCCTAAAATGAAGCAGAGAATACAGACTTATACTAAAAGAAGGTTAACTTACTTTCTGGGCAAACTGTACTATTTCTAGTACTCCAGTGATAACGTAACTGTGATTTGGTATTTCTACTGAAACCAATGGCGTTGCTATGTTAGATAAAGCAGTATTAAAATAGTTAAATAGTAGGAAAACACAGACATTAGGCACCTTTCCTTATTTAAAAAGTAAATTCCTGTGTGAAACATTAAAATAAATTTTTTCTAGTCGCAAATTTTGTTTATCTTAGAAAAGCCATACTCTGGTTTAAGATACAATTTTTAATACCTAATTTCTCCATTCCATTGGCATCTGTCAGGGTTTTTTGTAGGTGGATCTGGGAAATAGCTAACGAGGTAGGTTGCAGGCATCGCCAAAAAGTGCCACAATTTTCTTACATGTGGACAATAAGCTTTTTTTGGAAAGCATTAATGTGCAGTGAAAAACTCTATTTCTGATGGAATCCTCCCATTTTGTTAGAGGAAATGGGAAAGCTGTACCTTAGGAATCATCTTTAATGAATGGTCCTCAAGTTGACCTGGGCAGGGCCTTTGGGTGGGTGTCCAGTTGAATACGCTGGACAATCCCCTTTCCTTTCTACTCCTACCTCCCTGCCTTACTGTGTTGAATCTCTTTGCAGGTTCTGACTGTGTCCAAGCAAAAAAAAAAATTATTTTTATTGGAAATAAGTGGCTGTGTAGAAGGGAAAAAATATAATTTTATTGCTGCTGCCATAGAAAGAACTGCAGTGTAATTTGATCCATATTGTGAAGCAGAAGGTAATTCAGACAGGAATGAGCTTTGAGAAGCCAGGCTTCATGATGTGCGCTGCTTATTGCGCTTCTGCGTGCGCTGCTGTCTGTGGCTGTGCAGGGGGAGGTGGGCAATTAGCTGGCTGAACGCTAACCATCCTTAATTTTGTTGCTGGCAGATTAGATTCTTGATGGGGCTCACTGTACGAGTGCCAGTCGGGGCGCGTGGAAAGGAGACAACAGGTTCAGACAGTGAAGGGCTTTGAGACTACTTGCCTTTTTCCAGCAGCGTGTATTTCTGGTGGATTAAACTGGCTGTGCTGCCAGCGCGTTACACTGTAATGGAATGAATGAGTGGTTGCTAATAAAAAGAGTAATTAGACTATTGCCAGTAGTGTAAAGGCAGCGATTTATTATGTTGGTCATGGCAAACTCTTCTGTTGTTTTTTGTGGAACTTGATTATTGCTGTGCTTGTTATCCCCATCGTAGAGTTTTAAGTTGAAAAATCAAACAGAAACTGACAAAGGATCGTCTCATGGCTCATGAGGAGTTTTACAAACACAGAATCATAGAACCCTGTAGACTGGAAGGAACTTCTTGGGGTCTCCAGTACAACCTCCTCCACAAAGCAGAACCTATTAGAGTAGGTTGTTGAGGATCCTGTCCAGTTGGGATTTGAATATTTTTGAAGATTCCACAACCTCTGTGGGCAAAAAAATCTGTTCTAAATTTTGACCACCCACAAAGAAAAAATGCTTTCCTTTTATGGAGTTGTAATTTGCGATGTCTGTTAGCTTTATCCCTGTGCTGGTGGACATCTGAGAAGAATCTGGATCCATCTTGTCTAAAATATTCTGGTCTGGTGATTGTGCATGGTAAAAAAGTACTCCAGATGTCTCATAACTACTGAATAGAGGGGAAGAATCACCTCCCTTGACCTGCAGGCTGCCCTCTTGCTAATCCAGCCGAGTATATGACTGTCCTTTGCTGCAAGGACAGCGTTGCTGGCCCGTGTTCTGCTGCTTCACCAGCATCACCAGGTTGCCTTCCATCAAGCTGCTCCCCGCCTTTGTTGCATAGGGGTATTCTGTCCCAGATGAGGAGGACTTTTTGCCTTGGAAGAACTGTGTGAGGTTCTTGTTGGTCTGTTTTTCCAGCCTGTTGAGGAAGCTTCTCCCAACAGCAGCCTCCAGCATGGTCACTGCTCCCACAAGCTTGGCGTCGTCTGCAAAGTGTGTGAGACTGCGTTCTGTTTCAGGTTAATAAAGGTGTTGGTACACAGAGGGATGCCACAAGCTGGTCTGCCTACAGCTGGCGACCACGCTCTGAGCCTGGCAATCCAGCCTGCTTTCCCCCCAACTTAACAATCCATTTGTCCAGTCCACATCTCACCAGGTTGGCTTATAGCACGTGTTCTGCAGGAGATGCGCCCTGGCTGTCCCAGGCCAATTGTCTTTTCTGATCTCAAATCTTAAAACTTCATAGCTGAGTTTCCCTGTCCTGTGGTGCTGGTGTTCTCTTCAGAAATTGTCAACCGTGTCACACAGAGAAACCATGCATGCTCGTAAATCTGATTACGAGGTGCATTAATAAAGTTGACAATAAGTGTAGGACTTCTGCAGGCATTAACTAACGCTCCCTTGCCACTATGATTAAAGAAATTAACAGTACAGAATTAAATGCGGCATTTACTAAATGGTTTGAAAACAGATAAACTGATAACAAAGCAGTTGAAAATGGAGAATTGTTACTCAGATGTGCTGCTCGTAATAAAGCCTGCGGGGATCTGTTCTTGTCTCGGTGTTATTCACTATTTTCATAATAGAAATCAGAAAAAAGATGGTGCAGTCTCATAAAATTTGCTGATGGTGCAGACGTGGAGTGTTGAATAATGATTAATTCAGAAATGATACGGTTTCTGTCAGATACTTGGCTCATTTAAACAGCATCTCTTCTAATATATCCAAATATAGAAAGGACCTACAGATGGTGTTTGTGTCCTGAGGTGCAGTGACACTTAGCGTGATGAAACATTGTTAGGGCTCACCAACTGAACATCAGGCTCTTCCTTGATTCGATAGCTGAGAAGATAAGAGTTTTGCCTTTATAGGCAGGGGGTCATCTTGGGGGGCAGAGGGGGAGAGTAATTGAAAAATCTCTGTGTGGCCTGAACGAGGTGATTGTGGAGCAGTCGCTACTGATTCTGCAGTGTCTTCTTCTGTATGGGGGTGGGAAAGCTAGAAGGATTCAGAGATGAGCAGTGATACTTGATTTTGCAAGGCAAGGAGTGAGTGATAGGAGGGGGAACCGAGAGTGGGAGAGGAGGGACCTAAGAATGGATCTTCAGGTCAGAAAAGATGATTGATCTGGGAGAGCCAGGGCGCATCTCCTGGAGAACGTGCTGTGTCTATCCACCTAATCCCTTTAAGGCAACTTAATTTCTAACTATGGCATTTTCAACATGTACCTATCTTACCTGTTATTAAAATAAATGTCTGTAACGACAGATATTTTGCAGCCTCTCTTGGCCCATACTGTTAAAGATTTTTCTGCAGCCTATGCTGAATCTCCTTCCTGCTTGTTATTTCTCATTCTGCTTGCCATGAACAAGGAACAAAGATTATTCCATTCCTCTTTCACACAAGTTTTTTATTTAAATTGGTCTTGTCATTCTTGTCATTTCTACACTACACAGCTGAACAGCCAAACCCAATCTGTAGACTAAGTAATGTCTTCAGGTACTCTTATTATTGCTTTAAAGAATTACTTGTGTATTTGTACCTTCTTGATGTATGAGGTCCAGCATAAAAAAATGAGACTATGCCTGTAACTCTTTCTATTTAACAAATAACAGCTACACTCACCTTCAAACTAGTTTCTTTCTGAGCTGATCCGTGGCTGCACACAACGCTGCCAACATCCAAAGTGATTCTCCAGATCGTTTTCTGAAAGACTGTTGGGGATCTCCACTGGTTTTGCTTTCACATCTTCTACTGACAAACAGCGGGTTCCTCTGAGCACCAGTTAGGTCTTGGGGACCTCTTTGCCGTCAGCCTCAGTCAATAAGGGAAAAGTTTCCATTGCAGATTTCTTCAGTTTCACAAGAAACTTGATGTTCATTCACTGTTCACTCTTGCTCACCAATATTTTCCAGCCGAGGGTCAGAAAACAGCGTCCACTTGTACTGAGGGAAGCGGTTTTGCTGAGCCTTGTCTCACTGTGACAGGTCAGAACATGTTCTGTACCCATCTCTTTGGCTCTCCCTTCCCACTCTTGGCTCCTGAGCTGTAGGGTCAGTCTCAGGTTTTTTGTGTCCAATCTTGTGTAATAAAATCCAGCAGAACCCTGAGGAGTACAGAGGGAAGAAATCAGTGTGTACGTTCATTCAGACAAGCTGCAGCAGTTCAGTGAGGAACTTGCCTATTTATGACTTATAAATGGATGCGTGGAGAAGGGTTTCGGGTAGATAATCGTTGATTGAAGTGATTTGTCAAAAATCTGTCTCGATCTCTCGGTTCTGTCAAAAAACAATATAACAAAGTCCAGTGTTGCCAAACCAAAGCCAGGCAAATTCAGAATAGAAATGAAGCTACTTTTTAATAATTTGGTTGATTAACAGTACCTTAATCATGGAAAACAGGCATTCCTTATTACTGATATATTTCAAACGGGACTGGACTGTATTTTAAATGATCTGTTTCCACATTATCTTAGAGGAAGTCTGTTGCAGCAGTCTGTGAGTGAGTTTCTATGGCTTGTGCCCTGCAGGAAGTCAGCCTGGATAATCACAATAATCCTTTATAGCCTCAGAATTGATGAATCTTTAAATCTGTTTAGTCAGGACCAGCTGTGTTGAAAAACAGCATTACTAAGATACAAAAACCAAGCGCGAAGAAGTGGATATACTGCACTGCCGTGTTTTATATTCTTCAGGCAAGAGAATTGTGTGCAAAAGTCTAATAGGTTTTAAGGAGTCTCCCTAGTGATGTCTTTCAGAGATGATTTGCTGGTTCTTGTACCCCTTTAAACATTTTCTTTGTGGGTTTGGATGGCTTTTATCTGCTTGGCAAAGACACGCTTTTCAGCTATTTATATATAAACTGTGGAAAAGATTGACGTTCACTACTTTTTTGGGGCTACTTATGTTTCAAACGCTGTAGAGAGCAGCAGATATTTTGGATATCTGTGAGTGGGAGACCACCAGAAACCATTTGGATGCTGTGTAAAGGTGTAAGGGTGAGTCAATAGCCAGTTCTTTTGCTTTTGGGACTGTACTGGTTTGGGAGTTGAGAATCCGCAGTGTCCTTGAGGATACTGCTTTGCCAGATGTGCTGTATTTCACTCAAAAATAATGCTGAACTAGTGCTTAACTGTTATTTATTAACTGGAGTTTTTAACCAAAATGCCAAAGCTGAGTGTTAGCCTGTCTGATATTTTTCTTTTGGCTCTCCTCGATGGAGCGTGCTAGTCCACCTTAAGCAGTAGTGGAAACACTCACTTCTGTCTCAGAAGGTGACCCTATTTAAAATAGGTGAAGTCCTCCCTCAGTATTCTACAGTAACACTTGGATATTTGGGGTTTTTTTTTAATAGTAATGAGATGCCCTAAGTGGGAAAACATGTTTCTGTTCTCATGTTATTGGGATCTTTGTTTAACGTCTGCAGTTGTCAGCTGCCAGCCACAGGTCCATCCCAAATATTTGCAGTGTTGTTGTCGCATACTTGGAACAAACATTTTGAAGTTGAAGAGGTTGGAATTGATTTTTTATCGTGGGAGCTGTTTTTATTTGCAGCTCTACCTCTCTTCTTTTAATTATTATTGTTTTCTCAATTTGCCAAAAATGTGCGTATTTTACAGAACAAGTAAAACCAGGTATTTGAAAACAGACTTTATTTATAATTGACATCCTCCTTGCTGCGATCTGCTTCATTCTTTGTTCGTTTTGTTTAACTACTAAATCGTAGTTTATCTTTTCAGTCCTGCTGTATTATGAGGTGGCTGTAAGCTTGGTGCTGGAGTTACAGCTTCATGCATGCTTTCATAGGGTGAAGGAGCTTATCTTTAGCTTGCATTTGAATCAGTTATCATTTCACCAGTGTTCTTCCTGAGGCCATATGTGCTGCTACATTTGCTGTCAAGGCAGAAGAAATTACTTGTTTATATACGTCTTATTTGATGGATCAGACTCTTCCTAACAATATTTCTGGCTGTTCTGAAACCCAGACGTGCCTTGTCGCGGCGTATCCGTGTTGATCATGCTGCGCGTTTCCATTTGCCGTTAGCTGGCTTGAAGCATCTTCCCTAAAGCACAGACAAACCCTGCCCCTCGGCACGGCCAACACCGCCCGCATGGGTCGGAGATGTTGATATCGGCAGGGCTGCCAAATAAAACAACTTCTGCTTTTATTAGCTTTGTGTCCTTGACCTGGCAGCCGAGGCGGAGGCTCTAGCCAAGCGGTACCAGTCGTTGACACGACTGATATTCCTTGGATCTCTCTCTTCAGGAAAAAAATTTGTTCATCGCGTATAAACATGAAAATCTGAACCTGAATGCCTAAGAAAGGCCAGCTATCTAGTCAGTAGTAACAGTTGTTGTTTTAACTGTGTGGATCCCTTGACCTGCCCTTTATTCCTCCTTCTGGCATGCTCCAAAGTAGGAGTATGGTAGATGGTTTGCATAAATAAGAGCTGTGGCTCCTGCATTCATTTTCCTTTTCTGTAGTAGCAGGGGAGGCAGATAGTGTGGCTGGGACACAAGTGAGCATCACTGCGAAACATGGTGCCTCAATAGGAGTTTGCGTAGATTGAAATAGCTCAGAGAACCATGAAGGATTGTGCTTTCAGTAAGGGGAAAATACCCCCGTGTAAGGGAATTCTGATGTTCATTTTCTGACAATTTTATATTTAAAATCAGGTGAATAGAAATAATGTATCTGTAATAATAGCTAACGTAAACGGAAAATTTGAAAAACTGATTTTAAGGTAGATAGATCAGCTTGGGTGATTGTACTCCCTTCCAAAAAATCCTGAACTTAAAAATAAAATGTAAATCATTTAACCTGCTCCTGGTCTTAATTTTAGAAAAAAAGAATTGTGTTATTTTCTGAACTTGGTCAAATAATTATTTGATACAGAGAAGGACCTCCAAGATAGAGTTGAGTTGGGCCAAACATCTGTGTGAAGGGGTAGAAATGGATCAGTTCTCTGTTCTCACAACTCTAATCTTCTGTGAAGTGTTTTCCTCTGCTGGGCAGTGGTCTCTGGTTTTGGAAACTTCTTCAGTTAAGGCTCAGTGTTAGAACTTTCTAATAATTCAGAGAGGGATTCTTGGTTTTTGTTTTGCTCTTTCCCTCCCCTTTCTTAAAAACGTGTGTATAGAGAAGCTGTAATTTTGTCGGTGGCGCTGGTGCTCTTGTCCTCCCCTGACAGAAAGGTAAATCTTACAAACCCGAGCTCACTGTGGTTTTCACTGTATCGGGGAAATCTGGTGGAATTCTGCCCAGTAAGTGATGTTAATGATATTTCTGGGTAGTTCTTTGCAGAGTAAATATTATACAATAGAACCAAAATTTTCACGTTGTTTGCTAACTGCAAACCAGATTCTGTTACCAAAATCATAAAAATGAGAGATGCTATCACAGGTTAAGGCATGAGAAACCAACGCTTTTTGCCTTAGAACTGTTCCTCTGAAGTTGGAATTGTCTTTTTTGGAGAAATGAAATTTGCTGGAACCTGTCTGAGAAGCAGAGCTCAAATGTTTTTGTGGTTGAACGATATTGAAATGTCTTTACTTTTTAAAATTATGTAGTTGGAAAATTGTTGGAATACATTCAGCCATTTTCTTTAGGGATTCACAGAAATGTTGCAGGACAAATGGTGGCATCGTGCCCAGGATCATTAATTACAAAATTCACTAATCCAACTGGTCTGCAAATAATGGTGTGTGTTGTGTATTTTATTGCAGTAATAGTGTATGTTTTGCTTGTGTTTTTTTCAATAACATTTTATATCCTCCTAATGCAACTTTAAAACCTGCCTTTTGGCAAAATCTTCTCTGATATAGTGAACTATTGCATGAGCAGCACCGACATCCTAATGGAGACAAAGAGTTCTTAGAGACGTGTAAGATTAGAATCATGGAATGGGTTGGGTTGGAAGGGACCTCAAACCCACCCAGTGCCACCCCCTGCCATGGGCAGGGACCCCTCCCACTGGATCAGGGGGCTCCAAGCCCCATCCAACCTGGCCTTGAACACCTCCAGGGATGGGGCAGCCACCACTGCTCTGGGCACCCTGGGCCAGGACCTCCCCACCCTCATTGTGAAGAATTTCTTCCTGATGTCTGATCTAAATCTCCCACCATCCACTACAAAGCCGTTCCCACTCATCCCATCCCTGCCCTCCCTGATCCAGAGCCCCTCCCCAGCTTTGGGGAGAAAATGTTTTTCCTCTTCAGAATTCGGCACACCAGTGTAAGGCAGTGCATTAAATGTTCTGTAATCAGAATTTCTTGATAGATATTTATCATGCAGGTTATAATTTAGACAGTTTGACTATTGTTAATTAGCATGAATGTTATTTATTAATATGCCTTATAAGAAAGATATCATCGTGTTTATTTGTAGTGGAAACAAAAGCATTTAACTCTACTTTAAAACTGATGGGAAAGGTAATATAATTTCTCTGTCATGCAGAAAATTACCTTAAAATACTGATTTATGGGGGGATTTATTGAATTTGTGGAAGAATGTAACCATTTAGTCATGGGTTGGAAGCTTTCTTCTCAATGTTGTAAGTTCTTTTGCATTTAAATAATGGTTAAAAGGCTTCTGAAAGTATGAAGTATAGAGGCTTCCTCCCTTATTCATTACTGCTTCAGTTTCTTTCAGAGGAAAATGTTGTAATTTATTGTCTCTCTGACAGGTAAACCCCGGCAGTTAGTGTTGAATGTATCTTCCTCAAATTCCCCAGATTTATTCATTTCCAGCTGGAGGCTGTACAGCTTCCTTTTTTTCCAGTGCAGCAGAGAAGTGGCTTCTGCTGGCTCTCAAAGAGATGATGTTTGTTTTGATTTTAGAGCAGATCAAGTAATCGTTGTTTTCTGTTTATCATGAAGGATTTTAATGTAAGCACTTAAAAAATATATATCTTTTTTGTAGAAATGTGCTGAGGAAGTTCTGAAGCCATTTTGAAGGCAATCCAGTTGCTGCTTTGCTGTACAAAGTTGCTACTGAAGCTCACTGAGTCCTCTAAAGCCCCCTAAAATGATGCCAAGCGTGGCAAGGAACCTTTTCATGAAGTTACTGGTGTAAATTTAACGTATCTTCTAGCTCTTAGCTCAAGAATTTCATACAGACATAGTATATCCAGAAAAAGTACGGTATATGGTGATACACAGACATCATTAACCTGATAGAAAGGAAAAGCTCGTAGCAACATCTCTGCTTATCTTATAAAGGCTTCATTTTGTTGTTTTGCTTTGCTTTTGATTTCTTTATTGCTGTTCCATCATTCTTTTTCCCGCTTAGGATTTCCCTTTGTCACATGCCAGTATTTTAAACTATTTTAGACATTTTCTTTGGCAAAAATCTGAAGAATTTACAATTAACAATGTGAAATGGTCTTTTTCTGTTGCTCTAATTTGCTCTGCTTTAATACACACTGCAGATTGAAATGCCTTGTTTGAATACAGTGGAGAATCCATTTCAAACAGATCTATATTAGAGTAAATAATTTCTGTTTGAAGCCAAAAGCTATGCATATTCATAGGAGAGAATAAATGCTGTGCGTGTTAATGGATTTTTACTAATGAATACAGAACTTCAGGGTAGAAGAATGGAAATAAACCAGTCCTGAGGTGCCCTCCATTCTCAGTCTGACTTGTTGGACAGGCTCATGTTGTTCGTTGAACGTTCGATGCTGAGCAGTCAAAGTGTGAGCTCAGCTCAATCTCCTGTGAAGACTCAGTGATGGTGATGGTGCCACAGCCCTTTGTAAATGTACTTTATAGTTTTAATTGGGAGAAGCTGAGATTTCATTAACTTTATTCTTGCTTGACGTTACTTTTCCGTATTTGCTTTCTGTGTTTTTTAACTGAAACCCCATTTTACTTCTTCAGCAGAACAGGACTGGATGTTCAGGCACGCATGTAGAACACAAGAACACGTGCAAGTATTAATTGTGTTCTCAAGTTCCTGTACTTTTCCGTGGGTGCCAGTCTTGATACCTGCGTACTACCCACACCTGCAACACAAGTTTTACTTCGATTCCTTCCCTTGTTCCTGAGACGTCCTTGTACTGACCTGTAAAGTCTGACCTTTATCATCAACAGGCACTTGATGGATATTGTCTGATTTGATAGGCAGTGTTTGAGGTTTGCATGGTGATAATATTAGAGATTTGAGGTAAGATTGAACTATAAGTATCGCACAAATCTATAAATTGCAACAGAGCTTCACTATAAAATAGTTGGCTTAATTAAAAAATCCAGACAAAACTGAAAAGAAAGGCGTGACTTTTGTGGGTTTTCCAGCTTTGCTGTTTCATTTCACGTGTTGATGATGCTTGCAGGCTTTAATATCCAATTTAGATACCAAAATCCTTAACAAGGAACCTGGGAAAAGTTACTCGCTAACTTTTATAAGGAAATTAAATTTTTGTGCCCCTCTCCCTCATTACAGCCTGAGGCAATTCCATAGGAAATGTCTTAAGGGACTGCTCTTGAGAGAGGCAAAATCCTGATTTCTTTACCATGTGTGCAGTGAAGTCATGGTAACACAGTACTATAAATAGGTCATCTTTACGAGGGAGTGCAGGGATAGGGCGAGGGGGAATGGTTTTAAGCTGAAGAAGGGGAGATTGGGATGAGAAGGCTTTCCTGTGAGGGTGGTGAGGCACTGGCACAGGTTGCCCAGAGCAGTCGTGGATGCCCTATTCTCCTGCCCGGTTTCCTTATTTGATAGTCCTGAACTCCATTGTCTTCATCTTCTTCATCTTAGAGGAAGTTAAAACTTTTTCTTGTTCACCTAAATAGCATCTAAAAATGGAAATTCCCTGAATTGCCTGTCTTTGGCTTATAGAGGACTTACTTTGGACCTCATCAAGTCAGAAAACCTGAGCAGAAATCCAGTCATTTTATACTTATCAGCTATGCATTATTATCTTTTCAGGTAGGACCAGAGCCAATGTTGACGCATAGTTGAAAGATTGTGCATCTTTTCGTCTTAAAATTGTTTGATAAGAACGAGAGATGATTCCATCTATGCTTAACCTACTTCAGCAAAACAGCTGTGCAGGTTCAGAGATGTTAACAAATTCCTGATCAAAATGGAATGCATTGCAATCTGTTTTCCGAAGTCATGCCAAGCTGGCTGTCTTGTAGGAAAAGAAACTCAAGTAGATGGAAATTCTTTTTTCATGTTGACCTTGAGTTAACAGTATCAAACTTCCCTTTTGATGGGCTTCCCATATTGTTACTTCTTGCAGGGGGAAAAAGTGTTTCAATTTCTGTTGTGGGGGTTTGGTTCTGGTTGGGTTTTTTATATCTATATTTGAGGAATATTAACTCTTTTGGAAAGGATTGCAGTGTTGTTTAGATTTTGTTGGGATTTTTTTGCCGGTGGTGGTACTGTGGAGGGGTTTTACTCTGTGGTAATTTTCCTCTTCTAGAGTAATTTTGCAGGTGAGTTTTGTTGTTAATTGCTTTCGTCCCTTTTAAAGCCCAGATAATGAATATTCATACATATCCCCCCAATATAGATACCCAGGTAAATTATAGTAATTGGAATATCAAATACATTAGAAGTGGTTTTCTGTTGTGGAGAATCATTGTTGCTGACTCTTCAGAACTATTAAGTTGCTGCTGACAGAAAACTAACTTTTTCACCTCTCTGTTACTTTAAATTTAACATGATTGGAATAAATGATCCTGGCTGCAATCGTGAATCCTCTGTCTATAGCGTTGTTTTCCATCAGAAAACGGACCCCTTAGCAGATTGAGCGTAAGCTTTAGGAATACGCAGTTACTCGATTTAAATAGTGACACTTTAATATAAATCTTTTAAAGCTTGTACAAACTGGATTGATGTTCCTGTAGGGTAATAAAATGAAAATTTGGTAACTTGTTAATCTCTCTCTTTCTTTCTCTTTCTCCTTTCTTGTACTCCTTCACTCTCCAAACTTATTAATCTCTCTATTCTCTCCTGTTTCTTTCCCCTCTTCTCCCCCTCCCTTCTCTTTCTTCCTCTCTTTCCCTTTCTTCCCAAAAATATGCCTTTACAGAAACATAAGGTAGATCTTTTCTACAAGCTGCGCCATGTGATGAATGAGCTCATTGACCTGCGCAGGCAGCTGCTGTCAGGGCACTTGACGCAGGATCAGGTGCGCGAGGTCAAGAGACACCTCACAGTCAGGCTGGACTGGGGCAACGAGTAAGTACAGGTACCGCCTGGGTACTCTTTGTTCTAATTATCTTTAAATAGCTTTTATTAACAACAACAACGACGACTCAGCTTTTTCCTTTTAATAGTATTTATACACAGGGAGAACATTTCATCGTTTGGAAATCAAATACAACTTCTTACAATGGGTTTATTGCATAGTTCTAATATTGCTGTGAAATGGGCTGTTTGCTTATCAGTAGGTCTTTTTGAAGGCTATCGGTGCTTTTAGAGGTTGTGATCAATGCACGTACCTTGTATCAAGACAGTGAATATTGGGCCTGGGGGTACCTGTTCATAAATGCTAAAATCCCACCTGTTGGTTGGAGAAGTGTTTTGATGGTCGATGGGATGAGTGGGGAATTTCGCTGTCAGCAGTGCCATTGCAGTTGAGGCTGTAATGTTGAGACTTCCTATATAATTACAATACATGGTCTGTGTACGTGGCTGTTGGTGACGTTTCTCAGAGGTCTGGACTCCACGGGGTCAGTTCCACGGTGAATTTGTGGAGAGGTTTTTCTAGAGCCAAAGATGACTGCAGTTCAGATAGAATCTGAAATGATAAAAAATTGCTGTGAGACAACAACTGGCCCTTTAACCGGCATTGGTTTTGCTCCGAAATGTAGCGTATGGGACAGGTAAGTTTTGCATGACACATATGACCTTTTCAAAGGCAGGATCACCCTCCTCAGTATTAGTGACTGCTTTTCAACTAGGAGTAAGGATTAGTGCTAAATAGCATGGGGGGAGAGGAGTTCTGTAAGGTGACAGCTAAGGAAGAAAGTCAAGTGTTTTTCAGTAACGTCTTTGCTGTGACTGTTCCTTAGTCACCTACTTCAGGGCTCCCTCTGAGACATTCATGAAGATTTAGCTGTCCCCCACACTGCATTTCATTTCTCTCTTGTTGAAAACCAGCTCTGAAGGACACAGACTAATAGGTTGCATTGTTCTGCAGTGCAGAGTTACAGGTATTTTCCATTATCATTCCCAGTAGAGTAAATGGGAACCAACAGACGTTTTTGCTTAAAGAGTGTATGGATGAAATTAGCAATGGGGAGCTGCAAGAATGATGTAAGGAAAAAAAAATGAGGAGAGCAGGCAGTAATGCAGCAGTGAAGAGAATAGGTTGTGCACTGAGGTGGCTATCTTTTCGTTTTTAATAAACATAAACTCGAATAAATACAAATTACATGAAAAATATAAAGGTAAATCTAATGCATGACAGTTACGGAGAAGCATCAGTGAAATCAGTAAATATGTTAATGATTAAATTTATCTGCACAGGATGCTTGTTTAGGAAAAAAAAAATCTGTGTTTCTTACTACTTAAGAACAGGGACTGATCTGCTTAGAGAAAAAGTACACGATACTACCGATACGTGGTTAAACGGAAGAGGGTATCGATAAAGAAATTGCATTAGAAGGCATATGATTAAAAAGATCCTTAATTAAATCTACACACTGTCCAGTATTTCAGTAAACGTCTGGGTGATTGCAAGGTTTTTCTACAACATCACTCTTTTCCATAGGATTTCTGGGAGACTTCTTACACTTTCTTGTATCTTCCCTCTTTGAGTTTGATCATGAAAGTCGTGACCATGTCTTAATCTGTTAAAAAACCCTAACAGTTTCCATATACCTGTCCACGTAGTACTACCCTTTCTCAAAGAATGTGATAATGTTCACTGCTTATTCTCTCGTACTTGAGATATTTGCAAATAAAGTAAATGAAAGCCGTTGTTATTAACAAGTATTGATGTTAACTGAGAAGCTTAAATACATGCAATTTTAGCCGGTCTAGTTATTTGAGATAGTACTGTCTAACAGGAGACATTCCATGGCCACGTAGCTGTCAGGAAACAGGGAATCTTACACATC
Source organism: Neomorphus geoffroyi (assembly GCA_033558235.1). Classification (NCBI taxonomy): domain Eukaryota; kingdom Metazoa; phylum Chordata; class Aves; order Cuculiformes; family Neomorphidae; genus Neomorphus; species Neomorphus geoffroyi. The sequence continues at coordinate 13,354,636 of JAUMJM010000050.1, forward strand.
TAATATGTAGCATTTTTGCTTATTTAGTGTAAAACTAATTTTTTCCTGACCTTGTTCAGTAATATATGTTATTCTTTGGGAAGGAGTGATGCAAACGTGAAATTCCTGCTTCCTGTCACCGGCAGTTGGGTTTTTTCCATTTGTGAACCGGTATCATTTTCCCTGCAATGCCCTGGCGGTGGTTCTGGTCGTCATCCCCCGTGTCCTGGTAGGAGCAGGGGAAGTGAAGAGACAGATGTTCTCCTTGGATTAGTACTTACAGCTTTCTTTGTGAAAAAAGTCATTTAAACTGTTTAGAACTAATACAGTGGAGTGCATTTGCTTATTTTCGCATGCTTACTCTAAATATTAAGGTGTTTTGCTCTATAGTTCAGTCTGTTAAAAATGTAGGAATAGAATTTATTTTACAATCATTGCTGCTGAACATTTGCGTTGTTCCCAGTCAGTCTTAGAATGCAATTCTGATTTCCACTTATTGTGGCGATTTGATTTTCTGTTGCTTACACGTGCTTTCTCCCCTGTACAAAAATATGCTCTTGGATGCCAGTCTTTGAGGAAAACCTTAATAACTGCTCTCTGTAATCTGGTACTTCCACACTGCCCAGTATTTGCTGCCCGTTGCCTTTAATCAGTTCCTTGCTAAGATTACCTACCTTCATCTCATCAGCTTTGTTTGAAGAAATGATTTCCTGTGTAGCATTACAGCAGTACTTCACTAATTTCTTCATAGATTACAGCCCCCGTGTCCAACATAACTTAATTCAAAGAGAGGCATCGAGTCGTATTAGCGCAGTCTAATTTTCAGACATGCTTTTCATGTTTCATTTTCCCTGTATTTCTGTGTTGTGTTTTCTTCAAAGTCTTCGTTAAAATCTGCACATGGTTTATGTGAATCGCCACCAGGATCATTCTCCTCCCCTTCACCACCTTTATAAATGTATTTGTGGAAGAGAAATATGAACGGTATTAAATGGGGCTTTGGTGCAGTCACAGAAGGAGTACAAGGAATTGGTGGCTGCAAAATTAAAGCTGGAAAGAGTCAGGGTAAAGTGTGTGATTTTGGAGAAAAAAGGATGATCTGTTCTCCCAGTCTGTCTTCAGGGTTAGATGTGCTTCTTGAAGACATTTTTTAGTCAAATGACATATTTCTGCAAGGCTTTTCAAGCAAGAGTTGTTCTGACTTGTGGCTGTGTGAATTCTAAATGGTGTAGCATTTGTATTATAAATAAATGAAAATATTAGAAATTAAGATTATTCTTTAACACTAAAATTAAAACCAAGCTGATTTTCTCTAGAAGCCCAACTCTAACCTGAAGTAGAGTTGTACGTTCTTCCCTTTCAGTGTTAAAAAGGGTAGGATTTTTGTCTATTGGCTAGTCTTTGGTTTACCGGAGAGAAAAGTATCTGGAGATTTTGGGTGATGGGTTTCTTTTTCTAAGGAAGATTCTGAAGATGTCTGTGTGGAAGGGGAGGAATAGCTAAATGTCGTATCCCAGGCATGTGCTATCAAGAGGTAGCTCGTAGGCTTGGGAATATTTAGTACGTATACTTGGGAAATGGTTTTGGAAGGCAGTTCGCTGTTAAGGCGGAATGAAAAAACACATGAATTTGCTTGTAAAAGGCAGTATTGTGGAGAGAGGAGCTGTCAAATAAACAAACCAGCACATTATCTAATTGTTATGCATGCTGTGTTTTGGAGAAATACTGCTTGGCAGCTGGTGCTCTTGTATTCCCCCAGCGCTGGATAATAGGGAGTGGAAGTGGGCCACCGGCTATCGCTGCCGTTTCAAGCATCGTGTTGTCAGTCCTTCGCAGGCAAAAAATAATTGATACAAATTAAAGGCATAAACCCGAACCTTCACCTGCGCAATAACTGGCAGCGTGTTCCTGCTGAAGCAAAAGACACCTCGATTTGCTGGGAGCAAGTGTTGTGCAGGATTAACGTAGTGTTAGAGAATGAGAGTCTTCTGGGCTGGAAATCCGGGCTGTTAAGGGATTTAACTAAGAGCAGGATTTCGTATAAGTTTCACCGGGATGCTGCTGTGGTCGTGTTGAACGTTGTTAAACAGAAGATAATACCTTTGTCATGTATTGAGTAATGAGTCCAGCCAAGGTTTGACCTGGGATCTCCAGCGAGCTGGAATCACAAGAGCAGAACGCTATCGGGCTGCGATCAGCTTTGGCAGTGCTTTCTGTAAAACTTCAGCAGGGTTTTGTGACTGCATTGGAACTGAGCTGCGCTGCTCCGTGGGCTCCATAACGTTATTAGGAAATCATTAGTTAATATCTGTGTGCTGAGGAAAAATTTCTTTATGGGGGGTGTGTGTGTGCTCATTTGTGTCAGGGTGGTTTAAATGTTCAGACTCGGGAGAGCTCCTGTCGATGAGTATGATGAGCCTTCCCTTTGGAAAAAAACCAACTTGGAAGTGGTCTCTGTACGTTACTGGTTTTACCTGTTACCATTTTTTTAATTACATTTTTGTACTTTCTATTATAAGAGGCTGCAGTGGCAGCTGCAGTTGGGGATTACCTGGTGCAGTGTTATTTTAATCTTTTTCATTTGGTAAATAAACTCAGTAGCAGTAGGACAAGGGGTAATGGGTTTAAATTAAAAGAAGTTTAGACTAGTTATTGAGAAGAAGTTTTTCACGCTGAGGGTGGAAAAACGCTGGCAGAGGTTTCCCAGAGAGGTGGTTGATGCCCCATCTGTAGAAACACTCCTGGTCACGTTGGACAGGGCTCTGATGGAGCCACCGGATGCAGTGGGAGGTGTCCCTGCTCCTGCAGGGGCGTTGGACTGGATGACCCATAAAGGTCCCATCCAACCCAAACCATTCTATGATTCCATGATCTTTGCAGCTGCAGTTTTCAGATACGGCTCTTGGGCCAGGGAGAACTTGGGTTTGGTGCGTTTAATCAAACCAAAGTGTGTGAAAGGTGTATAACCACCACTTCCATGGTTTAGCCTTAAAGTTTAGAAATTGGTACATGGGAACTGTGTTGAAGAAGGAAAATTGGTCCTTTGTCCATTGAAAGTATAATTGGTTTGGGCAAAAAACTAAGACTATGGAAATTCCAGTTTGTCAGTGCAGTATTGTAACGGCAGCTGTAGTACTGCCCAACAGTTGTTTGCCAGGGTTGAGCTGTATTTTTGAGATGTGATGGTTTAGGGCTGTAATTACAGAAGGAAAACCTAATTCAGCAAACTTTCAAAAAGAATTATGGAGTTGGGAAACTTGTGAGACATTATTAAAAGCACAGTGGTTGGCAAAGGCTTCATACATCCACCAGCTCTATTAATGATGTCAATATAAAATATCTGTAAACCAAGTATCAAAGTTACGTAAGATGAAAGCAGGAAAATGGTTCGTTCATGTGTTTCTAATGTGTGCTTTTTATTGTAATTATCGGAGCTTTGTGAATCAGAACCTGAAGACCTATGGAGCAAAAGTTGGGGTTTGACCCCTTGAAGGGTCTCTTGTTCTGCAGTCAACAATTATTAATGAATTGTCAGGAGTTGTTCATTTACGTGGATGCAAAACCGCTTGTTGTTTTTACTGCTCACGTGCAGCTGTGCTCTGAACTGCTTCTTCATTGCAGAATTTCTGAACTGGTCGTCCTCTTGGCACTGGTATACTTTAAAAAAAATAGTTCATATATTTGTTTTGAGCCAAAGCATTACTTCAGAGTAATAAAAAGGGGGGTTCTGTCTGTGTGCTACAAATAATGGTATCGCAGTTATTGTTTATTATAAGAAAAAATATTCAGTTTGCACAGTGATAAAAGTTGGGTGTTTAGTTGCATAAACACCAAGAATTCCAAAGCAGCTTCCCGCGGCGCGGTATCGATTTGCACATTTGAAGAGGGTTACTAAGGGAACTTTTTCATTATGTAGTGAAGGACCCTACTCAAATACTGTGACAAAACCAACTTGATTTGCCTACTCCATTGCCGGGTATGAAACGAAATATGTTGTGGATACCACACCAACATCTTGGCCAAAGGCTGCAGCTCCCCTGAATTGCTGCAGCTCCAGGCAGTCGACAAAAAGTAGCGAGTTCATCGACGGTTTTTGGTTTGATATTTGCATTTCATTTTATTTAGAAGGATTATTTGTTTAATGATTAACATAGTTTAGTATTTCTTGTGTCCTTGCCCTTGAGGAAGCCCATGTGGTAGGTGATAGCGAACCCTCCAAAGTTCTGTACTCACCACTGTTTCTTCCTTCTCTTTTGCAGACATTTGGGCCTAGATTTGGTGCCTCGGAAGGACTTCGAGGTTGTGGATTCAGATCAGATCAGTGTTTCAGATCTTTATAAAATGGTAAGAAATCTGTGGGAGATCCTTTGAGATTTTTGCTTTGGGAGGGAAAGAAGGGAAGAAGGTTTTATTCTTGACTTTTTCATATTTTCCTGATTAGAGTAGTGTTGGAAGCCAAATGTCTTTTTCATTTAGACCCCAGCCAGCAGAAGTAGTCAGTGTTTCTCCTACCCTGAGTTTAGTAAGAATGAATGAGCTTTCTTTTGGGAATAGCATGCTTACATACATTTTTATTTCAATTTACAAAGTAACATGGGATGAAAACCGGAGAAGGTAATTTTGAATGGTGTTTCTGCCTACAGCTTCCTTGTTTTTAAAATCTATTGTTTCAGAAGCAGCAAAAGAAGTTTCAAGAAATGGATCCATCATATACAGCTAGTGGGAACACTCTTAAACCTTGGTCTTTGTTGCTAAAATCAGTAGACTGGTGTGCAATGAAGTAGCAATAATATTTTTTCATTTATTTGTAGAATTAAAGAAAAATAGGACTGGAAAATCTTAAGAGGTCATCCAGTCCATTCTCCTGCTTAATGTCAGGATCAACTGAAGTTCTCCAGTGGTTGAGACTCCACTGTGTACCCAGGCGATCTTTGGGCTCAGTTCACTTTCCTTACCATTCGGAAGTTTTGTTAATGGTGGTCTCGGACATGCAGATTTCTTGCTGCAGGTTAAGCTTCGCATCTGCCTGTCGTGTCCACAGAGAACCAGATGACTCCTGCCTGTTTGCACTGCCCTTTATGTACTTGGAGACTTGTTAAGGCCCATTCTGTCTTCCTTAAGCTTAAAGAACCTCATTCCTTTGAGTTTCTGGGTCAGGTTTTCTCGCCCGGTGGCTCGTGCGAGCATTCTGCAGATGTTCTGTTGCGTAGTGTGCGGTGCGCCACTGCCTTTTGCAAGTGTACTGTTGAGTTCTGTCCGGTGGGAAATAATGCACAGTCGTGGAAGCTCCGGAGCTGAGCTGTGGTAGTATCTCGCAGAGGTCTGGAAGCCTCACGAGGCAGGCAGGCGTCCTGGCCAATCTTTTTGACACGGGATGAAGGCAGCTAAGAGATGAACGTACTTTTCAGTTACTCGATCGTTACTGCAAACAGGAATTATTAACTTGCTGGGAAAGCCAGAACTGCTTCTCATTGTTGGATCTGGGGTTGATCAGCCTACTTCTTCCTTTAATTAAAGCTTCTCAAGCCTGGAGTCCGTTAGCAGTTTGTGTGAGTCCAGAAAGTCCACGAGAGACCCTGTTTGATTCTTTCAGGAGAGTCTGCGGGTGCAGATGAATACTTAAGTGAGAAGTCTGCCTCTAGGAGCTGCATAGATAATCTTTGCCCTGTTTCAAAGATATTTGACCTCACAGAACGGGGGAGGAAGGAGAGAGACTAATCAATAAGTTAATTTAAGCAAAACTAATCCTTGACCATTAGTGCTATGTCTGTTGTGTGGCGGCATCCCGTAGAATACACCCGAGCTGCCTTTGAATGGGTGTTAGGATTTTCAGGAAAAGCAGTACAATTCCACCTTATTGGTCACTGGTACATTCATACAGCAAAGTTAAAGTTAGTTTGGAAGCGAGAATTGTGCCGTTCATGAACTCTAGAGCCACTAATTCACAGCCTAAGTGTATTTTAAGTGTATCTGGATTGTCCGTTGTCACTAGGACTGCGTGATGCAGTTAACGTGGTTTAGGATCAGGATCTAACTCTAAAGGGAGAAGCAGCATGGAATGTGCAGAGGGAAGCGAAGCCATCCTGCGATAGTACTGTATTATGAAACAAACCAAGCCAAAACCCCAACAAAAACCACCCCAGCAATTACATCAATACAACTTCTTAGCTTAAAATTTTCAAAAGAAAGGATTTTTTTTTCCTACGTAAATATCGTTACAGTTTCACTCACTTCTAGGAAACATTTAATTTACTAGTTTTAAATACTGGCATTAAGCTGTCTAAGATTAAGGAGTGATAGGTCTAGGTCAAGATGGGGTTTTTTGGTATGCAAGATGTCCTTAATTGTCCCTAAATCAAAGGCGTGTTTTATGACCAGGCTCCCTGCTGTGCCTTGTTTGGGTTATTTGCACCTTATAATGGAAGTAAGAATTGTGTTACGTAAGAAATCCTGACGTGCATCACTCTCTGGTACTGAGTTTTGATGTTTGTTCCTAATTTGCCGTAGACTGGGTAGAGTTTGGTGCTGTTACAGCAGAGTTTTCCTCAAGGACAGTCTAGAAATAACTCAGACCAAAATTAAATCAGTGATGGCTCAGAGAATGCAAGAGAAGTTGCTAACAGGGTTACTTTATTACTCTGGTTTTTCCTGCAGGGTTTTTACTCAGAATACGTGTAGCACATGAAAGAGCTGATTTTTAATTGTCAGGGTAGTCTGGTTATGTCACCCATCTCAGTCCTGAAGAAAGTGTCCACAGCACAGTGTGCTGCTGGGATCTGCGCTGGCCGTGCCCATCAGTCAGTTCACGCTTCAGTGTTGCTTTGCTTTGTAGATTCGGGAAGACAGTGCTGTCTGAGCACATCCAGTTCATAGTCAGAAGGCAATTTCGGGAACCAAACCAGCTGAAAACTGTTTGGTTTTATTTTTTTTTAACTTGAATTTGGCAGAAATTTAAGGATGAAGGCGTTGGGGTTTTTTGTAGTTTTAGGGGTGTTTGGATTTATTATTTAAGCAAAAACCCAGGGAGAGAATTCTCCTTATTCCTGGCAAAATACTTAGTGGGTTCTCAAATGAGCAATGAGATTTTATGTAATCTTATGGGAGTAGTTATGAGAGCCCAATTACTTTCTCATATTTGCAGGATTGTAGAATGTTAAATGTACCGTAGCAAACGGCCTCGTATTAGCAGAACGGCGGACGAGGTCCCACATGACGCATTCCGATCTGTGACAGCAAATGCAGGTGGTTTAAACAGTCTTTTGACTTAGCGTTACTTTTCTTGGTCAATTTTAAATTTTAAAATCTGAGCATGTTTTTTAGCTCTCATTTTTCATTGCTAGATATATTTTTGACTGTTATATTCATCTCCCTCTCAGAACGGTTGGGCTTTGAAGCCTTATACTCAACCTGTTTCTCCAGGTTATCTGTTGTGGATATTAGTGGCTTCGGTATGCACAGCATTTGTCAAAAATCGTTTCCTTTGCTCCTGAAGAGAAACCAAATTGCCCTTTTCTTATGACAGCATTTGGAATTTTGATTAATAGGATGGAACGTATTAGTTAAAACGTATTTGTTTGAGACCGACTTGGTAATGATGGTATTCACTTTCCAAGCATCATTAGGAAAGGAAGAACAACAATAAAAACTAATACAGGTAGATAAGATGTCATGAGAAGCCAGTCAGAACGGGAAAAAAGAAGTATGGGGAATTGATAGTTCTTTTAATAAGTAAAAAACAAAACCACAAGATACTTACTTACTAAGAGGCCAGTTTGGATGAATTAAGGATTCTTCACTGCCTTCAGTCACTAAAAGAATGGGAAATTAAGATTACCAAGAGCAATAATGGAAGAACAGAAGTACAGGAAAGTATAACAGAATGGCACGAACGGGCAAATGGAAATATTAGAAAGGTAACGCACAAATTGAGAGATATATATAAGCAAATATTGTCAATTTTATCACAGTTTTATATGAAGAAATTGGTAGTAATTGGGAAACAAAAGTGTTTATGCTTGGGGCAAACCAATCAGCACACGATGCAAGCAATAACGCGGCACTCAATATCCGCTTTGCACCCCTAAAGCTCTGGTGAGGGGGTAAACTGTGTCAAATCACTAACAATCCCTGTGGAAAAGTGAAAGGAATCACTTGGAAGAGGGAGGAAGAGTGTAGAAAGCAGTCACCGTTTCCAGGGGATATAGAACCATATACAGTTCATTGGGGATGTCTGGAGAAGCCGTGTCAGACGTGTTAGTGATGATCCTTGGAAAGGTGGGTTCCAGAATACCAGCAAAGGGTGAGCATACGTTACACCTTTACAAAAGATGATGGAGGAGTGGGAGCTGGTAATAATTCTCTCCCCGTAAAAAATACTGGAAGAGAAAAAAAAAATCCGATTATTTGCAACAAGGAGGTGATTAATAGTGACTGCGAACTTGTTCAGAATAAGCAGTTTTTAAAAGTTCCAATTTACTTCCAGCACATAAATGACTCAAGTGGGCAGAGGGGAAACAGCTGATGCCATATTTAGATTTTCATAAAGACTTTAATTGTTTTTTTAATTGAAATTCTCCTAAGGTCGCGTGTTCTAGATGAAATTACTGTAAAGTAAACACAAAGCTAATTAGAAATCACATACTCCAAAAAAGAAAAAAGAAGGTGAAGAATAGTTGTCAATAATTTGGTTAAATAGGAGAAGGGATTGATCAGCTTAATTTCTTGTGGTCATCCTCCATTTTGTAGTTCTGCACGTTTCATTAATGACTGGATGATGATCTAGCGTATGCTTCGAAATACACAAATACCAGAATGCTGGGAGTTGGAAGTACACGGGAGAAAAGGGCCAGGACTAAAATAATGGTGAGAAGTGAAAGAAATTGATCTGAAAAGTGTAGGATACAAGTGAGAGTCGTAAAGCAAGGGTTTAACTTCTGCAGCCAGTTGTTGCTTCAGAAGTACAGGTTGACACGCTACAGGCTTAGGTGGGTTTGCAGGAGAAGATTTGAGTGTTATAATGAAATCAGAAGCTGAATTAATTAATCTTTGCTATTTGAATTAATCTAATGCTAATGGGGGATAAGACGAGAATCAGTGGGCCTGGGTTACAGTGACAAGGATTCGGTTTAAGCATCAGCAGGTATTTTGATGAAGATGGATAAAGTGGCACGGATCACCCTATCTGTTAATGTCTGCACAACCTTAACAGGCAGCTGGCGTTTTACAAAAATAAGGGTAAAACCGATTAGAAGGAAGATGGATAAGTTGTGGAAGGACCCTCACGGGAGATGCCGTCGAACTCCCTGCTTAACGCAAGGCCAATACTGAATTCAGACCAGGCTGCTCAGAGCTTTGCCCAGTTGAATCTTGAAATTCTTTAAGGAAGACGATTGGGTCCCTGCTTTAATGTTTGACTGCCTTGATGGGGTTATTTTTTTCCTTCTTGGAAAGATCCCGTGTTGTAGTTCGTGGCCACGGTGCAGCTCTGTGAAGAGCCCGGTGTGTCATCTGGGTGATAACTTTGTGCCGATTCTGAGTGCCGATTTCTTCATTCAGAAGACAGTGCCGGAGTCAAACAGTGGAGCTGGGTGTCATTGTTTCTTCTGCTGACAGTGCAAAAGAGGACATTTTTATAACCAATAATGTAAACAGATGTCAAAATACGCCATTTAACTTAATATCTTCTTGACTTAGTCTCATTGTAGAGATTATATCTCCTTTTGTGGCAAAGTCTTATTTTTGTTCTGTGTGAAATACACTGGCGTAGTTTGGAAAAGGTGCTGCTGAATGCCTTCTGTGAACTAGCTTTTACTTTCACCTGTTTTGAAGTTAGGAGGTTATCAACAGGTCGTGCTGGTCCTGGTGTTTATGTTTGGTCAGAATAAGGTGCTGGATATGTAATGTGAAGGATAGAGATGAGGTGAATGAAGAGGATATTTATTTTCGTGGTAGATTTAATGTTAGTATTTCAGTTTAAAATGCTAATTTTAAGATGAATGTGCGTGGAACAGACCAGGCTGAATCGTTACTGATATGGTTTATAAAGGTCTCTAAAACCTTTTGAATTTAGATTAGTAATTAAATCTCCCTTTGGAGATTTAAATGGGTTCGGTGAGTCTTGCTGTCCATTTTCCAATTATGACATCTTCTAGCATAAAAGCCTTTAAATACAGGATCATCCTTAGAATCCTGTTTCGAAGATGTAGCTCTTCATGCTGATGCTTCTTTACCGGTGTTGGCCAGCTGAAATGGCCGAAGTGTCTTTAACCATTTACCAGGATTTCATTTTCTAAAGTTTAAGCAAAGTCTAAAATCCATCCTTCTTTCTAGTTGTCTGTGATTCTGGACAAATGCACCTTTCCATAGGCAACATAGTGGTACCCAAGGATTAGGGTTGAGGTATCTCCCCATTTAGCAAGAGAACACATGGGTTATACTGTCCAGGGCGAGGGACTTTTTGGTTGCTGTTATAGTGTTGGAAATTCTGTCTGGCTTGTGACAGCCGTTTACAAAAAAACTCAGGTAGATACCACCTGTAAATTCAAATAATTAGGCTAAGAACTGGCTGAACTGAGAAAAGCCGTTAGGAAAGCCCAGTGGTCTTGTGTGTGATGATACACCGTGGAAAAGGCCAAGAAGAGTTGTTGGTGATCTTGAAGAGCTGTATTTCAAAATTACTGTTCTCTGTGGATATTTCTTACTTTCAAAAAGATTTACATTTTACTATTTTGTATCTCCACAGCATTTGTCGAGTAGACACAGTGTCCAGCAGAGCACATCCCAGGTAAACATCATCTACAAACGAGTTTTTGTTGATTTAAGTGTTTGGTGATGTATGTAAAGGTACAATGGAGATCACTGGGCAAGTCCCTCCCCATAGCACGCTTCCTCAGAAGATCCCCAAATAATTAACTTAGTAAGGTCCTTCTTCAACTTCCATTTAGCTCTTCTCCTGAGCTCAAACTGCTGTTCTTAAATGATCAGCTTCTGTAGTGAGATCAAAAAGCCTCAGACTGGCCGTGTGGTTATTCTTTCCACCTGCTGACACATGGCTTAATAGGTTTCTGTTTCACATATCCTTCCTGTAGTAATGTAATCCTTTTCTGGTCGTGGAATCTGGGTGTGATCTTTGCAGGAGGACTGTGCTTCCACAGGTACCTGTCTTTAAAGGATGAGGATTTACTTGGATTTTATTTTAAACCCAGAACAAAATCCATTTTAAATTCTGTTTTTTTAAGGTGGTACAAATCTGGGTTGAAGGTCTGAAAACGTTAAGATTGTCTTTGTTAGTATGTTCTTATCTTTGCATTCAGAGAACAGCCTAGCGAGCTCTGGGTATCCCTGCAACCTGTTTATTCGGATCTCCATACAATGGATATAAAGGGACGTGGTTGAGTCAGCATCCCTGGAGGTGATTTACAGGCGGGTAGACGTGGTGCTTAGGGACATGGTTTAGTGATGGGCTTGGCAGTGTTAGGTTAACGACCGGGCTCGGGGATCTTGAGGGTCTTTTCCAACCTAAATAATTCTGTGACTCTATAAAAATGAAGGAATCATTTTATTTTTAACTATACTCCTTTTTTTTCCCCCTTCCCAGTTTTCACTGTTGTAAATAGGTCTTGATATACTGAGTCAAAACATAAACCTTTCTGCTGTTTGACTTTATTAGTTTCTCATGTTATCAACTGTTGTTAAGATTTCTTTTTGTTGTACCTGCAGGGCATATTAGCCTGCAAAGCCTGATTCTAAATGACCTGCGTAAAAGAATTGCAGCTGCTGAAAAGAAATAACATAACAAATGTTATTCTTAAAAATGCTTTGGAGTCCATCTGCTTTAAATGGAAATCATCAAGAAACAGCTTAGTGCCATCTTGTTGTAGTTCATTTTCAGTACCAGAATCAAAGCAATAGAATCAGAATCATTGAGGTTGGAAAAGACTTCCAAGCACACCCAGTCCAACCATCAGCCCATCCGCACCGTGCATGGCCATGGCTTCCCAAAGGGCCATGGCTCTGTGCATTTTAAACACCTCCAGGGAGGGAGAATCCACCACGTGGATTCCACCACCTATTTGAGAAATAGGATTGGTGTGTTTTACGTGATAAAAATACATTTCAAATGCATAAACTATTTATCTCACTTGGTTATTGCGGTTTCTCAAACTGTTCAAATTAAACGTGGAAAAAATAGAGGAAGAAAACAATCTGTCATGTTTCTCTGAGGTAGAATGTATTTGAGATCAAGCTTTTACTTGATGGAGAAAGGAGAGCAGGATCACATTTAAAATTATCAAGCTGGTCACAAGTCCTTGATTCGTGAAGAACTGAAAATGATTTTGATTGTTTTTCATTAGGTGGATACAATTCGTCAGCGTCATGGGGAAGCTTGCCGTCTGCCAGTGCCTCATCACTTCTTCCTCAGTTTAAAGAGCTTCACCTACAATACAATTGGAGAAGATACAGATGTCTTTTTTTCCTTGTATGATGTTCGAGAAGGCAAGCAGATCAGGTACGGGAAAGAAGTGTGGAGGGAAGCTGAGCTCCGTTTTAGAAAAGAAAATTAAAACCCCAGACCAGGCAAATGCACGGCTACAAATGTAGAACGATGTTTTTATGTTGACTTTGAAATATTCTTTCCTCTTCTGTAGCCTCAGGAAAATAGTACATTAAGGTAAAAAAAAAAATAAAATAAAAAGGCAAAACTTCTGCGTGCTGCCTTCTAAATGAAATGGACAAATTGACTTTTCAGAAATGGTTTGATAAATTCCTTATCCAAATAGTTCACGCTGGAGGTTGACTGGCTTTCGGTGTTAGTGCCTTGGGCGTACAGTAGATTACAAACCTCATGGAACCTCTTGGTTGCGGTAGTTATTTCCCAGTCAGGTTAAATGAAGAATCAGGTAAAGTTTCTGTGTATTTCAAGAGCTTAAGTGATAGCATGTACCAATTATGGATTAGCAATCGCAAGGCTGGAGCAGCCGCCGAAATACAGTTTGAGATGTGTTCCCAGGTTCTGAATACAAATACGGTGCTTGTGCTGTCTGAAAACGCGAAGGCAAAAGGTGACAGTGGGGAGATGCAGACAGCACGAGTAACAGCACTGCTCTCAGAGGCGCAAGACTACAGGTAGAAACGGAAATAGTAACTTAATTTTCATAGAGTTATACTAAGAAATACTTCTCAGTAAATAAAGCGGGGCGATGAATGCTTGCCTCGGTCGCTTGTTTCAGCCCACAACAGAAACCACCCATCGTCCCAGTGTTCGGTAATGGCGCAGACCAAAAGGGATGAAAGTCTTGTATATTTTAAAGTATTTGGGATTTTTTTTTGCAAAAATTGCCCCGTATTACATTAGTCTAGCACAAAAACGTTGTTGTTAAACTTTAGTACCTCAGTTTGTTTGCCGTGTGGGAGTTAGCGGAAGACAATGAGACGGCGGATCCGGTTTTGGTTACAGCCCCATTGTGAGAAGCACCTTGGGATGAATGATCCTGAAATTATGGAGTTAATGGCAACTAGAAAGTGAGAGGAGGAACATGTTCACATAAAGATGAACTTCGGTAAGGCAGGTGTCAATATACATCAATAAAAGAGGAAAACTGATATGGAGGAAAGGAATTTGAGAGTTGTCCGTTCCTTAACAATGCTAGTGAAGAGCACAAAAGCAAATTGTGTCCGTGTGGAGGAAAGATTTAATGCAGGGGAACAACAGAAATTCTGTGTCACGTATTCTTCGTTGAAATGGAGTCTGGAAGGAAATGTATAAAAAGGAGAAATGAATGGAATTGCACAAACAGGTTTGGGAAGAAACAAACCTATAGAAAAAATCCCATTAGCAAAGGGCATCAAGGACAAAAAAAGAATAATTCTATAATGCTTTAGCAGCAAATATTTTTTTTTTTACAGAATCAAGAAATAACTGAAGAGATTAAAGGGGACATTAAGCTAAGAGCAGATGTCACCAAGATAGCTACGTTATTTAATAGCTGTTTTGCCTCAATCTCCCTGAGAAGGTCAGCTGCAATCAGATGGCAAATGCAAAAAGTTCTGGAACAAATAAACTGCTTATTAGCATTTAGAAGCTAACAAGACGATAAGTAAAAGTCAGCTTACATTTGTCAAGCACAAATCAGAGCAAACTAATTTTGTTCTGTACTATGAGAATTCGCCTCATGGTTTGACAGAAGAGAAGCACTAAACTTGGTAAGGTGAGGCAGGGAGATACGGACTGGGTGAAACTACTGTACAGAGGCTGGAAAAGTGGTGGCAAAGCTGATCCAGGGTGTTTTCTGTGCGGGAAGGACACAATGAATAAGTTTGGTTGGGTTTTTTTCTGCAGCATTATTTTGATAAGCCAAAATTAAACTATATTCGGTGGGGTTTAGCTGTCTTCACCATAGCTCTTTTTTACTAATAAATGCATAAAATTATGCCTAACTTCAAAAATTACACATTCAAAAGCATGACACATAATTTTCTGAAAATAAGCTTGAAGAATCCGCAAAGTATGAGAAAGGCTAAACCAGTTTCAGTATTATTTTTCTTTATAAAGTTTATGTTTAGACACATAAAGGTTTTTTTCTGCCTGGATCTTAAACCAGAATAGATGTTTCTATCACTGTTTTACCAGTTACCCTACTCCAGTCTATTGAGGCTTAAATTTTCTTGTTGTGTAGAAATGTCCTTAATTATGGAGAGTGAATAGAACAAATAAGAAACTCTGAAGTGATTTAATTTAAAAAACTGGGGCATAATCAGTAATTATGCTTGGAAAATAGTGTCATGCATATTTCTACTCGTGATCCTCCATCTGCCTACCTACTGTGTCTTTACTGTGCTGTTAAAATAGACCTCCTCGTGGCTGGAGATGTTAGAAGGTGGAAGTGTCTGTGTTAGTGTTGATAGCTTTGACAGAGGAAGCCCATGTGTACAATTCTTATACAAAATATACTCAAGATATTTTGTTGCGACACCACTTTTTCTCTGCAGTGGGTTAGTGGAGTTGGGGTTGTTCAACCTGGAGAAGAGAAGGCTGTGGGGAGACCTCAGAACAGCCTCCAGGACTGAAAGAGGCTCCAGGAAAGCTGGGGAGGGGCTCTGGATCAGGGAGTGCAGGGATGGGATGAATGGGATGGTTTTGAGCTGAAAGAGAGGAGATTGAGATGAGATCTTGGGCAAAAATGTTTTGCTGTGAGGGTCGGAGGCCCCGGCCCAGGGTGCCCAGAGCAGTGGTGGCTGCCCCATCCCTGGAGGTGTTCCAGGCCAGGTTGGATGGGGCTTGGAGCCCCCTGTTCCAGTGGGAAGTGTCCCTGCCCATGGCAGAGGGTGGGACTGGATGGGCTTGGAGGTCCCTTCCAACCCAACCCATGGTTCCTGCTGTCAGTTTATCTTAGTATCGCGTTCTGTGAGGTACCAGGGTGGCCCGTGCTGACATGCAGACCATCAAGCAGATGTATCAGATCAGCTACCTGGAAGAAATAAAGAATTGCCTGGGCATGCAGAGACAGAATTGCAAAAGTGAAAGCTAAGCTGGAGTTGGATGTGGAGAGGGAGAGAAAGATATATGGACACGCATACCTAAACGGCTTCTGTAGGTACTTTGGCAGCAAACGGAAAACAAAGGAAAACAGGACGCAGATGCTGAGCAGGGCAGGATGCGTTTTGGCCTGGGGAAGAGGGAACCAACCACAGTGAATGTTGTAAGTAATTGACAATTCCAGTTTTAAACAGTTGTACTCGCTTTTCTAATGCAAATGGAGATCTGTTGGTTAGGGGCATTCCAGGGGAAGTCCTCGCTCCTTTAACAAAAAACCCTCTTCTGAAGTTCCTGAAGGAGCTTCATTGCCTCATTCTTTTCTCTCGATGCTTTGATTCTCACCTCAGGGTACGTGCAGGTATTAACGAGGTTAGTATGTAGCTCTTCATGAAGCATCTCATTGTGACTTGTTGAGATGCCTTTTCGCATCCTTTTGCTTCTCGTGTAATCCGTTCCTCCTCAGCAGATGGCCAGGTAAAACACGTGCAGAAATGTGAGAAAACAGATACCCATCCTGATTTTAAAAGACAAGAAATGTAGAAGCGTATCTGCTACCTGGCTGCCAATGTTCGATACTGCGCTAGGAATGTGGTGATGTTGAAACATCTACTTTTGTGATAAAATGGAAAAGCAATAAGCAAAATGAGAGAAAACACAAGCTTGCTCTTTAATGCTGCTGCCAATAGGTGGTGTGGAAAGATGGCTTTCATGGAAACATTCTGAATTTGTGGGTGGGTGTTGGGGAGAACTTGGGTAGTACAGTCTGTCTCACATCGTCTCTCTTAAGAATTTAATGCCATTTCACCACTTCTAAAGGCTGTATTTAGAAAGGATAAATTTGTAGGGAAATTGGTTTCCACTTTTTCCGTACTGGGAGTTTTCGCTAACACTGGACTCCTAATTCGGATGTCAGAACACAGATCTGCGTCCCAAGTTGCTGGAGCCTGACAGATTTGGCAGGCATCCTTCATCTCTTTGTGTGTTTATTGATGACAGTTCGCTCCATGGTTCTCATCATCATTTAGTCATATTTTCTTGACTTTTAAACTGTCAATAGGAGTGCAGATCAGCTGCTCAAAAGTGTTCGCAAGAACACTGTAGCTAAAATTACACTGCGTTTACACATTTCTTCTTGAATAATTTTCTTGTAGCACTTCTTAATGTAGACAGTTATCATCTAGAACTTTCATTTTTAATGCTAAGCAGACTTCTGAAAAAGTGATAGCAAATTTTCCCCCAATTCTGTACGAGTTAACAGTTGGAGTCCTCTCATAGCTCTGACGTTGCAGGATCAGCATCTCGGTGGGTGAATACCTGTACAGAGCCACTCTACGTTCTCCAAACCAGAGTGGTGGAAGCTCTACCTGTTCTAGAAATGAGGTGCTGCTTGGGTAGAGGGAGGCTTAGCAGCAGAGAATGGCAAAGGATTTAGCAAGATACAGACAAGTGAGGAATAAAGAGGACGGTAGACATTAATAAGGTGAGAAGAAGGGAAGAGAGGGTCACTGAGCAGGTGTACGCGGTTGGAGTTGAAAAGCTGAAAAAGAAGTGAAGTTGGTTCATGTGGAAAGATCCACATTAAAAGCTGTGGCACAAAAGTCTGGCTGCATTCCCTCTCCGAGTATGGAACTGACCTTAAGATCCCCTTTTCTACATTGCTTTTGTCTTTAGGTAATAGCTCTGGGAGCGCTGTGACTGTGTGTATTTATCCCCTGTTAATTGCTTTAAATATTATCATGTTCCACTGTTGCTAGTTGCTATGTTATGAAGCAGAAAATTATATTTTACTTTTATTGTGCAATTACATGCTAAACTTTCCATTTATTATGCTTTTAATAGCAGCCTTCTCATAGCTATTTGAAAATAGAAAAGTTCTCTCATTTGCTGACAGTATAATGATTTGTCTTTTGGGAAAAAAATAACTTTGTATCATTCAGAATTCTCTCTTTAATATTCAGGGAATTTTCCTAGGGATTAAGTTTACCAACTAATGTGGTTTTTCTTCTGCTTAGTCATGAAAAAAGTCCATCTTTCTAATTTTTACCTCTTATCCCAACAGATCAGATTGCTAGAAAACTTATCCTCCATCAGTTCCTCACATACTTCAGTTTATTGGGTTCTTAGTGTTCCAAGGAAAGTATTTTTCTGGCTTTCATGCAATATATAATCCGTAGTAAGAGTACCCAGGAGGATGCTGGTTCTTGATCCTGCTCAGCATAAACTTCCCTACAAACATCATCCACTAGGCTAACATTAAGGAATGTTTCTGTCCACAGCAACAGCCCTTTTCTGATCGCTCCAGTTAACATGGAAAATATGTGGATCTCTGAAGCCTACTGCGCACATACAGCAGGGGGCAAAGCCTTTCTGCTATGAGACAGCAATTATAAATTCTTCACTGAGAGGGTGATTGGCCATTGGAATGCACTGCCCGGGGAGGTGGTGGAGTCACCGTCCCTGGAGGTGTTTAGAGATTGGATGAGGCACTTAGTGCCATGGTGTAGTTGACGAGTAGGAGTAGGTGTAGGTGTTGGGTCATAGGTTGGACTCGATGATCTCAAAGGTCTTTTCCAAGCTTGTGATGCTGTGATAAGTAACTTTCTGTCTGTAGGCAGGGCCCAGTGTAATGAATATGACTCTGCATTCTCGAGTGCTTTCCTGTTGCAAAATTCACTGTCAAAACCCAGTTGTTTCTCTTGACTGCAGTTTTCATCTGCAAAATCAGGGAACGGGGATATGGGGTTTGGAGAACAAGAATCAAATGGCGCAACCACTCCGTTAGACCTCAGAACCAGTAGCTCATCCCAGGTTAGAGAAGGCGTTAAAATACTTATTCTATAAAATCTATGTAATCCAAAATTAGAAGTGTTCCCTACCGTTACGGACAAAGCAGTTCACGTTACCGCCTGGCAGTGTCAGCCTGGCTTCCTTTTAGTTAGTTCAGATCACAAGCACTGGCAGGGACTAAGGGATTGTGCTATGTGAGTAAAGGATCTTTTTTAGGAAATAACAACTTTTTCCAGCTAATGGAGAGGATTCCTTTCAGGAACGCGAGTGCGTACCTTTCATGATGTAAATAACAAACATCCTAATGGCAGTGTCGGATGTTCAAGGGTGCAGACTCCTGAGAACCCAAGGGGAACATAACTGGTGCTTAGCTCCACTTCTCCTGCAAGCTTTAATAATGTTTCTAACATTGTGGTTGTTTTTCCTTGAACGTGGCAGACAGAAATGACAGGTAGTTATTTTCACTATTTTCTGTTTCTATGGTAACGCAGTGTTTGCAGTCACAGCCTTACTGTAAGCTCTGTCATCCTGCCCTGAGGCTTCGGGCCAACGTGGTAACTTAATAATTCATGAGCATTAAGCCTGAATTTGCTGGGAAGCAAACTGTGTTGCTTGGAGCCGTTTCCTCAGAGCCAGATTCATTTCCCTGACAGATCTGGTGTTCTTTTCTCCAAGATGTCTTTATAAAATACACTCCATGAAGCAAAGCCATGTACTTTTCTTCACTTGTTTGTGGAGCTGGGGTTATTGCAGATCTGCTGGATAAGGCAGCTCGTGAAAGACACTCCCCCCACTTCCCTCCTCCCCTTAAAACACGAAGAGGACAACAGGAGAAACACAGCATTTTCAGACTTCGGTTCCTGAAGTTTTATTTTATATGCAGGTAGGGATTGACACAATACTAGAAGAGTGAGAAAAAAGCCTAGGGAGACACTGAAAGAAGATCAAGGACTAAAACACAAGTTACCATCTGACTTTCTCCTCTACCATATGACCCTTTTCACTGTGCACTGGTACATATGGCGTGGGATCAAGATATGTTTTAAAAATAACGTTGATTTTTAGAAGGGATCAGTCAAATGCTAAATTCTGAAAACCCAGTTAAATACAACCTTTGAGAAAGGACTGAGGTCATTGTGAAAGGTTTAGGTTTTTCCATGTTCCCAAAGTTGTTCTCTGGAAATAGGAAGCACTGCGGAAAATAAGAGAAGCGAGGGAACGGATTTGTACCTTTCCCCTTGTAGAGGCATGTTGGGACAGAGAGGGTGAGGGAGGCATTTGTGTCTGGGAGAAGTGGCTACCAAACCATTATTTTGGGCATGGAAAAGATAAGATGTGAGGTTTCTGTTCCAAGGCCACTTTTTCTACTTCATAAAATCAATCTCTTATACATTGTTAAAGAAATTTTTAAAAAGTCTGTGTTCTTTATCATGGGTTTCCAATTCAAACAGCAAATGGATGGGCAGTCTCTGCAGACGCCGTTGCTCTGGCCCCGTGCGGCTGTCGATGCTCTGCCGATATTCGTAAATGGAATCACCGTCAGGGTTTGTGCCTCCCAACCCCACGCTAATTAAACCCAGCAATGAGTTAATACAGGGGAGCTCACTAATCCCTGCCAAGCTCTTTGCCGGGCCTTTTGGTGTCATCTTTGCACGCTGTTGTCATCTTTGCACGCTACGCAAACAAAGCCCCACAACCAACCAACCTCAAGAACAAAACCTCCCCGCAGGCGTAATGCCACTCCTGCTCACCCAACAGTAAATTTTGTCCCCGTTTGCCCCTTCCTTCACGCTGAAAATGGAAAGTCCCAGCCCGCTGACTGCTTCCTTCCTTTCTGCAGAAACAGATGCCAGTTCAGCGCGGTCCTGCCTTTCAGGCGGCTAGAGGAAGCCAAGAAGTGAGACACTGCGCTGCTTTCATTTTAATTCCTTTCAAATAGAAGAACAAGAAGCTATTTGACTTTGCTTATCAGAGCAATGTTTCTTATATTTGAGTAGCTTTCACAATTGCTAATCGTGCCGGTGACTGCAAAACCTGACGTTGCTGCACAAGAGGGGTTTCGCTGTGATGTGAGTTAGTGCAGGAGGAGATCTTGCAGTTGGAGTAATTGAAGATTGCTTCTAGCATGCTGGAGCAAGAGGAATAACTAAGCTTTTGTTTAAGATACTGCTAGTGGTGTGGCACATCTTAAATCTGAGCTCAGCAAGGTAAAAATGATAATTCTTTAATTTTTGGACAATAGTTTGATCAAGCACTTAGAGTGCATCAGATGCTCAGTACCTCCCCGTACGTAAATCCCACCGCTCACCTGGAGATTTTAGCTACTGGAGTTTGACATTTTCCTTGTGATGTATTTGAGGGGTTTTCTTTAACTGACTGATGTGTCTGTTTTCTTTAAACAATTAGACATATTCAGTTGTAATAAAAATAGTGCTTCATGCATACAAACACAGGCAGTTATTTCTGTATGGAGTTTACTAAGATTTGATATTTTGACCTTACTAAACTGGTCTTCAGCGTTATCTAGGTTCTGTGTCTGCTCTCGTCTTTGTGCAGAAGATAAGCCTGAGGAACGGACACACAAGAGGCTGAACTTTTCAAAGGGTAGCTCCTAAAATAAGAAATTAAGTGACTGAATTCCCATTAAGTTTCTTTACTCTGAATTTGCGTATCTTTGTCAAAAAAAAAAAAGAGCTAATTATAGGTGAAGGCAGTGGATCTGAAACCCGTGATGTCCTTCCTTGTTTGCTGTGGCAGATTAATCAGTTTGCAGTTGTAAAATGGGAAGCATCTGCCTAACTAGTTCATAGTATGGGTCAAGAGCGTAAAAAGGTTCGGGTCCCACTCCAGGATATCCCAACGTGATCAGCGCTCATGAGGCCTTAGTGGGATATTTAGACTAATGTGTGTAAGCTCTTCACGAACAGCGATACCAAGGATTAGAGAAAACCTGGCGACAAGAAACAGAACTGAAAGTTTAGGAGAAATGACGTGCAAGGAAAGGTGAAAGAACTCAAGGTGGCTTAGTCTTTTAAGATTGCCTGTTAGCGCTGCTGTCTTCTCCTTCTCCTCTTGGTGGATCTCTTTGACAGAACGTCTCTTCGTGTTCCACTCTTCTCAAGGGCTGTGGTTGCCTCAAAGTCCCCTTAGTGACACAAGCTGAAGAGGACTCAAGAGAGGACTGGGAATTAAAAGAATGAGGTAGTGCTGGAATAAGGGAACAACTGATGAGTGGGCAGGTGAAAAAATGGTAGTCTGCTTCATTTCTTGAAAAGCACCGGGATATGGGGACAGAACCAGATTTTCTCTGCCTGCAACAAGAAAAAGAGTGAACTGCAAATTTTAAAGATTTCCACTTGTTAGCACAGTAAGAGTAGAACCTTTCCAAGAGGCCATGAAATGGGCCTCCAGAATATCCACCTTTGGATGTTTGAAAGCAGACTGAGCAGTACAGCGTCTGGTAGTGATTCAAGTATAAACAGACTATCTCGGCTCAGCTAAGCTATATAATAGCCTGTCTCAGCAGACAATCACTTCTCTGCCTCTGTCGGAGAGACAGCCTGCGCAGGACTCTGTGCGTGCAGCTCTGTATTCAGCTTCAGTTAGGAAAATGAAATGCTCATTAGTGCTGAAATAATTTTTTAAAGAAAAACTGTGTCGGAAGTTCAAAAACATAGTACATTTTAAATTTCCAGTAAATTCTATGGAACGTTATTTTTGAGATCAACAGACGTAAAAGAGCAGTTATAACATTATTTCTCGAATACCTTCTATTTAATGAGCTTTAATTCTTAAATTCTCGAATTATGTTATATAGTGCATACATCTGTGCGTTCCTGTGGTACATCCATATATTATACTGTGTTGTTACACATCTAGAGAATAAATACTCATGTAATTTATTTGTATACATAAATTCTCTGTCTGTCTTAAGAAATACTACCAATGTCCACAGAAGGCATCATTTCTCTTGCAGTCTAGCTCTGTATCCTGGATGAAGGACTGTTTAATTTGATTGATAAGCAGTTCTATCAATTGAATCCTAATGTGTTTGAATATATAATATAATGAATATAAATAGCATATGTCGAAGGAGATTGCTTAATTGGTATTCTCGTTACTTTTAATTTTGAGTGGGTTTTAATGAACTCAGTTTTACCAAAGGCAGCGCACGCCTCAGCCTTTGCCTGAAGTACTTGTAATGTGTTCAAATCCTATGCTTCATGTATTTTGTTATTTTAATATTATTGCATCATAAATATGCATCAACATGATGTTTTCACATGCAGAATACTTGTTATTAAAAGTCTCTATGCTGTCCGTGTAATTTTAAGTCCATCACTGAGTTCTGTTTCTTATGCTTTGGGAATTAAATTATAATACCTAGTGCATCTTTCTTTGAAAAAGCATGACTACCTGTACTTTTATGTTGAACTGTGTACATGAAACTCTTACTTATTTTTCTTAATATTGTTTATTTTTCAGTGAGAGGTTTATGGTGAGGTTAAACAAGAACGGAGGCCCCAGGAATCCGGAGAAGATAGATCGAATGTGTGCGCTTTTCACAGTACGTGTCTGTTCCCTTTCTTCTTCCCTTACAGTAGCACGATTGTAAATGTACTCCCCCCGGGGGAAAACCCCAATTCTTTCTTTCCAATATATTGAGTAGAACGGAAGCTATTTCTGAGTTTTGTTATGGTTATGACTTAAGTGCTAACATAAGAAAATGGACGTGCTTGTAAATTGGTTTTGTGGCTAAGTAAATATTGTGAGGTACTTACGCATTTGTTCCTGTTTATAGTTTGAAAATTTGGGGTATTTTCATTGCGTGTGCTTTTGGATAGCAGGGCGCGGGAAACGGCCGCGTTGGCCTGAGCGTAAAGCAAGGCACTTTTTTCAGAATCAAAGTTAGAAAAACAGCTGCAACAACACCCACAGAGAAAACCAGAGGGCTCTCCTAACAGGTTTTGTCACGGCTCATTCGAGAGCCGCGCAGCAGCCCCAGGGGTTGGTGCAGCAGTAGCATCGCAGACGGACAGCACGGCATGGGGGGCACAGGAGGCCTGGGGGTGCTGCAGAGACAGAAGCCAAGTTGAGCTACAGAGAATTGGTTGTAATAAATAAGGAAATGAATAAATAAGGAAATTCGTGAAGTTTCTACAGCAGGTCTGTGCAAATAACTACCCCATCCTGACGCAAAGCAGATCCAACCAACTGTACCAGCAGCCTTTAACCATCTGTGCCAGAGAGGTGGGATAAGTACGGCCCATCTGGGCCTCCTACCAGCTGATACCTCACTTGGGAGTGAAATAGCCAGCTCAGGTTTACTTCTGTTTAGTTCTTCGGACTCATCTCTCACCTAACTGCTTTTTTGTTTGATGGTTTTAGCTACGCCAGAAAAGTAGTTTAAACACTTGGGCTTCAATATCCATTCTGCCCTCATCCTCACTTCTGTTAAAAATGGCCTCAGCATCATATATCCAACCATGATTTATCTGTCGCTCCTTCTCAGAAGGAGTACAGAAATCTAGAGACACTGAAACTTAACAGCTCATCATGAAATAACTGTAAGGAATTTCACATCCCAAGTGTGATAAACACCTTCCATCGTGACTCACCTTTCACTAGTGCACATGCTAGAAGCTCTTCGACAGAAGTATTTTTACCTCCAGTGAAGAAAAAACATGGCAGCCCGCTCTGGTAGAAGCTTTACTTCTGGCAGTGAAACCCTCTGAGGTCAAGCAGGGCTGGATGCTGACCTCGGCGTGGTTCCCAGCACCGTTCCCTTTTCTCCTTTAAGAAGAAAGCTGAATTCTCTTGTTAAGGAGCAGAGGGTGCCTGGCCAGAAGTAAAGATGCTCAGGTCTGTCTCCGTCTGGGTGTGGGAGATGCAGGTCAATCCAAAAATAGCACTGATGTCGATGCTGCCATCGCTAGCGCTTCTGGGTTTGGCAGCATCGGTGAAGTGCAGCCAGGGAGCCGTCAGCAGAGATAACGATGCCTTGGTATTGCCATGGGCACTGATGTCTCTGCTTTTGGTAACTCGAACCCAAGTCTCGTTCTCTTCGAAGAGAAAGGTGGCCAGGGAGCAAGCTCCAGCGCTGCTGTGTGTGGTGCCAAAGGGCTGAGTGCAGCATTCAGAATGGCTCACAGGGTTATTCCCAAAAGGCAGCTCAGGCTGGTTTATATGGAGTTTGACGCTTTTTTGCTTCTGAGATTCAGCATGCATAAAGATTTTCACCATCAAACTTCTACACGGGTGCTGCGCTACTTAGGGTCACCCTGTGCTGTGAACGGTGTCAGCTCTGAGAGATGCTTGGGCTTGTCCTTCGCTCTCCCTCGTAGATTGTGTACTCTACGTAACAGGAATTATGATAATTGGGACGATAACGTGTGCAACAAAGCGCTCATTTCTGTTACGATGTTTTCCACCAATGTATTCAAAGAGCCTGCCAAAGTCTGTAGCACAGGAGCGACAAGTAACAACTTTGTGAATAACCCTTTTATCTGCAATGGTTCTATCTTATCATCATTTCTTAATTAGGAAATGCTTCCAAAAGAAGATAGTTTTATGATTTTCCAGTTTGTTCCCAAGACTGTGTTAATCTTCCTTTTAAATCTACTGATTTATTTCCTTGCCCTCCCTCCACGCCGCAGTGTCTTTCTAAAACTCCAGTCTTCCCCAGAGGCAAGAAGCCCTGTATCTCAGATAATTCCAGGTATCTCTGTCTTTTCCTGCCATCTCTGTTGCTCCTGGGGGTTCAGCTGTCTCCTTGTGTAAGATATCAAAATTACTTAGGTTTTGGTTTTAGATCCGCTGTCATGTCATACCGAAGGTGAGAAACTGCTTCCTCTGAAGGTTAAAGCTCACTCAAGCAAACCTCAGCCTAAGCACCGTTTAGAAACGTTACTGTGTCTGAATTAGAACGTAGCTGCGCAGTGTAAGCTTGCTGGTTTTGTTAGTACCTTACTCTGTTAAATACCTTACTCTCTGTGGCCTGTGAGGCTGGAAACTGAATTTTGCAATGCTGGTTTATGGAGCTTACTGTAAAGCTGTAAAAAACTCATTAGTGGCTGTCAGCGATCCTTGATTCCACTGTTGCAGGGTGGTTGGGTGTTTTTATCATACAATTAGACCTTTTTACAAACCAGCAGTGTAAAGAGCTAACCATTATTATAGAGTAGCTCTTTTCCATGCCTGATATAGGGGAAGAATTAAAAAGCCACGCAAATAGAATTATTATGAAATTATTTTGTTGAACAACCAGTATAATTTAAGAAGATCAGAAGGATGTGGGAAATAAACGCCCTGGGAACGCAGTGCTAAAAGCACCTTTCTGGAAATAGATTTACTTATATCGCACACAAGCAAATAATACAGGTAGTTTGTCCTCTTTTGAGTCCTAAACCATGGATTCCCTGCAAAGAAATTGTCTGCAGGCTTCCTTCCCGGGATTGGGGTTGTTGATTGTTTGGGTCGTGTCATAGTAAGAATTTCTCACCTCGTACAAAGCCTCCGCCCTGCAGAATGGAACACGAGGCCATCTGGGCCTGCTTTCCTTGTCTCTTGCCTGTGACGCAGTAGAGCTGTTTGAGAAATGGAAAAGCGACTGAAGTGTGAACGCGCCGCCATGCGCGTGCCCTACCGTTTGCTGATGTTTTGACAGCTGCCCTTTGAATTAAAATTAGTCCTCTAAATTATTGTTAATTAGAACTGGTAATCTGATGGCGTAATGCAATTCCTCGTGTCACATCACAGGCATTCTCAATAATCTATTGCTTCCCAGAGGATGAATTGCTAGCGCCGAGGTTTTCTGCTTTCTGAAATGTATCGTCAGACAGCGCCGAGATTAAAACTGTGTCAAATCCCTGCTTATCGTGGAGCTTCGATTTCTCCGAGACGTGCAAAATAAAGCCCACCATATGCTACGCTGGCACGTGCGGGGATGAAGAAAGCCTAGAAAGTGCGTTCCCGTGTTCGTGCAGCCGCAAAACAAGACTCGAGGAGAAGACACTAAGGGAGGTTTCTAGAGCTTAATTCTTTGGCTGCGGAGAGGCGTCATCTGCTCTAGTGAGCATCAAACAGCGAATCTGCAACTCCGCATATGCTGCCCAGGGAAATCCAGTTCTTTGTTACAAAATAAGAAGACACAGCCATGAATTTAGTACTGGCCTGCTGTAATTTAGCAATGCAACGCTGTTTGAGAGGGACTGAAGCTTCCCCTTGGAATAAATCCTCCTTATGCCTAGTTCTCGCTCCCTGTGCCCAAGGTTTTTGTGCTGTGTCCTTGTAATCGGAAGCCCAGTGTTTATGTGCGTTGCCACCGTAATATTCAGTTGTTGAGATTGGGTTTCTCAAGTCACGTGGGAAAGAAATTTGCTGCATGAATTCAAGATCATGTTTTAGTGTCCTGCAAAATGTGATTTTCGATTTAGTAAATTGGTTCAAACTAGGAATGACAGAACTTAGATGTATGCAGTTAAAAGTTTCCTCCTCCTTTATATAAAATATGCATTTCCTTTCACAGTTGTGCTTCTTTTAAAAGAAAAAACCCAAGATTTTATCTGAATCTGAGATTTTTCCAGTTGGTGTTTGCATTGTATTTTTCAAAACCGTGTCATATTTGAAGGCAGTTTAAGGGGATGAGTAAAGTGAACAACAGTAACTGAGGTTAAAACCTCCTTTTTGGATGTTTCACGCGTGCGCACACTTCAGTCTCTCTCCTACGTTCTTAGGATTGAGACGTGAATCGTTTGGCGTCTCCAGTTGTTCTTCTCTTGTCTTGGGAGAAATTAGAGGCTGTGTGGCATAAATCAGTCTGTAACAATAAGGTGGCAGCGTGTGGTGAGAGAGCCACCGGCACAAGGAGCCTTTTTGCATCAGAATCTGAAACGTGGATGAATGTTCTCACAGTGCGTGTTAACTGTTTGAAATCTTGTCTTGGAGGTTAGGAACGTAAGGAAAACTTGTTGAACCATGCTGATGTTTTTAGGAAGAAATTTTTCTTAGATCTTTCCTCTAATTAAAAAAAAAAAAAAGAAGTGGGGGAGGAGGAGTGTCTCGGAAGTTGATCTCTGTTTATAACATTAGAAAAAGTTCAACGTGTCAAGGATATTAAACTGAAGACGGCTCGTAAGATGCAAATGCAAAATGCCACAGCGATGGATTGAGTACTTATTGACAAGTACTCTAGGCATATTTTCTGAATTTATTATCTTTAATAATACAGATTTGTAAGGGTCAATGATACCTTTTTGCTTCATTAGCTTCAGCTTTCCTTCTCTTCTGTAGGCTCTTCTTTCCCCATTTTTTGGCTTTTCTTCAAGCTTATTTTTAAAAATTTTGACGTGTGATTGTGTGACGTGGAATTTCAGAGTTTTTGTACCTGTAAAGTTGTTTACCACAAAAGCAATTTTGGGGAGATCTTAACATCCTGTGCTTTGCTAAACAATGACCTCTTCTTAAAACTGAGTTTATTTCTTAGTTTTTCCAGTACCCTATCACTGTTTTAAACATACAAGAGCGAGCATCCATTTCCAGTCACCAGGCTCCCCTGGAATTGCACCTGTGTACTCATAAAATAAAACCTCAGAGCATCTAAATTCTGACAGTCATGCTGCAGGTTTTTCCTAGAGCTCTCGTGATACTGGGACCCCATGATGAGAAGTCAAAAGTCAAAAAAGGGAAAGCAGAAGCCAAGGAATAGGATTAGGGACAGACTTGGAACCTGTAGTCAGGGCATGGGGTGAAGGAAGCTGGACCACGTTGTAGCTGAGGTAGCTCAGGGGTTTAAATTTATATCATAAATTCAATACAGTCTATTAATGTGTTTGAATTAAGGATCAAATGCATGTTTTAAATATTTGTCGGAATTTTGATGCAGCATCACTATTCAGTAAAGTCAGAATCTTTCCTTTCTTATCCTTCTAAAGAACATTCCATCCAAATATAATCCTTCTGTTCTTTATTTTTCTCCATGTAAATCAGAAATAATAGTACTTTTTCTTGTTTAAAGGTGCAGGAGCCAAATGAGTGGGGTACTATGTAGTCCTTACTGTTCACGGGAGGTTTGCAGGCACTTGGTTTGGAGTTGGAATGTGTTCCTTTTTTAATGTCTATTTATTTTGTCCCAATCTTTTAGGATCTCAGCAGCAAGGACATGAAGAGAGATTTGTACATAGTTGCCCATGTAATTCGAATAGGTACAGTATGATTTATTACTTGAAATATATACAATTAACCATGTTTTTACAGTACGTAACCCTGTCGAGCCCATTCAGCGCTAGCCTCTATTGCCAGGCACGTAGTAGTTTAAGCTCAGATTTTGAACCTCGATGCAGGAAGTGCTGGATGAATTATTATGTCTAATGTTAGCTTAGATTATTATAGTGATTTTTCCAGTCTTGGCATTTTTCTACTCTATTAAAAAACTGCTTTAGCCATAGGAAGGTAATCACTGGGTAGCTCTGTATCTCAGAATTCTCCTTTATGCGCTCCAAGATAAACGTGGTAAATGACACAAAATACAATACATTCCCTTAAGGAGACTGTATATCGTGAAAATTTGTGTGACTACTGGACTGTAACAGGGGGACCTGGCGAAGGGGCTGGGGCACAAGCCCTGTGAGGAGCGACTGAGGGAGCTGGGGTTGTTCAGCCTGGAGAAGAGGAGGCTCAGGGGAGACCTCATTGCTCTCTACAATGACCTAAAGGGAGGTTATGGCGAGGCAGGAGTTGGACTCTTCTCTCAGGCGACCGGTGACAGAAAAAGAGGACACGGTCTCAAGCTTCGCCAGGGGAGGTTTAGGCTTGACATTAGGAAGAAATTCTTCACTGAGAGGGTGATTGGCCATTGGAATGCGCTGCCTAGGGAGGTGGTGGAGTCGCCGTCCCTGGAGGTGTTTAAGGAGAGATTGGATGAGGCACTTAGTGCCATGGTGTAGTTGACGAGTAGGAGTAGGTGTAGGTGTTGGGTCATAGGTTGGACTCGATGATCTCAGAGGTCTTTTCCAACCTTAACGATACTGTGATACTGTGATATCGTGACCACAGTGAATCTGGGATGCAGAGAGGTGAGTACAAGCTGTATGCTTGGCTCATTCAAGAGGTGATTTGTCTTCAGTCCAGCTGGACTGCAAATGAAAGATGGCCAGACACGACGCTCTTCTCTGCCCTCAAGTGTTCTGTTAGCTCAGGGAGGTGATGTGCTTTAATCAAAGCAGCTCAGTGGGTCAAGAAGGTTCAAAGGGACCTCTAGATTTGAAAACACATAAGAAGAAAAGAATGGGAAGTATAAAGAAGACTGCAAGCTGTAGGTGAAACTCGCCGTAGGTATGCATGTTCCGAACGGACTTAACGGCTCCACGTGGATCTCTAATATTTTACGTTTCTTTTAATTTTAGGTCGCATGTTGCTAAATGATTCAAAAAAAGGGCCCCCTCATTTACACTATCGCCGCCCCTATGGCTGTGCAGTGCTGAGCATCATGGATGTACTTCAGTCGCTCTCCGAAATAAAAGAAGAGAAGGACTTTGTTCTCAAAGTTTACACGTGAGTAACTCCTAGAAGGAAAAGAGTTAGCAAAAACACTTTGTGTATGCTGGGTGATGAGATACTAAAGAGATATTAACTATTAAGGTGCCTTAAACTGCGTTTGCAGCTTTGTCCTCCTCACAGTGTAACCCGCTGCTGTTTGCCCTGGGTTTTGCTCCTTTATTATTCCAGAAGCTCATAGAAATAATGAATGTTATTGCAGATATTTCTGATATGTGAAATGCTTCAGGAATTACTGAATATTGCCCAAATCTGTGTGATATGCAAAGCTGCACTTTTATTAATATTATTTACTTCAAATCTGCTAAGCTCAAAACCGGAGAAATATACTTTATTTCACCTGATCAGTTGTGGTGACCAAGAAAAGAAGTAGAAAACAATGGAAGGCAGCAGAGTGCGACCAAAGAACTCAAAAAAAGTCAACATGAGTCCTGCTCATTTTATGAGCAAGAATCTATCGTCAATTGTTTGTGATTTTGACCTTTGAACTAAGAAATTCTAAATTGTGAAGTGTGGTCTCGCAGTCGTAATAAAGAGGCCACAGACAAACTGTCTGGAGACTGCAGGGAGTATCTGAATGTCTTGTCAGTGTGGATAAACACTGGCAAGATGGTCTTTGCAGATGGGCTGAGATACAGCTGACGCCACTTTGCGGTCTGTGGCCATTATTCCGACTAATAAAACGGTTTGGGGGGCTTACAGAACTTTTTTATTCTTTGAGAAGTGCATTCAGCAGCAGAAAATATGACATTCAAGGGAGATAGTAAATGAAAAAAATGACTTTTACTGTTCACTGAAAGGTTCTTGGACATCTCTGCGTACCCTAGAAATTTGTGAGTCCAAAGAAAAGTCTCTCAGAGTCAGCTCTTCCATTCTTCTTTTGCCAATATTTATGAAAACTGTAGGAAACATGTCAAGTTCTAGGGAAGAAAATGGTCTTTCTTGTCTTTTCCAACAGAATCTGTCTGATCTTGGCATTTTGTCACCGTTCAGTTTCAGCTTGTCTCGAGCCGGTGCATTTGGGTGCTGTAGTCTGTGTTGGTACTGGCCTTGTAGGCACTGTTAATATATGGCAACTGCAACATTTTGAATGCTTAAAGTAATGAAACATTCAGAACATCAGATTTCTGTTTTCATGCCCTTTAATGCACCTTTAGCTTCTTATTCACTGAAAACCACGAGCGTAAAAGGCTGTAAAATACTGGACATCTCCATTTGTCAGTGGCAAAGCCATGCAGGCAGTTAGAGTGGTCCAAAGTCCTAGCATTATGATGGAAAAAATCACACAATGGAGAGCTTCCCTTTTATTTCTTAATCTGAAGTGTTTTGTCAATGTGGATTCACCCGAAGTACCAGCGGTGTCTGCCTGAATGTTTAAGCAGGTTTCTACCAGCTGTCATTCTTCTCCTCTGCTTCCCGGCGCCCTTGGTGTGCAGCATCAACCCACAACCGTGACAGCCTCCATGAAGAAGAAATAGAGCCCACAGCGGAATTCCACGCTAATCAGACACTTGTAATTTTTTATAACCATTATCAATCGCTTCAGTTGTTTTAAGTCTCGTTCATCGCTATTTTGTGCTGTTCGGGGTGTCTCTAAACCTCCAACGAAAGTCTTCACAAGGGAAAATGGCTGTGTCTGAGGGGCACAGCTTCTCCTTCCGCGGCTTTAATAGCTGTTGTCTTCCACAGCAGGATGTTTTTGCAGGTTTATCTGCTTGCATCTTCTCTCTCCGCATTCTTTCAGGTAACCCGTCGTCTCTCGCTTTGTAGACTAGAACTGAAATGCCAGATTTTTGTCCTTTGGAAGCGTAAAGTTGTGTCTGAATGCTGAAACAACACTGAACTGATTTCCTTACCCGCTGCTCTCATTTTCACTATTGTTAAAATGCCTCGGGCCAACCCAAAAATATCATGAGGATGGAATAAGGAGGGAGGTGTGTTTGTATTTTTAAAGGAGCAGTAAAAGCGCTCGCTTTTGTAGCTGTCTGGCTGAAGCCCCAGCTTAGAGCTGCCCAGCCGAGGCGGGCGGCGCACAGCCAGGAAAGCCTTTTCACGGGGAGGAGGTGGAAACGTTTGAAAGACTGAAAACCCAACGAAGGCTGAAACAAATACGCAGAGTTTCAGCGGAGACTTTTGCTGGATCCGCAACAGAGAATGCTTATGGAAAAAAAAAATCAATTTACTTCTCCAGTCTTTCTCAGCCGCCTTATTGTTGTCAGAGCTTTCGGTCTGAAACACGCTTCGTTCTCACAATCGAGACTGTCCTGTTCGTTAATCCTGCACTCATGTCATAATCTTCCTAAGAGGATGTAGTACCACAGCTCTAGTTATAAGCTCATTACGGAAAAGCGTGAACGTTTCTTTTATAGTTCATTTTAACGATATACATGTAAAATATTTCAAAAGTGCAATGGAAATTAAATTCTCAGTTGATTTTTTTTCTGAGATAACTTGATTTCATTTATTTGGTATGAATTTTTGTCTTCAATGGAGTTTATTTTCACATTATTCTTTGTGTCGGTCTTCCCATTCCCCTAAAAACCTCATGTATTTCTCTTTCATATTTTATTTTTCAGTTTTATGGTTTGTCCTGTTTTCTCTCAATCCATTATTTTTCTCCTTCTCCAGCACTAGCTCTTAAAATTCCTTCTTCTTTATGTGGTTGTGTTGCCTGAATGCCTTTCCCTTTCGATATTCACTTGTTGCTATTTGCCCAGCTGGACGAGAGCGTACGTTGCATTTTTGTCCCCATCCGTTCGACATCAGGGTCTGGTGTAGGATGGCAAACATTCCAAATGGTGCATTTACTGTAGAACCAGCCAACCGGAACAGGTGATGGATGGCTCAGGAGAAAATTCTTATTTGAACTAGAGATCTATTTTGTAATAGGTTTGGTATTTAGACAAGTGAAACGTTAACAGAATAAAATACATTACAGAGAATTGTTTCCAGGCCAGGATTTAAAACCTGCGAGAATATTCTTCTTTGTGTTGAGGAGCGGCTTCCATGGGTAGCTGGTACAAAACTAGCTCTGAGCTATCTTTACAGTCCATTGATTTGGGGATAACTTTATTCCAGGTTAATTTGCAGGCATAAGTCATTGGAGGCTGAAATCTATTTTAACTTGCACTCCAGAGGCTGCTTCAGCAGCTCAAAAGTTATCAGAGCTTAGAAATTTTCTGTAGTCTCAGCTGTGAGGACGGAGGATGGTACAGAATTTGTCCTATAGGTTATGTCTCTACTTGAAGGAGACGGTTATTTGCAATAGGATAAATGACTTTTAATATCTTGGCAATGTGAAGATAATTATTTTTTCCTGATGACTCAGCTGAATATTGGTTAAAGTTCAGAGTTAGCACAGAACACCACCATTATTGAAAGGGTTTTGTTTCTGTTCATTAATGTCTTAGCTCGGCGTTCTTGATCCAGACTAACATCCGCCAAGTAATCTTTTCCCAGCTGACAGCAGAATGTATGAACAAAATTCTAGTTAAATATTGATATGTTGTGCAAATAGCAATGTACGAAATACAATTCTGAGTACGCCTTAGCGCTAGAGAAGGTTCTCTCTAATGGATAAAGACTGTGTCTGCTGTGTGAAAAGATTTGAGAAGTTTACGAAGAATATAACGTGTTACTTCTTGTGGGAATAAGATTTTGGATTGAATAAAAGTTGCAGGAGGGAAAAAGGCCTGAAGTAAAAACAGGTACAGATAAAATCTGATATAGCAGTGAAGCTCAGGAAGTACCGTTTGTATATACATAGGGATTTTTTATTTTCCAAAATGGTAAGTCGGAAAAACGCTTCCACTTTTGCAAAAACAATACGATGCCTGCATTTTGGTCCCCACCATTGTCTTAATACCTGACGTTTGTCATCTTTGAATACGTAAGTTCTGTCCTAATATAAAGAGGGAAGCAATGGCTTTGATGGCAGAGAAGTCACCACAGACTCTAAAGCGTCCGTTTAACTATCAGAATGTTTTGTCTCCTTCCATTTTTCAAAACGAGTTGTTTGAGATTTCTCTCTTTCATCAAACCCCCACATCCTTTCATGTTCTCTACAGCAAAGTTGACTTTCCTGTTCTGAGGTGATTCAGCAGAAAGCCTTTAACTTGAATTCAGTTCTTTTCTTTTAGGTGTAACAATGAAAACGAATGGTGCCAGATCCATGAGAATATTATTCGAAAGTCCAGCACCAAATACACAGCGCCCAGCTCCAATTATGGTAAATATTTACCTGTACGTTTTTGTCGTGATAACAGCTGAAGATTTCCTTTAGGAGACTGCTAGTGCTTATAGCAGAGAAGCTCAGTGAGGTGTTGGTGACGCCCAGCTGCATTTCTCTACTTGTGGTGGTTTAAAGGTTTAGCCAAAATACCTTTGTGATCAGGTTATAGGTGCGAAAGTGTAGAGTTTCTACTGGTTTAACCAGGGATTAAAACATCCAAACACCTGATATCTTATTTTGTCCGATGGGGCTGGCAGTGACCTTAACCCAGCAGCTGGATTTCCTCCATCGTGATGTCTGTGGTGGTGGTTTGTCTCCAGAGCGGTCAGCAGTGGGAGAGCCGGTGCCCTGCGGTGGTGTTGGCTTTCTTGGCAACTCTTCCTTTACTGCCTGCCCCAGTTACTGGGTGTATCCGTGTGTGCGGAGCTGCTCGCCCGTGGGGGTGCAGCACGAGCAACGGTCAGCATTGGCACAACGCCTTTAAGAGTTATTTTTGTGACACTGGCTGAAGTCACTGTGGCCACACTTGGCTGCACAGCAGGTGAAGAATGCAAATTTTACTCCACAGAATTTCCCTGAGTGGCTGTCTGGCCTTTCAGCCCATATTCCTTCAGAATTCCAGGTGTAACACGCATTTAAGGCTTCCTCTCCTGAGGATACCATGCATCCTTGTCGACAGAAGCCCGGTTCTAACAGTCTTGTCCCCTGTGTTTTGTTAAAGCTTCTGTAGCGCTCGCGCACACAGATGGAAACTCATAAAGGGTCTGATTATTTTTTTTTTTTTCCATGGTTCCAAAGCCTCTGTTTTCCCTGCAGAGTTCGCAGCACGCTCTGCCTGCTTAGCTGGACAGTTGCAAGTCCATATTTTGGCATCTTCTGAGTACACACACGCTGACTGTCCAGCTGGCTGGTTGGCCTCCCTTTTCCCTGGCTCTTTTTTCCCATCCCATCTCCTAGAATCCGTGAAGCTTATGCAGTCTTCACGTAATCTGGGTATCTATTTATTTGCCAAATTTGGCTAAAGCCAAACAGCAGCCTTGAAAATTACTTGTAGAGAAGAGAGCAGAAAGTGGAGGTGTGAAGTTGGTAGCGGGTGCTCAGATGATGAGAGTGAGCTTGCGAGGTTGAGCTTAACCCTGGCATTTTCTGGTATAATGCTTCACTTGGTGACTTTACCAGTGCATTGCCCTCATTTTAGCATGCTGTAAATTCAAAACAACAAGACAAAGCATTTGGACCGAGATTAACCGTGTGATTATTCCTAGTCACTGTTCAGCTGATCTACTGAACAAAGGGTTGCATTGAACAAGCTGGGTGCTGAAGTCTGTTTGACCAGCCGGTACTCTTGAAACAGGTCAAAGTGCTGAAGGGAATTCATTAAAATCAGTGTTCCTGTGTGAGGTCATTAAAGGAACAAGTGGAACAGAAATGCTTTGAGGTTTATGGTTTTTTACGGCATTAAGTAGAATTAAAGGCACTTCAGAGATGTTCCGTGTCCTTGTGTGGGGTGGTGGGTCAGATAGAGGTGGCGTTGCCCGTACACGTATCCTGCTGGATGTGAGGAACAGAACGAATGCTAAGCACTTCGCTGTCACTCGTGACATCTCTGCAAAATGAAGTATCCTTATTTTAAAAAAATGTGTTCAGTATGATGTTATGGTGCTCTTAACTCATTCCTTAAAGCAGTTTTGTTTCTTCCATTTCAGTTTTAAATTGCTCCAAGGGAGAAGAGAATTCTGTATTTGTCTATTTGTTTTAAATTAACTGTGGAGCAAAGCACTGTTTTACCTGCATCTGTTGGGTCTGAAAAAATGAACATCTTTGCTTTTTTTCCAGGACTTATAATATCTCTGCAGCTTCTTCGTGGCGACATGGAGCAGATTCGGAGGGAAAATCCCATGATCTTTAACAGAGGTGTTTCTGTTACGAGGAAGCTGGGGTTTCCTGATGTTATAATGCCAGGTAAACGTAACAGCTCTAATCTTAAAGTATTGGTTATTTTTTTCTCTTAATCTCCTGGACAAGAATCGTTGGAATAGGTACTTTTCTTGCAGAAGATGAACAGTAGAAGAGTTGCTTTATTTATTAGTAAATGCCAGTTCCAGATTCAGGGAGGCATGCTAAAACTTTTTAATGGATGAACATTGTAGTAATAGAAGGTGTTAAATTCACGTGAATAGGAGGTGATCTGGAAGGATTGCTTTGCTGTTTCCCCCACCTCCCCTTGTGCATGCGAAGCATGGAGGTGTTTCTTTTAAAATGCATGAAGTTTCTTCTTCCCAACCATGTAAAGCCTGGACAAAGAATTCCCACCTTGCCACCTTGATTTTTGCAGTACATGCGATTCTTGTGTAATGGTTGCCCATACGTGTGGCTGCAGATCTGGTCTGATTTTCCAGCTGGCTTACACAGCTCCAGTCCTGGCTGGAGCATTGCTGTACTCTGCTTCTTCGCTTTGGAGCAGCAGCTTGAGATGCTTCTTGCGTTGGCACAAGTTGATGTTGCCCCAACGTAGCCAAGAGTTGCTTTAGGGAGGAAACCAAAGCCTAGCCAGTCCGTGCAATCGATACATACAAAACCTGGCATTTCACTGTCTTGAATTTACAGTGCAGTAAGAAATGGGCTTAATAATTACGTTGCATGTGTAGCCTCTGAAACCCTGCCTCATTGCTGTGCGTTATAACCAAGCCCGGGATGACAGTGCAGACATAGGAAGCCTAATGGGAAAAGTATTGGAATGTATTACTTGAAAGACTGCAGTGACACATCAGTATCAAAAGTTGTCATTGTAGCCTCCGTAAGGAGGCTCTTGAGAAAGCACAATAAAGATGGGGGGTTGGGGGGGTAGAATTTCAAGAAGTGAAAGCAAAAACATTTAGAACAATATGTTTTATTTCCAAATGGACTTGGAAATAAGAGCAATACAGCGACAGTGGGTGTGGGCTGTAAGGCCAATTGTAAATTTTAGGGTTTAGCGACATTATAGCAGTTCAGTCTTAATCCAAAGCAATCAAATAGAGAAAAGATTAAATATTGCATGTTGATATGCAGACACAGATTGCTGGGATTGAGATCCCAGCTGGATGTGTCAGCTACAATAGCTAGATCACAGCTAGAAAAGTCAACATCAAAAATAACATTTATGAACTTGTATAAATGAACTGCTTCTCCTGCAAGAATTCCTTTATTCTCCATTTCTGTGATAGAGCAGTCCCTTGGTTGGATGAGACCACTGAATTTTAGCAAGGTTAAGGAATAACTTTATGGCCTCAGTGTTACCCCTAGTTGTTTCTTTTCATTTCCTAGAATCATAGAATCCTAAGGTTGGCAGAGACCTCTGAGATCATCGAGTCCAGCCGTGCCCCGTGCCCGTCTCCCCACTAAACCCTGTCCCTAAGAAACTCCTCCTCCACCCATCTTTTAACCCCTGCAGGGATGGCGACTCCACACACACCCCCCCCGGGCAGCTGTGCCAATCCCTGACCACCCTTTCAGGGAAGAAATTCTTCCTAATGTCCAGTCTAAACCTCCCCTGGCGCAACTTGTGGCCATTTCCTCTCATCCTATCGCTGTCACCTGTGAGCAGAGCCCAGCCCCCACCCTGTCACAGCCTCCTTTCAGGCAGGTGTAGACAGTGGTGAGCTCTCCCCTCAGCCTCCTCTTCTCCAAGCTAAACACCCCCAGCTCCCTCAGTCTCTCCTCGTAGGGCTTGCTCTCCACCCCCTCCCCAGCCTCGTTCCCTTCTCTGGACGCGCTCCAGCCCCTCAAGGTCCTTCTTGGAGTGAGGGACCCAAACTGACCCCAGCACTCGAGGTGCCCTCCCCAGCGCTGGGCACAGGGGCACAATCACCTCCTGCTCCTGCTGCCCACGCTGTTTTGGAAATTTTGGGTATTTTTGGGGTGCTGGCCTCTTCCCACAAGCTGCCAGAGGGGGCCTCTCCTCCCTGTACCTCACTGGGCTGTGCGGGGCTTTTGTGCAGGGCTGCAACAAGCAGGTTAGCAGTTTTCATGCGAAAAATGCTCCTACCCTCAACTTGAAACGCTCTGTATTCGTTGCAGCTAATTCAAATTTCCAGACTTCCTTTGTCTCTCTAACGAAGGACACTGACTCAGCGCAGAAGAGGTCCACTAAATCGTATTGTAGTGGTCAGCCTAGATGTGACAGACACTTAAATAACTGAAAACCAGATTCCCCAGCGTACGTTGCAGCGCTCCCATCGTGAAGCTCCCTGCACGCGTACGCTGACCGCCCCAGCTCCGGGTAGCCCAGCCGTTTATCAGATGGTTTCCTTCAAAAGACCACAGCTGCTTGCTCATCTCATTGTTGTGAGAACCACAGTTCTTGTGGGAGAAAACACAGGGGTTTAAGATGATAATCTATTTGGAATTGGGCTCATATACATGTATATATGCACGTGTGTATCTCAAAGTACTGACTGATACAAACAAATGTGTGAAAGGACCACCCTTCTGCTGTGAAATGCTCGGTGCCTCTCTGGAGATGCTGGACACCCAGGACCTCTGGCATTTGTATATGGAAAAAATGGCTTGTGTTTGTGGAGAAAGGCAGTTTGTAAATGTAACGTAAGAAAAGGCAGGCGTGGAACGTGAATAGTCTTTCGCCCTAATGACAAGTAGGGAAATTGCCAGAGTAGAGATGAGATGTGAAGAGAGAGGTAGTCATGAATGGTGCTCTAAGCAAAAATTTTCATTATCCTGGATATTCTCCAGAATAATGAAATCTCTGGAAAAGTTAGATTAGAATATAATGTAACATCACTGATGCGATGAGCAGTGTTCATCCTATCGACCTTCTTACCAATATTTTTGTTGTAAAAATACATTTGCTGTTATTCAAGTGTCAGCAGTTACTTGTTGTTTGCTTCGAAAACAATAGATCTCACTGGGACTTGAGTTTACCTGGTGTCCAGGATGGAACATCTGGGTAGAGCAAGTTATCTTTCAGAGGGATCAGCCAAGCTACACGGACAAGGAATGCCTGCCAGGTTACTCTCTGCTTGTGTTGTTACAGCCAGAATCAGACATTCTTGCTTAACTTTACTTGTACTTCTGAAGTTAGAAAGTATTTCTTTTTTTGGGAAAAAACAACCCAAGCCCCAGCCCTGTTGGCACCTGAGCAGTTCTCAGCTGTGTCTGCTGCTGTAATTGTCTCTGTCAAACTGCCCTTCCCTCGCTTTGTTTCAGAGCTGTTTCTTCCTCATTGAAGTCAGGGCTTCCTCTTTCAGAAAAGAGCACAGGAAGGTCATGGCTTGTGTTTTGCCAGTGGGTGCAGATGTTTCAAGGCAGTGTGATTTAAAAATGTTTTTAATGAATAAAAATGTTTGTAATTAATAAATTACTAAAAGCTACATCACCTGGTGTTGTTCAAGTATGCAGTGATCACTCTGCTCAACCAAGAAATCTGTTTTTTAAAAAGTAACTAGGCTCTAGCATTTCAAATTAATCTTCTTGGTCACAGGTTTTAACATTTCCATTTTCTTTTTTAATAGGAAATCCTTTCACATGTGCAGATCTTCCCCATTAAAATTCTGTAGCTGTGTGTTACCACTCAGTGTTCCTATCCCAGTTTGTTTTCTGAACGGTAGCGTTAGTTCCCCTCTCCAGCCCCTTTTCCCTCACCCAGACATGAGCTACACGAGTAGTAGCTGGTCGTGGTTAAGAAATAAAGTGAACCTGGTCTTTATGTCCTTATGTCTTGCGTGGTTATGCAGAACAAGATTAACATCTTACAAAATAGCCACGGCTGTCTTCATTTCTAGAGATAAAATGTTTTGTTTCCTGCTGTGTTGTGAGCTGAGAAGAGCATCAAGAAGACTTATAATTATCTTTTTTTTCTCCGGATCAGAAGGGATTCAGTCAAACCATCCTCATGAAGAGGTGTGGGGGGGTTTTGTTCACCTGTGGTTTGTTTTATTTTCTGAATTGCTACTGGCTGTAAGGCCGTCCGTCAGTGCTGACAATTTTACCTTTCCCCCGAGACAAAAGCAATGAGGCGTGTGCTGCTTGCTTTGGGATTGCACCTTTGTTTGTATTCAGCTGATCAGAAATCTGTTGCCAGGCGTTGTCAGTTCCCCAGAGGACATCCCTTCCCTTCCCCCTGTGCTGATAAGTATTCTGTCTTTTACTTTGACCCTCTGATGAAAAGTGCATGCTTCATCTTCAACTTGTGAGTGATGTTTGTTTCTCTTTTTTTTTTCTCTCTCCTTGTCTTAATTTCCCGGCTTCTCTCCTTTCCTTTCCCTTTCTCTCCTTTCTTTCTGATGCAGAGATGAAGATAGTTGGGTGTAAGTGTCTGCTTTTCTGTGTAATGTCTGCTTATTGCTTGCTTTTTCCCATTGTCATGTCTGTCATGGAATGTTGGGGATTGGTGAAGAAAGCAAATGACGACATCGTAGGGAAGCTTTGGTAAGAGAGAGGAGCAGACTTTGTCTTATCAGCCTCTCTTCATAGCACAGTGCTTCAGGTTTAGTGGCTGTGACAGATGAATCGGTAGCAAAGGTGACAAACATCTCAGCATCTGTTCTGTCAGTGGGTGCAAAGTCATGGCAAAAATACACTGAGAAACGGACAGGGCAGAGTCACAGAATCATGGGGTGGTTTGGGTTGGAAGAGACCTCAAAGCCCACCCAGTGCCACCCCCTGCCATGGGCAGAGACACCTCCCGCTGGGTCAGGGGGCTCCAACCCCCATCCAACCTGGCCTGGAACACCTCCAGGGATGGGGCAGCCACCGCTGCTCTGGGCACCCTGGGCCAGGGCCTCCCCACCCTCACAGCAAAACATTTCTCCCCAAGATCTCATCTCAGTCCATCACCTGTTCTCAGAAAGTTTGTGGCAAATGAGTCAAGGACACAAAAAGACATAATTATGTAATAATTATCCCCAAAAAGCCTTTACAAGGAGAGTAAGAATTATTTTTGTCATTAATAAACTTGCAGAAATGGAAAGTTAAAATACTAAGCTGGAGGAGATTAAAAAATATTTTAAAAATCAAGTTACTGCTACTGAAAGGAAACTTTTAGGGAACTCGCTGAATTTAAAAAGAGCATCGTATAAATTCTTTTCTGGACACAGAAGTCACACAATGGATAGCAAATAACCTAGTAAGTACTGTTTGTTCTTTTCCTTGAAACCATTGAGTGTTCTGTTCATCAAAAGCTAGAGGAACATACGGACTTAAACCTGTGTAATGTTCTCCTTCTGGGAGAAAAAAGAGAAGGATTTAATTTGCTCTGCAGGCCGTAGGTAAGAGCTTTGTTTCCCCTTGCTGCTGTAATGTTACTCCAAGTAATGTCGGTAGTCGCCTATTATTACTATTTCAGGAATGCAGTGTGGAGCCTTTCTCTGGGAGGCTCTGGAACCTTGAGAACGAGTCCATACTGGTCCCCAGCAGTGTCTGAGCCCCGTCCCGTGCGGTGCCTTCGCTTAGTTTTTCCCTTTATTCTCCTGGTTTGGAAAAACAACGTGATGGCCCCAAAGCTGGTGGTGGGCATCGTTCTGTTGCCGTCTGCGTGGAAATCACTGCACCGCAGAGCAAGCTGCAGGTTTTTCATTTGGAGAGAGCTGAGTTGTGACTTTAAGCGTGTAGGCGTAGGGTGCTGTTTGGGCTCAGAAGTCGATCTCCAGCCCCCTGCTCTTGTGCCGTGGCCTCCAAAGCTTCTGCAGAGAAGAGCTGTCCCTCCAGGGAACGGTTAATACAGTGCTCTTGGCAAGAGAGAGAAGCTGTTACGGTTGTAAAGAGCAAGACCAGATGTAGCCAAAGCCTGTTACAACACTACACCTGACTATAAATATCCCACATTTTATAGTGTGTGTATAAGGTTTTACGTACCTGCTGGACTGGCTCTCTTGGAGTCAAACCCTCAGTGGTGTAAAGAGCTGTAACTTCATTTAAGTCAGTGGGACGATGCTGATCTGTTCTAGTTTGGGCATGTTCGGTTTTATACAGGACGTGAATGTCTGGTTTGGTTTTGTCTTCGCAAGCCATTGTGGAAGCGTCCTCCTTGCCCATTCACGCTGTGACGGTCATTGATGCTCCTGTAAAATGCTAGTATTTCCAAAAAGATGTTAAACCCAGGGATGGCAGTGTGATCTCCGCTTGACGGAACATCACCCTGCTGGGCCCTACATAAATAGACCATCAAATCAATTTAACAATTACAGATATAAATACTCATTTTTATAGGTAGATTTTTTAATATATAGATATGTTCTTGGCTGCTTGAATTGTGAGAGACTGAACTTTCAGTTTGCAAAATCCAATGAAGATTCTCTGCATAAATACACTTACTTTCCTAAGTTACTTGAAACTCGACCTGCACATCCCGAATGTTGTGAGCTGATGCTTTTCCCCAGCTTACAGGGATATATTCCGTGTCCTTTACGGGTTCACAAAGTCACAGAACGTTGACTTCTTGGAAAACAAATTTTCTGCAATCTATGTGTCGCCTGGTGGTGTTTTCAGTTTGTCCTTGGCAGCCGTCTGGCACAGAGGCCTCGGCTTAAAATGCATCCGCAGGTTGTAGCCTAGAAATACTTTTGCCCCCGTCGCCTTCTGGCACCTTTATATTCCCCTTACTAATGATGGGGGGCACAGCCAACCCAGCTTTGTAATCAGCACCGCTGTGTTTGTGAAGATGCGATGTGCCCCGTGTTGGTGTCCGTACTT
Organism: Neomorphus geoffroyi; assembly: GCA_033558235.1. NCBI lineage: Eukaryota > Metazoa > Chordata > Aves > Cuculiformes > Neomorphidae > Neomorphus > Neomorphus geoffroyi. The sequence continues at coordinate 13,397,409 of JAUMJM010000050.1, forward strand.
GCTCTCTCCGAATGCCAGGGCTGCTCCCACCTCAGCGCCAGGACGGCGCTTTGCCACGCAGGGGGCAGCACTCGTCTGGTTTGCTAAACAAGTTATTTCTCTCTTTTTCTTGTTACGATGGAATTAAATCTGGGCAGAGCTCTGTCTGCCAAGGTTCTGGCTGTCTCTCTGTCAGAGCTGGTGGCTCCCGGCTCGCGCCGCTCGCCCGCAGGCTGCGCAGTGCTGTCCCTTGGTGCACGTGGGCCGTGCTGTGCGATGTCTTCTCCAGCCTTGCGATGTCCAAAATAAAATGGGTAACGAACTGCTCTGCGTTGAAGTGTTTGCTCCCGTTTCTGTGCAGCCCATTAGTGCATCTGAGCTCAAACCCCTCAAACCAGTAGAAACTGGAGGAAAAAACCAGCTTGCAAGGTTTTAATGAGTAACGTGAGCTGATGTGTTGGGCAGCAGAGATACTGCTTGGTAGCAAAGGGTGTTTTTCCTGAAATAAACAGAAGTGTTTGAGTTTGTGGTTTTAACTCCAGATTTTCAAGAAACTGATGGGCTTCACAGCTGGTAGTCAAAGCCTTTTTGCCTTTGCTGCATACATTCACTTTTCTGGCTTTACCGTGTGTAATAACCTTTTCTATTTTTTTAAGATGCAATAGGCACTATTTTTACAAGAGAAGGAGCACCGTTATACCTCACTAAAATACTTCTCCCCTTCTTTTTTCTTCATTTTGGTGCAAATCCATTCGTTTTTAGATTCCTCTACGCTCCCAGCCCAAAGGCATTTTTTTTAATTAGTGCAGTAATATCCCCCCTGTTAAGCTTAATGGAAGATAAGATGTTACATATAACCAAGTGCTGCCTTTAATTTGGGCTGGGAAATGATTTGCAGTCTGACATTGGACTTTGTGTAGCCAGACCGTCTTCCAGAAAAGAGGTCATAAATAGGAAGCTCCAACATGCTAATTATAGCGAGTACAATTAATTTCTATTAAGCGTTATACAAATTGAAACTTGATTTCTCGTTGCGCACACTGCTAAGAAGAAAGGATGGAGTCTGTCAAGCAGGAGAATTCTCAAAACAAAAATCCCTGCTTAAATCATCTTTTATGAAGACGTTTGTGTGTCCTCAGTATTCCTGTAGTCAACATGCAGGTAGCTTAGCTTGATTTCCAGCGGCAAGAGAAAGCACAGCCGATTGGCTGTGGCGTCGTGGGCTGCGAAGCGTCGCGTTTGATGGCTGTTCTTTGAGGAGAAAAAACCAGATCAAATATTTGAGGTCTGTCGCCAGCCTCTTGCTGTCATCCTTTTCCCGTTAATGAACCAGAGCGTTTCCAGACCTCTGACTGCGAGGTGTTTCGAGCGGGCAGCTCTGTGGGAATCCACAGTGAGCAGGAGGTTGATGGAAGGAGGAGGAGGTTTTGCATGCGGATTCCCATTCATGGAGAGTTCCTAGCAGCGAGCACTCGGTGTCAGCTGCAGAGCTGTATTTTCCATGCTTGAAAAGTTCTACTTATCTCCAGAAATAAAATTGAAAATAGAGACAGGACTGAAAGGTTCCATTGTTTGTCCCTACAGTGGATGAAAGAACAAATTCTGTGGGTTTATATTCAAGAAGAATTGGAAGTCTTTGAAGGAGATCCCTCACTGCCTGAAATCAAACGCCGTCTGATTAATAAACGGATTTAACTGCCGCCACTTCTCCAAGTGGAAGAATTCAGACATTGAGGGGAGGCTTTGCTTTGCTGGTTGACTGTTCCATTACTTCATTATTTAGTCTCTTGGGGCGGCTTAACAAAAGGCTTTAATGTTTTATTTTGATTTTTTGTAATTTTATCTGTTGCCCTTTAGTGTGTTTGCCTTCCTGGCAAGTAAATAAAAAGAAGTGGTTAATGAGCCATCATGAAATGGTGGTAGCAGCTAAATCTTAAAGAAAAATAGGTGCTGCTCTCCTTTTGATTCCTGCATTAGAACTGACTGCATAAGTTTTAAAAGCAGAGTTTCCCAATTTGGATTCTATAATAAAGAAAAAAAGCAAGCTAGAGCCTGTGAAATTCAGAATAACAGGATGCTGAGAGACGCTTGCATTTCTGTTTCTGAATACAGTCATTTGCTCTGAAAGCTCTTGAAAATGAGGTAGGGAGGAATTGGCAGGTATCCATACTGCCCGCTCCCTTATATCTGTGCATATGGATACCGGAGGCTAGCCAGAAATCCAGCAAAAAAACATATTTCTAATTCTTAATCCATGTGAACTGAATTACAACCAGGTTTCCCAAAGGCTGTTTTTATTTTGTTGTGATAAAAAGAAACTATGAAAATACAGAAAATATTTGAAGAACTAATGGAACGTAATTTTCTGCCGATCATCACAAAAATACTTATTTTTCTTAAAATATATGGGATATAGGAAGCCTGATGTTAGTGCTGGGTTTAGCCTGATACTTCCAAATCAGCTACTGAGACCAAGTGGGAGAAGGTTCCTTACGCATTAAAAGCAAGTATTGGTTCTGATTTCACATGTAATACAAGCATTACTAACAACGGTCTGATTCTACGCACTGATATTAAAATGTTCATCTTTATTAACAATTAACTTGCTGCTTGGAATGATTTGGGCATCAGCCATGGTCTTGCAGAACGCAGAAAACGGTTTGCGGAATCGAAATGTATTGCACGCAGTTCTTCCGTGTAGAGCTGAAGCGTGTGACTCCGCCCTTCCACTGCAGGTGATATCCGCAACGACTTGTACCTGACCTTAGAAAAGGGAGACTTCGAACGGGGTGGGAAGAGCGTGCAGAAGAACATCGAGGTGACCATGTATGTGCTCTATGCGGATGGAGAAATCCTGAAGGTAAGCGCGTATTTCCTCTTGGAGATTGGGGCACCAGCCGCTTGCTCCGGGGATATGGAATGGGTTGGGTCAGACCTCAAACCCACCCAGTGCCACCCCCTGCCATGGGCAGGGACACCTCCCACTGGATCAGGGGGCTCCAAGCCCCATCCAACCTGGCCTGGAACACCTCCAGGGATGGGGCAGCCACCACTGCTCTGGGCACCCTGGGCCAGGGCCTCCCCACCCTCACAGCAAAACATTTCTGCCTAAGATCTCATCTCAGTCTCCCCTCTTTCAGTTTCAAATCTTTCCCCCTCGTCCCATCCCTGCACCCCCTGATCCAGAGCCCCTCCCCAGCTTTCCTGGAACCCTTTCAGCACTGGGAGCTGCTATATTTAGTCCAAGACTGAGGTGTGTGTAGGACAGGGCTTGGTGCGGCGCTGAGGAGGGGAATTGCTTCGTTTGGCTTCCCAGCCCACTGCGTGATCGCTTGCATGACCCGAGGTTGCTTTCACAGACAAGCGTAGCTATTTTCTTCCTTCTATAATTTCTATAATTATGACTTTAATAACTTCCAGTGGGTGATAGAGAAGCTAATAAAAAACTGCAATTCAAGCTTACGGTGCTGTAGGTAGAACACTGGGGGGGCCGACATTGACCCCAAAGCAACACTTTTCTTGGGTGAAACGTCGGTTACTGTTCCTGACCTGGGGACCCAAAGCAGAGGCTGCCCAACGGGAGAGCGAGTGCCGAGTTATTCTGAACCGTGGGGAAACTGCCACCAGATTTTCATTGATATTAGAATAAAATCTCTAAACTTTTCCTGACCAGCAGCACAAATCTGAGTTATGTCTTTGTGAAGACCTCAGCGGAACCACGCGCGGCGTTAATGAGAGTGTTCTGGCTGTCTCAGATCCTTATTGTTGCTGAGTATCCCTTGGTCCAGAAATAATCCTTTTGAAAGCAGTGAAATTATTCCCAGGGTACTGTGCTGTTCAAAATGAGAATGAGTATTGCCTTTTCAAAACAGTCTTTCTCAATTGTCAGTATCTTTCAATACCATCTGAAAAAGTAAAAACCTTGACAACATTTGTCACTTAATCATTGCGTTCCAGTAGCAGGGACATCGTATCAATTGCAAGGCATTCCTTCAAGGACGAAATTGTTTAGCCTCCCTTATTTCCCTTTGCCCACTGGTTCACCTCCATATGTGGGTCTCATGGCAACGGGGTCTAAGGAGACCAGTTTCGTGTTTATATTTTGCAGATCACAATTCAGAATTAAAGATGAAACAATCCTCCCTCCTCAGACCACAGATTATAATTCTGTACATGCGTAGAAACTGAGGTAACAACCAGAAGAAAAGTCTCTTCACCTCTTCATGTATTTCAAGTTTATAGCATGAAGCAGCATTCAAAGGCAGGCAGTGATTTGAGGCACCAGGAAAAAGTCATGATAACATCTGGATTTTTACTGTAGAGATGAAACACAAACTGTTTTACTTTCTCTTAAAAACCTAATACAGAATGAGGTCTGGCAATTGCTGTGTTGAAGCCCAAGTTATGCTTGTCATAAAATATAACCGGGATATTGCAGGCATTCTGGTTTTTAGTGCTGCTCTCCCTCTGACCTGTTAATATCTGCAACGGTTGATCTTGTTGCTGTGTTGATAAATCACCTTTATGCCAGGGTTGTGGTACATACACGCTGTTACTGGGACTTACTGGAGAGGACTGATTTTGTGCTACAGCTGCTCAGTTTGGATTAGGGGCTTTGCAGTGAATCTCTGTCCAGGGAGGCTGTTCTTGCATTCAATCCCAGAATTCCAGAGAATTCCTCTTTCTTTTTGGGCTCCTTCACAAATTCATAACTTTCTTGAAGGCAGAAGATTACAACTGGCTGAACCAGCTGGATCTGGTTCAGGGGACAGACTGGACCTGATAGTCCCTGCATTACGGGTGGAAAAATCAAATCAACTTTGCCACTGGTTTTTTTGGAATAGAATATAGAGATGCCTTGGGGAAATGACCTGTGGTTCTTCTTGTCATGATCCTATTCCATGCGGGGTGTTTTTACGTCAGCATTTATATTGCATGTGTTGCTCTGGGTCTGCTCAGCATCTGTTTTGTCCTTTACTCATTATCCTTAGAGATGCTATGAGTGAAGAATCTCAAAGCCATGTTTTTTTCTAGATAGTTTTATAAGTTGTTGTGTCTTTCGGGTCACTTTGTCAGTGCCAGGGCTAGAACATAGCTTAGTGCTTACACAAAAAGATGTGCTTCCCGCTCCATGTCTTTGTTAGAAAAGACCTTTTCCTGTCCTTATTCCAGGACTTCAGTGTTCCTCCCAACGTCCTTCACTCATGTTCGGACTGAGGATTTCTGTGTTTCCTAGATAATAGTCATTCGTATTTTTCTTCATGTGTGTTTTGAGAAAACATAGATTTGTCAACACATCGGAGCTTTTTAGATCTAAAATCTGAAATTTGGGTGCCATGATATTTTTGGGCGATTACTATTCAAGAGAAATTCTTTGCTTACGCTACCGAAATAACTTGATCAGAATTTCCTGGGGTATTTGGTGAGGCTGAGTGGCTGCAGTTTCAGAAGACCAACACCTTTAACAGCTTGAAAAGCTCAGACATCACTTCTGAATTGAGATACTGAAGCAGAGATTTGATTAAATTACATTTTCAGAGAAGCCTAGTGGTACGAGTGATGGTCCTATTAGGTCCCCCTTTTTGAACTCTTCTTTATGTGCTTGGACTTCCGTGTTTATTGTACCTCTTCTTTGCTTGATAGAAAACTTACCTTAAATAATTACATAACCTAATAATAACTTAAGAGGCTGGAACACATCCAGTATTTCAGGTCTCCTAATTTATCCTTTGACCCACAACACAGTTTTAAGATCTCTTCAAAAATTTCAGATGTCATTGTGTCTGAGTTTCTGCTTCTGGCTCTTCCTTTATGTCTACAGAAAGATGTGAATTATATAAAGGTTGTTGCCATGTAATAAAATGACTCATCTGTAGTGATGTGATGTCTTTTAATCTTGGATTGTTTTCTTCTGTTCCAGGACTGCATCAGCCTGGGCTCAGGAGAGCCGAGCAGGAGTGCCTACCACTCGTTTGTCCTTTACCACAACAACAGCCCTCGGTGGGGGGAAATCATCAAGTTGCCCATCCCTATAGACAGGTTCCGTGGGTCTCACCTCCGGTTTGAGTTCAGACATTGCTCCAGTGAGTGCAAAACACAACCAAGAGATATGTGAAAAAGGCTGAGGCTTTTCCATTGCCAATTTATATTTGGATGAGGCTGTTCCTGGCTGGAAAGCAGGAAGGAGATGCCAGCCTAAAGCACGCTGAAGGGCACTGCTAATTAGCTGGTTGCTGCGTTTATTAAGCAGCACGTTAAACACCTCACGCCCAATCAGTGCAGGGCAAAACATTTTTTAGATGTTCTTTTGCTGTGTTTTCCTGTAGAATGCTTTCTTTACGCCCTGTACGTTGTGTGTTTTACTGTGATCGGCAGCGGGTTTATGCTTGTTTTGAGGCTTGTCGATCATTTGCATAGAATTAGAAGTAGTTTATTATGCATTGTTTCTTGCGTATCCTGCACGCTTTTTGTTAGGAATGCAGAGAAGGTGGTGAATAACCTTGTGGTGTGTATGGACAGACAGAATACATACAAATATAATCTCTATTTCTATCCTTTGCTACAGCAAAGGACAAGGGAGAAAAGAAGCTCTTTGGCTTTGCGTTCACGCCGCTGATGCGAGACGATGGCACTACCTTGTCAGATGATGTCCACGAGCTTTATGTTTATAAGGTACCAATTCTTCTCTACAGACTTTTCACCTGCTCATCTCTAACTCAGTTTGAATCAGTCATTTTGTTATCTCTATTCCCCCCTCATCAGAAGTGTGTGAGGTGCAGTTTAGTAGTAGCTTCAGAGTTTTATAAGTCAAAATCATGTGAGAAGCTGTAGATGCCGCCTTCTCTTGTAGGTACAGCTCACTTTTTCCCTTCAGACAAAGACAGTTTATCTTCTGTTAATCCTGTCTGTTTTGAATTCCAAGGCCGTGCTGTTTCTGAGCATCAGCAGGTTTCCCAGCCTGTGGCATTAGGCTACAGCTTCATATTTTTAAATGATGCTGTACAGCTGGAAAATCCTGGTAAGTTCTGTGGAGTCCGTGGTTAGGAGACCCCATTAACTGAAGCTGGGTCTGTGTACGTAGAGGCTCCAACAGTGAGAGACACAGCTTTTCCTTGGAAATGCTTTTGTGCACCTGGAGACCAGTAAAGTACTGTTAGGCAGTGGCTGTCGGGGTGTCAGTGTGGGGAATGAGACAGATGGGATCACGTTTCGTGTCCTGACCTGTGCCTGCAGTGCGATGAGAACAGCACGTTTAACAACCACGCGCTCTACCTGGGGCTGCCCTGCTGCAAAGAAGACTACAACGGCTGCCCCAACATCCCTTCCAGCCTCATCTTCCAGCGCAGCACCAAAGAGAGCTTTTCAGTCTCCACACAGCTTTCCTCCACCAAACTGACCCAGAATGGTGAGTAAACGGTCCTTCAGAATTGCCCGAGGCAATGGGCGTTATGAAAAAGAGGGAGATGATGAGTACGTTTGTGCTCTTAATCTGTTTACTGACTTACCCCTTGGTTAGAAGTTCATTATATATATGCTTTTTTTTTCACTAACACTATTGAAATGAGCAGAAACTTTTTTTGAGGAAATTAAGCTATTGACAGATGGCAGAGAAATCACAGGCATTGCTGGAAGTGCAAGAGAAGGGTAATACATGAAAGCGAAGTTAATTTTCATCAAACGACTGATGAACTAAAAACTCCAACATGAGCACTTCCGCGCAATCCGGAGTTTGTTTTGTTAGGCTTTTACAGAGCGACTGAGTAAAGAGAAATCGGTTATGGCGACATCCCCGAGGCACAAGAAGAGAGAAGTGGATTGTCCATAGCGCAGTGTCGATTCACGTAGGGAAGAACACAGCCTGTACTCTTTTTTAATGCACTTCACCATTCCTCCATTCATTTCTTTGTTGGTAGAATTGGACTTGCTCTGCTTTTTGCTTCTTGCTTTCCCTTATTTATTGGGTTTTTCCCTGAGAAGTGTGAACTGCAACAAGCGCAGAGGTGTAACGTGTAGTGAACCTCTGCTGGCTCTGGGGTTGTCTTTCCTCCCTTCGGCCATGGATTCAAGCTCTTTCTCTCGCTGTTCTGCAGTGGATTTGCTTGCCCTGCTGAAATGGAAAGCTTACCCAGATCGGGTGATGGATATTCTAGGACGACTGAGACACGTCAGCGGCGAGGAAATCGTTAAGGTACAACATTGTTGTCTCCCAGTTAGGCAGCGCTCCCGGTCAGCTCACACTGAAAGGAACGCTCAGTTGTATTTACGAACTGGGGTGTGGTACCTGTGTCTTGGATTGTGTTTGGTTTATGTCAATTTTGTTTAGAAATATTCCTTCTAAAGAGAAAAATTCCTCCTAGTAAAACCAAATGAAAATCTGCCACATCACAGGGATGAACCTGAAGTGGTTTGTCCTTGGCAGGTGTTTCACAGATATCAATGTGTATGAAATAAAGCAGGGGAGAAAGAACCTTGTTTTGAATGCAGTTGCGTTTGAAATTCTTTGTTTATTCATGTCATTTTAGTTCCTACAAGATATTCTCGACACGTTGTTTGTGGTTTTGGATGACAACACAGAGAAGTACGGTCTGTTGGTCTTCCAGTCCCTGGTAAGCTGCTGAGTTGTTATTTTTCTTAATCTCAGTGAGTTTTAAGTTTCTCATTATCGTGTTGCCAGTATTTTACTTCCATGAAATATGAAGCTGGATCCAGCCTTACGTCTTCTGTAATAATCTCAGGTGAGGAGGGCAGCATGGCCTCCACAGACCCAAGCACAGCAATTTCTGTCACTTGGGAGAAGCAAACAATAACATCTAATAACACAGCTCTGGCTGCTTAAAGAAACTCATTGTTCCTCTGTCTGTGGAACTTGGTTGTAGAAACGGAGCAGCAGTGGTCAATTTCCCTTCGTATGGGTTCACTGTTCCATCTCCCACAGGTGTTCATCATAAACCTGCTGCGTGACAGCAAGTATTTCCATTTCCGGCCCGTGATGGACACGTACATTCAGAAGCACTTTGCAGGAGCACTGGCTTACAAGTAGGTTCTGTTTGTCTGTCCCTTGAAGAGAAGGTGTTAGCCGGCTTCCAGTGGTGGCGCCTTCAGGCTCACACCCTTCGTGTTAGAACTGTTCAGGTAGAAATGCTCCAGCACGGTTAGAGAAAAGAGCTGCTGGCCGTGGCGCGTCGCTATGAATGGGCACGCTTTGGGATTTATCTTGCCTTTCGGACCTGGCAAAGCTTCCTTGCTTGTTTAGCTGAAGAGATGCAGTCACTCAGCAGCAGCTCATTACCAGTCTGCACTAATGAGCTACCAGGAGCCGGCAAGTTCCTCATCTTAAGGAGGGTGTTGGGATAGAAAGCTTGTGTGAAAGCTTAGAGGACTAATGGTACCTTCCTCTTCCAGAGCAGACAGGTGGTTGTGTAAGATGATGCTCTGTTTGATTAGAGTAAATGTATCATCTCAGTAGATCAGAAACTTGATTTTCACTGCCACTTGGAAGGTTTTCCTTATTTTGTAGTGTACTTTTTGAGTTTTGCATCAAACAAAAAGACAGACTTTTGAAACCATTTAACAGTTGTTATTCCAGGTTTTGATTTTCCTTTCTTTTAGACTATTTCTTTGGGACATTTGAGCACATTCTATCACTGGCCAGAATAAACTATTAAAAAAAGCTTATAATTGGTTTTGATTGTTTGAAGGCAATCACATTTTAGTGTAATTAAGAAATATATTAAAAATACTCTGTCGATGGCAGATAAAAACCTGTAGATACTGTACAACACTAAAAAGCATAGTCATGTTCAGAGGGTAAAAAGATGTCCTGCTTTTTGTTAATTATCACCTCTTTCAAGCAAAATAAATTATTTTTGGTATCTGATGTCTGAATTGGAACATGTTTTAAGATAGTCCAAATGGGATTGTGTGCGTAGGAAAATAGAGGCACGTAGTTTCTTTGTTATCTTAGTGTCTAAAAACTGTTTACTTAGAGCAAGATTGGGAATATTTTACCAGTAAAAAAGGAGTATGTTTTGGTCTTAGAACTATATTGCATAGCTTTATCAAAGCTATCTCTTTAATAACATCTTTTTGATGTTCTCTTAGTTCCTCATGGTTTAAGTCAATTACAGAGACGAAATTACTTTCTGGTTTTGAAACTCAAATGAGTACGTTCGGTAGCCGGGAGAGCTATAGCTGACCCCTGCAATGGGGTGAAATGGAACTATTTTACAGATTTCTCCCTAAACCAAAATGTTTGTTGCCTGACTCATTTGAAAATACTGCTGAGGGTTCCTCCTCTCTTCCCTGTTTGTTGTATTCAGAGAGCTGATCCGCTGCTTGAAGTGGTACATGGACCGTTCTGCGGAGCTCGTACGCCAAGACCACATCCAGGAAGCAATGAGAGTAAGTATTTAGCAGAAGGATTTGTGTATCAGTTCCATCTGTGGCTACGAGAGGGCTGGGGAAGCTGTAAATAAAGTGAAGGGTGGTCTCGCACTGAATCCTCGTTTGTTTAACCTGAAATTTTTTCTTAAATATTTGGCCAAAATTTTAATTTTAGGAGGAGATACACTCTTGTGCAGAAAAAAAAAGGAAGAATTATGTCTCCTTAAGTCCTTCTGAAGCCCTGTGGAGAACTGAAGTGGGACTTGCATGGCCACGTAGATACATATATACGTGTATCTTACACTTCAAGAAGCAGTTACTTGAAATGTATCAGACACAGGTGCTGTGAGTCAAAGAGATGCCCTTCATTTCTGGCTCTGACAAAGCTTCCTTGTACTCCTGGCTGAAGTTCTGCAACATTTTAAAAAGCACATAAATGGACCTTTAACTGGATGGAAGTTCTAACAACTACCATGAATCACAGCCCCGTGATGAGAGTAGGGTCTTGCAGGAAGGCACAGCTTTCTAATGGGGTGGGAAACAACGGGAATATTTTTGGTGCATTAGTTTTACCATGAGTCCAAAATTGGCAGGAAGATGTTTTCCTTTGAGTGAGTGTCCATCTGTACCTTCTTACTGTGAGCAGGCTCATGGCCAAAGGTTTGAGTCTGGCCGCTTTTAGAACCAGGAGCAGTGGCAGAGCTCCAGCCTGTGCTGAATTTTGAGGGTATCACCAAACTGTGCATCATGTTTTGCCTTCATCCTGCCTTAATGGTGTAGCGTGTTCAGCACTAAGAGCAGGAGTGAAGTCTAAATGTCACCGATATTTAGAACATTTCAGTGTTGGCAGCTGTGTGCACCAGATGATCAAAACGGCCCCCTTGCCGTGTGGAACACTACATGGCTGTGTTGGTGTCTGGGAGAACCCGTGGTAGATCAGCGAGCTCGTTAACGGCCCCAAAGAACAATGTTTTTCTTCCTTGACACTGCTGCCAAATACATGCAGTCCTGAGTAATGCCGTTCACAACACTTTAGTTAAAGATGCTTAGGTTGCAAACTCAGACTTAATGTAGACATCGCACAGAGCACATTAGCATTCTGCTACAGAAGGATCCAATTTGCCAGTCCTTCAGGACTGCCGCATCTATCGCACGTTGTATAATGGTGTTAAATGCCATCTTCTGCGCGGGTTATCCTCCCTCTGCTGGGTGCTCTGGGGGTTTCATGTGTGAAGATAAAAGAAAGACACTTTAAGTTATCACAGCTTGAGGGAAAAAGATACTCAGTGCTGTTTGCTGCTGTCGTGGGCTGCCCGAGGGCTTCACATGCGGCTCCTGTCGTCTTCTCCGTCTGCACCTGCGTTTGTTTCTCTGTGTACGTGTAGCTGCCAGAAATAAAGGTGAACATTGCCGTTGTGTTCATGGTGAAAAGTAGATTCTCCTTTGTCCGGATCACCCTTCTTCCATTCCACTCAGCCCACTTCCCTAATCCAATTAGCAAACGCAAGCGATTAAAGGTGAGATTTGAATGAAAACAGAATAATTTCTTCAGGCACGGTTGTTGCGCCAAGTCATGAGAAGACTGGAAGTCTCTTACCTTCACTAAGATTTTTCTCAAATTACATAACTCAAATTTGTCTCTGACTTCAGCGCATGGTTTTGTTGTTAGTGGGACGTACCGGTAACAAAGCCTGTTGGGTGAGGAGGGATGCTTGCCTGTTCCTTAACTGAATTGTACAACTTACAAAACCTGTTTTTCTTTCTCCTTTCTAAAGCTGAAGAATTTAGCAGTTATGCACCTAGAATCTTTCCTGGTTCTTTTTAAATCTCCTTTATTTTTCTTTCTCTCTTTTTCTCTGTCTTAATCTCCTCCCTCTCCTGCTCCTTAAGGCCTTGGAATATCTTTTCAAGTTCATTGTCCAATCTCGGATCCTTTACTCCAGAGCTACTTGTGGAATGGAGGAGGAACAGTTCCGCTCCAGCATCCAGGAGCTTTTCCAGTCCATCAGATTTGTGCTCAGCTTGGACAGCAGGAGCTCTGAGACTCTCATCTTCACCCAGGTTTGCTATTTTCTGCACTCTAACTGGCAAACCAAAAGGCAGCTCTTTGCTGCATGGGTAGCGTGGACGGGGACGTAGTGGCTACAGGCAGGTTGGTGGAGCTTTCTCCCTCTAAGCAGAGGAGGATACTGGAACGCACCGTAGCCAATTAACGTTACTAGGCAGTAGCTTTGCACCCCTTCACAGGTCCAGGTGAGCTGAACTGTGGACTCTCCAGAGGAAGGGGTCCTGTCACCTGAGAATGCAGTTTCTGCTCTTTACAGAAGTAAACAGTGTTTTCAGGTCTCATTCGTGTGTCTTACAGTTGGCTTAAAGAAACTTTCAATCCTTAATTAAATCTCAGGTCGCTACGTAGGCTCATAGCAGCATGACAGCAGAGGGGTTCAGCTGAGGAACCCGAGTCAGATAAACTTAATTCCAGCGTTCTCTATAAAGTTACGGTCAGGATAATACGCAGCCTGACCGCAAGCATACAGTGAGACTCGCGCTCACCTTACATGTGTTACTTTGCATGTGGCCCAGATGACTTCACAAAGACTTCAGGTGGGCTTAACATTCTCCTCAAAGCGAGTAAGGATGTTACCAAGTGTTGTTTCGTCTATTGAAGTCCGCTGTGCTAAATCACATACTTCTGTGTTTAAAAGTTTTAGTGCTGTCAAATGTGTTGTAAGTGCCTCGGTGCAGAGAGTCCCAAAATGGACCATCCAGAACCTCCTGGTAATGTGACGGGGATTTGTCATCGCTCATTTACTGTTTGCAGATGTTTTGAACACCTACTGAAATCTGCCAGAGAAGCAGTTGCTGTGGACACGGCGACAGACCAGAGCGACTCCGCTGGCTGGGGAAGCTGCCAGCAGCGCGATCGCTTTCTTAAGAAGCTGCTCTGGAAGATGTTGAGAACAGCTGCTCTAATGTTTTATTTAGTCACCCATTAGTGGGTATTGCAAGAGGAGCCAGGAAGATGAGAAATCAGCACGCAGATTTTGCAGGCAAAGGGACAGTCAGTGGAAACGGCGTCTGAGGCTGTTCGGGGTCCTTTTGGGTTTTGGTTGTGTTGCTCAGAAGCAGAGGGAGACCAGGTCTGAGGATGGGGTTGTGTCCCCTTTGTATCTCTAATTTTTTTCCTCTCCTTTCTCTCACTGCGGCATTTCTTACTTTGGAATTTTGTAATGTGTCAAGCCTATCCTTGTTTAATCTTTGAAAAGTTTGCTTTTTGTTTCCCCCTTGCCACTCTGTTGCCCCTTGATCCCAATTGCCCCATAGGCGCCTCAGCCTGGAGGGCAGGCGAGCGGAGCTGGGACTTGTGCCCCACAAAAGTGTGGTGGTACTTCAAGGCCGTCATTTAATTCTGTAAGTAATGATCCCCAGAACTGCACAAGTATTTCATCGTGAGTGTTCCCAATTAATCCCTTTTCCCTACCCCAAGCCCTCTTTTCCTGCATATAAACTGGCATTTAATGTTGAAGTGGCTGGTCCTTGAAAACAAGGGAATGTGGAATATTGCACTAATTAAAGGAACAGCTTGTGGCATCCGCACACCAAAAAGACAGCACTGAGGGCGTGTACGACATGAGATGTGTCAGATTGTCCAGGAGAGCCGAGGAGATTGTGTATTAGTTCCGGAAAGCTGGACAGCGGTTATGTATCTGCAGAAATGCTTGAGGCCCTAGCAGGCATCATTTTCTTCACACTTCTCCTCCTCCCCGGAATATTAGAGAGATCTCAATGTAATTCTTTGCAGCAATGAGGTTAAAAGTGATTGTGTCCTCCCTTCCAGGCAATTAGCTTGGCACAAGTAATGTTCCAGCATATTTTAGGGTGCTGTACAAAAAAGGAACTGATGAAATGATGGAGCTGTTCCTCAAGGTGGCTCCAAAGCTTCCTGAAGAGATCCCGTGCACATCCTTAGATTGCTACTGGACATCCAGATCCCCCCAGAAATCCTTCTATTTTATAGTAATAGTTAGAAATGAGTTTAGGAAAACTTCTGTAAGGATTTGTTGGGCTGGTATCGTAGTTTCACTTGTATTCACCCAAAGATAAGGGTGATGACTGGATTTGCAGCGGTTGCAGCCTTCCAAGAGTACCACGAGCTATTTAAATTATTCACGTTTGTTTATTTTGTTGGTACATTGTACGTATGTAGCAACAAATGGGTGACAACACCCAGGAGGCTGTGTGGGGTTTGTGCAGTCTGAACTGATTGTAACAAGACGAGATGTTGAGAGATAACGAGCACCGAGAAGAAAGAGGTAGAATTTTATTCAGAATATTTTAATGGGCTCAACAGCGTTAGTTATAAAAATAACTTAGATTTTGCTCAAAGACTGTTAAATAGGTATCACTGTTGTCTGAAGGCAAAGCTGCTTTGAGGAGAGACTTGCAAAGAAGGAAGCTGTGTATGATATGGGATTAGGAGAGGGATGCCAAGCGCTGAAGCCAGCGTGGAACAGGTACAATGAGAAGACAAAAAATCAGTGAGGAAAAGGAGAACTTGCAGAACAGAAGAAAACACAGATGATGGTGACACTCTGGAAGGGCGAGGTTGAACAGTTTTGCAGTGAAGTCTGGTAAATCTGAACTTGTGCAGGAAGCAGTTTGTGTGGAGAGCTGCAGGCAAGGGAGGTGGAAATGGGCAGCAGGGCAGTGTGAACGGTGCAGGGGCGGCGGCTGCGTGGCCGGGAACCAAACCCAGTCTGTGCGGCAGCTCAGGGAATGGGAACGTCAAGTTGTATTGAAGGAAGCAGGAGGTGGACCTTGGGTCGAGTGCAGAGGAAGCAAGAGAAGAGTTTTAAAACTCTGGAAATAGAGTGACAGTTGTTAGGTGACACCAAGTCTGTGGAATTCGAGGATAGGGCAGTGCATGGAATTTTCTACTGTTATGAAGAAATCGATTGAGAAAGTGTGAAATTAGAGCTGAAGAGTTTGATTTGTTGTTCTTGTGCTGCTGCTGTTTCTGCACTGTATGCAACACCTTCAAGGATGGCTGCCCCTTACTGGGAACACCCGATGTTGCAGGAGTCCGTGCACACTCACTTGCATGGTGTGATGCCTCATTCACGTGAAACCACAGCCCACCCGAGCTGCAGAACCCCGAGCTGCCCCACGAGAGCGCGGCTGTGGGGAAGGGGCTGCCGGCAGGCTCGTCACTTCAGAGGGGTTTCTGAAGAGCTTTAACAGCCTGATGTAGCTGCTCAGCACAAAATACTGGTACGGCACTGTAATCAGAAGCAGGGTTTATACTTAATGAGAAATGTAAATCCACAAAAACGGACCATTTGCTGTTCTCTGGTATCTCAGGGTTTTCCCTGTCCCAAAGCCCAGCCTTCTGAAGCTCTACAGCAGCGTTGGGCTCAACTTACTTGTAAGGTTTAGTATTGCAACAGCACTTGATTTTTCTCTACTCCGCGTGATTTGTTCACCCTGAACTTTAGGTATCGCACCACATTGACACCAGCCACCGCGCATTGTGCTGTAGCTTTGGCAGCCCCTCACTTCCACGTTACTGTTGTTTCTGTTTCACTGCGTTTAAGCTGCAGTTATGGAATTCAACATTTTCAGTCTCCTCGTTGACTTTTTCCAGGCGGCTCTGCTCAACTCCTTCCCCGCTATCTTTGATGAGCTGCTGCAGATGTTCACCGTGCAGGAGGTGGCAGAGTTCGTGCGGGGCACGCTGGGCAGCATGCCCAGCACAGTGCACATTGGGCAGTCCATGGACGTTGTTAAGCTCCAGTCGATTGCACGCACTGTTGACAGCCGCCTGTTCTCCTTCCCAGGTAGGACAGAGGTATCTGAGGGTACATCTTGCTGCTAAGACCAGGAACATGTTACATTTATTTTGCAGTTGCTTTGCTGCAAACAATTAATTGCTGAAAGCCAATTATCTCACTAATTATTTTATCTTGGTCGCATAATTTTATCTGTATTCACTGTGAGTGATTTTCCCTGTTGTAGGCAATGTTTATACATCAGAGTCGTAGAATGGTTTGGGTTGGGATGGACCTTAGAGCCCATCCAGTTCCAACCCTCTGCCATGGGCAGGGACATAGAATCATAGAATCATACAATTACCCGAGTTGGAAGGGCCTCTAAAGGATCATCGAGTCCAGCTCCCATCCCTACACAGGACAATCCCAACATTCTCACTGTGTGCCTGAGGGCATCGGCCAAATGCTTCTGGAGCGCTGGCAGACTCCGTGCCGTGACTGCTTCCCTGGGAGCTGTGCCAGCGCTCCACCACCCGCTGGGGGAAGAACCTCTTCCTAATGTCCAGTTTAGCCCTCCCCTGGCATCTCCCTGCCATTAGACATCTCCCACTGTACCAGGCGATCCATCATGGATAAATTGTAGTTACGAAGCACTAGTAAAAATATGTACATTAACAAATCAAGCCCGTTATTAGAACTGACAAATCTCACCTGATGTGTTGCGTTACTCTGTTGTTGTCATGGATAGGAAGATAACCTCCTTCCCAGCAAGCTGCTTGTCTGAGGAAGAGAAACGGGGAGATAAATTTGGGTGAGAAAGCAATGGCATTCTTTTATAGGCTGCTCAGTCTTTACACTATAACTTTAATATTTCTTTAGCTCAACATATTAGTAATTGCTTAAGAATTAATCGAATAAAGAAGGTTTGAAGACTGGGAATTTACTTCATACATAAAGGTCTGAATGAAAAATGTTTTGAAAGTAGGAATGGAAGATAAAACCCACCATTTGGCTTTTCTTCCCTGTGGTGAGGACCTCAAGTTAGTGACATCTTGCCACTTTTTTCCTTGTCTCTTTTTTTTCTACTTTGGCTCCTGTTTTTAGCAGCTGCTGTTTGCTCTCCCTCCTTTCAGGTTTGTAAGCCAATTAAAAGAGAAGAATTAGCCATTTTCCAGGAGGCTTGTATCGGTGAAGCTCTGTTAGCTGTGACAGTAGAGGTGGAAAGCAACGTGAAGTGAGAAAGGGGTTGCACAAAGGAAATCAAGATTAGAATGCAGCAGTTCTCAGCCTGTTGTTTTCAAGCTGTATCGGTGTTGAGAACCTCACGGGCTTTTATGAACTTTTGAAACTAGATGCCCTATTAATTCCTTCCTTAATGAAGGGAGCTTCTTGGAAGTGTGGTGTGCTGCAAGCTGTACAGCAGCAGTCGCACCAGTTACTCAAAGATGCTGTGCATCGGTTGGCCAGTTTGGATACCAAAAGGCTGCCGGTTGGGATGGTTGAAGTTTAAGTCTCTTTTGGAAGAACTGTGATCTGATTTTCCTTCTTTCAGAATCCCGGCGCATCCTGCTACCCGTAGTTCTTCATCACATTCACCTTCACCTACGACAGCAGAAGGAGCTACTTATCTGCTCGGGGATCCTCAGTAGTATCTTCTCCATAATCAAGACCAGTTCTTTGGTAATCTGCTGCTTGATTTTTTTTTTTTTTTTTTTAATTGCACCACTGATGTAGTAAAATAAAGACTGAGGGATTTTTATAGGTTAATGCAGGTTTTTTGAAGATGCTTTTAAAAATGGAATTCTCCTAAGTTTCTGTCAGCTGGAGAACATCTGAAATGAGGGTCTGCTTTTCTGTGTGACTCAGAACTCTCATTACACAGTGTTCTTGCTGTTAGGAGGGGAAAAAAGCATATGCATTTAGCATGTTTGACACTGTTTAATTTTCTTCATCCAAGCCGAGAACTTCGATGTCAGTGGAGTTCAAAAGCTCTGCACAGCTCTAGGACTTGTGGTTCTGCAAGAGACAGTAACCAGCACTTTGAGATTCCTGTTAAGGGAATACTCTAAAATTATCCAATCAATGAAATCACACTGCCTTCTGGAAATTGCTGCTGAGTTTAAACACCCAGCTTTGATGATCACAATACTCTGATCTCAAATGGTAACTTGATCATTTAAAGCCACGCTCACGAACAGAGGGCGGTGGAATTTCCCCACCTGACTCTAAAGGAGGAAGCTCATGGTGTTAAATATAGTTCATACCAATGAGTACTTGTAGTTACGAGGTAAGGTTTGGTGTGAACGGAACGGGAGGAGAGGTATCGTGGTGAAAAGCTAAAGTAATGCTGCCATGGACTAAAGGTTCCTGAACATAATTTGATCCCATTGTGTTCTAGAGTGAATGCAGACCCTTGATTATAGATTTACCTTTATGGCTGTGACCCTGAATGTTTCCGTCAGAGACTGAGGAGGTAACGCGCTCCGGCACCACAACAGTAGCTGGTCCCAGGGATGAATCTGATTGTGTTGCTATGCGCCCCCGTTCCGGGGCGCTCTGGCAAGACGAGTATTTGCAGAATTGTCTTTGCTAATTCCATTCTCTCCGGTTTCTAACTGCCTGTTTGCTCACCACTTCCTGTAGGAGGGAGATGTCATGGAGGAGGTTGAGATGATGGTGGAGAGCCTCCTGGATGTGCTTTTACAAACTCTGCTTACAATCATGAGTAAATCGCAGTCTCAGGAGGCGGTAAGAGGGCAGCGTTGCCCGCAGTGCACAGCAGAAATCACTGTTAGTAACTAACAATCAGTTTCTATTTCCTGCTTCTCTAACCTTTGGTCCAGTCCCTCACCACCACCAGCACCTCATTATCATCTCTGCTGCATGAATGCCCAGGGCTTTCTCTCTTCCCTTAATAAGCCACAAATCCATCCCTTTCTCTGTGCAGTGGTGAGGTCTGCAGGAGACAGTGGAGCTCAGGAGGCTTTTGTGGATTTTCTGGTTATTTTCTTGTTTGTGATTGAGAAGTATTGTTCAGAGCTCGAGGCGCTGCAGGAGCTGCCTCTGGCTTCACCCCTAAATAGGAACCACCAGGGGCTGCGTGAGCATCAGGCTCTGATACCTGAGACTGAGGACATCGTCGTAGTCAGTGGACAAGTCCCTTCACATATCTGCCCAGAGAGCTTCTGTCCAACTTCACTGATTATTTCGTACAAATGAAATACCAGATACTTTAGAAAAAGAAATTCACAGACCCTGAGTCAAGTGAGCTGGTGGGCTCGGTGGGAGGAGGGAGAGAACCCACCTCTTTGTCCAGGCTGCCAGCATGAGCCCGGGAGAAGAAATTTTTTTCTTTGCCGAGCAATAGGAGGGAGAAAAAAAGGTAGAATTTTGCTGTTTGGCTTTCTTCTTTTCTGGATTTGTTGCCCTTTTCTCTCCCAGCCTATTTTAGTCTGTTTTCGCTTGTCAGAGTCTCGAGTGCAGCTTTTGCACAAGGCATGTTAAGCTGTTCAGAATATTCCTTTTTTTTTTAGACTTGCTCTTTTGTCAAAGGGCTGAACCCCCAGGGGCACCTGCTGGGCAGGTGAACACGGAGGTGCGCGTCTCGCGAGAGAAGAGATCGTACCTGCCCTGCTCGCTCAGATAAAGTCACACATGGTAGAATCCTAATAAAGAACAAGGCATTTTGTAATGTTCAGACATGTTCTTTGGTACCAAACAAGAAAGGCAGTACCTTGCAAATGGCCAGCGACATCTCCATTTCCCTTCAGTCCCAGCATTTCCCTGTCTGGTATTTATCACGTGCCACCTCACACAGAAAAGCACACCTTTTTTCCTAATGAAGTGCAACCTGTGAAGTTCATAGGAAAAACCCCTGTCAAAGCCGCTTGAGCCAATTAGGAAAAAAATTCAAATGGAATGGACAGCCTCAAGTATAAAATCCCCTCCTGTTTGCTCCTGAATTCATATTTTGCAGCGCAATGACATGTGGGATCTTATTAGATACGGCTTAGAAAACAGTTTGTAAGTTTTCCAAATTAATTGCTCATTGTCACAGGAAAATACCAGTGTTGTGCAAGGGGCTTGCCGTCAAAAGACGTTCTCCTTACGCCCTGGGTGCTGCTGAGGTTGTGATTTTGGACAGATTGCTTAACTTCTCTGTGCTTTGCTTTCAGATTTGTAAAATGGGGGAGCTCATCTTTGGAAAACACTTTGGGATACTGTGGTAACCGGTTAGGATGCATCCAGAAGTGTCATTGTAGCTCATGTAGGCTTTCCCAGGCTATATTCAGAATAACTGGGATACGGTTAGTCCTGCAGCTGTGGCAGCACATAACGTGGTGAACACTAATAAGCCGACTATTTCCAGGATTCCAGGCACCTTGTAGCCCGCACCGATCCCACCCAGCCCGAGCTGTGCTGGTTATCCGAGCCAATTAGTTGAAATAATTGCTGGTACGTCTGCACGAGCTGCAGTCACACCTGTGGTAGAGACTGTACGTTAAATAACAAAAAGGTGATGGCCAAAAGCTGCATGCTTGGAGGGCAGTTCATTAAGTCTTATTAATTATTTTAAAAGTCTGTATTAATGATTTTAAGTTATTTTTGTTTAGACTACAAGACTGGTTAAAATGCCTTTAAAACTGGCACCTGCGGAGCAGCCTCCGAGGCGTATTCCCATGGATTCACAGTGACTTAGGAACTGTTAACATGCAGTATTTTTAATCTCTGTGCATGTCAGCTTTCCTCTCATAGGCATTGGGGCCATTTCAGACCCCTCCCTTTCTACCTTACCCCGGGTTGAGTCGTATATTTACGAAATTTCAGATTGCCTGAATGAAATAGTTTCTCATTTGGTCAACAGGGAGAATACGTCTCCTGCCTTTTGTCTTTACTTCGTCAGATGTCAGACACTCATTTCCAGCACTTACTGGACAACTTCCAAAGCAAAGATGAGCTAAAGGTACCACCAAACGTCATGTTTGTCGGGTGACTCAGCCCGCATGAGGGAGCAGGGGGGAGCCGTCCAGCGGCGCTCGCTCTGCTCATCGCTGTGCTCATCGCTGCCGTGCGCTGGCACTCTGTGCATGCACCTTCCTTTCACTTCTAGAAGAACGGGTGGTGTTAGGAAAGCATTTAAGATCACAGGGCATTGAATTATCTTCACAAGAGCAAATGCAGATGATATTATTGCACCATTTAGGACATAACCCATACTGGGGCCTCTGGGAAAGCTGGGGAGGGGCTCTGGATCAGGGAGTGCAGGGATGGGACGAGGGAACGGTTTTCAGCTGGAAGAGAGGAGATTGAGATGAGATCTTAGGGAGAAATGTTTTGCTGTGAGGGTGGGGAGGCCCTGGCCCAGGGTGCCCAGAGCAGTGGTGGCTGCCCCATCCCTGGAGGTGTTCCAGGCCAGGTTGGATGGGGCTTGGAGCCCCCTGATCCAGTGGGAGGGGTCCCTGCCCATGGCAGGGGGTGGCACTGGGTGGGCTGTAAAGTCCCTTCCAAGCCAAACCATTCCATGACTGTTGAGAAGAACAGGGGTTTTTTGAATCGTATGAATGTCAAGTCAGTCGTTCTGTAGCGTTTTACCAGACGTTCAATGCACGTTGGAGCTACTTTCGAAGAGCACTGATTTTGTGCTGAAAGAGAATTTCAAGCCTTTTGGGGATACAAGTGTCTGTAGCAGATAAAATCTTTGAGGAAAGCAGTAACCTTACCACTCCACTCGCTGCGTCCTTCCCAGGTTTGTGAACATTAACTTCAGTTTTGGCTCCCCGTGAACAGAAGGGGTTGCTGAGGTGCGCAGGGCTCTCTGGTGGCCTTTCTGCCACTGACATTTTGAAATGGCACATCTCAAAACGGCAGAAACCGACTTTTCATCTCTGCTTCCACAGGGAAGAGGCGCATCCCCAACCACAGTCTGTTTAAAAGGCAGAATAATATCATAAATAAAGACAAGATTTTAAATAAAATGCTTTTGATTAGCATGGCACTCAGTAAAATCTAGGCAATAAGAACGTAATGTGGTGGGGCTTGTATAGCCTTAACGAATGAGGTGGAGAAACTGAGAAACCTTCCCCGAACAGGCTTTCAGCTTCTGAATATTTCATGTGCCTGTAGAGAGGCTGAATAAATCAGGAGATAAGTTTGGATAGAGTTCTTATCTCTAGGTTGCAGGGTTCAGTGAATCCAAGGTTGATAGTTCTCTGAGATTACTTTGAATTACTCATAGGAAGATTATTTGGTAAATTAATTCCTATTAATTTTTAATACCTATTTTTTTAAAGCTGTCTAAACTATAGTTCTTATGTCAGACCAGTGAAAAGCTTTGGCATTGAAGTGAAATTTGTCTTCATTCCCGTAAGAACTAACACTGTTGTCTCTCTCACAATCCCGTGGCCGTTCAGGAGCATCACAGAGACTGAAGATTTTTATACCCAACTTTTTTCAGTTGACCTAATAAAATATATTACTTTTTTTTTTCCTCTGAATATTGCTGTAATAGTATCTCCAGTGCTTTTTCTTGGATGGAAAGGCATTATGTTCACTTATCACCGTTACCTCTAGGCAAAAATAAGGCCAAAAGTTGAGGAGCTTCTGGTGCTTTACTCTTAGCTCAGGTACACCAAGATATCAGTCTTGCAACCCCTCATAACGTGAGGTCAGTTTTGAAGAAACATTGCGCTGCCGCTTTCTGTGCTTCATTTTGTGTAGAAGAAAAATGAAACGACAAAATTGCAGTTTGCAAGGCCAACAGCTTTTTGTATTTGAGCCTCACTGTTCTTTCCTGATGTAGAGGTGCCGGCCGTCAAAACCACCCAGAAATGTCTTCAGGTTGGGAGAATTTCTTGGAAAGCAAATATTCAGCTGAATCTGTTTGAGATCTTTTGTGCTGGATATTGCCAGAAATTGGGCTTTCTGTTACTGTTTTTACAAGCCTGTGTAGGAGTTTTATTGGATTGGTGTGGAGGGGGCTGTCAGTTATGTGACGTGAGTGCAGAGAAGTTTGGACATGTACATTAATTAAGTGAATGCATAAATAAATTATTGCAATTCCAGTAGATTTGAAAATAGCTGCAAATTGACACCAGAACTCTCGATAATGATATGAGAAGTCACGTACAGTTATGCACACAAGGAAGTTTTTCATCTTGCTGTAGAAGTTAAGATTTAAAGACAGCTGCAGCTTCTTTAGCACAGATTAAGAGAGAGAATTATAGAGCCAAGACCCCAATAGATGTCATTTCCATGTTTTCAGGTGAATGGCCGAATGACACAAAGCTCAGTTGGAGCACATTTGGCTCAACTGTCTCTCCTATAATCAAGAAAATAATTAATCTGCAGCCGCTGGTGATTTTTTAATTGTTTTCTCTACGTGACAGGAGTTCCTCCTGAAGATTTTCTGTGTGTTTCGGAACCTGATGAAAATGAGCGTCTTCCCTCGAGACTGGATGGTGATGAGGTTGCTCACCAGCAAGTAAGTAGAGATGCAGGTGTAAACTGCTGGCATCCTGTACCAGAATTCTTTCTCCTCAGCTGGGCGGTTACACGCTGGGATGCAGTGTATTCCGTGAGACTGAGAGGTGGTGATCGGACAGGAATTCTGTGGTGCTTCTCCTCATTCTGCAGTTACTTTAACACCCTGGAACAAACTGGGACTTCTGTATTTTTTCGGTTTGTTCAACTCTACCAGCATGCCCAGGTATCAAAGAGTTCAGGATTTACCCCCAAAGCTGAAGCATTGAGGGTGAGCGTGGCACAGCAGCTCCGTAACACGTGGCAAGAACAGCAGCCCACACCAAGGGAGGCTCCCGGCTCCCTGCTCGGTAACCAACTACGTTAGATGCCCGTCTCTTCCCATGAATATCACTCCTTACCCAGCTGAGAAGCAGGACTCGATTATTTTAGAAAAGGAGGAGCAGATCTTAGCAAAGACACCAAGTGCGTTGTGCACAGAGGGATTTCTTCATTGTCATCTACCATTTAAATGCTTAATTTTATCAGGTTTTCTTGCTTCTGATTTGGAGTGGCAGCAGTGTGATGAGCAAAGCGGGGCTGGAATTCCTTACTAGTTTGTGTAGATAAGCTAGTTGTGGAGTTTCTCCTGACTAACTCATAATTAGAGGGGTTCCCTTTACAAGAAGACACCGTGATTCCTAAAGGCTGACATGTGCTCTGCGCTGCACGTTCACAGCGCTAATGGAAGGTGAAAGAAGTGGATTTCAGTATTTCGAGCGGAAAGATTAAATGGAGTTCTGTAAGAAAAGAAAAAGCCACGTGAAAGAGTGGTCACCTCAGATGCTGTAGGCAACCTCGTTCCCTTTGGCTCAGTTTTTCCATAACCCATTAGCCTGGTCGGAGCGTCTGGCAGTGTTACTGGGCGTGGCACTGGCCTGTGCGCCAGAGATGTGCCGTTTCTGTTGATGCCCTTTGTTGCCTTATCTGTGTGCTGTTTGTTAATTCCTGAGTTTATCGCGTGCCTTGATTGCCTTTCACTAAGGTGTATTTAGACACCTACAAAAAAACTACCAGGGAGTCCAGAACAGATGTGCTGAGCTGACGTGTGAGCCAGGAAAAGGAACCTGTTGTAGTAGCCAAGAATGAAAACGCTCAAACTTTGAGTTGCTCTTCTCTGGAAAAAAAAGAAAAATCTTCCTGCCTAAACCAGAAGAAAGACGGGTGCGTTCTTGTATTTCACTGGAGGTGCCACGGTCCAGCCGTGCAAACCAGAAAAGGTTTTAAATGCTCCTGTGTGAATTCCAGAAGTTACAATAATGATGAATATTCTGAGTCTTGTATCACTTAATACCAACTCCTGTGCAGATCTAGCAGTGACCGCATGAGAAACGCCCGTCTGTGTGTGTGCGGTAAGATCTGCACCACAAACCCCTGTAAGATAAAGTTATACTCCAGATTCAAATGGTTTTGTTTTGTTCTCTGTGTTTGTTTTTTGTGACTGCAGTATCATCGTTACAACAGTGCAGTACCTGTCCTCTGCGCTGCACAAGAACTTCACAGAAACGGACTTCGATTTTAAAGTAAGAATTGATACTGAGAAAATGTTATGACCAAAAGCCCTGCTCTGTGTGAGCTGATTGTGTTTGCAGCATTTATGGAGTATCTGTGAGGAAGGAGACCTGACTGAGAAAAGACAGGAATGGAATCTGCTGTGAAATTGAGGGGAGGTGGAACAGATGCAGGGAGAGATCAAATCAAGGAAAGCAGGTCCCTCGTAAAGGAAACGAGGACCTTTGTGAGCAATGGAGCCAGTGAAGCGTGCGTGCACCACATTCGTGGCTAATAAAACATAAACTGAGGCAGTGCTTCTGCTGCTGTTGGGGCATTCGTGATCCTCCTCTCCTGGAGTCTCTCTTTCAGACTGTTGACTTAAACCTTGGAGGAAGACAGTACCTCAGAGGGTGTTTTCCCTATGTCTGAAGTAGATGAAAATGGGGAACAAGTTCAGTGTTAGGAGAAGGTGCCAGACATGCACCTAAGCACGTGTACACGCAGCATGGCAGCATAAGCCTTATTTCTTTGGGAAAGCAGACTAAATTATCATAGATAATATAATATAATATAATATAATATAATATAATATAATATAATATAATATTTGTGATATTGTGTAATCTCTGAGGGGTTTTGAGGGATAAAATCTGTTTAGCCAACAGAAAAAACAATTTAAAACTTTGTTGACGCCACCAAGTTTATTCTTTTTTGAACTGTGTTGCCCATTGGTGTTACGTTCTTGAAGGGGTTAATTTTAGTTCCTATCAGGTTTTAACTAACACATTGTTATCCATAAGATTTCAGTATCACGGTAGTTCAGATACGTATTAATACATACGTATTGATTAAGTTACGTCTTGACGACAAAAGGAGCAGTCTCATTCCACATATAAAGGAACTTGTGTCTTCCTGAACCTGTTTAGAACTCACCTCTTGGAGTGTAATGGTCTAAAACTTCTTTCCTGTCTCACAGGTGTGGAACTCTTATTTCAGCCTGGCAGTTCTGTTTATAAACCAGCCAAGTCTCCAACTGGAAAATGCCACACCGGCCAAGCGGAAGAAGATCCTGGATAAGTAAGAACACGTTCTGTTGGGTTCCCAGTCTTTTCTGCCACCTCAAAAATGAAACTTCTTTTTCTGCCACAAGTCCCTGGGATTTTTTATGGAACTTGGGCTCTGGAAATGCTTGGCAAATAAAGAATTAGATCTCCTAATCCAGCGTTCAGTGACCAGTCGAGTTGTTCGATGTTCTTATGTTGACTTAAACGTGAATTTGGTAGGTTTTATTGTGTTTCGTTAGGCAGTCGTGTGTCTCCTCTCTTTCAGATACGGCGATATGAGAGTGATGATGGCATACGAGCTCTTCAGCATGTGGCAGAACCTGGGTATGTCTCTTCCTTCTCTGCCCTAACAACCAAAGCCAAAGTAACCCGGGATTTCTGTTGGAATTGCTTTTTCTTTTGCCTTTTGTAGCATCATAGAATACTGAGTTTCTCTTAAGAGTTGTAAAACATGGACGTGTCACTATTGCAGGGATTCCCCATTTTCTCAGTGAGAGATAGCGAAGGCTTTTAATTAATTACAGTTGCTTTGTGTTGTACAGGTGAGCATAAGATTCACTTTATTCCGGGAATGATTGGCCCCTTTCTGGGCGTTACGCTTGTTCCACAACCAGAAGTCCGGAATATCATGATCCCCATTTTCCATGACATGATGGACTGGGAGCAGAGAAAGAATGGCAACTTCAAGCAGGTGAAGTCGCTTCCCGAGCATTTTCAGTGTTCTTTTCCTTGCTCTGTCTGTCTACAATGCTCACCTGGAACCAAGGGGTTTGTACCATTGATCCGTTCCTGATTGTGAAGAAGATGTTGTCATGTGAATATATGTAAATAGAAAATGTACAGCATAGTTCACAAAGTGATTACAGAACTCCCC
The DNA here is from genome assembly GCA_033558235.1 of Neomorphus geoffroyi. NCBI lineage: Eukaryota > Metazoa > Chordata > Aves > Cuculiformes > Neomorphidae > Neomorphus > Neomorphus geoffroyi. Next base: position 13,424,489 of record JAUMJM010000050.1, read on the forward strand.
AGATGATTTAAGCGGGGCACTTTATAGGAACTACATGTCCTGTGAACATAGAGAAGTGAAGCAATGTCCTCATCACAGTGGAGATGGTCCTGTTAGTGGCACTTAGATTATTAGTCAACCATTAAATGTGTCAGACAGAACAAAAAATGGTTCTGATGTAGCCAATATTTGTGAAATAGTGGTGTTTGCTTCTCTATTTCCAGCTAGAAAGGGGTGTTGTATAATTAACTCATTATACCAGGCTTTGGAACCCACTTAGCAACTGTAATTGGAGCAGCTCTCCTGGAATGGTTACGCCCAACACCAGTTCTGGGGTTTCCACCTGCTGTGAGCTCTGATTGCTAAACAGGGAGGGGAGTCTTCATCGTTTTGTTGCCCAGTCATGGCCAGAGAAATGCTTACATTTTCCACTGCAAAACAGATTCCTGAATTCAAAAGTATCAATAATAAAGGATCGGTTTGGACTGGACCCTCAGGTGTCTTTGTGTTTGGGGCAAATATCTGCAGATAAGTGCTCTGAAGAAGTAAATACTTTTATTTAAATTATCATAATTCATGTGATTATTTGTCATCCTCAAACTCATTAAAATGCCAGATCTAATCCATTGTTCCAGGAGAATAACAGACCTTTTCCATAGTCTGACCTATTAAAGGCTGTATGGAAAACCATTATTAGGAGCTTATGCTTTTCTTTCTCTTCAACTCCTATTGTTATTACGATGATGATGATGATGACAAAGTTTGATCATGGTCCTCTTTTTGCTGTTTTAGCATAACAATAGAACAGTCCCTGCTCTGACATTTACAGTCACAGGTGCCTAAAGTCACCTTCAAGTTTCCAGACGTGTTTATATTTTCTGTATCGAGATGAATTCTTCACAATCCTCATGATCGTCCTTTCATTTTTATCCTCACTGATGTATTCTAAACTAGAGCTCCAAGAACATTCCTTAAATGACCTGTGCGCCAAATTTCTACCCTGTTTTATCAAGCATGTGTTGTGACTGTCTGAGATCAAAGAGAGAGTAATCACCTGTAGCAGTGAGAATGGGATCCGTAGTTAAGTAGCGCAAGATGCGCTAATCCGTATTAACTCCAGCTGCTGGCACCAGGAAGTCGTTTGTTGCCCAGTGTAACACCAGGCAGCTGGACACGCGTTACTGAGTTCTGTCAAGTCCTTGCAGATCACAAGCAAAGAGAGGGTAGTTCTTTTTAATTTTGAACTTCTCCTTACTTTTTGAATACTAAATTGATTGTCCGGAAACATAAAAATCCTGGAAAATAATTTTCAAGCCTTTTCTGTTTCCTTCAGTAGCTCATGTTTTAACAAGGTGATTTTTTCAGCGATACCAGCAAACAATGCAGTCTGATTCATGGATTAAATTAGGTCTCCCTTTAATGACTTCAGCAATGAGAGCATCACATCCATTTGGGTGCCACTGGCCGATTTGCTTTTGCTTCTCATCTTCACCTCCCTTGCAATTTGGTAGCTGAAAACACAGAGAAACTGTTTGTCTTTAAATAAAAACAAGCCATATTTCTACAGTTTCAGCCTTTAGGAACCGCTGCCTTTGTTAGTACTGAGAGTATGTTTTCTACACGATTTCCAAGAGTAGGTGATTTTTTTTTTTGTTTAACATTAGGTACCTTGATTTCTGCACTTGAATCAATTTTATGGGAGTATCTGATATCAGGATGTAGTAGACTGGGGCGGAAATGAATACATAGCATTATGGCCATTCCTGTAAGCACGAAAAGAAAATGCATGATATAATGAAAGAGGTGCTTGATAAAACTGGGTTTAAAGAACACGTAATCTTCCAGTGTCATGATGCCTGGATGACTGAAAATCAGTTACCTACTGGCTGGCAGGCACCATGAATTAGTTTCTCCGTGTGGATATTCTGTTCTGGACAGGACATAGTTTATCTGTTCTAACGCTTTGCAGAAAGTGCGTCCAAGTGATTTGTTTGATAAGAGAATAAGCTTGAGAGATTCCTGTGAGAGCAATGTTAACATCCCCTGGAATGTTCGTTTAGACCCTGATATGATGATGATGATTTCGTTGTAGTACTCCAGTTTCACTGAAAACTGAGAAAGTCTGCCCGTTTAACAGAGCCACGGAGAAATAAATCACTTGCCCGTAGCAGTGGGCAGCACGAGAAATGAAATCTTCCTCCAGTCTTCCTACTTTTGGACCTCTTGTCTTCTACAGCTGATGTGTAACCAGTCGCTTCTTCATCCAGGTGGAAGCCGAGTTGATCGATAAGCTGGACAGCCTGGTATCTGAAGGCAAAGGTGATGAGAACTACAGGGAACTCTTCAGCCTGCTGTAAGCTACGCCCGTTTCTGTGCGCTCCGTGTTCTGCAGGGGCATTGAAAGAGTGGGAGCAATGATCTGTGCGGCTGCAGCCACCATGCTGATCTTCAGATCTTCAGGGCTGTCTGGCAGGTTGCCGTGACATGGCTCCATCGTGAAATAGAAACACGGCACTAATTCTGAAAAGAATATAAAAAACTAGATTATTCTTTGTCTTCTTCCCATGAAATCTAATGTAGGGCTGCCCAGGTAAGTAGTCATCACCCTCCTATCAAAAATGGATTTGCCAGAGGAGCCACTGTCTGCCTTTTTACATAAGAGAAAGCGTGGCCTTCGGACTGTTTTGAGGAACAGGGTGTATCCAGCAAGTCAGGCCTTGGGAGAACAAGAGATTTTCCTTAGCAATTTCTTTTGCCTCATCCGAATTTTGAAGGTCGTGTTTTGTTTGGCTCAGCAGTCGCAAGTTGCTTCCTCCAGAGTCCGTCATGACACTGTGTTTCCACTCCTTTTCACACCAAAAATCTGTATGGACTTTACATCTGACTTTCCACTTAGTTATCTTTGATTACTAGTTTATATCTAAAGGATTTATTTTGATCTCCAAGAGTCCAGAGTAGTTAACTCAAAATCTTTTAATATTCCAGTCAGCCAGAGAGATCTCCAACAGAATTTTATCTGGATATTCCAGCCAAGTCTGTGTGGCCCCCAGCAGCCTGCTGGCGGTTTGAGACATAAACCTTTGTTTTGCTAGGACCAATACTTGTACTTCTGAATTTACAGTTGCACATTCATTCATTTTCAGGAGAGATGAGCCTGCCCATCCTGTATGCTCATCCTTGGGAAGCGTGGAAATGTATTCGGTTTCAATTTGTTCCTACTCAGCCTTGGGAAACCTGTCATTTTATGTATAAATTCAATGCAAATTTGCTTGCTTTTTTAACTTTTCAAATACGATTTTCAGTGTTTTCACTCTTGCCGTCTCTCATCCCTAATGGTTGTCTCAGTGAGACGCTCCCTGTATTGTCTAGTTTACTGAGAAGGAAAAGATTGCCTTTATTTATTTACAGTTTAAATAAATTGTGATTCAAGGTTGGTTGGTTGCTGGTTAGAACTGAAAATGTATGTGGGGATGAGCAAAGAAGAGGTATTTGCATTAGATTTAGACTCCCTTCCAACTTCTGACTGCTGTTGGCAGTATTTAAGCTACGGGTAATAACGTGGGAATCAACTGTTGCCACGAGCATTGCTCTTTTTCATATATTTTAAAAGGCAATGTGAAGATATCTTTCCTCCTTCTGTCAATTCTGTAATTTCCTTGTCTTTGCTTCATGCTGCCTGGAGTAGAACCCAGCTCTTTGGGCCCTATCCCAGGTAAGACAGTAATTCCATGAATGTGGTTTATGAAGGAGAACCCAAGCTGCGCGCGGCTGTCTGCATGCACTGTACCGTTTCCCTGGAAGCCTCATCCGCTCTCTTTTCGCCTCCTAACAGTTTGCTGGAGAAGATTGAGCAGGAAACATGGCGGGAGACCGGAATCTCTTTCGTTACATCAGTTACTCGTCTCATGGAGCGTCTGCTTGACTACAGGTATCTGGCAGCGACAGGAACATGCTCTGCGTATAAGTGGTCTGGGAAGAAGTAGTGCCGCTTTCTTTTCTACAGGGCATGTTTTTGTTTATCAGGCTGTGGGCTTCTCCGGTGGCGAGTGTTGTCTGAGTGCGCTTAACTCGGTGCTGCTGGGTTTGGAGCAAAAATCTCAAGTCCACATCTCAAGAGCCTCAGTTCTCACTCGTGTTTTCTTGTTCCTGGTCATAGCAAAGACAGAGAAATGTTTCAATTCATAGTTTTGTTCTAAGGTTTATGCGGGTTGTGAAATGATTCGTTCCTGCGATCACAGAAATGATCACGCCCAATTCAGCAAAACGGATGCTAAATCCAAGCATGGTCTCACATGCCTTGCTTTCCCAAGATGTGCAGAACCATGGAATGGGTTGGGTCGGAAGGGACCTCAAAGCCCAGCCAGTTCCAACCCCTGCCATGGGCAGGGACACCTCCCACTGGGTCAGGGGGCTCCAAGCCCCATCCAACCTGGCCTGGAACACCTCCAGGGATGGGGCAGCCACCACTGCTCTGGGCACCCTGGGCCAGGGCCTCCCCACCCTCATCGTGAAGAATTTCTTCCTAATGTCTCTTCTAAAGCTTCCCCTACTGCTCTTTGTAAAAGGTCCCTCCCCAGCTTCACCAGAGGAACGTCTGACACGTCAGTGGGGTTGGTGTGCAAGACTCCAGTATCAGTGAGGCGTCCTTTGTTCGGTCCTAGGCTGGAGTTTGCGGGGCTTCTGTGTCAACACAACTGAGCTGTCATTCAGTTACAGGAGAATATTTTAACTTCGTACACAGACACACTCGGAGTTGTTTTTATGGAATGATAGACAGTTCGACACTCCGTAGAGCTGCCCCAGATAATTCTATCTTTAGCCTACTGACAGGAGTTCAGGTTTTTTTCTTCTGCTGCTGCTCATTAGAGGTGAAAACCTGTGGCTGGGCTGGGTATTTTGCAATCCCAAGTGCTTTTCTGTGCTTTTGAGTTTGCTCTTCTTGTTATCCTTGCCAGGTTGATCCAATCTCCTGCTTGTTTCCTGACAATGGCTGCCGTACAATTGCGATGCCAGACCAGATATCTGAGACATGTTTGAAGGGAACGCAAGGGAGCTAATTTTTTTTTAATGACATTTGCCATCACTACAGTTTCCATACACAGTTATACATTTTCATGCTTAACTGAGGAACGGATGCCGGTTTTTAATTGATTTATAATGCACGGCACATTTTTTCATTTCCCAAAGCAGAACAGAACTGGGAACTGCATCAGAATTTGGCAGTACACGGCCAGATCTTGGAGTCCAGCTGCCAGTTCGTTGACACTGGAGTTCCCCAGAGAGTTTGCGGTGTCACTGCTTCCAAAAATTTGCCTCTTTGTCACAAGAGAATGTGACTTTTTCAAGTCAAAATGAGTAATTATTGAAGCCTTTAATTTTTTTGACTACTTGAATAGATAGAATTTCTAAAATATTCTGGAAACTAAAGATAAATTTTTTGATTTAACTTACCTATAAAAGTTAATAATCCAGTCTAAATTACTCAAGTGTCCATCAGTGTGGCAACACTACACGGGATGGCTGAATTCAGGAAAGCTAAGCCTTTGACTAGGAAACCATTAAACATTAACATCTGGGTTTCAAAATATTCCCTTTTATCTTCTGTTCAGATTATTTTTAGCCACTATTGTTTGATTTTTGTTCAGATTCTTCTAAGAACTGAAGTAGCCGTCATTTCAGGTGCTCGTTCTCAGATGCAGACGTGTAAGAGGACACTCAGTTCTCATCGTTTACACTGTAATATGGAAATTTTTCGTAGAGGAACTTCATTAAATAAATTATGTAATTAACTGTTTGTGACCCAAGGAAACTCAGGAGAAGGTGGATTCAAATTTATTCCAAAAGGCTGGTTTTGGAGATGTGTGTTTCAACCTCGCTCTGCTTTCTTAGGGACTGCATGAAAGGAGATGAAACCGAGAACAAGAAAATTGGCTGCACTGTTAACCTCATGGTAAAGATGTTCCCTTTCTCTTTGTGACACTGTGCGCTGTTGTCGGAATTGGGCTGGGAAAGATTAGGATAGGAATCTGTGTCAGGCAAGTGTACTTTTAGAATAGGAACAACGGGAGAACAGAACAGAACAACAGGGTTGTGAGGATCCCTTGGAGGTCTCTGGTCCATCTCAGGGCTGAGTTCTGAGTCCCTGGGCAGAGGTTCTGCAACCTCTCTCGCCTTCTCCTTCAGCTCCTGACTACCTTTGTTTTCATAAAAATCCACTACACAATGAAATTTGTGGATAAATCAGTTTGAGTGTGGAAAGAATTATTACTTTTCTCTTACATCAATAGTGTATTCTTGATTGTCTTGAATGAAGGGTCTCGGTAACAGCTCCCTTTTGTTCACAGAATTTCTATAAATCCGAGATTAACAAGGAAGAGATGTACATCCGCTATATCCACAAGCTGTGTGACATGCACCTACAGGCTGAGAACTACACAGGTTTGTAACACATCGTATGGGGGCTGGTTGACCTGGTGGACGGTTTTGACTCTCCCAGTGTTAAACTCCAACATACAATTCGTTCTCTTGAAAAAAAACACTTGTACAAATAAGTTATGGCAGTGGGGAAGATACGGAGCCGAGGTCCAGCTCGTTCCTTCAAGTGAAATAATGTGACTGTGTCCACACAAGCACACAACGGTTCTGTTACGCTGAATTTTACACTGCAGTGTTCTACGGGGAAGATTGATCGAAAAAATACAAAAGTGGAATTAAAGTGAGAGGAAGATTAAAATCACAAACCCACCATTACGTAATCAATTGACCAGTTTCCCTGCATTGTAGTACTTTGAATACTTAGAAAGTGTATAAACTCTGCTCCGGTGTTGTCCAAGCTGTTTTACAGCCGCAGGCCCCAAATCTGGAGACACGGGCGAGCACGGGACTGTGCATTTAAATCGAGTAGGTCATAAAATGAAACTTGATGGATTTCTACCTAAAAAAAAATCAGGTTCACAGGAAACAAACAGCTTTGTGCTGCTATTTTAAGTAACTGAATGATGGAACAATCATCTGAGACTTCAGGCTTCTTTCTCAAATTGTAATTCCGACCTTTGACCTGTTGGCTGTATTCATTTGCCGTCGCTGAGTCCCTGTTCACTAATTGTGTTTCCAACAGAGGCTGCATTTACGTTGCTTTTGTACTGTGAGTTGCTTCAGTGGGAGGACAGACCTCTGAGAGAGTTCCTGCATTATCCATCTCAGTCAGAGTGGCAACGTAAGGAAGGTCTGTGCCGTAAGATTATCCATTACTTCAACAAAGGGAAGGTATGCCAACTTCTTCTCTCTTCCAGCAGCTTCCTTCCCTTTTCCTGACTTACCTAGGGCTCGCAAGCTCCCATCTCAGTTCAGTAGTCTGGAAGTACATTTATATCGAAAGGGTTTATAGCTTGACCAATTGCTCCCGGGCTCTCTGGATGAAAAAGCAGATGAGAAGATGGATGTGGGTATTTCATTAGGCATTGTTATGCATTTGGAACTAGTTTAGGTAGGAAAAACACCAAATCATTTTATACCTTTAAACCGAACTTGGGGTCACCTGATATTGCGGAGCGCTCTGAAAATGCCAGTGCCTCAGCTTTGGGGGCCGGGGCTGCATTTCGCAGTTGTCTGCGTGAATTGCTGGGTTACGACTCAGTTCAGGACTTGTTTTGTTTCTAATTGACAAGGAAATGGCAGGCAGCGAACTGCGGGAGTCCCTTTGTTAACAAAGATTTAAGTATTTGCAGTATCGCTGTTGTTTCAAAGTGGCTTTCATTTAAAGTGCAGTTCTATCCACTCCGTAAGGAGAAAGTCAGTCAGTTTCTGTGTCACGTGTTCGGTATGTTTGTCCTACAATAAATAGGACTTTTTTAAGTTCCTGCAGAGTCGGTGTTGTAGCCCCTTGTGTCGTGGTGCTTTGGGAACATCACAAAGATGAACCTTCAAAGTGGTATCATCTGCCAAAGCGTTTGCAACCCTTCTCTAGAAAAATCCCTACAGCTTATCTTGTTGGAAGGTGAAATCTGTACGTGCACCTCAGGGGTGGCTTTGCCTGTGGTAGCAGTGACAGGGGCATTAAATCCCAATGTGATTCGGTTTGTATGGGGTTGCCATTCCCGATAATTCTTCCCTAGCCCTGATAACAGAAAGCTGTGCCTGGCAGAGACGTCCTCTAAGAACCTGCAAAAGGAAGACAGATTTCTGGGGGGGGGGGGGGAAGAAATGAACCGTTTATGAGGAAGGGATTAATTATGAAGATGTTTTTTTCTGGCCACAGTTGTAACAGTATGGTGCTTTTTTACATTTTGGAAAATTTCAGGGGTTTCAGACTGCACTTAAAATATAAATTACTGACTTCTGTCAGTGTTGCAGTACTGAGTAGAGAAAGAGAAAAGAGAGGCTGTGTAAAATGAGGAGCCTGTGTTTTTGACAAAAAAAGGCAATGCACCTGTGCACTGAAGGGAGGGTAAAAACTTGACAAAGGTAATTTTGCCATAAAACCAACAGTTTATAGAGCGTTAACCTTCTGAGGTTTCTACCCACTGGATGTTTTTGGAGTTGCTTGAATTTGTGTTTTAATCCTCCTTTATGATAAATGGTAGCTGAATGACTAAATAATCCACTTAGGCAGTGTCTGTGTCGCTCAGACTGTGAAAGATGCTGAGCCGGATCCTCCTGCTGCGTTCAGCGCTCAGGGAATGGAAGAACTTCACCTCCCCCAACTTGTGTCTGATAGTTTCTCTCCGCACTGCCCTCAGATGGTCTCTCCTCAGGTCCTGACGAGTGGAATTTGTGTTCAGTTGCATCTCTAGAGTTGTTTCTCATGCTGCTCCTGGCATCTCCCACTAAGGAAGGGAGGTCCTAGCCACATAGGAAGGGTGTAAAGATCCTACGTTTGTTAATGGGGAAATGTTCTCAGCACAGGAATGGGGGAAAGCCATGGCTACCAGACCGTCCTGTATGCTTGACAAGGGCATGGCAGCAGAGGGCAGAGTGGGGCATGGCCCGTGGTGCAGAACGGAGTGATTCCCACCCTCCGTATTTTCCGTAGCAGCCCCGTGCTGGAGGGGGTTTAACAAGAAGGGAATGGTCAGTGGTGTTATCTTTCTCCCAACGAGTTCCCAGGCTCATGAGTGACAAGCACCGCCCTGAAGGAATTAATCTGATATTTAACGGGAACTGCTTGATCACATTGTGTTTTCCCATCTTATCCCTGGCATTTCATACCAAACGAATTCCCAAAACAGAGTTTCCATAAACCATTCTGGTTGCTGTGAGTGTGATTTGCTTTGGTTTTGCAGAGCTGGGAGTTTGGAATCCCACTGTGCAGGGAACTGGCCTTCCAGTACGAAAGTCTCTACGACTATCAGAGCCTCAGCTGGATCCGGGTAAGCAGCAGCACTTGCTCTCCTTGCACACTCTCACATCGTTCCCCAGGGAATCTTGCTCTCCTGTCAGAACATTCTGAATTTAAAAACTAAATGCATTTCCTGTATAGCTCCGCTGAGTGCTTTGCCATTGATTGATTTTGATAACTTTGTAAGGCAAATGAAGTAATTCCTGTGTCTGCTAAGAGTAAACTCCTGTGAGTAAACGGAGACAGCACTCACAAGAGCTGGGCTTGCTGGTACCGTTGCGTATTTAGATAGATTTTTGCATAAAATCTTTTTTCTTTTTTTTTTTTTTTAAATTATATTGATATTTCATTTTGATTCTAAAAATATCAAGGACAGCTTTTGGCTCAGGTGACATAAGAGAAACAAGAGAGAAAGAATGCAAAGGCAAACATTTACGGCATTCTTGTCCATTTACAAGAATCTGCTTCTCCGGTAAAACCAATCATGTGATTAAATCAGGGTAGATTTTCAGCATTGTGCTTTAATCAGAAAAAGTCAAAGTTCTGATTGTTAATTAAAAGCTTTATGAATGTGAAAATAGTTCATCTGCTTTTGTCCCCTGGGGTGGCGTGCACACATCCAAATCTAAGCTTTAATGCCGTGTTCTTACATACAGGGGTTTAAATTCTCTTTAGAAGTCACACCTGTTCTCACCTGAAGACACCCTTTAACGAGGTCTCAGGAACTGCGCTTCTGAAGAACCTCTTTCCTTCAGAGTGGCCCTAAAGAGAGAGTGGTCACTGTCTTGGTTATGCACTCGTTTATCGCAGACATCTAAAAGAGGGCAGCATGAGAATTCATCTCGGTGCCCAGGAAACACCGTATCAGTACAGTGATTGTGGATGATGTGCAAACAAACCTATATGAACAAGGTTTGCTCAAGCTGTGCATCAAGGTTTTCTTTCCTAAAACACCAGTAAATTAGCTGTTCTTGCTGCCTCTTTATCATTGAATTAGCTGGCAGGTGAAGAGGCTCTCAACTGATGGGTACAACCACCACCCCATCCTCTCGCTCACCTGTGGAGGATTTGTTTTCTGTTCAGGTTCCCTCAGTCTGTGTTGACCTCCAGTGCCTTGAATTTCTCCACACTCTAAAGAGTGTTTCTCTTTATTCCCATCATTCACCGCATTCCTTTATTCTCCCTGCAATGACTTTGGGACCTTCTCCATTTGAGAAAAGGAGGGAATATGTGTCATAACCAAGAACAAAACCTTGGTGCAACATTCCAAGTCAGAGCTGCTGTTTGGGTTCCCTGCAGTGGAAGTGATGATGTCAAACTGAGCCTCTCAACTGACATTCAGTTTGGCAAGGAGTCTCAAAATCCCACTCCTGGTACAAACGCTAGCACAGCGCTACAACAATAATCATTGCAACGAGAGAAAAGTCCTTTTCCTTTTTCCAAACCTCTTTTTTCTGCCATGCTAAAGCTACCAGTGCACAGAGCTGTAGAAGATTGAATTTGGTTTCATCCTTTTTAACGTCCCTCAACTCAATTAAGGCAAACGCACCTGAATTGATACAATTTTCCAGGCGGTGGTTTGGGTTTTGAGCTGTAGGAGAGACGAGGACACCGTGAGGCAGGCAACGTAGAGCCCAGTCTCAGCTTTGCCATTAACGCTGCAAAGACATTGCATGCAAGACCTGTTCAATTTAAAATGAGGTACAAGAGAAAAATCTTCATGTCATCCCCCCAAAAATGTAAAATGAGTACAACGTTACCGTTGTCTGTTCCTCGGTGTAGGCTGTTTAATAATATTAATCTTCAAAATAATTCCAGTCTTTTCATTAAAAATTGTGAGGGTGAAAGTGTTCTGTGATATTTTACTGTGTCTTGGGATTCTGATGTTTTAAGCACAGCTTTAAGGGTCTGATAGCAGCTCTTTTTCCTCTGCAGAAAATGGAAGCTACCTATTACGATAATATTATGGAACAGCAGCGCTTAGAACCGGAGTTTTTCAGAGTTGGATTTTACGGTCGGAAATTCCCATTTTTCCTGCGGGTAAGCCAGACTTATACAAAACAGTTGGAAGTGATCAGGCTCAGAGCAGCAGTTAGGGTTTGTATTTTTGTTGTGGAGATAGGATGTCTGCCATGCAGCTTGTTTTTTCCACCTGCACAAGCACAAGCGGCTTTCTGGCTGAGGCAAAGGATGTGGTCCATGGGGAATGGTCTTGGGAACAGAAATTTGACTCATGCCCATGTCTATTTTTTACAATCTGCACATGCAGCACAAACTGCCTCTATATAAAGGAAAATGCTGTATTACAGCAATGTTGGGTCATTACTCCACTAATTTGCATCATCTCAAATTATCTCGCTTTAAAAAGTCTCAGATGACAGAATGATTCTGATACCAGACTGATGCCTCTCCCGCGTTCTGCAAGCAAAAACTGCCTCTCTCCTCAACAGAAAGCCTAGCAGCTTCTCTGGACACGTCCTCGCTTTGAGCTGCTGTATACGAGATCAGCTGGGTGTGCGGTCCATTTAAAAAGTGAAATTCTCTTCTTTTCCTAAAGAGGAATCAAACTTAAACTGGGTATTTGTTCATACGATGTCTGGTTGCCAGTTCAGAGCAAGGCAGGAATATAACCTGACAACTGCTGTAAGAACTGTCTGAAAATTGGTAGTAGATGCCATCTAACTTGACAGGACAAGCTAACTCAAAGCGTGTTTTCAAGGACTGGAGGTGCGTGTTTTGTGTTCTCTTTAAAGACGGGTTTGACAAGAGTTGGCACCGCTCTTCAGTAACACAGTAAGAAGCTACAAAAAGCCAAACTGTGTATCATTTTTTTTCCCATAGGCTGCAAAAATTGCACTTTTGTATTTCCCTCTGATTACCAAGTATTTTTTTTATAACTAGGATTTAAACGCTGGTGTTTAATTATACTCTTCTAACGGAAGCCTGGGGGTGGGAGTAAAGGAAAGCTGGAATTAATCAAGGTGAAAATACCAATGGATGAAGCGGTAGCTTCATGTTGCTTGAAGGTTTAACAGTGCCATCGTGCAGCAGCCTGAATTGGTGCATAGGATGCACGTGCAGAGGAGTCCGCGGAGATGGCATTGCGGCAGCATGGAGCACGAGCTGCCCTTCCCTGAACATCCCCAGAGAGAGCGGGCAATTTCAGCTTTTTGTATCTAACAGATGCTTCAGAAAATGAATGACAGCAAAACCACGATGGCACAGAAGTGTTCCTGCGTTTGACGTAGCGTCAGTAAGTCCAGCTTACGTTGTTGTATCATGGATCCTGCAGTTCCATCTTGGATCCTGCATGGCCGCTGTCGGTAACATGGCACAAGTTCCCAGTGCACCGCACTTCCTCTTTGTGGAACGGTGTAGCGACATGGATGCTCAGGTGGAGACGTTACCAGCAAACGTGAGCGTACATAATTATAACCCTTGCTAATTCCGCAATTATATTTGGTAGCACTGCTTCTGATAGCAGATTACTAATGTAGCAATCTCATTAAAAATCATCCTCCTCCTTTCTCTCTCTAATGATTCACACAGCACACGCATTGCGAAGCCCAGACCGAGCCCATTAGCAGCCACACCAGCATGGATCACACTGTAAAGAGATTGGAAGCAGCTATTCCAGACAAGAAAGAGATTTACATGGATTTAACATTTTGAAATGGATATGGAAGTGACTTAAAGTGATCAAATAACTCCATTCCCTTTTCTCATTTATTTTTCTCTTGCTGTATAGGTTAAGTCAGAAAATACCTACTTCTTTCTACATCTTTGATTTTGAAGACCCTTTGTCTAGGAAAGCCATTGTTCATGTTTCTCTGAATTCTGCATCTATTTCTAGCTTTCCTACATAAGTAAATTAAAACCATCCATGTCTTTCACCTGCAAGAGATTCAAGTGAGGCTTGACAAGCCAAATTCTGGGATCTTGTGTTGGCATCTGTCTGCAAAGTCTATTAAATTTAGCTTTGAGGTGTTTTCAGGACATTATTTTTAGAATCACAATAACTTTATTTATAGGCTTACAGTTTTCTGGATTGCTGCAATCAAACACTAAAATAGAGAATGCAGTAAGTGTCACGAAGAGATTCACCTTCAAACGTGGACTCACTCCAAATTTAATAATAGCTGCAAAGTTTGGGCGTTACAGCCTGTGCTGTCAGGATTCATCATGCGGTTCTTCTCCCAGTTTGCCGGTTGCCATGACTGATGCATACGAAGTGACGGATGTCCCAGCTGGAACATGAGATCCGCTCCATAAAGCTGAAACGCAAAGCCAAAGATAACTGCACTCCCTGGCCGCGTTTTAGGATCGGGCTTTGCCGCTTTCTCTTTGATTTTGCTACAAGATGAAGAACTGCTCAGCCAGACCCTTTCTCCAGAGCAATTAACAAAACGTCATTGCATATATGGCGGCTCCTCAAGAGAACAAGGGGAGCTGGTCTTGTTTGCTGGGATTCTTCTGTCAGGAATTTTATGAAGGTGGAAACTCTCCCTGTGCTTCCAGTTATTATTATGTATATGGGAATTAAAACCACTGGAATTAGAGAATTTGCCTTGATTATCTTGCATAAGGAGACATTAACACCGGGAAGAACTGGGGTTTGTGCTAATACAGGTGGGACACTGCAGTGCAATATTTATGACACTGAGGACTTCAGAAATCCTTTTTGAGATGACTCAAAAAGCATCCAGGAACTCTGCTCAAGTGGTTTAATGCCTGTCTAAACACAGGCTTAACATTACTGGAAGAAATGACATTTTGTTCATCAAGAGGAAAGTGCTTTTAGGGCTGCAGGGGAATTTGCTAAGTGGCCACTGAGAATTCTTGGTAAGGCTTTTTCGTATTACTCCCCTACAGACAGGGGGGCTCCTGAGGATGTTTCGTTCAGCGTGACCAGAGGTGGATGGTATGGCTGGGGCAGTGCAGCAATGATTAAACGGTGATTCTTGTGAACAGCTTGTTATGAGTCCTCTCTAAGGATAACTGATAGATTAATAATCGTGCATCTCCCTCTGTTTTATGAAATCCTCAGGACTTTTATCCATCTGGTGGAAACTGTATTTGACAGCAGCTTTCCCAGCGTAGAACAGCTGAGCTGGTGACTTAGCCTTAAGTTCTGGTTGGTTGTTTCAGAATAGTCCAATTAAAAAACAGTCCCTTTTCAGCTGTCTGAAAAGCAAATCAGAAAAGACAATAGGACCAAATGCTACGTGCGTATGGATCAGAGCATCTTTCTGTTGAGAGATCAGTGGAATAGTCTACATACTCATCACTTCTTGATGAAATGCATTGTCCAGAAAAAGGCAGCAATAAAATATACCAGCTGTGTTAAATGCACAGTTTACTTGCACATTAGCATATCGACACTGTCATTTGTCTTTGGTTTTGAAGCAGTAAAATTTGAAGTGAGATAAAGTGAGATAAAATTTAACTTGCTTTTATGGAGACTAATTGGTACTTGTCCTTCTTGCAGAACAAAGAATATGTATGTCGGGGCCATGACTATGAGAGGCTGGAAGCCTTCCAGCAGAGGATGCTGAGTGAATTTCCACAAGCCATTGCAATGCAGCATCCGAACCACCCGGACGACTCCATATTGCAGTGTGACGCCCAGTGTATCCTTCAGTGAAAGGGCAAACTGTGACCAGAACAACTGCGGTATAACAGGTGGAAGGTGTTAAAAAGGCCATCAGCTTGGATCCCTCAGTTGCCAAGTATCTTAGGTGAAACTGGGCAAAACCATAACCTGTCTACAGCAGACAGTAACTGGTTCATTGCACTTGGACAAAACTGTCCCT
Source organism: Neomorphus geoffroyi (assembly GCA_033558235.1). Classification (NCBI taxonomy): domain Eukaryota; kingdom Metazoa; phylum Chordata; class Aves; order Cuculiformes; family Neomorphidae; genus Neomorphus; species Neomorphus geoffroyi. The sequence goes on from JAUMJM010000050.1 coordinate 13,439,618, forward strand.
TTTCATGCAGGGAGTGAAGTAGGTCGCATTCAATGGGGAAGGGAAATAGCTGTGCTTGGTCACATCTGTATTTTTAACCTTTACCAACAGCACTGCCGTAATGCATGTTCTGTGTCATTAAAAGTATTCCCGCTACCTTCATTGGAGAACAGATACTAATTCCAAAATGCTATTTTCCATTATGTTTCTTTTTCACATCATTATTACTATTATTTTTCTGAATTCACCATCCCAGTTCTTTCCACAGTAGAAAGAGCTTTCCTGTTCGATGTCTGTTGCTTTCTTTGACTCCGTACTTTACAGATTTACAGATCTATGCAGTGACTCCCATCCCAGACAATATAGATGTGTTGCAAATGGACCGTGTCCCTGACCGCATCAAGAGCTTTTACCGAGTCAACAACATCCGGAAATTCCGCTATGATAGGCCCTTCCACAAGGGCCCAAAGGACAAGGAGAATGAATTTAAGGTAGAAGTAGTGAATAAGCAGTGTTTACGTGTTCATCTCTTCAAGGCAAATACTGCCTTGATTTTATGCTGATACAGTCTTCCAGGTAATCCTGATTTGATATGGGTAACTCAAGTGACACCTAACTGTTGAGTCCAAGAGGAGTTATTGTAGTGCCAGGAGAAATGCATTTTGAAGCAAAGATTTTATTTGGCTGGAGTTTTTTCTTTTTACTCCCATGTGTGTCCACAATGTCTTCTTGGTTCCCAAGCCAGAACTAGTGATCAGCCTTTAAAACCCAATAGAACTGCTGAATGTGTTGCTTTAAAGCATACTGAGTTCCGGTTTTGTTGTTCAAGTGACTCTCATCACGACGTTCTGCAAAGGAAGTGAATGCTCGGGAGGTTGATAGGTTCTTTTCTGAACTGTACCTCCTTAGCACCCACAGTAACACTGCAGGTGATGCGCTTGCGATTCACTGTGCACCTCACATCCTCAATTACTCTTTGCAGAGCTTGTGGATTGAACGTACCACTCTGACCTTGACTCACAGTTTGCCTGGGATCTCTCGTTGGTTTGAAGTGGAGAGAAGAGAACTGGTAACATCAATAGTTCCTGTAATTGGGGTTTGAAACGATGAGGACGTGGGATGGGTGACTTAAAACTGCTTGGGCTGAAATCATGCAGTTTAAAATGATCAAGCTTAACAAGGATTAATGATGTCCTTTTTCTACCACTTAGTCTAAATAATTGTTGAAGGTAACCAGGGGAATTAGGTGAGGGAACGTGACATATAATGGAGACAGTGCCAAAAGGATGGAGTAATTGCATTGTTGCCATGTTGTTGGTGTACAGAAAGAAGTTATCGCAACTCAGTGACCTGAAATACAGCACTGCCAACAGTACAGTTTGTTCATGTAGCCAATTTTCTACAGAGCAGTAAAAACTAAGAGAGATCACTGAACAGTGCTAGAGTATCGTTTCATTACAAGGAAGACGATAAATCTCAGTGAAGTGTCCGTGGACCTAAAGTATATTTTATTGCCTTTGAGGTTGAAGTAAGTCCTTTGGAAAATGCCATTCAAGTGGTTGAGAACAAAAACCAGGAGCTGAGAACGCTGATAAGCCAGTACCAGCATAAACAAATGCACGGAAACATTAATCTTCTCAGCATGTGTCTGAACGGAGTGATTGATGCAGCCGTTAATGGGGGAATTGCACGATACCAGGAGGTAAGCCTGGCTCTGCTTCTCAACTTAGAACTATCTTTTTCAGTTTTATTTCCATTTCTGTTCCAAAAAGAGTGTGACCTAATAAGATAAGAAATTTTCATGCACATTAACTAAATATGAGGTGAAAACCCCTACTTGGTTGTTCTGTATCCGTGCTCGCATAGCCACACCTCAACAGGAGGGATCCAAATGTGGAGTTGCGATACTGCACTGAAGCAGGTACAGTTCCGGGTTTCTCAAGGATAAAACTTGGCTTACCCAGGAATTCTGGCCTGGCAGGTCAAAGAGTGAAGCAGATTTTGTGATACTGCTTACCTCATAAATCCATTTTGCAGTAGAAGCAACAGGACTCAGGGTAATTGAGACTGATGGGGCCTGTAATCAGGGAAAGCTGCTAATTTATGCAACTCAAGCATTATCTTCGCTAGAACCCCAAAACGATCTTATATGCAGTAGGTTATCGGCATAGCCCTTGGCAAGCTGTTACTTAAGCTCTACCCTGCAAAACGTAAGACTAGGGTGAAACACTGAAAAATAGCAGCAGTGGTCAGGGGTGTGGGTCGTCTTCCCAACCGAGCTGTGAAGAGAATGCTCGTCATCCTTTCGTTAGTTACCACTTTGCTTGCTTAATTCCTTTGCCTTGAGGCAGCTGTATGAAGGGAACTGCATGAAAGCCAGGGAGGTGGCCGATACAAGCCCTAGTGCTATTGCTCACTACTGTCTGGGGAAATCCGATCAGATTGGTGATGCAATAGAATTTCCTGGGCTGCTAAAACCTTCCTGTAGCTTTTCCTGGATCCCACAGCACTAAAAGCAATAACATCGAGCTGCCCTTGTTAGCTCAGTATAGTTTTCCTAAGACTTCTAGACCTTTTCCTCTCATCCATTGACCCCAAGGTGTGATGAAGTATTTCCCAGCAAGCCAAAGGCTTTTTTTTTTTCCTTTATTTTTTCCCTCTACAGGCCTTTTTTGATAAAGATTATATCACGAAGCACCCAGGCGATGCAGAGAAGATCACACAACTCAAGGAACTCATGCAGGAACAGGTACTGCTTTTCAGATGCAGAAGAACGTTGCTACAGTGTCTGGATTCATCAGCAGTCAGTCCAAACATCCCAGATCCAACTGATTCATTCAGAAGGAAAGAGTTCCAGTGCAGGAGATCTAACGTGCATTTAAACAAAAAGAGGGGGGGGCTGGTCAAGGAGTTTGTGAACAAGCCATTCGCCCTATGAGACGCGAGGTGAAGCTCAGCTAACAGTACATGAGTTTTGTTGTCTCCATAGACATCTTGCCATGTTTCAAACCTGCCATTCAATTTTGGAATTTTGAATTATGCCTTCCCAGTAAATGTCAAAGATAATCAAGAGTCAGGGTAGGACAGATCGGGCTTGAGATTAAACTGGCAGACCTACATGGGAAAAATTAATGCCTATTTATATTATCTGCAGTTTTATTTTTCATCAGTGTCCCCGTGAAGCATCTTGGTAGATAAAGCTAGCTGGATGAAATCAGAAATTCATATCCCTCTTAACTGAAAGTCTGACAAGATACAGCCCATCAAACAATGTGTCCAAGACTGAATAGCGCTGCTGGGCCTGTTTCTTCAACAAATCACTTAACTGCATTTCAGATTTCCCATCTGTAAAATACAGATAATGCTTATCTCCCTTCAATCCTCAAGAGGGTGTGAAGATTAATTAGTTATTGTTTGTACAGACTTTGGATCATGTAGGGAATTATATACATTGCAAGCCTGCTATCAGTACTCTTTTCTTTCATCTGAGAGCCTATATAATCTCATTTAATCACCAATATTAGATGTTTGACCTTTGAGAAAGTGACCTCTAAAAATAAATAATGAGCAACAGGAAGAGTGAGTGTGCATGCCAGACTGCCGCTGGCCAGCTCAATTACCAGAAACTCCTTTTAGAAATCTGTTGGCAACTTTGACCCTGACTCTGACACCAAGGGGAAGGAATTGTCTTTGTCTCAATGAATTATCCGTGTGAGGACGTGATGCTGTTCGCTCTGGAGAGAGAATCAATCTGGTAATGTTTTACAGTTATCTCGTAGCAAAAGTAATGCAACATGACATAAATGTACTTGTCTCACACTTGAAGTGCTTGCTGAAGTAATGCGGAGTTGCCACGTCTCCTGGGATTGCTTAATTACCAGCAGTCTGGTAAATGAACAGTGGCGTATTTTCCAGTCCTGTCGTGCACGTTGACAGACCTGCGGGACAGGCTCCTGTTCCACCTCTTAGACAGGATGTGTTTGGGTTTGTGATGTGACGCTTTCTTTCTAACAGGTCCATGTCTTAGGAGTGGGTCTGGCAGTCCATGAGAAATTTGTACACCCAGAAATGCGGCCCCTGCATAAGAAACTGATAGACCAGTTCCAGATGATGCGATCCAGTCTGTACCATGTAAGCTGATGGTTGTTTTTCCCATTTTGAGTCACTCAGAGTTACGATTAAACCTCTGTCAGTTGCAGGAAGGTTCACAAGAGAACTGGGATGATGCAGCATTCATTGAACCTACTGGATTGCCAAATTATCGATAGAATTCTTGATTTTTGTACAAGAAGGAAGACCTAGGAAGCCTATTAACTCAGCCTTTAAACTAGAATTTTTAATATTTGTATGTTCTTTGTTGTACCACAAAGCAATTGTAAAGCTTCATTTTCAATTAACTGACGTAGCAGAAAATGATGTGGAACAGAGGAAGAAGAACAGAGTGTGTTAGTTCTTGAGCTCTTCAGAACTGCCAGGATTTGGAGTAGCGTGACATGGATGAGGCCCTCTAGAAGTGGTTTTATAAGGCAGTGGCAGAAATGTCTGTTGGTTCCTTTAAGCATCCAGCTGTGGTGATGGGAACACACACTGTTATGGTCTGTAGTTCCTATATAGCCAACGGAACTGCCTCCAGAGCATGGTTCCCACCACCCATTATATACCACAAATACCACCCTCTAGGAACAATTTCTTTCCTTCCGCTCGCTCTGCTGTACTTTAGTGATCTGTCACCAGCTGCGGTGCAGAAATTTCCAGTGCGTTCCTGCCTTCCTGGCATAGTGAAATCTTCATGGATAATCCCTAGACACCCACCATCTTGAACAGTATCCAAACCAAACTAAAGGATACCCTCCTGTGTTTCCTTTGCAGGAGTTACCCGGTCTGGATAAGCTGAGTCCAGCGTGCTCTGGATCTAGTACGCCACGCAGCAGTGTTCTGGTTTCGCATGGCCCTATGAGCCCAGAGAGCTTAAAGCTGGTGCATCGACACAGGTACCCTGTTCTTCCTACTGCAACACCCACAGCACCCACACTGTTGCATTAGGGTTCAAGCGTCTAAGAAGCAGTTAACAGTCCTGCAGGAGGGCAGAAGTGCCTTTTGTCTTCATTCAGTGCTAATTATTAAATTCTGATTGAGGATTGGAATCAAAAAGTTGAGAAATCCAGTTTGCAGCAAGTGCTAAGTTCCCTCACTTTGTAAAGCCTTTTCAGTTCCTGGGGCAAACTAGGGAGATGCGATAAGGTACAGAGTAGGTATCTGTGTGTGTGATTCAGAGTGACAAAGAGAAAGCTAATCTCCTCAGTGAGATCAGGGTGCAGCCTGCGCGCCAGCTGGGCTGTATTAATTTACTGTCAGCTATGAAGTTGCCTTCAGCTCTAAAGCTGAGGCCCCACACATGCAGAAAGGAGAAGTGTTTTAACCTGTGTGTCTCAGGCCCGGCTTCCTTTCGGCTGCTTTTTTAAGCTGTTCCCACTCATCATACTTCAGCGTTAAAAATGAGAGTAGTTTCAGAATGTTCTGTTACAAACAAAAAAACCGCACCCAGCATCGTGATGTTAACATGGCTTTGGATGCTGAAATTCTACATCCTACGTACTAGGTTGTCTTACATGTGACCTTATTGTTCCTTCTTTCATATTTACTCACATTTATAGATTTGTTTGAGCTTATTCAGCCTGATTTTCAAAAGTGTTTGACACCTAGAGGTGACCTACAGCAGCAGATAACTGCAGGTGCTTACTAGCTTAGAAAAAATCAGGCTTCACAAATCAAAACACAGATTCAAACAATAATGATGCCCTTGTTCTGTCTCTGTTTTTATTCCAGCCCACTGAACATGCTTGGTTCAGTCCGACACTCCTCCTCCTCTCTGTCATCCCACACCTCCAGCGAAACAGGAAACCTGGTGATCCTAACGGACAGTTCCGTGGGGGAGACGGCCGAGGATATGTACCACATGCAGGTACAGCTCCAGCACGGCCAGGAGCGGGCATCAGGAACAGCTCTGGAGGGCTGTGCTTAGGAGTACACCTTACCTACACACATGCTTGGTGGTCTGGGTATTTATCTCAAAGGGCTGAACAGGTTGAAATCTTAACATTGTGCAAGGAAGGTGACAGTAATGCAGCCAGGTTTCCTCTGGGAAGAGCTCGTCTGTGTTTGTACAGTGAGAGTCGATGCTGTGGTCCAAGATCATGTTGTTGCTTTCAGCAAGTGAGGTTTTAGGTGGGGGTCATTTACCTGACCTGCTCAGCGTACTCAGTTAGTATTGCTCTTCGTTTGTGGGAGGGTGAACGCATCCCACAGTCGTGAGTGCAGCCTGCGCTGAAGCTCTTTCATAGACAGAGGCTGCTCAGGCTGATCCAAGACAGGTAACACCTAATGCCCCGATCCGCTCTGTTCCCTCGCTGATTGCTCTGCCCCACAGCTTGTTTACCCCTATTCCAGGTCCCAGGGCTCAGTCACCAATGTCTCTGTTTTATCCTCACCCCAGGCTAGCCCTTCCACCTCAAGCCTGAGCTCTACTCACTCGGCACCATCCCAGATGATTAACTCTGCCCCTTCCAGTGCTCGAGGTAAGAACAGATGGACCCAAATGAAGGGTTAACTGGACCTGCAGGCGTCCCCTAAACCTGGCAGCCTTGTTGACTTCCTGGTAAAAGCCCTCCGACACCAAGATACGCCACTCTTTGGGGCTGTAAATGCCTCTGCAAACATTGTTTCTTATAAAAATGTTTTTCGTTCTCCAGAAATTGATTTAATCGGGTTTTTTTCGGCAGTATTTGGAACGTATCTCTAACAGATGCTGGTTTCAGGCAGTTGAATTTCATAATGATTCCCATTGTTCCACCACAAAATTGTGGCAGGCAATCTAGAGGAAAACAAGAATAGCCTTTGTTACAGTACTTAAAAGAGAGAGGTCATGAAGACAAAGGCAGAAAAGTCATTTTACATGTTTAATGAAATTAGGGCACAAAAAAGAACTTGAGGCAGTTTAGCAGAAATGTGTGTATACAAAAGCATACATCTGCGGTGAATGTTGAAAGATAGGAGTTTTAAGCACAGGAGTTAAAAAAAAGGGCTTCCCTGCTGGGAAATGCTTCAAGAGAGGGAAAATGTAAAAATAGACTCTAGGGGTACTCGTGTTGCCTTTGCTGTTACTGCTGTAGCTGCTCTGGATATTGCTAATCATTTTCTTCCCAAGCCTCAAAGCTGAAGCAGAGCCACTCCATGCAATCTCCTGACTGTGATAACTTCTATTCAAGTTTCTTTTTTCCTCTCGTTTTACATTCTGAGTTGCAGGTTCACAAATTTCTACACCTCTTTTCACAGGCATCTGAAGAAGGTACCCAGGATATAATCAGAGACAGAGGCTGATATTTAAATCTTACCCCTCTTTCCCAGGCAGGGGAACTGAATGGGCAGACAGCACAGAGAAGGGCGCTTTCTCTTGGGCCAGCGTGGGGCTTTTTCACTTGCAGTAAAATCCTAATTGACTGGCTGTTGTTATGACACAGATACAGCAAAGTGATTTAATTGAAGGATTGGACGGAGCAGGAAGGTGAGAAGTGGATACCTTCAAATAAAGGCAAATAGCTTCACTGAGTACCAAGGGCTGGAAGGAAAATAATGACAATTCAAAGAGCAAAGTAACCAGATAAAACTGGCTAACAGGAAAGGGAAGGTGGAACTGAGTCCAGGGCTACGATGCCAGGAAGACGTCCTTAACTGGATGTGCCTCAGTTGTCATGTGAGCTCCGGACCCCTGGGGGGAGCTGAGGGGGTTCGGTGGCTGTTTTTCCCTTTAGAAGTCCAGTGCTCATAGTGGCAGGCTGTGACAGTCTGTTTGAGCTTGGTGACTTCACGGCATCACCAGCTTCACTCTGTCCTGGATTCTTCACTGTTGCTTAGAAACCAAAGTGATGAGTGCTACAAGGGGGGCGGCGGTGATGGCTGAGCCAACAGCACCGCCTAGAGATGAGAACCAGACAATGTAAACGACTGCAAATGAGGAAAAACAGTAAGGGAAGTAACGATTTGGGAAAATAACATCAGTATATTTCTCTCTTTTATTCTTCACTCTTACTGATGTGCTGGGACAGCCTATGAAACAGCGTGTCTTCTCTGCTGGTTTGTTCACTTTTAAGGCAGAGGAGCTCAGCATTCAAACGTGAAGGGATTTCACTTCCAGTGAGGTCCCAGCCGCGTGCTGTGTTTCAGAGCACGCAAGTTGCTGTTCTGGTTAGTCCCGCACTGCTGGCTGGAATGGAGTTGTTCGTAACGAGGAAAAGCCCTCACATTTAAGTTCCATGGTGGTAATACAGCTTTGGTTTCCTCCTTGGTGATTTTTCCTTTTGTTTTGTTTTTGAATTGGGTGAATTTGATGCTTGTGAAAATGAGAGACCAGTCTCACTGGCTGGAGCAAGGTACTTCACAAACATTACATGTGCAGCTCTGCCAATGCACCTCTATCCTATTTTTTTTGGTATTTATTTATATTCTTTTTAATTTAGTGCTGGTGAAAGGTGCTGGATTGACAACACTGGAGGCTGAAGCCCTCTATTTACCCACAGAGCAGATACAGTATGGGCGGCAGCCGTGCAAGCTTCCCCACGCTGTCCCCTCCAATGTGCCTCATCTCTGTCCTGGAGGGACCACCTCTAGAGGTGAGAGGATAGTTCAGTCACCATGACCCATCCAACCCCTGGCCTTTCTGCTGAGACTGCCAACAAAGAGATGATAGTCACGATGCTACAGTTAAGCACTTTGCAGACGGGAAGTACACAAAGGCCATTTCATACAGGCCACCTAAATTTATCGACTTGGCATCTTTGTCACCTGTGGCTTTAACCTGAGTGTGGTTAGCAAGGACTTACAGGTTTTTGTGAAACGCTCAAATGCTTCTCTCATTGATTTAAACGTTAATATAGAGGTGAAAACCCATTATCATGTTAGCCAGATACTTATACCACCTTCTCTGTTTAACTGTGGAGTCCTTCCTTGAGCTCAGCTGTCCTGAGGAGACGGGGTTCTTTCTAGTATCGATTAGTTCACTAGTGACCAAAGGAAGGCATGGCCATGTATATCAAGGATCCAGCAGGAATTTAAATCGTATTTCTAATTCTCCACTTTCAAAAGATGACCCTCTCATGAATGCTTAAGACAGCAACACAAGCAAATTATTTGGCTTGTCCAAAGAAAATAATAAAGCCATTAATCCAACATTCTGTTAAAAGGATACTCATCAAGACAGCAGATGAATGATTTGAGTGTATTACTGAACAGCAGATTAAAGTGGCAAACCTCACACTAGTCTTAATATACACAAGCAAAAGTCTTAAAATAATTGTAATCAGAATACAATTGGAATTTTCTAATTCTGTTGCTGACGATACAGACACTACGAATCACTGGTTTTAGATTAACAGTATGGATCTTTCCATTTTCGCCTGGCTCCACCCTTATGTACCTCTCTATCAGTAAAACAACCCTACTGCATGGAGGAGCCATAAGAAATTCAGAGCTTGTTCTGGCTTCATTAAGGTGACTCTGAGGTTCTGCTCTAACCTTACTGGAGTTAAAAGCTGATTTGAGCTGCTCTTCGTTAGGCAGAAATTGTAGCACTAAAAGAACTGGAAAGAGCCAGGAGTGGGCTAGGATTTTTCAGTGATTTCATTTAAAATCTGTTTGAGACTCCTCTGATGCACTCTAAAAGCAACTCCCACTTGACACTGGATGCCTCCCATCTTCGGGCATCCCTGCTGTTCCTCAACACAGTCCCCTTTTTGAGGTGTAAAAAATGAGACCCAGTGTCTTATTCAGCACTTTGCAAGAACCCTTAAATTAAAAACTTCCTCCTTAAAGCGAAAACAGTTACAATTTGGATTTGGTGCAGGAGAAAACTGGGTTTTTGAATGAAAATGATTAATCAGGGAAAAAGATTCCTTGAGTTTGGAATTTAACTACACTAATTTTCAGTTCTATTCCTTAAAATTAATACTTGTCACAAGTGGATTAACACTTCTGTAATTAAAAAAAGACCTCTGCCTTTGGCCTAGGTTTTCTCTTCTCATTAACAGTATGTACAGTGCTGCACGCTTTAAGCATACCCAGCTACAAGGAGTAAGCCCCCGTGCACACTGCAGCATTTTATAAGCCACTGGCTGCTCTGGAAGCTTATACAAGATTTTTTTTTTTTTACTTTGTTTTTGAAGCTTGGCCGGTCCTTGAAAGGAGCCTTGGTGATTGTGCTCTCTGTCTGTCCAGAGAAGCCGCCCTGCTCATTAATAAAAGCTTTAACGGGAGCCACTCCTCTTGTGGCCCACAACTCTGAGGTGTCAGTAATTAGTTTTGTTGGGATACCTGGCAGAATCTTTACAATCTTTATAGCTACAGTTATTTACAAACTTAGGGTACCAAACAGCAGAGCCATTTGTAAACTAGATTCTGTGACCGCCTATAGCACGTGTGGGATTTTCCAGGTCATGCAGTGCATGGTCTGTGGCAACTGCTCCCATATAAACTGCTGGCACATAGAGGTGGTCTGCATCTTGGATATAACAGCACAAGGATGACAAGATACATAAAAGGGAGAAGTTTACAGTGTAGGTTGTGCTGTGATGTAGTTCTGGGCACACCTAAAAGTTCAGCATCCTTGCATTTGTCATGCAGAAACAGGACTATCTGTGAGTAAAAGAGACTCAGCATAAAGCGTTCACACTGTGTTTTCCAAGCTGATGTTGTACATAAGAGCAAACACTGTCGTCTAATTATGTTTCTGTTTGATGTCTGGGGAGAAAATGAGTTCGGAACTAGAATGCGGATACTCGGCGGCTGTTCATGTCGGGGTGGGGGTGTAGATTAATGTGGGATCTGCCACCCCTGATGGAATTGTTGCAATTGTAGGACCTTATCCTGCATTCTGCTGGACACATTGTTCCTTTCACTGTGTGCTGAATATCAGTCCCAAAAACTGCATGTTTGCTTTTGCTGGGGTAAAAGCTGCATTAACCAGCACCAATGCCTTTGCTCATACGTTGGAGTGCTGTCCAGGTAATGTGTGTGGTTGTGGAAAGTTTGCAACAGGGGGCATGTATTCCCCGAAAGCCGGCATGGCTCTGTAATGCGCTGTGTGCTGCCATCTGTTCAGTGCGTGTTTGTGACGCAACGAAATAATCAGTGCGAACTAAAGCTCACTCCAGCAGCTTCAGAACATCAATTCCTGCCCAATACTGTGCATCCCAAGGGATGTCTGTATCCATAGTATCAGACTGTAGGAAGTCACTGATGGGAATCATTCTCCTTGCCAGTCTGTTGGCAGCTGTTGTAAATCAGAAGTCAATAGTGTGATGTGGCACTTATCTTGAAGGCCACGAGCCCCAGATAATTCCAGCCAGGCAGCTGCGTACGTTAAATACCCCAATATCCTAAACGACAACTGTACAGAACACTAATGGGTGAGTCAAGCCTATTCCTACTGCATAACTGAGCACTGGTTAACATCCCGCTGTCATGCAAGCAGCTCAGTATTCCAACACGCTCCGGAGTGCCCACCCATCACCCGGCGGCTCTATAAGCAAACTGCCACCCACCTTTACAGAAAATTCTGTTCATGATTGGGGTTTTTTAGCTTTACCAAAGAGTGAGCTAACCCAGGTATCACCAACCAAATGGCAACACCTCAGACGTTCTCTACCAGAACTCAGGAATGAAGTAGCTTCCTGCTTTAACTGAATGGTTTTTCTCAAGCTTTTGTCCCTTTTTCCACATGCAGTGCTGAATGCACAATTTTATGGCATAACTCCACAATACTTCACGGGGTGAGGGAGCATCAGGTACTGTACAGCACAGCAGCAGCTGATTCCACAGATGCCCAATGTTTGCTTGTTTTAAGAGGAAGCACTTTGCACCACACAGCTAGGGAGGCACACGCCTCACGTACCGCACCTGGTGCGTCCTTCATTGTAGAGAACATCCCCATTCCAGTTTTCCCCTCGTGCCATGCACCCAACTGACAGTCAGCTGCTAAGTGGGCTCAGCACCGTGTTTTCTTGAGTCCTGTGAGCTCATCTGTCTGAACAAATTGCAAAGGAGGACTAGATCCCTGGGCATGCAGAGACATGGCTGTCCCGTGTACGTGATTGTTCTCACTTGTTTACAGGCTCTCCCTCTCTACCAGATAAGTACCGCCATTCTCGGGAGATGATGATGTTGCTGCCAGCCCATCGGGACCGGCCCAGCAGCGCCATGTATCCCACAGCTATCATGGAAAACGGACAGGTAGCTCATCTATATCCTTTTACATCAGTTCAACCACCTGAAACTGTGACTTTATTTTTACTGCTCTTGACTTCTCTTTTTATTTTTGGAAAGCACAACTTACTTAAGATGAGGCAATGTGATTTCATATTGATTGGCCCCTAGAGCCACCCACTTTCCTAGTCAAGTGATACAAATTGTAATGACTGTTAAAACTATGGATATAGGCTGTGAAAACAGACTCTGCTTATTTCCCAGCTTCATCCTGTGAGCCCAGGTCCACTGCAAGGAATCACGGCATTTTATGTGCCTGTTCTTCTAGAACTATGGCCAACCTGCAGTCAAGCCTCAAAGCTGATTCTAAAAGCTTTATGATGATATCCAGAGGTATCAAAACCCAGGAGAGGCTGAAATAATGTACTGGTACAGGGTTTCCAAACAATCTGTGCCCGTATCGACTACCTCCTCTGGACGAACTGTAGAAGTCAGGATGTGCTTACAGGTAGCCCATTAATCTGGCCCTGGCACGTGATTTTGAAGGGAATCTCCTGATCATGCCCTCCTGAGAGCATGGCAACTCAGTTCTTTCAGAGGCAACCAAAGTAGAAGGGAAGCTCTGGAAGGGCACCTGATGCATTCAAGCTGATAATGGGCACAAGACCAGGCTAGATCTAGTTTGCAGTAACTCCTCCAGAGAGCAGAAGCAGCATGAACTGTGGTCCTCGGCACTGCCACACTCGAGAGCTGCTGGTGTGGCCCTGCAGTGCTGGCTGATGCAAACACAGCATAAGGTTTCCGTGAATTTTTTAGTTAAACAACCTTCTTTGCTTAAAAAAGCAAACAGCCCCAGGGTTCTGAGCCAGCTGCTCTGTAACTTTTTTATTTTTCTGTGCTAACTTTCTTCTCCTTTAGCCTCCAAACTTCCAGCGCGCCTTCATGCAGCAAATGATCGGACCGTGCAAACCTTGCAGTGATCCCAACCTGTCTGTGGCTGAGAAAGGTACTCTTCTTCCTACTTAGCATGCATGCTTTCTAAAATATTCCTACTCTGGTCATGCTACACCAAGTAACCAATGGGCTGTTACGTTTCCTCGCAGAGTGCATTCTCTCACATTTTTTTAATTAACAATTTAATTAACTGGGCCTTCTGCCAACCTATAGTCATTTCAGATCATTCACAGAAGGGTGGAGTTGCACAAACCTCTTTATTACAGAAATCTTTCCGAGTTTAGCATTTTTTATTGAAATAAATCCTGCAGCCTTTATGAAGGAAAACTCCCCAAGCCGCAAACGAGAAGTTACCTGAGTGAAGACTGCGACGTTTGGGCTGTATTTTTAATTAATGAGATATGCCGCTTTTTCCAATATGCATTTATTGTTCAAAATATTAACATTTCTTGAAATCCCCCTCTGAGGTAATTTTATATTTATTTAAGTTTATCATTAGGAATGAATGTTTGAAAACTCACTGCTTGAAAAAGGCAGAGCCCCTGCAGAGCAAACATGAAAGAAGAGAGTTTGTTCACTGTAACAGCGGAAGAGCAGCTTGCGAAAGGGGTGCCATGGACAAAGCGATGGGCTCAAAAAATGGTCTGAAAGGCAGCAGAAGTGGGCAAAATTCACAAGTCAAAATCTGAGATAGAGAGGCTGCCTAAGCAAGCATCAGTCGTGTGTATAGTTAGGAAAAATGGTATCTTAGAAGACTTTTTAAGGCCAGGAAAGACCATTGCAGTTCTCTAGGCTGACCTAGATAATGCACTGCATTAGACTTGTATCAGTGTTTGTGTTTCAGGAGCTCTGCCTGAACTGAACTGTATCATTTTGGGGAAAAAAAAGCAGATTTCATTTTAGACTTCCTAATAAATAGGAATACAACACTGTGCCAGCCTTACACAGGGGTCCAGGTTGAAACCAAAAGCCAGTGCACAGTTCCGAACAAAAGGCAGAATGGTGACGATGACAATAACGAATGATGACAACAGAGTTAAGAGGGGGTGAGGGACTCAGAGCTCCATCTTAGCGGTGTAAGTTTGAACTGAACACGTCACAGAGGTGGTGAGAGCTTTACACTGAACAGGAAAAAGATCTGGAGAAGCAAGGAAGATAAATATTTATCTGTCTAGGAAAAATACTTGAATTTGTTTGTGGGTGCAGTTGTGCAAGAGTGTCAGATACTGCACAAAGAAAAGGGGACCAAAGGCAGGATCCTTCCGGAGATCCGAACAAGCCATGGTAGACCCTGATGACCCAGTCCTTGTTCTTAGGGGATGGTGTGATGGGAATCCCAGCTCTTCAGCCAGGCTGGTAGCATAAATGCAGTCACAGGCATTTTTTGCAGCCCTTGAACGCCCATCGTTCTTTTTAAGTCAGGATGCCACCTGTCTTGGTTTTTGTTAACAGTCACGCCCCGTGAATTCACCCACCCCCTTCCATGTGGTGTCAGAAGCTCTGCTCCATAATTCTCATTGACAGCAGGGTGACATCAGTCGCCCGGAGCAGAATGGTTCAAATGCAGCTTCCCTGCTAATTAAACCTGGCCACCAACCCACTGAACACTGTTGTGGAGAGATGGACTAGGACAGAGCGCTGGGAGCTCCCTGGGGAGGATAAAACACTGGGCTTAATGGGTAGCAGCCACTCTGACAAATCATTTGACCTCAGGATGCTTCCCAGCACTCCTGAATGCTCAAAAGGCTGTGAACGAGGGAACGCTGCGAGAGCATACATGGATTACGCACTGGGGTACCACATCCTCTTCCTCACATTCTCCTACTGCACTCAGTGTCTAAAAAGACAGACCAACCAGCACAACAATCCTTTTACAGGGCAAGGAAACCACGTTCTGTTCTGTCCTTTTCAGTTGCTGCTGGAGCTGGCACTGTTACACATCTTGTCCCTCTGATGTAGCCTTTTGACACAATCGCAGTTGTGCAGGTTAGAGCAGGCTGGTGCCTGTCCAGCACGAGCAGGGGCATTCAGAAAGCTCACCTGAAGCCACGTTACCTGTGTTGAGACATAGCCCTTGGCTTGAACTTGTTCTCTGACAAGATCCTTCATATCTTTTTTGTAGGCCTTTCTCAGTTTGAGGGCGTCTCTTTAAAAACAACATTTGCTTTTATAATTTTAGGGGGTTTGTTCAGTCTGACAACACTGTCACTTTGTGACCTTTTTTACGTTAGGGAATTTCAGGTCTTGGGGCGCCTGTGTTCATGCTAACACATGACCTAAGGAGAGAAAAAAAACACCAAAGAAATCTTTCAAAGTCATTTTAGAAAAGAAATGCATCAAAGATGGCTGCAGGCATTTTAATTAAGAAGAAATCCTCTTCAGATGTCAAACTCCATGCTTATTCCTCCAGGCTTCCATTTTCTAAACTGAAGATGGGAAAATCTGTTTTTATCTCAGTTTTCTTTCGTAGGCTCAACAAATTTGTTTGTTTTTCTGTTTTCTTTGCTAATCTGAAGAAACTGCTTATTTGTTTTTAAATAAAAATACCCTTACTGCACATTTGCTCAGAATGAATCCAGCCTTGCAGTGTGTGTGGAAGAAAGGAAGGTGCATTTGAATAATGTTTAAGGTTGACGAAATTCTCAAGATCTTGAAAAATGCTCATGTTAGAAAGAAGCAGCTTTTATTTCTCAGAAAAAACAAAGAAGTCATGAAGATCACACTGGTCAACAAAGATCTGATCTCTTCCGGTGACTTTCTAATATCAGGAGTCCAAACTGTCCTCTTCAAATATTTCGTTATCAGAATTTTTTATCAGCTCTGCAGCTTAGTGGATCGGGGCTGTAAAGTGATTTCTTTGTAAGAGACTGAGGCATAATTTCCCTCGTGTCCTTTATTCGGTCTTCTCTTTGGCACCGTAGTGCAGCAACAAGCTTTCTTGTGTTTCAGGAGGGTTCTGCCACACATTCCTTTCTGTTCTGTCATCACTTCCCACCAAGCAGAGCAGTTCAGCACTCGGATGCATATGCCATTCCATCAGTGAGATTTCATTTTCACTCAGTCTCTGGTTTGCCAAATAAAACCCTGCTCTTCCGACTTGCTAGAGAGGAGCCGAGGGGGTCGCGGAGGGGAGGTGTGCAGACTAACACTATGACCACCTAACTCTTGCTTCTTTAACAAAGCAACCGCTAACCCTAACACAGCATAGACTAGACGCTGTCTCTGTACACCTTCAACCCTTCCGTTCACCAAGTCGCTAGGACCTCTCTCTCCACTGCTGAAGAGCGCACCAGAAAGCCAGGCCTGGCCCCCAGACTCCCTGTTCTTGTTACCCAAGTTAAATTTGTTTCAATCCTTCAGCTGTGCCAGCAGCGCCCAGCAGCTGGAGCCTAGACAGCGGAACCAGAGAGGCCCTGCCATTCCTGTCTGCCCACGTTGGGAGCATCTTGGCCCCACCAGTACCTCCCCGAAGCCTGCCCCATGGTAAGGAAATGCCCAGCAGGCCCACAGTCGTGCACAGATAGATCTACACCACGTGAAAGCTGACCTTAGCCCTTTTTCTCCTCCATAAAACCAATCAGAAACAAAACCCCAAAGTCTTTCCTGGTCTGCTAGGTTTGCACTGGACAAATTTTTCAATTTTATGCTTTTTTTCCTAAAATCTTCAATTTTTCTGCAGTCTTTACAGTAATATGGAATTTGCGTGTGGTTTGGGACTAGAATTAGGTGTTGAGTGTTGAAGCTTGACCTGGCTTCCAGTGGTAATTTAAGTTTACAAAGCTATCAAATGAAACTTCAGATGTTTGTTGTTTATAAGCCTGTTGTCTTGCCATGAGACCCTTGTTGACAGGGTGGGTGGAAATCCATCACTGCTCTTCTTGCTAGCATTTTGTGATGTGACAGACGCAGTCTGTGGTATCCCATCAGAAAGGAAGCCCTAGGCTGGAGTGGAGTTACCAGCAGTTGGAGCTGATCCTGGCATTACAGAGTCTGAAAACCCAGGTCTCTTGCTGCAGTGAGGCAGTGCAAGTCTGTGTTTCTCATCCTTGTCTCATTCCAGGACACTACTCGCTGCACTTCGATGCCTTCCATCACCAGCTGAGTGATGCTCCTCCAGCACTGCCTGCACGAACGTTGCGCAAGGTAAAAAGCAAGTGGCAGAAGGGATGTAGAAGGAAAATAATAGGCTCCTGAAGGAATCCCCCTACTCTGCTCCCACCAGCCTCCCACCAACAGAAACACTGTTTTTAACACACGTGAGAAAATCCATGGAAAGTTCATAACCTATTCCAGCATTGAATTCTACCGAAATAACTTGTGCGTGTTGTAGGCCCTTTCACTTCCCTTCTCTGCATCATATGCTGTGATGTCAGGCACCCTGATCACCGCTTCTGCTACTGTTTCTGTGTCTGCTCTGGTGGTGTTTGGCACGCTTGTCTGCCCACCAGAGGTGCTTCCCTGCAAGCCAGGGGACTGCGTATATGGAACAGTAATCACTGACGTTTTGAGTGCAAATGGAACTGCCCCATTGTTAATACCAAAAGCTGTAATGAGCAACACCACATGAGATTCAGTGTTGCCTCCTTTGTCAATTTTAACCTGGTTTTGTTTTTCTCCAAACAGTCCCCTCTTCATCCTATCCCTGCATCACCCACCAGTCCGCAGTCTGGTCTCGATGGAAGTAACTCCACTTTATCCGGCAGTGCCAGCAGTGGTGTCTCTTCCTTGAGTGAAAGTAATTTTGGACATTCTTCTGAACCACCTCCTCGCACAGACACCATGGATTCTGTCCCCAGCCAGGCCTGGAACACTGATGAAGACCTAGAGACACCCTACCTCCCCGTCAGGTACAGTCTCTCTGAGCCTGATGTCCTAGAGTCACTCAAATCCCAGCCATGCCGAAGCCACTCTGCTCCGTCTGGAGTCATTCCTCAGGACACCATGGACCCTCCCGCTCTTCCCCCCAAACCTTACCACTCCCGGCTGCCAAACATGGAGAACGAGGAGGGGATGATAATTGAAGATGATGACAAGCACCGCCCATTGCATCGTAAAGTGTCCCAGCCCGTGAGCGGTGGAAAGGAGGAGCAGGCCAGGGTAGCGTGGGAGCACGGCATCAGTGAGCAGTAGGGACAACTCCTGGTAAGCTTGCATCGTCGTTCCAGGTCTGACTGCGAAGGAGAGAGATAAGGACTCGGAGAACAGCAAACCAATTTTCTACTGCCGCAAGTTTATGTCTGGAGCCCACAAAAGCGATTGGGCCAGCATGAGAGGTTGCTGCTTTCCTTTTTAATTTCTTTTTACACCTTTCCGTTATGTTTTTTAACTTCCTGGGCAGTGGACAGTTTATTCCTTCTGCAGTTTCTTAACCACGTCATCTGGGACTTGCAGAAGCTGAAAAATACCATTTTAAGTGGAAGGGGAAAAGTGGGGGAACGTGGCAAGCTGATTTTGAAACTGCTTTCCTCCCACTTCTGAGACGCACATGAGTAGAAGCAGTTGCACTAGGGACATACTTCTTTGCTGTACAGAAGTGAAAGCTCATTGCTGAAATCAGGGATTCTATGAACTGTCAGGCTGGAAGGTGCATGAGCTGCAGGCAGTGGAAAGATGGCAATTCTAAGAAGAAATTGGCTCTTTTGAGAGCGGGTTTGTACATATCTGTGCAGTGATCTCCCTGCATTGGTTCATAGGTGCTGAGGCAATCTAACCAGTGCTAATGCACTGATTTCCAAGATATCATTTCCAACAAACTCTGCCTCCTTTGTTTTTTATGTACTGTTTTGATTTCTTAGATTTTGCTTTCACTGGCTCAGCCAACCTGCTTTCTCATTGGAATCATACGCTATTCATCTCTGCCGCAGGATGAGAGGGGGGTTAGTAGCCACTGGAGCTGCGATCTACTTGTAGGCCTTTCCCGTGCCCAGCTTTGGGCAGGCTGTTGACACCAGCATTTCTATTCCAGTTTTAAAAAAAAAACATAATCACCACACCCAAATTGAGTTTCTCGTGCCACGGCTGGTTGATGACCCAGAAAAGGTGGCTTAAATGCATCGTATCCAACAATCCTTGCCTCAGGGCTGAACATCACAATTCTCACCAACTTCCAACACCCAGGAGCTGAGATTCATTCCGATGTCCTCGGTCCTTCCCAAACCTCACTGCGGCTGGTGTGCAGAAGGCATCTCCATCCTTCACAGGAGACAGAACACACTAAGTCAAGAAATGCCCAGTATATAGTCTACACCCTAGAGTCGGGGATCTTAAAGGCAACCTGTAAAGAAGAAATGTTAGTTTCCTCTTTTGCTTCTTTAGAATGTATAAAGAAGCTTTAGGAGCTGCTCTTCTGGAAAGTTGATTTATTTTCTTTTCTCCTCAGGCAGCAATACAACCAACCTCCCCACCCCCCTTTTTTTTATTGACCTGCTCCAGAAAGGGCTCAAGAACCTTTTAAAGGAAACAAAATAACCAAACCCAAACCCAACAAACAGAACTATGCAGATGTCAAGACAGTACAAGCCTATTGAGACAAAACAGGCCTTTTAATCATTATTTGCTTGGTTCAGTACATGACAAACCAGGAAAAATTTCTATGGGTAATAGAGCCAAGATCTGTTCTTTGAAAAGAACAATAAGAAATATTTTATTCCTATTTTTAATATTTTTCAAGAAACTTTGAATCTAGAGAGTGTCAAATATTTACTGTTTTTAGCTAAACAAGCAGTGTTCCTTCCCCAGCCATGCCCACACACATTTTAGCCTTCCTCACAACTCCTTCCCTCTGCAGATCGCAAAGCACACTCGAGGGGAAGTAACAGCACCCTCTTTCTCACCACTGGAGAATCTGAAGCACATTCAAATAAGAGACTTACCTCCACCTTATTAATTAGTGTCAGAAACAGGAATAGCACTCAACTTTCATAGCCAATTCTTGCCCTAACCACTCAGTTCCTCGTGCTACAAACAGTATAAAGAAGCAAAAAAGGATACTGTCAATCTTTTACAGGTCCCCCTTAAGCACTACCTCTAAAAACAGTGACTGGGCAGAGTACATCGCTTCTGAAGCTCCTAACGATGGTCTGTACAGAGCCTGGACTCGGCAGTCGTATGAAAGGGATTGTAAGAGGATTTGTTTATTTTCTTTCTCAAGCTCTAGCCCATGCAAAATTACTAAGTTATAGATTTGTTTCTTAAATGGCCTATTTGGCTGGAACAAAAGTCTCTCTTGCTTCCTCTATTTTGTTACTAACACAGGCTGCTTGTAATCATTATATCCTTCACAATGAAGACAATGGTAATAAAACCTGGCCTATACTGGACATTTCGTCTCTAGAAGGAAGGAGAGTTTTCCAATACTAGGACAGTCCTAAATGTTAATGAACCAAGGTGGCTCTCTGGTATAGAACACACGTATGAAAACTCAACTGAAAATTATGTTTTCGGAAAAGGTAAGTCCAGGTAATTACCTTAGGAATGAGTGAAATATTTTCACATATGCTACTCTCCAATCTGACTGAGGTTCAAGGGAAGGTTTTAAGAGAACCAAGTATTTGATTCCATCTCCCCTGCCCCTTGGGGTTTTTTTTTGGCAGGAGGATTAAAAGTGGTAAATATAGTGACTTTACTGAGCTTCCTCATTGCAAAAACCAGCAGGTCTTGCAAACAAAACTTTGGAAAAGCAACTAACATGGGACTAAGTCCCAGTGAGCTGGAAAAGCTGTCCACTGGAGCTCTAATCCTGCTCTGATTAGAGACGTGGTACAACAGCAGTGAGTCCACCTGGGGAGTCTGATGTCACTATCTATTTGTAAGGGTTTGAAGACCAGTCAGATGATGGCTACAAATACCCAGTTTATGGCAGGTCCACGCAGAGGAGGACTGAACAAATTGTTGAATTTACAAAATTTAAGCCTTCTTAGAATAAAATTTCTGTTACTGTTCTGATATGTACTGAGTATTCTGTCTCCCTTTTCAGTGCTTGCCTTAAAGGAGGTGGAAGACAGAAAGATTATCACTTAGACTAAGATGTTGTGAACATTGGAACTAATACTTCTCTGTAGGGTGGGATGTTTCATAGCATAGTGCAACTCAACATCAAGCTCAGTCCTGGAGTAGGTGGACGCAACAGCAGTTGTTGCACTTGCGCAGCAGGATTTGAAGATTCCTTGTATAAACCACAGCAACGGGATGTTTTGAACAGGACCTCGTCATTCTATACTTAACTCTAATTCCAATTTAATATGTACTTGCCTTCACTGGGTTTTCTTTGTGTAACAAAACAGCATGTGCATTCCTGAGAAAATGGGTGGAATTCTGCTGCATATCTCTCCGTCGTCAGTGTTCCTGCTGGCCCCATCTGAAACAAAATTGAGACAGAACTACATTATTAGAAGAAAAGCAATTAAAACAATTTCTCTGAATCCTAAAAATTTTTTTTTTCAATGGTTGGTTTTATTACTGTGTGCGATCTAAGATGCTTTTCTGCCTTTTCCTCTGTTGGCTTTTTAGCTTATTACCCTTCTTTAGGTGAGGGATATTGCCTATCCCTTCTGTGGGAGAATCAGTCAAAACTGGGGAGGCTGGAGAGAGCAAGAGCCTTTGGGAAACAAATTATGTGATATTTAAAATTTCCTCTGATCATGCTTCTTTGTAAATACCCCCATTTGAATGCTGTGTATTTGTACAGGAAATTGAGCAAAAAATGTATAGATTGTGATGTCTGACTGGTATTCTGCCCTGTAAATGTGTTTTTAACCTCTGGCATTCTGTGCTTATTTAAAAAAAGAAAAAAAAAGGCAAAAACCTCTAATCACTTCTCTTTTGTGTATTCATGTTTAAAATAAAATGAAAACAGTATCTTATCTATAATGGAAATCAAATTTAAAAGGAAAAAAATAATTTGTACAAGTGTCCTAAAGGTACTTCATTGTATATATTGTGATAGCATGTTTCCAGAACCAACAAATAAGTGGTGTGAATTTTAGATGTAAATATCTGCCGTTTGTTTGGGGTTTCTTTCCCTTGCCCATTCACTCGACTGCTGTGATGTGGAATTAAAGATTAATACCCGATATTAAAATGGTACAGCTGTATGTTCATTGCTGTCCTCCAGACAGGGCTAGCCTCAGCCTGCTCCACATGTCCATGAGGAACGCAGAAACACCAGTCGCTTCCCACTTTTTGTGAGTGAGGAAAATGGGTGGCAACCAAAGGGACGCTGTGGCTGCTACATGTGGTAAGGGAACAGCTTCCACATTATTCCCTTAGCTGAGAGTACACTGTTTATTTAATATAAGGCATGTTTGTTTAATATCAAGCGTGTCGACCAACTGGTCTCATCACAGTATCACAGTATCATAAGGTTGGAAAAGACCTTTGAGATCATGGAGTCCAACCTATGACCCAACACCTACACCTACTCCTACTTGTCAACTACACCATGTCATTAAGTGCCTCATCCAAATTCTCTTTGAACACCGCCAGGGACGGTGACTTGACCACCTCCCTAGGCAGCGCATTCCAATGAACAATTACCCTCTCAGTGAAGAATTTCTTCCTAATGTCAATCCTAAACCTCCCCTGGCAAAGCTTGAGACCGTGTCCTCTAGTTCTGTCACTGGTCACCTGAGAGAAGAGTCCAACTCCTGCCTCGCCATAACCTCCCTTTAGGCAGTTGTAGAGAGCAATAAGGTCTCCCCTGAGCCTCCTCTTCTCCAGGCTAAACAACCCCAGCTCCCTCAGTCGCTCCTCACAGGGCTTGTGCTCCAGCCCCTTCACCATCCTCATCGCTCTCCTCTGGACACACTCCAGCATCTCAACATCCTTCTCAAACTGAGGGCCCAGAACCGGACACAGCACTCGAGGTGTGGCCTGACCAGTGCCGAGTATAAGGGGATGATGACCTCCCTAGTCCTGCTGGCCACACTGTTCCTGATGCAGGCCAGGACACCATTGGCCTTCTTTGCCACTTGAGCGCACTGCTGGCTCATGTTGAGTTTCCTGTCCACCAGCACTCCCAAGTCCCTTTCCGCCTGACTGCTCTCCAGCCACTCTGCACCCAGTCTATAGCTCTGCATGGGGTTGTTGTGTCCAAAGTGTAGGACCCGGCATTTGGACTTGTTAAACCTCATGCTATTGGAGTCAGCCCTTCTCTCCAGCCTGCCAGGGTCCCTCTGCAGGGCCCTCCTACCTTCTAGCAGATCGACACTTCCTCCCAGCTTGGTGTCATCTGCGAACTTGCTAATGATGGACTTGATCCCCTCATCCAGATCATCAATAAAGATATTAAACAGGACCGGGCCCAGCACCGATCCCTGGGGGACCCCACTAGTGACCGGCCACCAACTGGATGGGACACCATTCACTACCACCCTTTGGGCTCGGCCATCCAACCAATTCCTAACCCAGCACAGAACATTCCCGTCCAAGCCACGGGCTGCCAGCTTCTCCAGGAGTCTGCTGTGGGAGACAGTGTCGAAGGCCTTGCTGAAGTCCAGGAACACCACATCCACCAGGCGAGTCACACAGTCGTAAAAAGAAATCAGGTTGGTCAGGCAGGACCTGCCTCTCCTAAAACCATGCTGGCTGGGCCTGATCTCTCCCTCATTCTGCAGGTGCTGCATGATCACACCCAGGATTATCCGCTCCATAATTTTGCCTGGGACCGAGATCAGGCTGACAGGTCTGTAGTTACCTGGATCATCCCTACCGCCCTTCTTGTGGATGGGCATCACGTTGGCCAACTTCCAGTCTTCTGGGACCTCTCCAGTGAGCCAGGACTGCTGATAAATGATGGAAAGCGGCTTAGCAAGCTCATCCGCCAGCTCTCTCATCACCCTAGGATGGATCCCATCTGGCCCCATAGACTCATGAGGATCCAAGTGGCTCAGCAGGTCTCTGACTTCTTCCTCCTGCATGACAGGGGGGCTGTATTGCACCCCGCCCCTATCCACCGCTTCAGTAGACCAGTTGTCCAGAGAACAATCTGCCTTACTGTTGCAAACCGAGGTGAAGAAGGCATTAAGCACCTCAGCCTTTTCCTCATCTTTAGTTACTATATTTCCCGCAGTGATCGGTAAGGATTGAAGGTTGTTGTTGCCCTTTTTTCTGCCGTTAATATATTTGAAAAAGCACTTCTTGTTGTCCTTAACACAAGTGGCCAATTTAAGCTCCAGCTGGGCTTTTGCCTCCCTAATTTTCTTCCTACACGACTTGACAATATTTTTGAACACAACCTGACTCACCTGCCCTTCTTTCCAAAGGCGATACACCCTCTTTTTTTCACTGAGCTCCTTCAGAAGTTCCTTACTCAACCAGGCCGGCTGTCTGCCCCTGCGGCTCATCTTAGAGCACATCGGGACAGCCTGCTCCTGCGCCTTGAAGACTTCATTCTTAAAGTACGTCCAGCCTTCCTGGACCCCCTTGCTTTTAAGAACTATCTCCCAGGGTGCTCTCCTTACTAGTTTCTTATATAACTTGAAATCAGCACACTGAAAGTCCAACATGGTCGTCCTGTTTTTTGCTCTTCCTTGTTCCATTGTTAATGGAAAACTCAATTATCTCGTGGTCACTGCAGCCCAGACAGCCTCCAACCACAACATCACCCACCAGCCCTTCTCTATTGGTAAACAGCAAGTCAAGGAGAGCCTCACCCCTGGTAGGCTCTCTCACCAGCTGTGACACAAAGCAGTCCTCAATACACTCCAAGAACCTTCTGGACTGCCTCCTCTCAGCTGTGTTAAGTTCCCAGCAGATATCTGGGAGATTAAAGTCTCCTAGAAAAGAACAAGGGCAGACGATCTTGAGGCAACTTCCAGTTGCTTAAACAACAAAAGGTCCACCTCTTCCTCCTGGTCGGGCGGTCTGTAACACACTCCAACCAAGATGTCGGTCTTGCTTGCCCCTCTTACTCTTACCCATAGACTCTCAATCTGATCGTCCCCGATCCCAAGTTCTACAGCGTCAAGGGTTTCCTTGGTGTACAGGGCCACCCCTCCACCCCTTCCCTCTCGCCTGTCTCTCCTGAAGAGTTTGTAACCTTCCATGGCAGCATTAGGTAGGTGGACTGATTTGACACGCACAGCAACAGCCCAAGACACCGGCTTGTCTGGCACAGGCTTTAAAGCACAGTTTTGAGGTGATACTTTCAAAGCCCAGCTGAATCGGGGATGAGTTCCTCCAATACGCACCTCACTGCGTAGATTGCTATTTGGTGAGTGATAGCTGATTCCACTTTTTATTGCAATAGCATGACAGTTTGGAAGTGACTTCATTTCTCAATTTTAAGTATTTAAATACTGACCATTTTAAAAGAATGGGTGTGAAACAATAGTATGCAGTGTCCCCAGGGCTCAGTACTGGGCTGGTCCTATTTAATCTCTTTATCAATGATCTGGATGAGGGGATCAAGTTGCACATTGAGTTTGCAGATGACACCAAGCAGGGTGGGAGTGTGGAAGGCAGGGAGGCTCTGCAGAGAGACCTGGCCAGGCTGGATCCATGGGCCTGGGCCAACAGGATGGTATTCAACCAGGCTCAGGGTCTGGTCCTGCCCTTGGGTCCCAACGACCCCATCAACGCCACAGGCTGGGGGCAGAGCGGCTGGAAAGCTGCCTGGTGGAAAAGGACCTAAGGGTGCTGGGCAACAACAGCTGAACAAGAAACAAAAAGTGGGGCCCACGTGGCCAAGAAGGCCAACAGCATCTTGGCCGGTATCAGAAACAGCGTGGCCAGCAGGACCAGGGAAGTGATCCTTCCCCTCTACTCAGTTGTGAAACCACAACTTGAATCCTGGGTTCAGGTTTTCCAGACTTGTGCAACTCAGTACAAATTGCATTATAAAGATGGTAGGAGGAGAAATTAAACCTCTATAACCTACCCAATAAAGGTTCAGCCCCACACACCTTGCCTCTGTTTGTAGGCTCTTCTTAATAAATGACAGACGCAGAGACACAGCAGTTAGAAGGACATATACAAGCTCTACATTACAGCCCAGCACTAGGAGGGACAGGTCTTGGCTTTACCATTATCAGACAATGCACACCCCACTTCTCCCACTTCTCCCACTTCAAAAAACTCAGCGCTCCTATCTCACAGGCTGCAGAGGCATAACCTCAGTTTTGAGCTGTTCTGATACCAAAAATGGCGGCAAATAAACTCTCTAAGACTCACTTTGGAGTTTCAGAAAGAGACTTGGCTGTTGTGGAGTTCATAGTAATGTTACAATTAGTCCTTAGAAAGTAATAGAATACGCATAAGATTTCTCGGAAAATTTTTATATATGCATGTAAGTGGGAAATATCTTCTGTCTCAGCTCTTGTCTCGTTAGGCAGGATTGGCAGAAATCATTCCCTCATGCGCCCAGCGCTGTAATAAAGGATGCTGCTTTCTAAAGCTCCAAAATGAGTCGTAAGAGTTTATTTGCCCTCATTTTCAGTATTACAACCTCAAAGAATCCGGGGCTCATCACTTGCAGGCTGCAGAGGCATAACCTCAGTTTTCAGCTGTCCTGATACTGAAAATGCCGGCAAATAAACTCCCTAAGGCTCGATTTGAAGTTTTAGAAAGAGATTTGGCTCTTTCAAAGAACTCCGGGCTCCCATCGCGCAGGTATAACCTCAGTTTTTGGCTGCCTCACCTCAAAGAACTCGGGGCTCCTGAATCGCAGGCTGCAGAGGCATAACCTCAGTTTTTGGCTGTCCCACCTCAAAGCCAGGGCTCGCAGCTCTCGGCCTGTACAGGAAAAGCCCGAAGCCAGGTTGGGCAGATCCTGCTCCCCAACACCCCCTTCCAACGCCCCCCCAGGGTTCGGGTCCCCAGTGGCCGCCCCGCCCCCAGCCCCTCACGCCTCAGGCCGCGCGCCCTCCCCGCGGGATCCCGCTCTCTCACCTCACGCCCCCTTGCTGGCGCCAGCAGACGAAGGGACACCCCTGCACCCCCCACGGGCACCGCTCAGACCGTCCCCAACCACCCACAGAGTCGGAGCCGCCGTCCCGGTGCGGCCCGGCCGCAGGTGTGAGAATCTGCCCCTTTCCAACATGGCACCCGCAGGCCGCACACGAGGACGCTTTTCCCTCAACAAAAATGGCGGGCGGGGAGGAGGGGAAAACCGGCGCCCCGCCGTCTCAGCCAGTCAGCGGCCGCCAACTCTCCGGTGGATGTCGCTGAGCGACCAATGGGAGGAGGCAGCGTGGAAGCCGGTTGGGGAGCCGGCCAATGGGGGAGCGACGGCGGCAGGTGGGGGGGGGAAAGCCGGCGCGGGGGCGGCGGTGTGGGTGCCGGTGCCGAGCGAGCGGGATGCGGGCGGCCCAGGGGCTCTGCGCGGCGCTGGCGCTGCTCCTGCTGCCGGCCGGGAGCCGGGCTCTGCGCGACGGCGACTGCGAGGGTGAGTGGGGCGGGGGCCGCGCCGGCGGCAGCGGCGCCTCCGGGGTGGGAAGAGGCTCCCGCGTCCCGGGCGGCGCGGGTGGGACTGGGCCCGTGCGGAGCCGGGACCGGGAGCCCGGGCCGCGCCCTCGGGCTAGGGCTGCTCGGGCCGGCGCGGCAGGAAGCGAGTGCGGTTCCTGCCTGGCTCTGCCGGATCGTGTCCGCTTCCACTTTCTCCGCTGGAGCGCTGGGTGCCCGCTCTGCTCGGGATCGCGTTCAGTTCTCTCCGCTGGAGCGCTGGGTGCCCGCTCTGCGCGGGATCGCGTTCAGTTCTCTCCGCTGGAGCGCTGGGTGCCCGCTCTGCGCGGGATCGCGTTCAGTTCTCTCCGCTGGAGCGCTGGGTGCCCGCTCTGCGCGGGATCGCGTTCAGTTCTCTCCGCTGGAGCGCTGGGTGCCCGCTCTGCGCGGGATCGCGTTCAGTTCTCTCCGCTGGAGCGCTGGGTGCCCGCTCTGCGCGGGATCGCGTTCCCCTCGCTCTCCGCTGGAGCAGGCAGTGTCTGCTTCTCACAGGACCGTGTTGTCCTCCGCTTTCTCCACTGGAGCACGGGGTGTTTGCTGCTCACAGGATCGCGTTTGGTTCCAGACAGGATTATGTTCCCCTCCGCTTTCTCTGCCAGAGCGTTGGGTGTCCACTCCACACAGGATCACGTCTGGATCCACACGGGACCACGTTCCCCTGTGCTTTCTTTGCTGGAGCACTGGGGGTCTGCTGCTCCCAGGATCACGTTCCCCTCTGCTTTCTCCACTGGAGCACTGGGGGTCCGCTCTGCGCAGAATCGCGTTCACCTCTCCTTTCTGTGCCAGAGCATGGAGTGCCGACTTCTCACAGGATCACGTTCCCCTCCGCTTTCTCCGCTGGAGCACTGGGTGTCCACTCCACACAGGACTGCATTTGGATCCACACAGGATCGCATTTCCCTCTGCTTTCTCCACTGGAGTTTGGGGTGTCCACTTCTCACCAGATCGTGTTCCCCTCCGCTTCCTTCACTGGAGCATTGAGTGTCCTCTCTGCACAGGATCGTGTTTGACTCCGCTTTCACCGCTGGAGCATTGAGTGTCCGCTCTGTAAGACATAAAGCCCGAGTGGTGTCAGCGGGTGTAAATGAACCCTGGCACCTGATGCACCACTCGAGTACAAAACCCTCTGGGGTGGCTGGGCTGCTCAGCACATTAAACTGCTCTTCCATAGTGGAGCAGAACCTGTTCCCAGGTGGAACAGCAAAAACTGGAGGTGGAGCTGTAGTGACCAGCTGGGAGTTTGTGGTCACCTCTGCGTTTCCATGGAGAGACAAAAGGGGAGGGAACATGGTAACTCAAAACTTTGGCTGCTGTCCCAGCACTGGGTGGGAATCCCGTCTCTGCCTGTACCACACCTGCAGCATCTCTGTTCTTTCCAAAGGCATTCACTTGCAAACAGCACCCAGTGAACACCAGGGTGTGTCTGTGATGGGACAAACTGATGTGAGGTGAAGGATGGTGGTGTATTCATTCAAAAATGTTTTCCTAATTGGCCCATCTTATAATTACTTCTAGCTTAAATATAATGAAAGTAACTTTCTGCGTGGCTTTGTGATGGTCATACTCAGTCTCCCTGTGCTATGGCTTGTGTTCGGAGCTAATGACGATAATATTTGC
The DNA here is from genome assembly GCA_033558235.1 of Neomorphus geoffroyi. Lineage (NCBI taxonomy): Eukaryota > Metazoa > Chordata > Aves > Cuculiformes > Neomorphidae > Neomorphus > Neomorphus geoffroyi. The sequence goes on from JAUMJM010000050.1 coordinate 13,468,859, forward strand.
TGATCCCTTCCTGCTGGGATAAACAAATCACATAAAGAGAGAACTCGTGCCTTTCCTCTTGAGCAGGGCAGTGGCTGGCACTTGTCTCACACTTGGAGAATCCACATGTCTGGCTGCAGGAACTGGTGGGACCACAGAGCTCTGGGTCCAGGCAATGCTGATGTTCACAGGCGAGTGCCATGAGCCGTGTCCCCCTGTCGCACAGACCCTGCAGGACCACAGCGTCCTGCCTGCTTTCCCAGTGCCGTGCCGGTGTGCTGGGCTCGGTCTGGAGCGGCTGCGGAGCAGCTGCTGCCAAAGGGGAAGTGTAATCACTAAGCTGTACCTGCCCTCCCCATAGGCAAGACCTCGGACCTGTCCTCTCAACTGCTGAAGTACTGGTGGGAGTTTCATAAAGACTCTTTGCTCTTTCAGTCTGAAAGCAATTCAGAACCTTGTGGTAATGAAGAGAGGAGAAACACGCGTGTGATCACATAATTTTTTTTCTCTTGGAAGTAGCTTAGCTATGAACTGAACGAACTGGGTAATTATTGATACCATATTCTGGAAAACAGCACACATGATGTCTAGCGAGATTGTGCAGAGTTGGGTTTTCAATCAGAACTGGTTTTGAAGCCCGTGGTCTGACAAGTCTTCCCAAAGCAGCAAGAATAAGACAGAAAATTAAGTTTTTGGTTTTGCACAGGCACTGTTCTGTGTTGTATCCCTCAGCTGAATCCTGCTGCTCACTCAGGACAGTGCACAGAAGCCACTGGACACTTACATAGATTTGGTTTCTCAGATTGTCTAAAACCCACCAAAACCACTGGTGTGTATTGTTAATTCATTTGTGCCCCAAAAGCCTTACTGAAATAAGTGTGAAGTCACTGACTGCTAACGCAGCTTCTCCGAGTCCTGTTCTGGAGACCCTTACTGTGCCCTCTGAGCTGCCACCAGTTTACTGCAAGTCATACATAACTCCATTCATCTTCTCTTCCAGTGTGTGTTACGTTCCTGGGAAGGTTCTACCAGAGTCTAAAGGACAGCAATGCTGAGTTCACACCCGCCAGTATTGAAAAGGAGCTCTTGAAAACCTGCAAAGAAGCAAAAGGCAAAGAGAACCGCCTGGTAAGTGGCAGTAGTCAACGGTAGTTCCCTCTTGAGGGAGTAAGTCCTTAAATACTTGGGAAACAAGGGGAAACTAGTGCTTCTGAGTTTGTATGGTACTATTTCCCCACGGCTGTTCCTCCTACGTCTGTGGCCACCACTGCTCCTGTGTTCTTATAAGACAAAATTTGACGAGTGTGACCTTAAAAAACCCCACAGAGCAGCTGACCTTGTTTCTCCTGAAGCACTGGGGATTACGAGGCTTTTATTTGCTGTCAGACTTCCTTGTGACTTAAACTGTATTTTGGTTCTGTACAAGCTGTTGAAAGTTGAGAAACAAGAAAACGAGCCTCAGCAGGTTTCAACGCTGAGTGGTGGTGAAAGTCCATAGCAGCTGCTTACTGTTACAGGTTCTGTCACAGTAAGCATCTCTCTACAAAACCAAGCCAGGAGAGAAGATGGATAGAAAACTATCCTTTTGGAAGTGTTTTTCCATGTGTCTCCACTTCCTTCTTTTCTTCCCTCTAGTGCTATTACATTGGGGCCACAAGCGATGCTGCCACCAAAATCATTAACGAGGTATCAAAGCCCATGAGTCATCACATCCCTGTGGAAAAGATCTGTGAGAAACTAAAGAAGAAAGACAGTCAGATCTGTGAACTAAAATACGGTGAGTTGCCAGCAAAGGGGGAAATGCCTGTGCTTTTCTGGGGTGTGGACCATTCAGGGTAAAACAGCATGTGAAAACTATTGAGTCTTAACTTCTGTAGCAAGGTCATTAGCCTGATTAGTTTGCACCACCTGGGTTGCTCTCTGTGAACATGTGAACATCGTAGAGAGTTTTATGAGGTGCTCAGGTCAGATTGCTGGCTGCTGACCTCTTTTAGCTCCTGCAGAGCCACTGATCTGCCTTGAAAGAAGTAACTCTGGCATATCAGCACTACAGTGCTCAAATCACCATCGGGAAGAGCACATTTAGATAAAAGCAGTAAAGCTTGCCCTGGGGAGCAGCCAGGTGGGTGCTGTGGCCTGGGATGATGGCTCTCGTACGCAGTGTTTGAGTGCAGAGCAAAGCTCTGTATCCCTAGCTGCTCATTCCTGCCAGTAGCAGGCTGATAAACGCTTCCGTCACACCTCCTCTGGTGTCTGCTCAGAGCATTCCGCACTCTTTTCTTGCCACCTTCCCTGAACTGTCGCGTTCCCAGATGGCATGCTCTTCCTGAAAAGACTAACCTGAAGAAAGGTCTTGAAAATACCTCCTCCTGGCTGCTTTCCTGTGCCTTTGCCTTTACATTCCCTGGAGACACCATTTGGATTGTGGGCCTTTAATACTTCTCACACTAATGTCCTGTCACTTCCTGATCAGCTTTTTGTTGTCACTTGCTTATCTTTCCTCTGCAATTGCTCTGCTACCTTTTTTGTTTATCCAGTGGGAAGAGAGAATTAAAGTATTGCTGCTCATATAATAAAGGGAGTTTCAGGGAAGTTGTGAAATGCCTAAGCTTCAACCAAACGTTCTGGCTTCTAATAATGACTTTTGGTGTTAGAAACCTAATCTACTGTCAAAACACTAACTTGGATGTTCCTTCTACCCCCTGGGAGCTTGGCGTCTCTCTCCCTCTCACGTTTTGGCTTCCTTGCCTCTTGGTCCCACTTTGGCAGCATCGGACCGCTCTCCAAGTGTAGTGGGGGTCCCCCCCGGGCTGAGCCCAGCTCTCCTCTCCCCGCAGACAAACAGATCGACCTGAGCACCGCTGACCTGCGCAAGCTTCGCGTCAAGGAGCTGCGGCGCATCCTGGATGACTGGGGCGAGGTGTGCAAGGGCTGTGCAGAGAAGTCTGACTTCATCCGTAGGATCCACGAACTGATGCCCAAGTATGCACCCAGAGCCGCTGGGGCCCGTTCTGACCTCTGAGGGATGGTGAATGAGATGGAACAGGATGGGACAGACTGGGCGTTGAGGAGAGGCGGATGGGACAGAGCGGGCGCTGGGGTGAGCGCTGAGTTGGGCACTGAGGCGCGGCGCACGCTGTAATGGGACATTTATTAAAGTACAACAGTTTCTACCGGGTGTAGAGGTGCCGTGTGATGTGATTACCAGACATACAGCACACACATCACATCACACCCCCCCTCACCCTCCCCTCACTTCTCTCCAGCGGGAGCGGCAGTGGACGGGATGGAACGGATGCGGAGGTGGGCGCTGTAATGGAACATTTATTAAAGTATAATGGTTTCTACTGTGCGCAAAGGTGACTGTGTGATGTGATTACTGGGCACGTATTATGCACATGTCTCATCACACCCTTTCCTTACATTTCTTCATTGGCTGCTGAGGCGAGGTGAGGGCTGTAATAGGGCATTTATTAAAGCCTAACAGTTCCTACCGGGTACAGAGGTGCCATGTGACGTGATTACCAGGCACATCACACAGAATGCACGTCACAGACCCCCTCACCCACCTCTCACGCCTCTCTGGCGGGAGCAGTCGTGAATGGGACGAAGAGGCACTGAGGTGGGCACTTTAATGGGGTGTTGTATTCAAGTATAACAGTTTCTACCAGGCACAGAGGTGCCGGGTGACACGATCCGGGCACACAGCACACCCTCCCCTCACGCCTCGGGCAGGAGTGGCAGCAAATGGGACTGAATGGTGCTGCGGTGGGTGTTTTAATAGGATGTTTCTTAAAGCATAACGGTTACCACCAGGCGCAGCGGTGCCGTGTGACGCCATGGCCGGGCACGTCACACACAATTCCTATGGCAGCCTTCTTCATGTTCCTCTCTCTGCCCTCAGGTGGGACCTTACAGCTGAGGCGAGGGGGGGGCTGTAAAGGGACGTTTACTCAAGTATAAAGCTTTCTACCAGGCCCCGAACTGCCGTGTGACGCGATCACCGGGCACGCTGCGCATCACACCGACCCCACTCCTCTCCCGCCCCTCAGGCGGGCGCGGCGCCGCCACCCCCCCGCGCCAAAGCCTTCTCCCGCCCAGCCGCGGGGCGCGGCCCTGGCGGGCGTGCCCGCCGCTGATTGGCCGTCATCGGTCACGTGGTGCTCCGGGAGGCGCCCCCTGACGCAGGGCGCGCGGCGCGGCGCGCGGCGATGACGCAAGGCGCGCGCGCTGGTGACGCGCGGCCCGCGCGGCGCGGCGCCCGGAGCCGCCTTCGCTCCCTTTTGTCCAAGATGGCGGCGGCCGCCGGAGGCGCCTCCTGAGCGCTGGGCCCCGGCGCCATGAAGCGGGGCAGCGAACGGGACGCCAGCCCGCCGGGGGCCGGGGGAGGCCGCGCCGCCGCCGCCGCCGTCGCCAAGCGGCCCCGCGAGCGCGAGCGCGAGAGCAGCAGCCGGCGCGGCCCGCACCGCAGCTCGGGCGCCTCCCGCAGCGGCCGCGACAAACCCGCAGCCCCCGGGCCAGGCTCGGGCTCCCGCGGCCACCGCGGCGATGAGCGCGCCGGCGGCGACTCCAACCACCGCCCCGCAGGCGGCGCCTCCGCCTCGGGCGCCCGTGGCCAGGCCGCCCCCTCCGCCTCCTCCTCCTCGTCCTCCTCGTCGTCGTCGTCGCGGGCGCTCGGCGCGGCCAAGGCCAAGGCGCTGCCGGGCGCCGTGGTGGCCCCGTCGCTGCTGCTGGCCGGGCCGCCGCCGGGCGCCGCGCCCTCGCTGCTGCTGGCGCCGCTGGGCGCCTCGGCGGGGCTGCCCGGGGAGCCGCCCGGCGCCTGCGAGTACAAGACGCTGCTGGTGAGCGGGCTGAGCGCGGCCCTGCCCGACCAGCTGCTGGAGGACGGGCTGTTCCGCCTGTTCCAGCGCTTCGCGGCGGGGGGAGCCGGGGACATCAGCGTCAAACTCTCCCACACCCCCGAGCTCGGCCGCGTCGCCTACGTCAACTTCCGACACCCCGGGGACGCCCGCGACGCCCGCCGGCATGCCCGGGCGCGGCAGCTGCTCCTCTACGATCGCCCGCTCAAAGTGGAGCCGGTGTATCTGCGCGGGGGCCGCAGGAGCCGCACGCCGCCCCCCGCGCCCTCGCCAGAGCCCCTGGGGTACCTGCCGCCCATCCACAGCGCCTACCAGTACAAGCAGAGATCGCTCTCGCCCGTCACCAGCCCCTTGCTGCGGGAGCCGCGGCCCAGGCACGCTCACGCTGCGGCTGCCGCCTTCGCCTTGGAAGCGGCTGCCATCGGGCTCTCCCGGGAGCGGGAGCGGGCCCTGGATTACTACGGGCTGTATGACGAGCGCGGCCGCCCTTACAGTTACCCCATCGTGGCCGAGGAAGACCTGATGCCGGAGGACGACCAGAGAGCCACCCGCAACCTCTTCATCGGCAACCTGGACCATAACGTCTCGGAGGTGGAGCTGAGACGCGCCTTTGAGAAGTACGGCATCATCGAAGAAGTGGTGATCAAGCGCCCTGCCCGCGGCCAAGGCGGGGCTTATGCTTTCCTCAAGTTTCAGAACTTGGACATGGCGCATCGGGCCAAGGTGGCCATGTCGGGCCGTGTTGTCGGCAGGAACCCTATCAAAATTGGCTACGGGAAAGCCAACCCTACCACCAGGCTGTGGGTGGGAGGTCTTGGTCCGAGCACTTCCTTGGCCGCCCTGGCCAGGGAGTTCGACCGCTTCGGCAGCATCAGGACTATTGACTACGTGAAGGGAGACAGCTTCGCTTACATCCAGTACGAAAGCTTGGATGCTGCCCAGGCTGCCTGTGCGCAGATGAGGGGCTTTCCCTTGGGCGGACCTGAGAGGAGACTCCGAGTGGATTTTGCCAAAGCAGAAGAGACGAGATACCCGCCGCAGTACCCACCCGCGCCGCTCCCCATGCACTATGAACTGCTGGCTGATGGGTATGGCCGACACAGAAGCTTGGAGCAAGACTTGAGGGTGCGGGATAGGACTCCTCCGCATCTCCTGTACTCGGACAGAGACAGGAGCTTTGCAGAGGCAGAGTGGGCCAGCCCTGCCAAAAACGCCGAACGCAGAAACAACTTGGAAAGCTACAGCCGATCGGTGCGTAGCCGGAGCGGAGAGCGCTGGGGCAGTGACAGCGATCGTGGCATGCCCAAACTGTGGGAAGAGAGGCGGAAACGCCGGAGCCTTTCCAGCGACCGCGGGAGGACTACTCACTCACCTTATGAGGACAGAAGCAGGACAAAGGCCGGTGGGCCAGCTTTAGAGCGCAGCCCGGACAGGGCTCGCAAGGAAAACCACACTACAGAATCCGGAGCCGAGAAAGAGCAGAGCAACTCCCTTCAGAACAATCGTCACGCAACTGAGGAGAAACCCCATCGCGACGCAGCCGATGCTCCCCAGCCCAAAAAAAGGGACAGCGAACGCAATCATCGAACTGGTGAATCGGAATCAAAAACTCACGAGGAGCCAAAATCTGAGACCAAAAAGCTAAAGAATTTATCGGAGTACGCTCAGACGCTGCAGCTTGCTTGGAACGGGCTTCTCGTGCTAAAAAACAGCTGCTTCCCCACCTCTATGCACATCCTGGAGGGAGACCTCGGGGTCATCAACGGACTCCTCAAAGACCATTCATCCGGCGGGAAGTTAACGCAGCTCAAAATCGCTCAGAGACTCCGGCTCGACCAGCCCAAGCTGGATGAAGTCACTCGCCGCATCAAGCAAGGCAGCCCCAACGGCTACGCCGTGCTCCTGGCCACCCAATCCGCCCCGGCAGGGGCTGAGGGGACCTTCCCTGTTGTAGAGCCTGGCTTGCAGCGACGGCTTCTCAGGAATCTGGTCTCCTACTTGAAACAGAAGCAGGCTGCCGGGGTTATCAGCCTGCCCGTGGGAGGGGCGAAGGGCAGGGACAGCACAGGCATGCTTTACGCGTTCCCTCCGTGTGAATTCTCGCAGCAGTACCTCCAGTCAGCACTAAGGACATTGGGGAAGTTAGAGGAAGAACACATGGTGATAGTTATAGTCAAAGACACTGCCTAGCCCACACTGTCTCTCCCAATTCCATGTTTTCTTTGTGTGTCACACAGCCCAGTTGTTTTTAAGGCCAATCATTTTGGTGGAGGCTCAAAACACCTCGACCAAAGTGGTAAGATTTTTAGTTTCTAATTAATTTTAATACCATTTAAATAGAGCCCATTTTATTCGTTTTTAATATGTGACACTGTCCGCTGTTGTTCTGTATTTTTATTTTTTAACTGTATGAAAAGTTGTCAGTAAAGCCTTGTTCACTGATGGATTTCTAAACTTGTGCAGTATCCTAGTTTTTATAGCCCGGGACGGGCTGGCTCCCCGTGCTGTTAAGGAGCTGGGAAGGTGTTGGTCCCAGCCTCCCGCACCACCTCCTTCCGTGTGTCCTGCAGGGTGGGAGGGAAGGGAGGTTCTTTGTGCTATACAAGAGACAGAAACGGGTGGTCTGTTTATTTTTTTTGTCCTGTTTGCTTTTTATTTCCTGAATTTGAGGCTGGATGCATTCCCATTGGCTTGAGGATGGAAGCTTCCCAGGAAGCAAGTCCTGATCAACGATAGAAGTGGGTTTTATACACAGCAGAAATTTACAGTTAATACTCGGGAATCGGCTCTGTGTTCAGCTCTGTGAGGTCTGAAAGCACCTGATACACGGCTCGGAAGTTCTTGGGTAGGAAAACAATGAGGTTGACATTCCTGGTTTTTATAAAAGAAGAAAAAAAAGAAAAAACAAGGGGGGGGGGGGGAAGTCATTTAAGGGGAACCCTCTTGGTTCTGGATGAGGTAACGCAAAGACACAAAGGGTTTGGTGAGCTGCGGGTGCCCGGTCGTGCTGCGCAGTCCAAAATCCCTTATTGAAAGGCAAACAGCAGATTTGGTGTTGCTAAAATTGAAGCTTGTTTGCCGACTTAAAAAAGAGAGAACCACTCCTGGCTGGCTGAAAAGGTGTTCTGCTACCGCAAGGAACCTGTCTGCGACTGTGGGAAACCCGGGGAATATGGAATTTATGGGAAGGTTCCGTCACCTTTTCTGTGTGTGGTCCCAGGAGAGGAGCTGGGACACCAGCACCTCTGCTCACTCCGCAGCGCAGGGTGCGGCGACTGCTTCAAATTCGGGTTAAAATCCATGTGGTTTGGGGATATTGTTATTTTTTTTAAATGATGCCTGTAGATTTTAGGAGTTTTACAGAGAAGTGTGTGAGATAAAAAACTACTGAATTGAAACGTTTAAGTTTGCGAGGGGGAGGCGGCGGGGAGGGGTGTTTGGTTTTGGCGTAGACAAGTGAGCAAAGTCCTGGGAGCACCAGAGGCTTCTTGCCCCAGTCCCTGCGCCCGAGCAGACTCCGACGGCTGCCAAAGGCTCTCTTGGAACTGTGTGTTCAGGTACCATTGGTATCAAACCCTCTGCGCAGACAGCGCGACTCAATCTACGGATGCTTTTCGTCTTGTTTAACCCTGCAGTGTGACTGTAGGGACATGGTGAGCTGATGGTGTACGAGCGGTTGCTTAATTCAATAATGTATTGGTATCAACAAGGATGTGATTGTATGAAATCTAACGAATTAGTGTGAGCTCCGGGGGGGGGGGAGCGGGTGGAAAATGACACACAGTCTTTCACTCAATGATGCATCTTCTGTACCGCAGGAAACGTAACTCTGTCCATAAGGGCTTGAGTGTGGCTACAAGGCCATGGAGGGGTTTGTCCATGGCGTGCGGGCACAGCTCCGTGTGAGCTGAGCCAGCAGCTGGGAGCAGGGGCGCTCCGGGAAAGCCGTGTCAGGCTGGAGGAACGGAGGAGGGTGCCCTTCGTGAGCCCATGGCTGCATGGTGTAGGGTAGCAGGAGTGCCCCTGTCTGACACAGATACAGCGACGCCGACTCAACCTTGTGACCGAGTCCCTCCCCGTGCTGTTGTAACATAGCCAGTGCCAAATGTCAACCTTTGTAACCGTTCCATGTCGTCTGGAACCACGTGCTATTAAATACCCCTCATGGCCAGCGTCACAGAGTGAGCAGAGCCTTTTGTCGGAGCACCCTACGCGTTGCAGACAGCTGCTCGGGCTGAGGCGGAGCGCATGGGGCTGGCTTCGTGCCAGCAGGGAGCTGCAGCTTGTACTGTTGCAGAGTGGCCTTGTGCGTGTGTGCGTGTGCGTGTTATGGTGTGGGAATGCAAGGAATTGGAAGGAATGACCATGTATTTTTTACCCTGTGTTGATATACATGGTAAAAGCTGCATCTGCGTGACAGCAAAGCCAGGGAACCACCAGAAATCTCCCAAGTCCTTTTGAGACAAGTGAATAACAGCGTACGGGGGTTTTTTGGGAAGACAAACATTATCATTCTTTGGGTTGGGCAAGAGTTTTAGTGATGAGATTTCTGTTCCCAGTGATGTGGCTGATGGTTGTGAGTGTGCGTGCATGAACAGGGGACCAGCACACCTCCCTCCTACAAAGGAATGAACAACTCTGAATGGGAAAGCAGAGTTTAAGGAAAAACACCTGGGAGAGCAGCAGCCCCCGACCTGATGTCCTGAGCCTTCCCAGGTGTGAGAGAGCCACAGCTGTTGCTCAAGACAGACAGAGGGTGCCCTGTAGTCCTGTCCCCACTCCATCCCCTTACAGGTGCACCCAATGAGCCTGAAAGTGGGTAGATCAATACAGCACAATAATGCTACACCTTTCTCTTACAGCCTGTGAGACTTGGTCCTTAAATGGGGATGGGCTGAAGCTTTGGGGAGACGATACATGGTGAGGGTGGGAGGAACACAAGGGACCCAGTCGGGAGGCTGGAGACCTCCCAGTGAAAGCTGAAGATGGGCTGGGGGGTAGAACGATGCTGCAAGGGGGGGGGGGGCGGTGTTGCAGTCTCTCAGCCCAGTGTAGCGACAGCAGGAAGGTAATCGCAACAGGGCAACGGTCTCCCAGTACTGAAAGGGCTCCAGGAAAGCTGGGGAGGGGCTCTGGATCACGGAGTGCAGGAATAGGATGAGGGGGGAGGGTTTTCAGCTGGAAGAGGGGAGATTGAGATGAGAACTCAGGAAGAAATGTTTTGCTGTGAGGGTGGGGAGGCCCTGGCCCAGGGTGCCCAGAGCAGTGGTGGCTGCCCCATCCGTGGAGGTGTTCCAGACCAGGTTGGATGGGGCTTGGAGCCCCCTGACCCAGTGGGAGGGGTCCCTGCCCATGGCAGGGGGTGGCACTGGGTGGGCTTTGAGGTCCTTTCCACGATCCCGTGGTGGATGCAGTGGTCTGACAGCATTGCTGTTCAGACCGAGATGCTACTTTCGTTTTTATTTAAATATTCACTACGTATTCTGATTTGTGAAGCCTCTTTCCTGCACCAGCTGCTGCCGCCTGTCTTACCTACAGCCGAGACGTGGGCAGAGGATGAACTCCCCTGTGCGTGTGACCCGTGCTGATCACACCTGGCTCAGTGCCCTTGGTAACGCACAGGTCACTGCCCAGCCCTGAGGCGTTTTCTGGACCGCTGTGTGACAGGGATACGTGTGCGGCCTCCCAAGTCACTCAGCCTGTCCGCCCTGGAGTTGTGTTGCCACGCATCAAACAGGCAGAGCAGTCCCTCGGGCTCTGGTCACAGCGAGAAGAGCATGTGGACACGGGCATGGGCTGGGCGCTGCTCACATCACGGGGGGACACGCAGCAGCAGCACCTCAGCAATGTCCTGTCTGCATTCAGGACCATCACAGACTTTTTCCAAATACCACACTTCTAAACAGATTAAACCATGATGCCATGGGAAGCGGTAATTTTCCAAATGCCAAGGCTTCCCCCATCCCAGCTGGCTGTAGAATTATGGCCTGAATGAAATCAGACCACCAAAGCAATCCCTGCCAGGCCTCAATTCGGCATCTCCACCTTGCACCCAGCATGTCAAAGTCACCCTGTTCCCAGCACTCCTAACGAAGCCCGGTAAGTGCAGAGGGGGCAGCGCAGGGGGCAGGGAGCACCCCTGTGACTGTTTAACTGGGACAGGTGTGGGGGTGCCCTGCTAGCTGTGACGCCCAGTGCTGCCTCCTGTGCCCTGCACGCTCCCTCAGTGCTACTCGGTGACAGCAGGATGGGTGCACGAAGGGAGAGACGGCACAGAGATACTCACAGCAGCCCTGCTTTAAGTTAAATCAGTTAACTGGGAGCTCCACTCCAGATGTGTTGGTTCTGTCTCACAAAGCCAGTTGGTGAATTTTTCCAAGACAACCAGGCCCAAAACTGTTGCAGCTGATTCCAGCTGTGGGGTAATGCCAGCATCTCCCTCTGTTCGTAGTAGCTGAGGCCATGATTTATCTTTCTCCGCCTGAGCTGCACCTTTTCTAAGGTAAACTCGTATACGGTGGTTTCTGTTAAGGCAGACGCCGGCTTCCACAGCTGTTGGATGGCACATCTGATTTCCAATCCCCTCCTTTAATCAGAACGCTGCTCTTAAATGCTGTTGTAATTGCAACTCGTTTGTCTGTCTGACCTCTGTGGGGTACAATTATCCATTAGAAGTTGCAGCAGAACCTTTCTTTTTGATGATGAACAAGCAGCTCTGTGTAAGGACAGTAAGGAGATGCGATGCTGGAGGGGAGGAAAGCTATCCTTTCTCTGCATAAAAAGAAAATCTTCTTCAAGCAACGAAATCTGGAGCCTCGGCTGAAACGGGCACAGTTCCTGGTGGCAACCTCGCTGCAGTGTCAAGGGGTGCGATGCCTCCGGCTCCCTGCTCTGCCTCAAACCCTATTCTGAAAGCCGCCAAAACAGAGAAAGGGTAGAAAGTCAAGTGGATGTTCTCAAACACCTGGGAATAAACAGCAAGCCTGAGCAAGCCCTGCACACCGTAGCTTTCGTTCTGCCTGTCTGAATTGAGCTGTGCATCCCTGTCTGCACACTGACATCACACACAGCTGCAGGGGTTTACCCTTTCCAAGGGCAGGGCCTCCTGTCAGGCACAAGCAGGAGCCCCTCGTGCCTTCTGCCAGTACAACCACACAGCAGGCTCTGCAACGCCAGCCAGCGTGGTGCCCACGCCCGGTGCTGCTCCCACCTCCTGCCATGCACGGGCGAGGTGGGGAGTCCTGGTGCCTCTTCAGACAAAGTCACAGCCTGGCATTAGCAGTCCCCCAGCTCCCACACGGCCCAGGGGGCCCGCAGCGCCATGCTGCCCACACGTCCAGGGAGAATGAGGCTGTCGGGCCAACTGAGTCAGATTTGAAACCACGGGTGCTGTGGTGCCGCTCAGGGAGTCCCCACACGTGGAGAAACGTCAGCCCTGTTGGCGTTGTTGGGCACTGGCTCTCTCTGAGCTCCTTGGGCACACGGAGCACGGCTTGGGCACAAGCAGCAGAGGACTATTTGGCTACAGCTCACAGCCATGAACAGAGACAGCGTTTGTATTTCATTTTTTAATAAATACACTTTACATTAAAGAAAAAGGCCTTCGGTTTGCAGTTTCCACACAGAGGGCAAGAGGGAGAGAAAACAAACAAACAAACAGATTAAAAAACTTGCACCACAAAGGGCAGAGGGGAGAAAGGGCTCCAACTTCTATCCCAGATCCCCGTGCCCTCAGGAACGCCAGGCTGGGATGAGGCCAAGCCAGGATTTCGGCGTCCCACCGCAGCCGGTCTCACAGCGAGACTCTGCCTTAACCAGCCTGTCCACTCAGGCACCAAACGCCCCAGGCTCTCCCATGAGGACAGAGCCTCTGGAGCACACGGGCATGCGCACAGGAGGTGACACCTGATGCTTTGTTTTAAAAATAAAATCATATTTAAAATAAAAATATTCTCACTCCTTGACAATTTCAGAAACCATGATCCTCTTATTTCACTTCGTAGTTGCATAAAAATGCCTCTGTTTTTCATTTCAAACAATTTTTCTCCCCCAAACCTACCCCATGGGAACAAGGTACTACAGGAATACAAAGTTCATCCCCTCTTTACTAGAACACTTGCCTTTTTTTTTGTTATTTTTTTTTTGTTTTATATAAAACTATTTCTGTTCTTTAGGAAAGAACTTTATACAAAGAAAATATATTGTGAAATATCTTCAGAAGTTTCCTTGAAGAGGCGAGTCATCTTGGCCTAAAATAAAAAATAACAAAAAAAGGCAGAGAGAAAGAGGCCTAACCCCAGGTCTCTTTATTGTGGAGCCTCGGACCGACTCAAACCAACACAGCGGATGGGCTGGAGTTCCTCAGGTTTTTCCCAGGAGATAAAGGGTTGTGGTGCTCAGAAACGGTTTCCAATTTGGTCTCCGGTCTTCTGTTGGGAACAGAGTGTCTCCTCCTGCCCACACCCCACCTGGCAGTCCCTCCTCACTCATTCAGAGACAGGATGATGTCGTCCTCCAAGTCGGAGTTATCTGAGCTGTCGGCTGAAAGAGAGACACGTTGGTTATGTGTGGTTTGTGGGAGACCAGAGCTGGCAGGGCTGCTAAGCGAGGCAGGGTGTTCATAGCTACAAGAGATCATCACCACCTGCCCAAGACCAGCAATGCCCCAGCAGTGAGAGGGGCAGCCAGCACCATGAGTGTGTTTCAAACCAAGGACCTGGAGCTGTTGGAGCAAGCCCAGAAGAGGCCATGGAGATGATCCAAGGACTGGAGCACCTCCTGTACAAGGGCAGGCTTGGGTTGTTCAGCGTGGAGAGGAGAAGGCTCTGGGGAGACCTTAGAGCAGCTCCCAGTGCTGAAAGGGGCTCCAGGAAAGCTGGGGAGGGGCTCTGGATCAGGGGGTGCAGGGACAGGATGAAGGGGAACGGTTTCAGCTAAAAGATGGGAGACTGAGATGAGATCTTAGGAAGAAATGTTTTCCTGTAAGGGTGGGGAGGCCCTGGACAGGTCGTGCACGTTGAAATACAACAGCTCTTCGTGCTGGGGCTGGACAGACCTGGGAGTCATTCCTCACAGGTTGACAGTGAGAAAGCCCGCCTGACAGTTCCACCAGCCTGACGTGGTGAGATAGGGCCTCTGTATAACATGCACAGGGCTAATCTGCTATCAGTCAGTCAGACCCAGAATCTCTCAGCACAAGGTTCTCAGCGGCCTTGTCACTCCCCAGCAGGAACCTCCCTGCTGAGTAGGAAGCAATCCATACCTTCACAACAAGAATCCTCCTCTGGCAACCCCAAGGTTTCTGTAATGAATTTAACTACCTGGCACTCATTAAAGGTGACCTGAAAATGGTGCTTTTCCTAGTTTTCTTCATTGTGGTACAGAATGAAGACAAGAAAGGATTTGCCAGAAGCAGTCACACACTTGCACACACAATTGCTTTTCATCATAAAAGATCTCTCCTCCCTCGGCTGTGTGAGAGGGAAGCGGTAGCAGCTCTGGCAGCAAGGCCTCCTGCCTTACCTTAGAGGTGATGTTGACTCTTTTTCTTACGTGAATTCATTGGATGCTGCAGTTAACTAGGTGTTAAAAATAGGGTTTTTTTAAAAATAAATAATAATAATAAAAAAAACCACCAAAGTTTCCTCTCAGCCATCTCAGTTTTACTGGATCTCTAAAATGCCTGTCAAGATAAGAAAGGCCTTCTGGAAGGTTCACCCCTTCCCAGATGCTCTCCTTGGGAAAAAAAACAAACATCACAGGCGAGCAGCAGAGGGCACAAACCCTTTCCCCCAACCCTCCTCCCTGCTGCCCTTCCTCTGTGATCTGCGAGGGATGCTCCGGTCTCACCACCCTTAAGGGACCCTAAGCTGAGGGGTCATCAGTGCTCCCAGGACAGCTACAGCTTGTAAGGGGAGGTGTGCAACACCAGCCAGTGCTGCAGCAGCCAAGCTTACACAGGAAGAGGGAAAGAAGCACAAGTGAGATCACAATCCAGAAACTCTGGAGAAGAAGAGAAGCTGAAAAAGTTATTGTTTTTTATTAAAAACACCAGAAGCAAGCTTTGAAAAGAATCTCCTAAATCTTTATCCTCCAGTCCACCACACGACCTTCAGATTTTGAACTCCGTGTCTGTAAGTAAACCTGACTGCAGTTATCTGCTTGGCAGAAGCTCATAGACCTGCCTGGAAGCTGCCATTTTCTATTACAGAAGAAGAGAGGAAAGAAGAGCCAGCCACGCTGCTGGTGAGAATTCCACACACTGCTTCCAGCCTATGTCCCACGTGCATTTCAAAAATGACACCCCACTGGCCCAGGAAGAAGCTCTTGGGAGATCCACACAGTACATAAATTGCTTTGGCCATGACCAACGGATCCACCCTCCCCAGGGTGGGGACAAACAAAGGAGAGAGAAAGTTTAATTGCTCTTTCTGGCTGAGAAACAAAAGCAAGCCAGATGAAGTCAGAGTCACAGAGAAGCAGCCACAGAACCCCACTCAAACTGTGCAAGACCACGCACACATCAGCCTGGCGGAGCTGCACTCCCTGCTTTAAGTTCCCAAAGATGCTGCCAAGCAACCCAACAGCCACAGGATGGGTTGGCTCAGCTCAGCAGCTGATCAAGGTCTGATCAAGTGGTTCTGTCCCTAAGTGGGGCACAGAGGTGGCCCCTTCATAACCCACAGTGCTCTGCAGAGCACACTTAGTTACTTTGTGTCGAACTTCTGCTACAGGAATAGTTTTCGAAATGGCCTGAACTTCCCCTCTGTTCTGCCTCTCTGACAAGTCAGGTTACAGCACTCCAATTGCTTCTGGCCCTGCACCCACCGAGGAAGCAGAAGTGGGGTTGTCAAGAAAGTCGTGCCAGCTACTGGACAGGCCGAAGTTATCTGCAATCCCAAAACGCTGAACTGCAATAAAGCTATCAATGAATTTGGGTGGTGTCAATGTCCTGCGTGGTGCTGCATCGTATCCCTGCGGCCTTCAGGAGAACAGCACACACCACTGGCATAATCTCCCCAGGGAAGTGGTGCCTTGAAAGCACCTGAAAGGCTCAGCTTGACAAGGTTCTGGCCCATCTCACTGAAACTATGTATTACCTGAAAGGTTAGAGCAGGTGATCCCTGAGGTGCCTTCCAACCTAGCAATCTGTGCTTCTGCGAGCAAGACTGACCCCACAGAACAACAGCGGCAACCTGACAGGGCCACATCCTTAGAACAGGCTGAGCTGTGTTTGATCAGAAGAGAGGGACGTGAATGGGTCCACCAGCCACATTAGTGCCAGGAGAGAAGATTGGCACGCTTCATCCTCCAGCACACTGGCAGCAAAGACTGATTCCCTCCTCAGCTCTCACATCCTCAGCTCTCCTATCACTGCAGTGCTTCAACCTCTTAACTCAAAGTAACCACATTATCCCCTTTTTACAGCTTGGAAATTAAAGAAATGGCCTGGCTGTGCACACTCAAAAATTGTGCTGCAAGAAGGGGAACAGAATCTGGTATCATAAATCCCCAGCCTGATGCTATCCTACTCACATTCTCTTTCTTGTGAAGCCTTTATCCAAACTGAATTGCTACACAAAAAACCTCAGAACTTTCTTATACACACAAACACACACACACACTCTCTCTCTTTGTCCACTTTTCAAATCCCTATCCATGGAATGCCAAAAAAAGAGGACAATTTAAATTTTATCCCCAAAGTTACATTAGCTTCAGAACAGTCTAAAAAAGGAAGTGATCTCCGAAATGCCATGTTTTGCACTTTAAGCAATTACAAAAGAGAAAGAATAGCACCAAGGACCAAAAATGCTTCTCACACACACACCTGGGAGCACTTGTAGAAAGGAGACACCTTCCTTCCCAGAAGTCACAGCTGTTCTCTCAGACAAGAGCTGTTTTTACTGACAGATTACTTTGAGAGGCCACAGGTGAACCAGCATGATGATTTGTGACTTTTATACCAGTGAGGGGGAAACTTGGCTAAGTAATTTCAGGGAAGATTTAGATGTTGCATACACATCAGGACATTAAACAAAGGGCAAGGTCACCTGTGGTCACCAACTGGGCACACACTTACTGTCTCCAAGAATCAGCTCGACTTCCTCATCTGCATCAGAATCTTCATCTTCACCCTCATCTCCCTCTTCCAGGAGGTTGGCAAGCTCCTCATCATCAGATGGAGAAAAGTCGTTTTCTCCATCCTCACCAGCATTCTCATTGTTCTCGTCCTCCTCCAGCTCAGCCTCCAGCAGCTGGTCCGTATCTAGTTCATCAAGGTCATCTGTATCGTCATCATCTTCATCGTCATCTTCTTCTTCCTGCTCTTCCTCCTCCTATAAAGACAGCAAAAATAGTCCATCGTAGACATTAAAACAAACATAAAATGGAGTGAGAATAACTGAAGAAAACATACCTAGAGTTTTCAGTTCTCCCATATCCAGACATCATACATTATAAACACTTTCCCCTCAACCACACAAACACCTTCTCTCCATAAATACGGAACATGACGCATGCTAGGTCATTTGCAGGCCTGCGAAGTCTTATCTGCAAAGTGCTGGTGCAACAAACACAGGTACCATTGGCTCAAGCTCCTCTCCAGTCTTTGCCATCAACACGTCTTGCCACAACGCACTCTCCAGAAGGGCATGCAGTAAGACTCGTTAATCCATGGCTTTGATGCTAATCTTGTACAAACTGCTTTAGTTTTAACTGCACCAAAACCTCCGCTTTGCATCAAACAGCATGCAGCGTGGATGTTCAGTCTCTCGGTCATTCCTGATTTAGATGAGATGTAAAATGTAGGGAGAGATGCTATTAGCCTAAACCAAGTCCCTGAATCACTCAGCTTCAGAGGACAGAACCATTGAAAGCAGCTCAAAAGTCTCATCTTTGGCATTCACCGGTGGATCAAGATCTTCCTCTATCAAACCATAAGAATTTGCATTCAATAAAGCAAGTGAATTTCTCATGGTACAGATCAAATTCAGAAATCTGTGTCTAACAGATAAAACTCAGCGGAAAGAAGCTGTAACAGTCCTATCATTCTTCCAGACAAGTGAGAGGCCAAAAAGTGCCACCACAGGGCAAGCTCCAGGAGGTCTTCCAGCTTCAAAGCAATGGTTCAATATCCCTGCACATCTCCTTGGAGTAAAGGGATCCACAGAACCCAGGCACTGGCACACTTAATGACTCAAACAATAGTACTGGCTAAAACAATTCCCTGCTAAGTGCCTGAAGACATTGTTCTGTGTGGGTTGTTCTTTGTAAAAGCTGCTTACATCAGAACTTGGACTGTTCGTGGGGACCTCACATTCCTCCTCTGCTTCCTTAGAGGATATTTTCTCCCCTTTCAAATAGAAGCCACTTTGCAGCTGCCAGTTACCACTGCAGATAGTGTGAGGGTAGTATTGTAGAGTCAAACTGACCACCTCAGAGCCCCCCTTCCGTACAACACCTCCCAGCCAGCACTGACTCACTGTCCGACAGCTCCTTGTGCCGGCTCTGCAGCCGGGTGCGCTGCTAGCGCTGCTATTACAGCACAGCCAGACCAAGGCCCTGTCTTCCTATGGGATTCAGGTGAGATTGCAAACAATTCCAACCCACTCCCTTTTAAACAGAGTAGGCAACACTCAGAACAACACGACGGAGCCCAGCTTTTGAGTTAAGGATATCTCACTGCTGGCCATTCTAGTTATCTGTGATTCAGGTACATTAATTGCTTGTAGATAGCTAAATGTAGGATTAACTTCACCTTCACAGATGCCAAGAATACAGTAGTCTAGTAGAGTACCTATCGACCCCTAATGAGACTCAGATTTGTAATTATGTATCATACAGATGTATATTGATTTCATTACTATCTAACAGAAACACTAGGGCTCTTCCGTGTTATCTTCGTAACACCGTGCCAGTGTCACTCTCCATCTCCGGCACACACACACAATCACCATATTAACAGCTGCAATGCACAGATCATTATAGCACCGACATACCTGGATGACCAACTCCCTCTGCTCTTCAAAAGCACAGCATCACAATTACAATACAGGAATTTTAATCTAGGAACCACCCACCCTGTTTCATGGACAAAGTGGCTTCCTGATCCCACTCCTCTGCATGAATACTTACGGTGCTGATTCACCCCAGCTAAAGCAACAAAGGCTGCAAAAATAAGGCAATGAACAAAGACAAAGCTGACAATTTAAAGTGAACAAGAGAACAAACCAAACCCCTGGTTATAATTATAAGGGGTAGGAAAGAGGGAGGCTGCAGCTTCAGTGCAGAATAGCTGCCCACAGATGTAAGGAAGATGGACAGGCCTGGTTTAACTTAGAAATTGTTTGACTGAACTAAAAAGTTAATCTGACTCAATTAATAAAGACCAGCTTAGGCTGAAAAGGGCCATCTCTACAAAGGGTTTGTAACATCTTCTACTCAAAAAGTCTTAACGCAAGCCAGTTAATGCACAGCACCATCAGTTACAGCTTCAGACAAGTACAAGAATGCAGGAACTATCAGTTCTTCTAGGGTAAGATTTCATTAATTAACTAAATTCATTTAAGTGTGCACATATCTCATTTAGATCAGATCTTAGGGAGAAATGTTTTGCTGTGAGGGTGGGGAGGCCCTGGCCCAGGGTGCCCAGAGCAGCGGTGGCTGCCCCATCCCTGGAGGTGTTCCAGGCCAGGCTGGATGGGGCTTGGAGCCCCCAATCCAGTGGGAGGTGTCCCTGCCCATGGCAGGGTGTGGCTTTAAGGTCTCTTCCAATCCAAACCATTCCATGATTCTATAATTCTAAGATTCGTGTGCTTTCTTCCATATTGTTCTTGCACATTTGCATGGACTTCATACAGTGTCATCATCAAAGACTCTTACCGCTTCTCTTTACCCACTCATTTTGCACATACAAGGTTCATAAAATTTGCCTTTTTGGGTAGCACAAGTTACTGATATTTCACATATTCACCAGTTCATCTCAAAAACCACCCAAAAGCTCAGGAAAATCCCAGCCTTTCACTTATTCATGTATTTCTGCACTGTACTTTAACACCAAATCCGTGTACATACAGAGTGTTTCCATGAAGCCTGGCTTAGAGCACTGCAGATCCACAGTACATAAACACATCTCGGCTTGCTTTATAAGCACTTTTAAGAATTCTATAGTTTTCTTGAAATCAGAATTTTTTTTATGAACAGATGAACAGAATTGGACACTCCTCAGTTTCAGATCACAATCTCTTGAATTTACACTGGGCTGCCTGTTGGCTGCCAAGAGAAGGTCCCATCAGCATTTTTCAGTTGTTGATACTAAGCTTGGAAACCTTAACTCAGTTCTGACATTTACAGGTTTGGTTTTTTTCTTGCTTATTTGACATGGTTTCAAGCTGTTACAAAAAGCTTCATCTTTTCATCTAACATATCATTCACTTTTTCTCCCTCTACTAGGAGCTGATTCACATCTCAAAGCAAGTATTTATACCAATAGTTCTCGGCCCAACTGCTCTTTGAATGGCTCAGCTGTCACTATCTCATGGCTGCTCTCTTCCAGCCCCATGCCCACCTCTTATCACGTCCACCTCAAAACCTTTCACCTGCAGATGCTTTCCCGCTCCAATCCCTTCCTCTGAAAACACAATCTCTCTTGGTAAGCATCTGTTCCTATAAACTGTTTATTTTCTCTAACCCTTTTTGTTGGTAAAGAAATTCACATTTCCCAGAGCCTCATTATTTTGTTCAATTTATTTGCTCCTGCAAGCAACCACCTCCTGGTTTAATTCTCCTTCTTGCTCACCCTCCTCCCCCAAGTTTCTCCTGGAGAAAAGCAAGCTCTTCCAAATTACAAAGTATCATTTTAATTACTATCCATTTCCAGCACAGGAAGAGGCTTTGCTTTCACAGAAAAGAGCATTTGATCATTGTTCAGATACCAGTTCACTGAGGAATGTTTCACTCCAGAAGCACAAGCCTCTCCTTGTTTTAGTAATTCATTTTCTCTTCAGCCAGTCCCCTTGTCCTACCTTCTGACAATCGTTCACTTTGCTTCCACAGCATCTGTGTAGCACATTGACACTTTGGGATACTTTGCTGTGCACTCTCAGGAGTAACAATGTCTGGGTTTCAGTTACTTAAGAGTTTGTATCCAATTCCTTCCCCACCCACTTCTTAATGATCCCTGGACAATGGGCAGTGGAAAAAGCTTAAATATAGCTGACAGTCCTTCCAGGGATTCAGGCATGTGAGGAATTTTACATCTTAGATCATGTAGTCTCCACCCTCCCCCTCAGCCAGCAAGCCCAAACTCACTTCCTATTATCAGACCATTAAATACATTCTAAGTATGCACCTCCTTGCCACTACAGGGCTGCACCTCCTTGGCTACTTCAGTGTTAGAATTTCTACTTCTTCATAGCCATTAATGAGAGCTAAAAACTTAAAAGCCTAGGAATGCGCAGAAGTGACTACACATAACAAGCAAGGACTCTTACCATGGGCTTCTACGCAGGTGTAGGTATGTGCAGATTTAATACAGGAAACCGCACACAGCACACAGTATGGCACAGAGGCAACACATGGAGTGAAAAAATAAAACAGCAGTTATTCTCTTAGTCTGTGTAAGTAGGTTTAGCTTGTCTAACAATGACCACTTACCTGTGATGAATGGAAAAGCATCCATGACACAGATAAACACAAACTGTAAAGTATTTGGGCCTCTGTCAGATTGGCACGTTCCATCGGGGCTCTTTTGACCAATACTCTGGTTTTACCCATGATACCCATGTTCATTGTAACATGACTGGATGTACCTGATAACCAATCTAACTCCAGCCACTGTCTGAGACACGTGCAAGTCACTGTTTCGCAGTCGACACGTTCCTTAATGCTGGGAATAAATGTGTTCTAAGGTAACTGCCATATTCTGTCAGAAATAATATAAGGTGCCCAGAACTAGGATCCAATTTCTGCTCTGCTCCTCTTCCTCTCACTGATATCACGTTCTCACCCACAAGAATAAGCCCATTCCTTTAATTGCATGACAAAATAGTGTGTAAAGGAATTTGAGAACTGGGCAGGTAGATGAACTCTCTACGAATGAGAGCTTGTTCCTTTATTTCCTTCTGACTGACATTTCTCATTGCAGCTGAGCCAGCTTTTTATTGTCATGGATCCCAGCTACTCTGGGGATCCTAGAAAGATGTGTTAGGTGAGAGGAACCTGTGAGGAACCAGTCAACTTGTGATTTCTGTCACAGCACAGGCAGAATATGCTTGTATCTCTGCTGAAGCTGTTTTACTCCGTAATACTCAGTTTGGCCTTCTGCAGACTCCCGTTAACTTTTCCCTTTCCAAGAATTCCTTGTTTGCACTAACTGCCAGCCAGTGAAACTACGTTCTGCAACAGGAGAACAGGCCGAAGCAGTTACAGTTATCTGCTACTGCCTAAAAATGTGATAAGCACAGGTACTGGGAAAACCTTTACTTGTTTGTTTAAATCTCTGTTTTCGAGGATGCCTGCTCAAAGGATGCGTCTGTTAGGTAAACAGGTCTCTGATGGAAACCACTCTTTACGTAGCCTCCCCAGATGCAACTAAGTTCAAAGATTCCTATTAACGTGGGCAATAAAGACATGCATATTATTATCAGTTGAGACACCTGTCACAACTCTTGCCCTTTTATCTCAAGTGGGATTTCAAAACAAACCATATCTCCAAGTCTTATAGGAACAGCTCCTGACAAACTTAGGGTCCCTGATGACACAGATTACTCCAGGCAGCTTGGAGTGACAAAGCCCTGCCACGGTCTGATGGTTCTTGAACACATGTGCCAATATGGGTTAAGGCTTGTGGGTTTGTCCCCCAGCAAATGAGTATCCGCATGGAAACAAACCTGTAACAAACCAACAGCAACACAAGTACAGGGGAATTGCTGTGGCAGGCAGACAGGGGAAACTCCTAAAATAAAAGCAGGAACTGTGATCACAAAGACCACACAGAAAGCTGAGGCAAAATCTTCTTCACCCTGGCTAAACCAGGTTAGAATAGTGACAGTCTTTCAAAAGTCTTTATTGCCTTATCTCCAAAGCTTTCATTTCACACCACCTAGAATTTTCTAAACCAATGCAAAAAGACAAATTACACACCTACCATCACCATTTCGAAAGCCCAGAAGCACTGCAGGGTAATTAACAGTTCTTCAACTCTGGCAAAAGAAGTAGAACACACTTTATAGGACAGGGACAGCTCGGTGTGGCAAACTGCTGCTGAAGTCGTACATCGCTCTGAACGTGGCAATAACTGAGAATACTACTTAAGCCTCCCAGGTACAATATCATCCACATCAAGTCCCACAGAGAGAAAAAAATAGGCCTTAAAGCACTAATATGGGATGAAAAACTAAAATAAAGAGGTAAAAATGCACAGACTGAAAATCCTGTGACCTACTCAGGAGATCACATCACCTCAGCTTAAGTTTCAAAGTTTTGAGGCTGCTCCCTTGGGTTTAGCTTTTCTGATCACTTAGTATTTCCCAAGTCCCCTTTTCTGCCACGCACCGCTTCTAGGCCAGACCAGCACATTCCCTTTCCTTTGCACCACTGCCTCTGCAATTCCTGGTCTGCCTCACTACAGAACACAGTAGATTAGTATCCCTTGTTTCACTGGGTAATCAGCCAAGAAAGGGAAATAAATAAGAATTAAGCAAGCTAACAACAAAAAGATGGTTCAGTGTCTGTACCAGCAGCTCAGACACCCATCTTACTTTTTCCGTGTCCAACTCTGAAGGAATGCATGAAAGTGGTGGCACATACAGGAGGAAGAGAGGGAAGACCTTACTGCAAACTGAAACCAGGGAACTCTGCCTGTTTCCCACAGACTGAACGTAGCCTGGCAGACTCTTGTGAGCAAGACTGTCGGTTGCTGATGGACCTGTTTAGATCTCACCCAGCAGTGAAACAATATACAAATGTCAAAGTTCAAGGCAGAAAGACTAGTGGTTTTGGAGTAAAACAACCCACAAGAGAAGCTTATTCACTTTCCCTGAGTTATTGTAGTAAATACAGACCAGAGAGCGTCAACATCCACTCAGCATTTGTTCATTTAACAAGGCCTGACAGCTCTGGATTACTGGCTGTAACAAGGCAAAGGCAGCATTCCAGCGATCTGGTATGAAAGGCTAATTTAAGAGCCAGGGAAGAACCCAGCTACAGTGGTGCAATTTTCAAGTACTTCAAACAAACCCATAAACACTTCCTGCAGCAGCACCACGCACAAGCCAGCTAAATCAGCCTGAGCATCTAATTTGAGGGTAATTTGTGTAACAGATCAGTTGATTCTACAAGGTTTGGTTTGAGAAAGGGGGAGTACTAGAGTCCTTTTGTGTCTTCGCTTAAATGAGAGAAAGAATGAAAGATACCTATAGGCCAAATACTCCTGCTACGTTCATTTTCCAGACTCAGTCTTTTGCTTCTCAAAGAACTCCGCCACAAAGCTCTCAGTTGACACTTGGCAAAACTGATATCATGAGGGCTCAAAACTTCAAATAAAAAATGTCAGGCAGATATTTTTCTCCACAGTTCTTCACTTGTCTCAAGC
Organism: Neomorphus geoffroyi; assembly: GCA_033558235.1. NCBI lineage: Eukaryota > Metazoa > Chordata > Aves > Cuculiformes > Neomorphidae > Neomorphus > Neomorphus geoffroyi. Next base: position 13,493,288 of record JAUMJM010000050.1, read on the forward strand.
ACAACTGTTAGAGCAATTTTATTCTGCATCACATGACTTCCAAGTAAGGCTCACCTAGCAAACATAACAACAGATCAATATCTGCTATAAAAGTCTTGACAAAAAGAGACACCAGATTAATGTTGATTCACATGGATTTACACACACACACACTTGCATGAAGAAGATCAGAAAGCATCTTTTAGCCACAAGGTGGTTTATAAAGTCTGAAAAATCTCAACCAGTTTGAAAGTTTACTTCCAATTTTTGAAAGTCTAAATCCCAGAAAGTAACTGGGCAAGGAGTAAACACCTGCACGTGTGAGCTATGCATACACAGAAGTCAAGTGACTGTTGTTGGCATTACAGACAAGTGTGCCAGAGATTCCATCTTCACTCTAGAAAACCTTGCCCCACTCTAGCTCAATGCTGGATGTTTCCACTGGGACAAGGAGCTGTACTTTGTAAGCCTAAAACTAGAACATGCCTGGAGGAACAGCAGGGAACAGCTATGGGACAGAGAGCAAGCTGTTCAGTTCATGTTTTGCTAAATATATAGAGATTGACTTGAATTTGTGTTCATGTTATTTTAAAACCAAATCTCTCTTACTAAAGAAACTTGACTGTAACCATCTCTAAAAGCTGCTGTCTAGGAAACATCCTTACATCCCAGAAATGAAGAACATAAAAAGCAGCAATTCTACAATATCAACCAGTCACCCTTAGCTTGCAAACTGATCCCAACCCCAGAGCAGCTTTGTTTGAATACTCCCAAAGCTTTACAGAAAAGCTTTTAGCACACTTAAATTCCACCTGGGTCACATCCATTTGTAAGCCAGGAAGCGTCCCCAGTCACATCTGACAGATGACAGATACCTTATCTCTGCTTGGTACCCAGTGTGACAGCCTGGAACCCGCAGCATTCGGACTGTGTCCTCTTGAACAAATACAGATCCCCACTTGAGTCAACACTTACCAGCGATATCACAAAGCAGCGTCTCGATAGCTGCTGGTTAATCATTGCACAATGCAAAAATCAATTTCTGCTACAAACTATTTTTTTGAGATTTTATAAAGAAAATGTGAATAAGCTTACTAAAATATACTGACTGCGAACAAAAACTGTCCAAGTAGAAACAAAGTCAGAAAGTATTGCCTGAGGCACTGGATGCCTAGGAAGTAGAAACACCTTGGAAGGAACAGTAATTACCCCACCTTCACTGCTTCCCAAGGATTTCTACTCTTCACCCACTCTAAAAGTTCCTAAACTGAATCCATCCAATCTAGGGATATAAACAGTGATCAATGCTTTAATAAGAATGGTAAGACAACCTTGGAGCACACTGAGAGGAGAGGGCAGCAAACTGTATGCAAAGCAGAATTACCACTTTGTCTTTAGAATTACAGTGAAACTGTAATAACAACATTTGATTGCAGACAGAATTACTCTTTTCTCGTATCTACTATCCAGTCCTCTGAACTAGAAAGTAAAAGTTCTAACCTAGCAAAAGAAATATTCAGAGACAAAGCGTATCAGAAATCCAGCTTTCTGCAGAGTCTGGAAAAAAAAAAAAAACCACCAAAATATTACCTTCTGGCATTCTTTGGAAAAAGGTGAAGTCAGCTTTTCACATAGGAGGAACAAATATATCACTTACTAGAATGCAGACACCAAAGAGCAGACAATAATGCACTTAAAATCTTTAGGGAACTGAAGCATAAGCTCTTTGCCTATTCCAAAAAAATAACATCCCACACCTGACACCCCAAAAGCTACAAATCTGTCTTTAATTCTCATTGTACTGTAATAAAATGTAGAAGTACCGTGCAGGTTCATTACATTAGTCATAAGTTGTGTCTCATTCAGACACTGGTGACAAATGATGCCCAACTCTGAGACTTGGAAGTGAAAAAAGGAAAATCTCAAAACACTTCTGTCTCTACTGGGTTTCAAAATATTTTAAAAAATCTAAGCAGAACAGCAGAGCTTCTGATTGAGATTGAAACACCTAAGGAAATTAATAAATAAACTATAAGTTATCGTGTCAGTTTACAGTTCACAAAGTTCATCCAGGTTCTGCACCAACAGTCTTAGTTTACACTGACAGTGAAGCGATTTACACGTTAGGTGAGACCAAATGAGGCGTCTGTACTTTATGGGTAACAAATGAGCGCCTGTGCCTAACAGCTACCCTTGGACAACCAGGTTAACGCTATACTTCTCACCTGATCTTCCTCTTCATCCTCTTCGTCTTCTGCCAAACGCTGCCGGCCCACTTCATACAGTCTGCAAACTGTATCCATGTTCATGGCATCCATGCTCCCTTGATTCTGAAGACGAGACGCCCGCACAGCAGTTAGACCCAGGAATTAAGCTCAGCATTCACATTCAGTGCTGTATCTGACCTCAGTTACAGAAACGTTACCAAAATCCTTCCATCCCTTTTACTATCAGCAGTACCATTAGCACTAAAAAAATGAGTCCTTTTGGTTTCAAGAATCAGCCCGGGGGTAACAAATATCCACAAGCTACGCTCTTACTGGTAGACCTAACAATAAGAACTCCAGAATCATCGGTTCTGAAGGTTTTAAAAAGAAAGAAAATGCACTGCACTCAAACCACAGCCACAGTGACCCAGGCTCCTGTATTCGTAGCTCCTTTACCTCAATGACAGCCAGATAGCAGTCCTTGCTGTCTGTGCACAAGTCAAAGATGTTCCGCTTCACATCTATGGTAGCTGGAAAACACCACAAAAACACACACAGTGGTTAACTGCATATTACTTAATGCTTGCTGAAAGGAAAGATCTAACAGTATACGTCTAAAAGCAGACAATAAAGTGTTGGGATAGGAAACAACAGCTGAAATAAAACTGAAAGAAACATTCCTATCTAATTCAACCTGCAATAAACAGAAATTTTGGAGACTCATGAAAAATAGCCAGCTAAGTTCTTAACTTGCTCTGCATGTGCTTCCTGCCTCGGTAATACACTTACTGGTTTCTCTAAGCACAGTAAACAAGAGATAATCTTCCAGAACAGGCAGCAACCAAGGGACTGAGCTGTGAACCATGTCTCCTTTCAACAGCAAAAGCCACACTGACTTATGTCCATGGCAGCAATTAGTTTAACTCCATGAGCTTTACCAGCTGGAGACCAAACTGGCAGCATTTTGAACTACCAGCACAGGGAAATGCTGTTGGGAAAACAAAATGAGAATTAAGAAACAAGGCCCTTCCTGAAATGAGACCAATGACATTTTGGCCAAGTGACCTGCTGTCTCAGATTATGCCCTACTTGGAAAGGGGAAAGGAAGAGAAAGCCAGAACTGCCAGACAGTAGCAAGTAAGGCAATCACACACTGAACAGGTTATGATACTTGAAACTATTTCAGTATTAAACCCAACTCTTGCGCTTCAATCAGAACAGGCTGTAGCAGAACTTGTTTTGTCACAAATGCAAAGGGGAGGAGGAAGTGAATGTCACTAAGCAGAACTTCCAATGAAACTTCAAGCCCCTGGGCCAAGCTATTTGGTCCTCTCTTCCTCTTACCTATAGGTTTATAATCAGTTGCATTAAACGTCCTGAAAGAAGAGCCAAAGGGACTTCTCATTCTCTCCTCCAGAAGGTCATCTTCATCATCCGCCTGCAACATAGCTGATACAAGGGAAAATTACTCCACAGATCCACCTTCCATTCCTCGAGTTAAGATAAAAATCAGATTATGGCATGAATTTTCTTTTCCCTTAATAGCCTGGCAAGACCCATTTAATATCTACTCTTCCAGAGCTGCCTCTGTTAATGCTGCACATCACTGAAACTTAAGATAGAGGACAAATTTATTTTCTTGCGTCACCAGATCTGCTGTTACACACATTTTCTTTTTCAATAGGTTGATTTTTAATATCACAAATAGGTTGTGATATTGCTGATGTTAGAGAAAACTGTCTTTGTCAGCAACATGCATAGCATAAACTTCCTGAAAAGATTCCATTTCACACATACCAGTCAGGTCTGGGGTTAGACAGACTCTCTGAAGCTTCCAATTTCATTGAACAAGCTTATCTCAAACCAGAGGTGACCAAGGAGAGTAATAGAAGACTGAGCAATCCTACCTCCATACATAACCGTGCCAGTATAATTGAAGACCACACGACACTGATCCAGTGCAGGTACTGTGTGTAACAAATGGAAAGTTCGGAGGTCCCACTGGAAAAATACAGGCTAAGGAGCAACAAAGAATAGAAAGTTTCTATTTCCTTTTAAATGCAGTGGCAATCAACTGATTAATTGTGCCCAAAAACCTTCACTGCCACCTTCTCACAAACATGACAGAACCAGGGTCAGACTCCAGCACCATAGCCCCCTCTGTGTGTTCAGAACGAAAAAGCTCTTACTCAAAATTTCACTGCCAGTCAGGAGATGTTGCTGCAGCAGCTTCAAGGTTGATCTTGAAAAGGGATGGGAAGAGAGCAGAGGTACCATAGAGTATATTAGAAAAATCTCTTACTTTCCATGTTAAGCATTTCCTCTACGACGTATCAGAGGCAGAATCCAGATTTAAATCTGCTTGCTGTCTGACAGTTCCTAGTTACTTGATTCACAGACAAGAACTGTTGTTACCACACACAACCTGTGACACAGCAGACCATGACTATGACTTCCGCAAGCAGCTACTTGTTTACCAATATCAATCCTTTAGGTGCCAGCACATCAGACACCGCAGTGGCCAAAGGATACAATTTCTGTGTTGACTATGACCTCCAGCCCATTGGGATGGAAAACACCACTGATGGTCATGTTGAATTTGTCAAACTTGTGGATGGCTTGTGCTGATCTGACATCCCAGAGAACACCATCATTTAGGACAAGGTCATCAGTGGGGTTAAAGGTGGCACAATTCTTCTTGTAGTTGTTGGCAAGATCTGGGTTAAACAGAGTCAATAGCTTGTTGCCAGTCTGAATATCATAGATCTTTCAGATTAAAAAGAAAAAAAAAGATTAGTCACAATTTGTAATGTACCTGTGCCTAAGATCACCCCATGTTCCCCCTTTTAGATTGCTCCCTGAATCACCACGTTTCCCATTTTGCATTTTCATTTCAAGCAAGAGCATTCCCTTCCTGCCAGTTCTTTCAGAGTTTTTCACAGCTGGAACAAAGTCTTACAACACGTTTTGGCCAGAAATCTGCTTACTGCAGGTTCACTGATCTATTGCAACACGACCAGGAACAGCTCCAGAGAAATTAAACCCTTGATGAAAAGCGGGCTGCGAAGCTGCAGGCACAAGGTATCACTCAGCCAGAACTGTTTCAAAAATGGAACTGCTATCAGAGCAGATGGTATTTACAAACATAAAAACTCCACAGCACACAGTGAGGGGAAAAAGTGCCAGAAACCAGAGAACAGGAGTTAAAAGTCCTGGCATTTACATGGAAAGGCAACTTTGAGCCTTGTCCCAAACTGCTGGAAGAAAATAAGATAAGAAGAGCTTTAACTAGTATGAAGGGTTTACGAGCATCTTCTCAGACACATTTGACCTGTGCAGCCCTCAGTGCTCAGCTCTTGTTCAAACTTAGAGAGGAAAAAATTGTCTAGGGCTGGAAAAGAAATCTGTTTACCAGATTAACACGAAACACAAAATAATCTGCCTTCCAGACATGCCCAAGTTAAAAACTAGGTAGGAATGGACAGTTTGCTTAAACAAAACAGAGCAATAAGTAAAATAAGTAATTTGAATAAACTATGTTTCATGACGATTTTTTATGCAAATACTGTTTCAAAAGAGACAGCGTCTTTAATGAATGCAAATTAGCTCTGAGAAGGAGAAGCACTCTGAATCTGTCAGATTTGCAGGTTTTCACAAAAAACAGTGGTCTCTGAAAAGTTACTGGTAAAATTAAATTACCCCAAGGCAAGGTGCAAATGTGGGGGGGGGGAAAAGGAGGGCTCTTCTAATAGGTCATTTCTCACAGCTGCTGACTGAGCTACTGTTTGCAGTGGAACTATTATTATTATTATTACTGAAAAATGAGGCAAAGGAGGCAACTTTGTGTGGAGAGGGCAGGAAAGTCCTGCATGATCTCTCTCAAATGAAAAAAACAGAGCAGATTCTACAGCTGCCCAGAATATTGACCAAAGAGGTAACACACTGCATGAGGCTCGGGCTACGCTTGCTTTAGAGTGGTCCCTTAGACACAGGGAGAAGTTATTTGAAGCTTTGAAAGCTTTACTCTAAAGCCTGTTAGCTCATCAGTTACACAGAGCATCGTAGCACCCAGATCTGTTAATAAATGTCCTGTGAAGAATTACACTCTTGTCACAGCTCCACAACCATGACCTGTACTGGTACTCACATGGGCAATGTCTCCTTTTGTGCCAATGACCCTGTCCTGAGAGTGCTTGCTGAACTCCACGTAGTGGTCATCAGGGAAGGAATGCCTGTGGGTAGAGTCAGTAAAGAAGTCAAGGAACTGCAGGTTCAAATCCCCAGACACCACCCCAACACCTCCAGGAGAGGCTTCAACACTACAGAAAACTAAGAAAATGTAGCAAAGACCTTCCTTCACCACTGATCGCAGCACACTGCAATGCAGAAAAGCTCCACTGGCACTGGCATGAAACACTTTTTACAGCAGACCAGTGAAAAGAACACAAGCAGCAAATTCACAGACTTGTCATCAAGAGGGTCTGCCACAAATATAACAGAGGAGTGAGCAATGTGTGGCATCATGAACCTTCAAACGCACATGCAGGCCTGAGGCACGTTGTAATTCTTATCTCAAGAATGCCCTCTAGCTGGCCTAAATCAAGCCACATCAGAACTGTCACTTAAACTAAGAGAGGCAACAGTGAAACCTTTTAAAAATGAAGAGTCTTCCATCCATTTTTATGGGAAGGAACAATTGTAAATACTGAAATAAATTTTAAATAGCTTTATTCAGGTCTGAAAACTTCACAGTGCAAATCACCATGCTAGCACAATTCTGGCATTGGCACCAGAAAGACTGTCAAGATAATCTACAAACAGGAAAATAAAAATATGAACCTATTTCTTTGCCTTCAGGAACAACAGTGATTTTACTGATTCATCTTTCACTAAACAGGACTTTAGGCAGCTAGAATATAACAAAGCTGTCTGTACCCAGTAAGAGAGGGAAGAAACTAATCAAGAAAGGGAGCACATTTTATTTTTTCACAGAAGACACTGTGTTCTTTCTCACAGTTTGTACTTCAGGTTTCTGCCTATACTGAACAGTTCTTCTACGGGCAACGTCCCACAGCCAGATTAGAGTACACCTACTTCATATCAAAGACAGACTTCATCCCCCACAATGCAGACAGAGGTTGGCTCCACGTAGCAGATGTCAGCAATAACGATCCATCCTGTCGGTCCAGATGGTAGTGGAGGAGGAGGAAGGGAAAAGAACACCATGGAAAATAGAGGTTATCATTATACCTGTACATTTCAACTTACGCATACAAGATGAATTTAAGAACTAGAACAGATTTCGTGCTTACTGAACTACTCCTATGGGGCTGAAGTCTAGGTACATAATACTGTGTATAATACAAGAGCCCTTGGCAGACAAAGAAAAATGTTACAGATAACAATGGGAACAATCTACGATCTTAATAGACAAAATGAGGATAATCCATGCCTGAATTTTGATGACCTGTGAGTGGAGCTCATTCTGCTTAGAAATCAGTTACCTTTTATTTCTTCCTAGCATCATCCCCCAGAAGATTTCCTTCTCCAACAGAGGGAGCTTATAAACTCATATCTTCTCTCACACTTACCTTAAATACATATTCAATTTAAACATTTTTCCAGTTCCAGACATATCCATTCATTACTTACAAAAGCACACAGTCACTGTGCATCTTCTTGATTATCTTAGAATGAAAATAATGATAGGACTTGCAGAAAGGGAGCACGTGACTATTACAAGTACTTTAATGCCAGGCATTGCAGGCGAGGCAGTTGGTGCGTTTTAGATGTGCACATCCAGATGGGTGAGAAACAGAGGGCCTTCGGCTGTGAGAACTTCTAAAACTCAGAACAGGTCTTTGATTACTTACCCTGGATGGCTCAAGGTGTGTGATGGCAGAGTTATGACAGTTGTAACTGGCCTCCTCCTGTCCACTGAATACATTATACAGTTTCAACTGCCCTGTGCAAGTACCCAGCATTAAGAATCGTTCTCTTGCAGAAAACGCGCAACAGGTAAAGCCACTCTCGTCCTCGTTTGCTTCCCTGAACACAGAAATCGGACGGAACCTAGAGAAGGCAGAAATACAAGAGTCACCCGAAAGAGAGAAGAAAAGCAAAACGGAAATGCTGTGGGATGATACTAAACCTAGTAGGTCCAAGTCATAGCGTTCCTCTGGGACAAGCTAAGTGTCAGTTGTAAGCCTAGCTCTCAAGTGAGTCTGTTACAACAGTGTGCACAATGTTTCAGGGCTTGTTTTGCACTATTAAGTACTTCTGTTAAAGCACATCATTAACTTGAAGCACTTGGAGTCCACCTGCAAAGCTGGACACTACACTACATTCCTGTAAAACTGGCATTACGTACTTACCTTCCAAAGGAGAACAAAGAGCTATGACTTTCGTTAGGCAATGCTGCTAATAAATTAACATGATACTGAAAATAAAGCGTGCTAAGTATGTACTAAGGACAAGAAAAACAGAACAGCTTCTAAAAACGCCTTTCAAAGCTCTCCCTCTTGTCACTGTTGAATGAAAACACTTCTGTCTCCAAGGATACTTTGTTGCAGGACCGAACAGTCTGAATCCAGGTAGAGCTTTTTTGGCACAGGATGCATCCTGAGAGGGATCAAGAAACATTTTTTCTTCCTTACCTGCTAAATATAAGGTGTCTATCAAAGCAGCCACCATCCACCCCTCCGTACTTCGGAAAGGCTGCCCTGCGGGTCAGCCGTGAGGTAAAGTTAGTTGGCGCTTGGCGCCTCTGTTTTGGCTCAGGACACTGATGGGGAGTAAAGAGAGAGAAAGGGGGACAGGTGGCAACAGGGTTCTTGCAGCGGGCATGCTGCTCCCTAAGGTACTCTGTGATTATACTGTCCAGCGTGGGCGGGGAAGGAAGGTGTCTGTCCAGCTGCTTTTTGATAGCTGGGCTCTGGCTGTAGGCGCCATGGTCCGATTTTTGTCGCAACACTCTGATTTTTCTGCCGTTGCAGGGAGATGGCCTCTCCCTGACAAAGCTAATCCTGCCAATCAGAGCAGAGTTGCTGGCATATGAAGGGCCTGGAAGGGCAAGTGGACCTTGGGATGCAGACGGCCTTGCCTGAGCATGGACAGAGGTGGTGGTGGAACCTACAGAAGCGTGGCTACTCAAACGGGCCGAGATGCCATTAGCTATGCGAGGTGTGCGAGGCAGGGTCACAGGAGAGGCAGCAGCCGTAACAGGGGTGAAGGCAGACGAATGAGATGCTGCAGTCATTGGTAGGTCAGCCTCTTTAGTAAGGATAGAAGCAGTTTCCCCTAGGCCCTTTGAGATGAGATGGTTCCGAATCAGGAGCAGCAGCTCCTTCTCAGGAAATGTGATCCTTGACTGGGCCACCACATCCGCTTTCTGCAACCGAGCCAGAGAGACATCTGTGCCGATAAGCAGCGGCTTCCCCGAGACACGCTCTATCAGCTCAGCAGCGTACTTGCAGAACTTCACGTGCTCACTGCGCTTGTCCTGAAGAACTGGCTCTTTCATCAGCTGCTGAATTTGACAGCTGCTGAAGAGGGGGAGCTTGCTGATAATCTGCCGGACAGTACTGCTACGCGAGAGCCCCACCAAGGCTTTGCAGGCTAATGCTCGGATCTGATCTGCGTCTGTGATCGGCATCTTTATAGACAGCAACGACAGCAGCACCTTGATGCCATTGTTGGACTGCACCACATTCCACATCTTAGCTAACGTGTGCTCGCTGCTTTTGGGGGCCTGAGGCAGCTTTCGGCGAGGAGTTCCAGAGATGAACTTGCCAATACTGGAGATCCGATTGTCTGGGCCACACACACAATTGATGATGATCTGAAGGGCAGATTTCTGAATCTCGGCATCATGGATGAAAAATTCACCCTCAGCAACTCCAAGGATGATACTAATACCTAGTGAGGGAAAGAGATATTTTCTTTAGTACACTAAATGTATCTCTCAGTTCGTCAGACAATTAAGGGAGCCTTCACGTTTGATGAAAATAGGTAATTCTCTTCATTCTGGGCATTTCCTAAGTTCTACTAACTAGTGCAAGATGTATTCTTCTACCTCCTTGGCAAAACGCTTATCTCCTTCTGCAGAGTGAACCTGCAGGTAGCTAGTTAGAGCAGAACTCGAATACATGGCAATAATTGTCCCTCTCCTGTATTTTCTAATGCCATATACCCAGAGGAACTAAATTTCTGAGAAGCTGAGGGAACCTGATAGTCCCATTACAAAAGTGGGTTTGCCTCCATCCGCAATTAACAAGTGGGAGTCTAAGGCCACGCCTTCCAATCTGTAACCCAAGCACAGTGCTAATCATGACACAATTGTAACCACACTCTACCCTCTCACTTATTTGCACTCCTGACAATAACTCAATATTTTAACTCTTGTCTCACTGTAGGTAAGGAAGAGCCAGATGACAACTGGTAAGTGTGTAAGTGATCAGGATCATAGTCAGCTTACCCACAGTAGAAACAGTGGATCCAGCTTCATCTAACACATCCACAGGTTCTGCCAGCTGCAACTGGATTTTAGGAACCACAGTCAGGATGGCTAGTACATCCAAAGCATACCGTACGGTGTCATTCCTGGAAGGCAACAGAAGAACTTCTTAGAGGTGTGCACACAGAATTGCTTCAATAATACAAAATAGCATTCAACCTTCTCTGCTCCAACAAATAGGAGGAAACCAGTCATATTTGCTGCTGCCTTTTGATTTTAGAATGTTCCCCTCAAAGGCTGGTGTCCACAGAAAGCAGGGCTCACACACATACAGCTCATTGCCTGCATTCTGCCAACATTTATCCACCCTGCCCACAGCTCCTAAACCTGCTGTAATTTTGTATTTATAAAAATAAGCATGTGCAGACCTAAATTAAGCTTCTCAATCAAATGTAACTCTACATCTTAGCTGGAAAACTGTCCAAAATACTGTCACCAGTCAACTAGAGGGTAAGTTTTTGTGAAGCAAAGAAAAACTCTTTAGCAGTAAAACAGACAGTTGCGATACTGAAAAAGGCATCAACTTAGGCATCAGTTTAAGAGAGACACAGGTGTGTGGAAAATGAAAAGGACTGTTAGACAAGAGGTGCAAGAGCAGAACAATGCCAGAGAAGGGGGAAGGTTTGTAAGCCTGTATGGAAAGGTAAGAGTTAACCCAGGTAGCAATTAGGAAATGCTGCAGGGAGTGAGAAACAGGAGAATAGAAACTACCCAGGAGAGGCAACTTGAGAGGGAGGGAGGGAGGGACTGCAAAAACAAACCAGATTGCAAAGGCTTTTGAGTTACGTTAGGCAAGGAGCTCCTGCAGGCAACAGAAACTGGGAGGGAAGGAGTCCTGGTGACAAGAGCACAACTGATGACAGCTAGTTACAGCAGTGACTCACCAGTGATCAGATCTCTAGAGAGGACTACAGCTTCACTTTGGGGAGCAGATGGTCTCAAAGATAAACAGAGGCTAGGACTTTGCATACACCCCCCCTCTGAAGTGGGGACAGGATCCCAATGGATTCTATCAGAGCCCACAGGCAGTTCCCTTTCTTTTGTAATAGTGAGGATGCTACAAATTTGGTTTGGGGTAGGGAGGTGGGGGTAAGAGGTGCCATAGAAAGGAAACAGAATGTCTGCAGCCAAGACAAGGGAGAAACTTAGAAGTGGCATTACAAGGTGAGCGCCCCTACCAACATGATGAGTTTAACTGTGCATCATCTAGAGGCATCAGCCTGAGAAACACACATAACCACCTTCTGTCTTTTTCCTGTCTCAAAGGCTGGCTTGATGCATATTGACACAACTCCTTTGCATGGTACATCTGCTCAGTAAGCTTCAAATACCAACAAATGGACAAAGTGACACAGTGACTCTCTTGAGTCAGCTGAACTTGCTACATCCAAACACACATTCCATCCCTTTCCAAGCTTAAGACATGTCTTGATTTCACCCTCTGCTTTGAGGGTTTTCTAGTCTTTCTCCAACAAAAAAGGTAAGCACATTTTGAGACAGATAGAAAGAGGCAGAGTATTGTAATTAAGCTCTACTCTGATGCTGATTTCCCAGAAATCAAAGGCCTGAGGCATTTTGGCTCTTCAGAAATCTCACAACATCCCTCTCTCTACTTCCAAAGTGTTGTCCTGCTTTCCTCGTTAGCTTTCATTAGCACTGTTCAGCCGCAACACACTCCCTAACAGCACTAGCCAGTACGTGCTCGTTTTAAACGCTATCCGAGGGACAAAATCTAGAAATGTTATGTCCTGCCCAAGAGTCCCAGCTTACTGCACTAACACACAACAAACAGCTCACCTTGCGTAGTACGTCTTCCAGTTGCACGCTATTGAAATGAGCTGAAGCATGAGTTGGACACAAGACAACTTGAGAAAAACCTCTGCTGGCTCCCAGTAGAGCTGTGCTGGACCGTACTCTATCAGGAACTCCATCATCTCCACAATTTGCTCATGAGTGTACGAACAGGCCTGCAGGAAAGCAAGATGGAAGCATTACAAAAAGATCTCAAGGGTTACAAACTTGCACATCAAGACCCTCCATTGCTAGGATTTAACTGGAAACTGTAGCCACAAAGAGGAGATTACAGCCCTTCCTGGCAGATTAAGTTTATACTTTCTGTTTTATTCCTCAACTAAAGAATACAGCAATAATATACAATAATAACATTAACAATAATATCCTTTCAGTTTCTTTGCAATCCTGAAGAGTTTAGGTCAATTTAATAAGGAAAAAAATGCATTAAATTGATACTCTACTTCGCTTTTAAGCTACTAATGTAGTAGTTCCTAGACCATCATTCAAAAAAAGGCTGCAGAAAATATGTTACAGTTTCTAAGTTCTGGCTACAAAACACACTAAAGAAAAATGGAAATTCCTGACCAGCTTGCCTTTCCATATTTTTTGTTTAATCACACAAGAAGGCAATAGCATGTAAAAATTTCTGTAGTCACTGAACAGAAGTGATTTTTGCAGAAGTAAAAACATCCTTATGTTTGGTTTTGGTTTTTTTTTAGCTTTTCTAGAAGGCCACCATAAATTAAACCAGAGACCCCAGGGGAATATGCTCCCTTCAAAACAGCCAGCCATAAAATTCTTTTTTTTTTTAAATAATGACTTTGCAGTGAGAAAGTAGGGGAAAAAAAAAATCACAGCCAACACAAGAATTTCCCAGGTCATTTCTAAAACCTATGGTCTCTAAAAGACACATTCCACATGTTGTTATCAAATCAAACTTATTTCCAAGTTTTTCAACACCATGCACATTTCTATACATGCAGATTTTGTCCTTCCAGAGATTAAAAGCACAGAAAAATCTGTAAGTATTAGAAATAACCTGCCTCTGACTTAAGTTTTTGAGGGCTGGAAGGGGAACCACACCAGATGAGCAGAAACCCAAATCAAATGTAGTTCAGACAAACTTCAAAGGCTCTTCTGCATTTTTCCACTGCAGTGTAATTCCACAAGACAGGAAAAAAGTACAAATAAAAAATCCCTACCCCTATAAACTGCACACTCCCCAGTTATCCCACTGGCTTCACAGGACATCCATATATTCCTGCAGCTTGGATTCACTTGAAAAATGCAACGACTGTGTTAAAAGCTTGCGACATGGTGCTCACCTTGTAGGGGGGTTGCGGATGGACCAGAATGCCCCCTTCCGTGCGCTGGAGCGACTGCTTCACCTGCTCAAGTTTGATGGCAAGGTGAGCCTCAAAGTATCGACGCAAGGCCATGCAGGTGTGCTTCCCAGTCTGGCGACTAGCAAAGATCTCATCATCACTCAAGAGGGCTCCTTGGTCTTCCAGGTTTAAGATCTCAAGCGTGCTTATCTTCAGAAAAAGAATAAGAAAATAAAAGTTTCATCAGCTCACTCTTTAGGAAGAAAAAGCACCTACAGTTCTCAGCTGTGCTTGTACCAAACTCAAACTCAAACAAACTCACTTGCTATACAAGATACAAGCACATTCTGAGAGCTGAGGAAAGCCTTGTCAGTTCAGACAGCTACCTGCATGAATACATAGTTATTGAGTTAAAAAGCACCATTCACCCTCCTTCACTGGCTAAGAAGGAAATCCAGTTTTACATCACTTTGGATCTGGAGACAACCTTGTGCCTGGTACTATCAGGTATTATATTACATGACACACAACATGCTTACGCCCTCCAGTGTGGGTGTCCCTGAGTCAGCACCAACCCAAGCTGTTTAGGTCTGCCCAGCCATACCATGCAGATGCACCAGCTTTGGGCATGAGCAGTGTTAATTTGTGCTCATAAACTACTGTGAATCCACAGCAAACACAGCTGTGCCTGGCCTGGAACAAGGCTGGATGTGTCTGCATCCAAAAGGGTGCACGGCAACACCACACACATGGGGGACGGCCAGAAATCGTTTACCATAAAACCACCACTGTGCGAGTAAGTGCTGCTCGACCCAAGAGCTGCACCAAAAAAGCTCTCAAAGAGTAGCAAGTCTCTGGACAATGATCATAATAGGAAAAAGAATAAAGATGAACGGATCCACCCATCTGCTGCTTAGAAAACTCACCCCATCTCTCCATCTCTTGGGAATTTAGGAGGGGAAAAAAAAGCAAACAAAACAGAATACAAACAAAATTCTCCACAGTTGCATTGTAAAAGGTATAAAACCTGACACTAAAACCCTGTTCCCCACATAAAACTACAACCTTACCAGGTTAACCAGACGTCGAAGGCCATCATGCCTGTCAAAGAGCTCCAGGACAGCACGGAAGGAGAAGCAAATGGAGAAGAACATGGTAGCATGGCAGCAGCCCGAAGCATGGGAACACTCCATTAGCCATAAGGTGTAGTTTACTACATCTGAAAGCACATTATGGGGGTGCATGCACACCTAGAAAGCAAAGGAACACTCTTGAGAAGGACTTCAAACAGCTTGTTGAAGAGGATTTTTCCAAGGCGGATGAGGGTTCTTTGAGGCACAAACAGATAGAGGACAAATATCAGTTACTCCCAGCTTGACCTGGAATATCTGAGACATAAAATAATAAGTTCCATTTCCAGATGAGTAACAGAGAGCTCCATTGAGACACAAAGGCTATGATGTGGCATCGTAGGACATGGTCCATTCCCCAAACCCACTCAAATACACCATTACTTACATACTTCCTATTGCCTCTATAAATTTGTTTTTTTAGCTTAAGAAGTGTTTATTTGCTGTTTGAACGTGGGCAGAAACACTAAAAAAACAATAGGAATCACTGCAGTTATATCAGAATAATGCCTCTTACCCTCTCCATAGCATCTTGATTGTAAGACAAATAATACAAGCACATGGAGACCCCAGTTGCTGCCATAGAAGGACGAGGAATCTCCAGCAACTTTTGCACTCCTCCATGAGCAACAAACTCCGTTGCAAACTTGTTGTGCAGCAGCAATGATGCCAAATGCTAAGGAGGGATAAAAGCAGATTAGACTGGAATGCTTCAAATTGTCAGTTCCATCCCCCGCCCCATAGGAAAAACAAGCACTCATAAGCAGACAAATGACCATGAAACAGAGCGAAAGATGATGCTGGAGGATCAGAGGCAGAGAAGTTACTGTTAAAGAGGGAAAGGACACAGAGAAATACAACTTGTGCTGCTGCACTGCAGGTTTGGCTTGAATGAGGTTATTCTGTGTGGTTTTGTAACTTGGGGAGGTAACCTAAAGACTACTCACACAAAGCTATGGCATTTCATAGAGTAAGCTCAGAGATCCCATAATGGGGCTCCTGGGAGTAAGACACTTACGCTTTTTACTCCTCACCAATGTCCCTTGAGATGACAGGCAGCAGAACAACTCAGGGATGCCATCTAAGGGCAGTGGGAACACAGGCGTTTGACAGAAAAAGGAATTTTTACCGTATTCAGATATGCAGATGGCAGGTGAAATTAATGGCACTTACTGCACAATTAAGTTTTTACCCCCTTTCTTTTTTTTTTTATTTTAAATACTTGAGAGCTATAAAAACAAAATCACAACACATTCAGGTTGAGTGAAAACCAGTTTCGACCCCAAGGAATCCTGGCAGACACGCAGGCCTAAAGAAGGCGAGCACTTGCCTTTGATGCACACAGCAGACATATTCAATGCTTTTACAATGTTTATGGTATGTTCTATGCCTAATGAAAGCAATGTACCTTAAGGGCTTCAAAAGTGAGCAGCACATCGTTGGTTCGTTTCAAGTCAATGTAGTACATCATCAGCTCTCTCGATCCCAGTTGCATAAAAATGGGGAGTAGCTGCAGAAAAAAACAATGAGACTAAACTGAATGTTTCACAGCAAACCCAAGGTCCGTTGTGGTTTTTACTCTCTCAAACCCCCACTTTTCCCCTATTGGTGGATACCTGTTATGAGAGGTCAGTGGTAACCAGCTCCATCCATAGGAAGCACTAAAGGTTAACAGACCTCTTGTAAAACATCTGCTGACTGCAGCAAGGTGCAGGACAGCTGCCACACGGAAATCCTAAGACTCTCCTTCAAGTGCGGCTATGGCAAATCCACACAGATACCACCCTGGCGATAGGTTCCACTTTCCATCTGTGCAAAGACAACTACCCGACAACTGAACAGAAAAAACAGGAGAGCAGGGCAACAAACCAAAACCCTTTGCATAATTCTTTGTGTAACAGTTTTATAGTATTAATTTCTGGTTTTATATCCTATTATTGTGGGCATATGAAGTGATCCCATCAGCATGCAGGTTATTAGAGGTATTTGGCTCTCACAGAACCAGGGCACACACGTGCACACACATTTAAGGTACATCACAAAGCAAAGCCGCGTTGCTTTTTCTTTTTCAAATTAAGTTAAACCACCTAAACAAAAATAAACAGAGATAAGGGTGGTCTGCAGACCTATGCAAACTTGAGTTTTACGGTTAAAGGAAAAAGAAAAGTCTTTGGTAAACCTAACACTGCCCAACTACCTTGCCCATGTGAGTAACAACAGCTCTCAAAAGCATCTGCATAACATGAGCAATGCCATTTCTCATCAGAACTACCACAGGGGTTACACAAACCATTTAATTTAGAATTTCATTATTTCCTCAGACTTTTAATTGCTGGAGTCTATCACCTCCCACCAAGGAAACAGGAAAAAACTACAAACAAAGTGACTGCCCTGTGGCACATACACATCTACCACATTTAACAGAAACCGGGAATAAAATTCCTAGTGCCATGCTCCAACTACCAGATCACAAACTTGCTGGGTTCAGGTTCAGGTTTGAGTATTGCCTACCCAGTAATACTCAAACTAATGACTTCATCAATTTGAAAGTCATCAACAACTCAGGAAGGGCTCCCGATCTTAACCATGTGAGGAAATATCAGGGTCTGATGTTACCATTCTGCAATCCTTCCCCACAGTACCCCTCCTAGTTTTGCCAGGAGGATTCAAGCACAGAGTGCTTCCTCCCCCCTTCATGTGCTCACCTCTTGGTACTCCCCTAAGGGAGTCAGGTACTGAAGAATGAGCCTCTGCTCTATGGCAGGAGTCAGAGGGTAAAGCGTATAATTAGTGCCAATCACCCACGGGGACATTTCTGACCAGCTGCTGTTGGACAGTTCAACAAACATCCGCTCTGGTTCTGAGGCAGAGAAGCCCAGCTTTTGTTTGGCCTTCCGGAAGCCATCTCTTTCATGCTGTTTCCCTGATTTGCTTTTTCTCAGTCCCCCATCATCTAGCTTTGCAGCAGAATTTACTCTACTACTGGTCTTGTGACTTGAGTCCAGATGAAATGAGATCTCCATGTCCCCAGAAACTTCCTCTTGCTCTCCATCTACTGCCATATCCCCATAATCCATATCCACAGCCTCTTCATCTAGAGGCAGCAGAGGATCTGATGGCACCTTCCGAGGACTGGGGCGCTTGTTTTCTTGTTTTGAAGTCATTTCAGTAACCTGTAACTCTCGTAGCCGTCGAAGCACCAAAGCCACCTGATCCAGAAAAGAATAATGCATGAGAACACACTTCCTGCTTTGGTCACACATCTCACATAGACCACATTTTTTATTCTTTTCATTTAACCAACACCACAGCATAAAGCGTCAAGCATGTGGTGGTGTACCTTTGCCCAGAGAAATGATGCTTTCAAAGTGAACAGCCATGTTGATTTACCTTTCATTTTTAAATTCTGTCCAGTATGTAAGTCACAACATGTGATAGTTACAGATGAAAAGCTTCTGAAAGTTTTTCTTCAAGGAAGCTAGGAACATGTCCCATTAAAAAGTACAGTAGTTGCCTTCTTGGGTTTCCATTAGCATTTTTAACACAACTGGTACAACAGAATAATCAGGCTGCAGCCTCAGCAAATACACGGTGAGAAAAGGATGGAAAGCATGAGTTACTGGCTCTCACAGATATTACTATAACCACTGTAAGGCCCACATACTGAATCAGGAACATGAGCTCCCCACAAATAAAATAACAAAGGGTAAGGTGTCTGCCCTCTAAATGAGGAAAGCGATCAAAAGATCATTACCAATTGCGAATTCTCATCCCTGTAATTCGCAGCAATGTCTTGGTTTTCCATAGCTCCTCCTAGCAGCCCCGTTGCATATGTCCTTAGCGGCTGATCAGCTTCTCGCGCCCACTTGAAGAGATTTTCAACTATGCCTTCCTAGAACGAAGACAATGAGAAAACAATTCCAACAGTTACATTTCATTGTTAACTTCTCAGTCCCTGTTGGTAACAGTTCTCCCCATCTCTAGTGATGATCTGGCCAGATTTCCTACCAATTATGCCATGAACCAAAAAAAAGAAATAGATAAATCTAACATTTTAAGCTGCATAAAACTGTTCCCAGGCAACAGATGCTTGGAATCAGAACTTTCACACCTGCAAAAATCCCCTGAAGCGGACAGTTCCTACTGGCAAGGAAGCAGCAAAACACTACAGGTATGAATTCGTTGTTGAAACAAACCTTGGCTGCTCAAGGGCAGCTCCATGGGCACAAAAGGACCCTGTGCAAAGAGATCTGTGTGTTATCCTACAGCCTCCCATCCACAGAAACCCTGAAGGCCCTAACAGGGCTCTACATATTCTCAAAGAAAAAGTGAAGAAGTCCTTCAGTGCAAAACTTTACCTAAAAATTTAATTTCAATTTTCAGAGAGATTTAATCTCTGGAAAAAGCTATTCCTCCACAGAGAACAACTGTTTTGCTTTTAATTTTTTTGGATCAAAGTCTTACAGCCTTAGCCTTTGGACAGATCGTAACAAATTCAAATTAAATTCAGTCCTTCACAAAGGGAGCACATTATTCTTTGCTTTTATTCACATCCATATTTCCCACAGTAAGGAAATTAATGCAGAACTTTCATATAAAGCACTACTTGATCTCCAAACTTAAGAAAACCAGATTTTTACAGATGAGGAAACTGTGGCTCAGGAGTGAAACCAACTTTCTCTCCACTTCCAACTTTGTGCACTCCTTCAGAACAACACACTTGTCGACATACAGAAGTCTGATTCAGCTGTCCATCACAGTTCCAGGTAATCCCCACAAAGCATGAGGATTTTAGACTGCTTAGTTACAGTATGACTTGCTTATCACTTCACTCTCTTAACACTATTGCTCTGCTGTAGCTGGGGATTACCAGGCAAGACTCTACAGCAAGTCTTCACATCCAGTATGGCCTGCTCCACTCATACACCTACAAAATAACAATTCAAATTATAACACTTCCTAAAACATGACATTAGGTTCCAGCTCCTCTGCTTGAATCAGCCCTGTTGTATCTTAAAAGCTGAAAATACCCCATGTTTGATCAAGCTAAGATCAAAAAAGCCCCAAACCATTACTAAGATTGAATAGATTGTATCCCAGAGACAGAATTTCAATATGGCTTTTCACTGGGGTCTCCTTTGGGAAGACCAGTTGGAGTACATAATACACCAAGCTTAAAACCCAAGCCTTAGTGCAGACAATACCTTTTCCTGAAAGACAACAGCTGTTTCCAGTCCCGGCATGATATCCAGAAGAAGTCGGCAGGCAGCAGTGTTTAGTGGAGGTTCTCTGCTTGTCATCACATAAGCGTTCACTAGCTGGAGAAGATCAGGAACAGCATTGGTTTGGAATTCAACTCTAACCAACATCAGTGCAGTGAGAGCCTTAAGCTCTCACAGCAGCAAAATGCCCATACGAAGTGTCAGCACAGAGGTCCTGGACCTGAAGCCCACGAGCCTTCCATTTGCCCCCTCCAGTGCCTCCAAAGTTGAAATTACTTCACAGAGAAACAGAACTCCCCTCTAATCTGCTGTTCAGTGACTGAATATCTATCTTAAGCTCATTTGTAAAGACAAATACTTACAAAAATGGCAGTTAACAGTGTAAACGTGAAAAGGTAATAGTTAAAAAACTCTAACATAACAAATGGCACATTTTCAATGGCATCTATGCTTGCTTATCGCTTGCAGCTTCAGGCAGGAAGATACCTGCAAGCAACCTCTCAGAATCCTTGCAGCAATATGTACTGATACAGACACTTGCAGGAACGGGAGGGTAACAAAAATTCTAGCTTTTAGCTCACATTAGAGCACAGCAACACAAGAGAAAAGCCAGGCTCTTGCCTCTTAATCCTCTGCCTGAGTCTTCTAGAGCTGACATGCTCCTCTGCTCCTACCGCCAGCCCAGCATGTCTGAGTAGTCAGGCACAAGGCACTGGAATCTCCATTATCGAAATTAATTATGCTTCTAAACTTGTATTAGAGGAGCTACATTTTCTTTAAAAGAGACTGATGAACCTTGAGAAGAACTAATTCAATTGTTACTACACGTATTCCAGCACTCCTGCACAGCTCATGAACTCCCCTTTCCATGAGTCACTTCAACAGCACCAAATGAGTTGCACTCAAACCCATTCTTAAAGCCACTGCTATGGAGGAGAGGCCCTACACCAGTAAAATAAATATTAAAGGAGCACTGAGGTCAGCCAGCACAGAGTGAACAAGAACTACAGGAAGATGTCACGAACTGACAGATACTGTTCTCAGAGCAAACCTACCGCGTTCATGAAATCATCATTCTTGAAAAGGATCCTCAGTAAGTGACCAAGCATGCACTCTGGGTCCGCTCGGCCTGTGGGAGAAAGGGGAAAAGGCTTAGCTACTGACCTCAGGATGCCAAGGTTAACACCAAACTGCTAACTTCCAATTGACTGTGGAACACTCGAGTTAGCACGACATTTCTCAGAAGGAAAATTACACAACAAATCGTATGAATTATTCACCGACTCTAACATTTTTTCTAGTGGATATTTCCCTAAAAAGCCTACCAGTCAAAGCACAACACATTTTAGTGGTTCGGTAGTACTGAACTGCCACTTGTGTAGAGAGTGAAGATGCAGATGTCAGGCAAACTGTTCCAGTAAGTCAGAAAAAAGTCCCCTCCAAAGCAACCCTGAAACCCACAAAAGCCTCAGTCAAGTGGCTGTATTTAACTACTACAGCACTGCACTTATTGAACAGCAAACTCAAGATAATCTGAGACAGACTGTCTGCTCTGCCCATCCGACACCTACTGCTTCCCATTAACTACAACTTGTTAATATGATCATACTCTTATGTCATTAAACAGCCTCTGAAATACTCTTCCAAAACTCTACCCAGGGCCTCTAAATCTTGCAGCAAACATCAAAACTGCCTGATATCAGCACTACAGAGCACAGTGCAAAAGCCGTATCAGACGCTGATCAGCAGGTGAGCACATTCAGGCTAAAAACTGATTTCTCCTACATATGAATTATCAGGTAGCCAGTGTGACAGAGCTGTACAACCAAAACCGTTCAGGACATCATACCTGGGTGTCGATCATCAAATGGGTCAGGATCCCCTTTGCGGTACTCTTCAGTTTCCTTCTCAATCAGCTCAGACATTCTGCAAAATGAAACATCAACTAAGCAGAATTCACACTCAGTCCTCTCCTAGCACACAGCTCCTCACTATCTGTCAGCTGTCATTTGAATTGTATCCAGTGCTACCAGAGGGTTTTAGACTGTTCACAACAGAGGGGCGACAAGAGAGATATGTTTCTAATATCTCAACCCCACCACCACGCTCCAAAGCACGCTGAACCCATATCAGCATCCCAGTGATGCACAAGCACAGCTCTGGAGGGCCCAATGCCTTTTCATTTACTCATGTCAGAGTTGTGGTGATCTTCTGCAACATGATTGTAGAGAACCAGAGTAAATAAAGGGCTGGAGGAGTAATTCTCACCAGCACATAGCCTTTCTTTGCAGCAGAATAAGTCCTGAACAGTGAACAGGTAACTTAGTCCTCCTTGCTATTCAGACTGTGCAGCGGCAACAGCTCAAACTGCTTACGTATTTTTTATTATTTTTATATATTAAATTTCAATAATATTGTCTAATAATAGAAGTATTTAATATTTAATGAAGTATTGTGTCATCTCTATTCAGCTTGTCCCTTCAGCTGCATCAAAGCTCACCTTTTTAGCATGTCAGTTACCGCAATGGATCAGACAAGGAGAAACTCAGTCAGATCCCTATTGATAGGCCTTCAAAATGTATTAAATGCTCCTATCTATCAGAAAAAACCTGAAGGTTGTTTTTCCCAAAACTGAGAAGCAGCCTCAGCAGACACAAAAAATTCTATGTTCTACTTCATTTAGCATGAGCTGTAAGAAAATGAATTATTATTTTTATTTAAACAAAATGAAGAGGGAGATTCTACCATGGTCAAGCAATAAATAATTCCACAGTCCTCCACTGTCTTTCTCCACAAAGTGTTACAGCAGGAGATACATGCAGTTTGAGGTAAAATAAAGAGCAGTATTCAAAAAGCATTAGCAAATTAAATATTTCCTTGGTATAAAATCTCATTTCCTCCCTCTGCTGAGGTGTACAGCAAGGTGCAGAAGCTATGTGCAGCACAGCATTTTAAAACAAGGTCTTAACACCTAAGAGTAGTGATCTAGGCAGAGTTTATTACAGGGGAGGAAAAACTGCTGGAAGGCTGCAGTAATCCCTGGAAAAAATATTTGTCTAAATGGGGGACTTCCTTACAGAATGCCTCGGACTTCCACTCCATTCCAGTTACTTTCCAGAAAATATCCTTTGTTCCCAGGGACAATTAAAGGGAGAGAGGTACTAACTCCTGCCTCTGTGAACTACACTGACTTGCCAGCCAGCCAGGATGATTTCCGAAGCATGCCTGGATTGTAGGAACAGCAAATTAGCTCATCGGGAACGAGCAGAGAACTTCCCTGCTTGCCTCTGATCTGACAATTACCTTTCAGCAAACAGTTTATCCTGCGGGGTTCCAATATTTACTTTTAGCGCACTCGAACACAAAGAGATGCAAATTGTGTCCCTTGCTAACAGGTGGCACAGCTTGAGCTCTCATGAATTTCTGGCAAAAGCAAGTGACTTAAATACTTCACTGCCAGTTCCCCATTTTTTACCATGAGAACTAATAGCTTGCAGGGTGCCTGCTGACAGACAACTGCGACAAATGGGGAGTTGAGAAGCTGCACCCTAGTCTTGTCAGGTCTTTTTAGTCAATAATCAGCATTTTGATTCTGTGCCAGAAAGGACAGACAAGCAGCATGGAAAGCAAGCGTAACATTCTCATCAGTCCATCCTGTTTAGGTAGGCAGCCAAACAGCGTGCCAGCTGAAGCTGTCGAGTGTTTTCAGGGACAACATTATCACAGCCTAGATGAAACAGGCACGTGAATCACCAATTACAGGGATTTTTGAGACAATTAGTCACCATTGTTTGACCAAAATAAAAAAGCACTGCCTCTTTAAAAGCGACTTTCAAAAAAAAAATAAAAAAGCTTGCTCATAATACCCTTCTTTCAAACAATGTGTACAAAGGTGTGTGTGACACAACTTGGATGAATCTATCTAGATCAACAGCTCAATTCTCAGCTGAGACAACAGGAGAGTCAAATAACTAACAAAGCTCATTCCTGCTTCATAACAAAGGCATGCAGTGCACAGGGCTTTAACAAAAACCGTTCACAAAACCACTGAATTTTTTCTCAGGTTTCGAGATTCCCTTTGCTCACTTGGCATCATCCTGGTTCTCCAGCCACTTATGAGCTTGCAAACAAGATCTAGGTTTTACATGGGGGTAGGGGTGTGCCAACTTTGCAAGTGATCTAGATGGCATAATGCAAAGCCCTCCTAACATTGCTCTACAGCAGCATTTGGCATTATTGACCAACCTGAGCTTTTACAACAGACTGCAACAGCCTAAAATGCTCTAGGATCCCATACCACAACACGCTTGGTTCATGGAGATGGAGTATGATCTATTCCTTTATGAAAGAGGCTCTTGGGATGCAGTGAAGGAACTGACAGTTGAACATGATAGATCCAAACTATGAACTAATGCTCTTGCAGGACCATTTCCATTTACTTTTGGAAACCACAGATATTGGATATCTTTTGCTTTCTGACACACTTTCCAAACAATTTCTTCAATTCTTATTGAACTCCAGAGTTATTAAATTCAGAAAACCAGCTTATTTGGAAGTCATCATTCAGCTGTGGCCTAGAAGCCACACTGTTGCTGTTGTAGAAACTCTCACTACTGCACTCGCACAGATGGCACCTTGGCACCCCATGTAACGGGCCCCCATCCACACAGGGAAGTTTTCTTCCGTTTAGCTCAGAAGGTGGAAGGAAGTAAAAAAAGTCGCTCACCAACAACCATGACCACAGCTTCCTCTGCCTTAAGTCTAAAACAATATGTAAAGGCATCACTCTGCCTCAGGACACCAGCTAACACAAGCTCCAGCTGGTTAGGATTCCTAGCATCTCTCCAGAAAACTCTTAAACCTATGCTGTACCTAAATCTCTCCACTCCAAATAGACATACGCCTTTAAGCACTCTACATCCAGCTTTTGCCAGAGCCAGGAGAACCACTTGCTAACCATCTTAAATAAATCTGTATTATCTCCACTAAAGCCAAAATACCCAAGCTTTCAACATCCATAACTACTCTGCCTGCTGCACAGAAACTACAGAGAATCAAAAGAGTTATCAGACTTGGTTGGGATAAATAATGTAGGGAACTCAAGGAGCTGAGGGGGAGCAAGAAGTGTCAAACTGCTATAAACAAGACATGCTTAATACAAATTTTTTTAAATTTCTTAGACTATAGCAATTTTCTGCTGTTTATGCCTGCAAGAAAAAGCCTAGAGATTGCACATATGTTTCCTTCAAGACACAAATTGGACAATACACAAAGATACACCCAAACATGTCTCATGGTTTTCAAGAGACCTACTCATTTGCAAGTGTTTAGCACTGCCTTTCTGCTGCTCATCCCCCTCTTCTGTGCTGCTATTTTCAAAATATAGCAAGAACAGTAAAAAAAGCTGTGCCCACTCAGCGAGGCACAGTACAGATCTGTGCAAATAAACTCCACCAGATTCCTGTTGCCACCTCCGACTCCGCGCACAGACTTGTCTGACCCAACCACACAGAGCAGTGCAGTGCAGGAACCTGGACTGCTCTTCATGTACAAGGGCAGTAAGTCCTGCACATACTGCTCCATGGCCATGGCTCTGCGGCCAGAGGAACAAGGAGGAATTGGGTGGAATTCCTGTCAACCAGTTTGCAAGAGAGGCCTGGCTTGGGAAGCCACAAATGCAATTGATAATGCAAATGTTTCTCTTGTAATAGATGTCCTATAATTCCTGGTGTTACTAGCATCTACATATCTCCTAAAATTAATGTATTGGTCCAGAGAATATTTTCCTTACACGTACAGTAAAGTGCCAGCCAATCAACATCTAGCTTAAAAAAATTCATCAAGTTTTAGATTTTTGCTTTAAACGTGCCCTGTGAGCTTCCATAAAGCCATCTCAATATAATCCCCTTGATTCACCCCATGAGTTTATCCCATCCTTTCATTTAATCTGACCAATGTTACTACAACCACAAGCCCCACACCACCACGCTTATGCAGTAACATTCTCATAGCTTCTGACCTTGATCAATGTTATACAAGCTTCAGGTGAAGATACCAAAGTTATTTCAACTATTTAATGATTCCCCTGATTTCCATTATTTCAAAGAATAAAATTAATGTTTTAGAGACAGTCATGTAAGATCTCTGCAATATAAACTTCTTACAACAAATCGTGTGTATTTAAATATCACATTCACAGTTCAACTTCCAGACCAATGAAAATGAATTACCAACAGGTAATCAGGTACATAAAAACCTCAAGCAAAACCAGGTAAAAGCTGCTGTCAAGTAACTTCAGATATTCAGATTTAGGAATTTCTTGAACAGGCCTTACCTGGTGAGAATAGGGACCATGTCTTGCCCGCTGCCATGTTCTTTTTCCCATTGCTCAAGCAAAGTGGTGAGCTCAGCCTTGGAGTCCACATGCCCAGATCCTGAAGTCATGGCTTGGCCTAAGGCAGAGGTAGCAACCAGGAAAAAAAAAAAAAAAAAAAAAAAAAAGAGGCAGGAAATTGAGCAAGAAATCCCACACAGTCTGATTATATTCACTGAAATTATCTAAATCAAGGATTACAAGTCATTTGGATGGGGCAAGTAAATATGCAGCAACAAGGAGCATGAAAGACAAGATTACATGGCAGAATACTGCTGAACTTCACTTTCAAAGCTGGAAATTTCTTTTTGGTCCTTTGCCTGAAGAATAAAGAACATGCACCCACTTTGAGCACAAGTCTTAACTGGTGTAAGACAACTCTGACCATAACGGGAAGAATGTACACCTCACCACAAGCATGTTCCATACAGAAGATTTCTCACTCTCTATCTCAATTCCATGAGCAGACCCGAGTCAGCCCTTTGCTGTCACTCAGGGATTTACTCAAGAAACAACAAAGCCAGGGCAGCAAAACTATGATCAGTGTCGTTACTCCAGTTTAACGCCCTCCAGACAGCAGTGCCAATGCCAAGAATCACATTGGCTTCACAGTGCCAAGGAGGTTGAAGGCAGTAGCACTGAGCGGCTGCGGGCAGCAGAAGCAGCACCAGAAGACTGGTAGTTGGGAATGAAGTAGGTCGCCACATCACTGCTTATCCAAGGTTTCCAAGAATAGACAGTGGCTCTAGTAAGGAGGAACGATCACAGGAGGGAGCACTGGAGCAGTTATTTCAGGTTGATCAGCCTTTACTTGCAAGACATTGGCTGACAGAATTATCTATTCGTCCTCGAAAGTGAGGTCCCCCTCCAGCACTGAGTGACTTGTTAACGTGCCATTGAGCGAAGGGAACTGTCACTCCAGATTCTGCTTAAGCCTCTAGATTTCCACGTGTCAACTTTTGTCAGTCTGATAACAATCTACTAGAAATATTAACAGACCAAACTAGAACACAATCTGTCTCAAAAAACTCTCATGGCCTTACATTTCCAATCTGACAGGCTGTGATTGCTGTGAAGACTTGCAGCTTCTGGGGGAAGGAACACACAATCCTAATTTATAAATTGACCTTGTATTGGAGAAGGGAGGGGGGATGAAAAGAAACTCCTTCCCATCCAAAAACACACAAAAATTTTCCACATTTCCTTAGTCATAACATGGCCAATATCCATCTGCCATGAGATTACGTAACCATGTCTTAACTGACCCAGAGAAAGAACTTTCCAAAGCAATGTTGAATACAGATGTGTTTCAGACAGCGACAGACACATCAGCTCCTGAAATAGCTACGGCCAAACGACCGACTGTAAAGGGAGCCATAGGTCAACACAGATTACATCAGCATTTACAGCCCAAGTCCATTCTGAAAAACATCACCATGCGTAACTGAGCGTTGGATACCTCTAACATGCTTCAAACCTTTCCTCATCCAGGGAATGGATGAACAACCCCACAGCTTTACCTCCTGTCTCATAGGTGCTTCTGAGTTCAACATATTGCAACCGGTTAGTTAAATGGGAGACAAGAAGTGAAGATCACTTGGCTGAAGATGGAACTGGCAGAAACTGCACAAAAAGACACCCAAAGACTACAGAAAAATAAACCCGTGACTACAAGTCACAAGACTCCCAAGTCTGAAGAACACCATTTTGGTAAGCACTGTATGAAGCGAGCATTCGTTACCAAAAAACCTACCTAAGCATAAAGAAAGATGATATTTTCTAAACGACAAGTAATTATGATTTTATCTAGGGCATTCATTATGCATTCATCCCAGAGCCAGACTGGGACATTTGATGCAAATGCATAAATCACTTCAGAAAAAAACACTATCTAAATGCAAGCAACAAAATATAATGGGATTGTACACACACACCCCGAAACACCTTTGATAAGGAAAACTATTCTGAGCTCATAAAGCTCCACTGCTTTTTTCATTAACTGAATGACACTTGCCAGAAGCACTTCTGAGCATTTAAATACCACTGATGAACATTCAGACAAATCTACTGAGCCTCAGAACGCAAGTGCTGTAATGGTATCTGCACCCAACCACTTCCTACATCTCCCTCAGTCTACACCCAAAGGACGCAGAAGAGAGTGCTCTGTGACACCAGAGCCTGGGTACGGTCTGCACAGGCTTTCCTACCAAGGATTTGTTTCCTTCACCTAACAACCCTTCGTTATTCCAGCTAGAAAATAAGAAAAGTGCAACAATACCTGCAGCAGGTCAACAAAGTTCCAGCCAGGAAGACCCAGGAACTGCTCACGTTGTCCTCTGGACACTAAGACCATAACCAAGTGAAAACTGCAAAATCCCAGCTGTCCCCAAAACCTGCAGTATCACCTCACTAAAGGCATATTATGGGTCTGAATAACTGATGTTGACACACAACTGTTTTCCTGGAAGACAGTTAAAACAGTTGCGTGTCAGCACCAGTTATGTGAAATGTCTTGCCACGGCTTCTCAGCTGTTCCAAAGGCTTATCCCTCCCAACCTATCCCAATACATTGAGCTATGCCAGGCAGCACTGCAAAGAGCACCACCAACAAAAATCACCTCAGAAACACCTACTTTCACAGTTCTCATATTAATGAACGTTAGCCATAAAATATACACGGACAGAATATTCCAGCAGCTGAACCATTTTGTAAATACAAGAACTACAGCAATTCGTACTGCGCTCACTTTTTTCAGGAATTCCATCTTAAATCAAAGTGAAGAGCTCTGCAGAAAGGACCAAAATGATAAATGGCAGGGACTAAATGGTACCTGTCAGAAACTCACCCGGCCTCTTGGAGAGGAAGGCCTGCGAGCAACTCTGACTGTCACTATTTCCTTTGGAGAATCTGATGAACAAATTCCATCTTAAGTTGCTCTCCAGGAACTAGCAGAACAGGGAGCAGCTCTCTCATGGTGAATTTAAATCGAGGGGGGCAATTTTTGTTTTAATAAGTTTTGAACATCATGGCCTACTAACAAGCTAAGGAAGGGAATATTCTTTACCAAACACCACTACTGTCAAAATATCATATTTAGAACGAAGAGAACTGATATTAACAAAACATAAAGCATCTATCCAAAGGATTTGACTTTGAAAGACAAATATTTACAACCTCAACTATCGCTCACTGTGAACGCTCCCACACACGTTTCAGCACACAGTGGCGCACACAGCACTGCTTTAATATTAAACCCTGTTTAGTATTCCAGTATCAGAACAAGGGGGTTGTGAGCATTTTACTCTTCTAGACGTAGATGCAAAATTTTGACAGGAAAGGGAAACCCAAAGAAATACTCAGACATGGATGCCCGGAAGAAATTTTTGAAATCTCAGGCAACTTAGTGCTTGTGTCACCTTAGGCACCTCTGAACAATGAAGAAACACAAGTCCTGCTGACCTCTTACTGCAAGCACACAGGACAGTTCAAGCAGTTCAGCTTCAGCCTCCTTTTCCTGGACATATCTGAGTGTCATGCCGACTGCAGCACTACTACAGCTCATTTAATTATTGATTCTGTATTGAATTTGTGAAAAGGATTATGAGATTCTGAACATGCTGACTTCAATGCAGACATGCATTTTGAAGTTGGCGAAAATAAATCTATTTGTAAAATCTGCAAATCAACAATTTGGATACTTGGGAAACAAGTGCAAAATCCATACCTTAACAATTTAAATGTGAAATGAAAAAGCTACATAACCAAAAAATAATCCATTTTAATCAACTTGGTAGAAAGACTGCATATTTAAATTCATATACGGATAAAAATTACAGGAGGATTTGTGCATCCGAATGTATAGAGTGAACTCAATTCTGACAATTACACTTTGACCTAGCTTAGACAATCAAGTTCCATCCTGTTTCTAAACATGAGTTTCAGTATGGCTGAGCACACAACGTAAATGAAAAGTTTAACTGAATAATATAACACCACAAGGAAAAATAAAGAACTCCTGAGTTGGAATCTAGTTAAACACACAGCAAGCTGAGCAGTGTACCTGTATGTTCTGCCATATTTATGCTTTAACATGAAGAATTCTTTACATTTAAAAAAAAAAAAAATCACAACTCCCTCTCATCACAATTATTCTTTAAAGGAACGAGACACCGGGCAGCACTTTGCCTAAAACTCTTGAGTCTGAAATAGCCATGCTAAAGTTAATGCAAAATTAACTGTCAACATCAAAGCTCACCTGTCGAAGAAAGTAAGCCACAAACTAAGAAAACTGTACCCATCTATGTAGAATAAAATCACGTTTTGGTTTCATATGTGAGTGAAGCTCCGAGGGAATTCCTCGTTTGTTCAACTTCCCACTTTAACTCCTGACAGAACTCCAACTGGGCTGTCACTACAGAATACGTTCCTAATGTTGCTTTAAATAGTTGTTTAAAAAAAAAAATCACAATTTTTTAACGCAAAATAATTTTAAGGCCAGGGAAAAGAATCCAGTTACTTAGTTCCCTGGAATTCCTGCTTTTACACAACACACCTGGTTGCTGCTCTGCCAGGACCAAAAACAGGAACAAACTTCTGCTGCCTATGAAGGGGGGTACAAAAACACGGCTCTGTTTCAACACTGATTCCTCTTTACACAGTGGGGAGGAGAAAAGGGAGGCTGAGGGGAAAAGAAGAGAAATGGGAGGCGGGGAGAAGAGGAACGGGACGCAGGAGGGCCCTGCCCCCGCCGCCCCGGACCTGGGGAGGGCAGCGCGGGGCCACTGACTGCTCTGACCGGCTGGAGCGGGGCGGCGCGGCCCGGCGGGAGGCACCTGCCGCCCCACCCGAGAGTTTAAGGGCTGGCGAAGGGGCTGCCCCCCGCTCCGAGCAGGCCCGGGCGGCCCGGGCTGGGCGGGACCGGCGAGGTGCAGCTCCGCCCTCCCCCCCCCCAAGGCAGCCTGGCGGGGCCGCGGCGGCAGCGGGGGAGGCGCCCAGCTTGAGGCCCTCAGGTGCCCCTTGGCCGGGAGGCGGCACACACAGCCGTCTCCCCCGGCCCTCAGGCGCCCCCTAGTGCGGGGGCCGAGCGCGCAGCCCCCCTCCGGCCCCCAGGCGTCCTCTAAAGCAGGGATGGAGCGCGCAGCGCAACCCCCCGCCCCTCAGGCGCCCCCTAGCGGGAGGGCGCCCCGCACAGCCCCCCACATCCGGCCCTCAGCGCCCCCCCCGGCGGG
The DNA here is from genome assembly GCA_033558235.1 of Neomorphus geoffroyi. NCBI lineage: Eukaryota > Metazoa > Chordata > Aves > Cuculiformes > Neomorphidae > Neomorphus > Neomorphus geoffroyi. Next base: position 13,525,062 of record JAUMJM010000050.1, read on the forward strand.
GATGGGATGGAGAGCGCACTCCCCCCGCCCCTCAGGCGCCCCCCAGCGGGAGGGCGCCCAGTGCGCGCCCCGCCCCCGGTGGCTCCCTCAGGGCCTCAGGCGACCCCGTGTGTCCGGCGCGGAGGCCGCGGCCGCCCAACCGGCGCTGCCCGGGATGAAGGGTTCCCCCCCCCAACCCTCTCGCCCCACCCGCCCGTTGCCCCGTACCTGCCCGATGCCCACCCCGCGCTGGGTCACCGCCGCCGCTGCCCCCGGCCCCTGCGCTCGGCCCCGCACACCCCTCGGCGGCCGCGATTGCTATGGCGGGCACACACTTTTCGCGTCACCACGCCAGGGGCCGCGTCACAGCGCGCGAGGTGGGAGGGGGCGGGGACAGAGGGCATTGCGGGGGCTCCTGGGAAACGGAGTTCGCGCGGGGAGAGGCCCTGCGCGTGCGCATACGGGAGAGGCGGCCGCGGAGCACGCCGGGAGTTGTAGTTCTCGGGGGTACCGCCATATTGCCTGCCCTGCCCAGCCCAGCCTGCAGGCGGAGGGGTGTTTTCCTAGAAGAGAGGCGAGGCTGTTTGCTGTGCCTCTCCCAGGCTGGCACTGAGGGGCCTGCGAGCAGCGCCTGCCGGCCCCGATACCCAGGTGTCCGCCTCGATAACGGCGGGCACCCCGCCATCCCATCCTCCAGCCCCAACAGGGACCTTTGCCGGCTCTGTCACAGAATCATAGGATGGTTTGGTTGGAAAAAAACTTTGAGATCATTGGGTCCAGCCATCCCTGTTCAGTACTAAACCAGCTCCCTGAGCACCTCATCTACCCATTTTTTAAACCCCTCCAGGGCCTGACACTCCACCACTCTCCCGGCAGCCTCTGCCAGTGCCTGAGAACCCTTTCCTGATGTCTAATCTAAACCTGCCCTGGAGCAGCTTGAAGCCATCTCCTCTCGTCCCATCGCTGTCACCTGGGAGATGAGATTACCAACCCACCTCACTCCAACCCCCTTTCAGGCAGTTGTAGACAGGGATGAGGTCTCCCCTCAGCCTCCTTTTCTCCAGGCTGAACATCCTCAGTTCCCTGTATTTCTCTTCCTTCCTCGTGTTGAGGCTGAACGTTCACTTGGTCACTGTTCACCCGGTTAACGTTGCTTCCAGGCAGGCAGTGGGCTGTCATAGTGAGAGGGTAGCCTGAAACCCAGCTCTGGTAGTGAGCGTGCCTGCTTTCAACAGGTGGATGAGTTCCTTAGGTACACGGTTTAGTAGGGAGGCAGGTATGGCTGGACTCGGTGATCCCAGAGGTCTCTTCCAGCCTTATGATTCTGTGATTCTATGATTCACCGGTACCATCTGGCTGAAGTGCAAAGGCTGCCAGCTCCTGCATTTCCAGATCTTGGGAGATATTTGGGAAGGACTCAGTCCAACACCCTTGTCCCCTACAGGGCAGGTGAGAGACCCATTGGCTCACCTGGCAGGGCCAAGGCAGCAAAACTCCCCTTTAACTTGGCTTCTCTCTAAAAGCAATGAACTCCCAGCCTGTGCTGCAGCCCCTAGCGACTGCCCCGGTACTGGCGGAAGTTCTTCCCTTGGAAGAGTACATAAAAGTAAAAAATAAGTAGATAAGAGGAAACAGGGTCCTGCCTCTGAGGGAAAGGCTCGATAAGTGCTGGCACCATTCCCAGCTGAGATGCTTCCTGTCCCCAATGTCTACATTAATCCCCTTTCTTACACCGTAACTGGACAAACCCCCGCCTCAGGCAGCATTTGGACAGGGATGGATTCTGCTACCACACTGAAAATATTTGGCTGTGAAGTCTTGCTTAACTACAAGATAACACCTGCAGCAGAAACACCCCTGAGCCCGGGCTGCAGCGAGTGAGCCTCCACCCTCACACCAACACTTTGCTGTAATACTGCAATTGAAGTGAAAAAAAACCCCAAATCACTGGATTGCAGCACAACGCAAACCAGTAAGCACGTACCTCCTGCCCTGCGAGCAGAGACCTGTGGTGTGCAAGGAGGGGAAGGTTACCTCTGCGTGTTCTCCTCCATGGGCTCCCCAGCCAGAAAGTACAACGTATGACCTTGTCAACTGATAGGAAGGATGACTTAAGGCTGAACCAGAGCTTGAGCTCCCTTGAACAAAATAGCCCCTTCTCCCCATCGCTGTCACATCCCAGATCACTGTGCAACTCCGTGGTTGGCAGTGTGCTAAGATCAGCAGTTTATAAGGAGAGGATAAACCCGCTTCACGGGGCTCTAGTGGGCTTCTAGACTTAATCGTGGAATCAGAGGAGGAAGGGCACTGGTGAGAGAAGCCAGGAAGGCACAAGCTGTGTTTCCTCCTGTACAGCTAAGAGTGGAAGTATGTGGCTGGCATGCCTCATGTTCTCACAGCTGCTGACAAAGGCAGAGAGCCCCAGCCCCAGCCTCTTGGCAGCAGCTTCACCTTCCTGCCGGCACAGACCTTTGCTCTGAGAGTGAGAGAAAAGTCTGTGATCAGGAAGCTCACAACATTCAGAGACTCCTCGCCGCAGCTGCTCTACCAGCAAAGGAAGGATCCTTTAAGCTTTCAGGAGAGGTGGTTGCTTGCCTTGACCTCCAACACAGATCTATACCGATAAAGTTTATTAATTTCCTACGCTTCACCTTTTATTAATTGCCCCATCTGCTTGTGGGAGTCAGTTTGCTCATCACCATGTTTCTACTTGCAATTGAGTTTCTGTTGCAGGGCAGCTGAGACCGCAGTTACTGACTGGGTTGCCAACCTCTGCAGCGTAATTCTGCTGCGTGACGCATAGCAGGCGAGTAGTAAAGTCCAGTAGTAGAGTTCAGTCCCTTCTCAGCCCTTGTGTGTATCACACTGCTGCTGCAACCACACACAGCACCCGGCTGGATTCCCTGGCAGCATCCCTGGCAGGGAAGGAGACTCTGCCAGGAACCAAACCTTTCTGAGGGTTTGAACTTGCCCTGCTGAGAAGCTTGTAAACTGAAGGGTGTTTCTGTACAACTCCCATGCCCCAGGGACTGCAGAAACCAGGCGGGAGGTCAAGTGTCTGGGGAGCTGCACTTGGGAGCAGGGGTCGTTTCCCGGGGGCACAGAGGTGACCAGGCTGCTCGCACACCAGTGTGGCTGGGATACGCTTCTCTGCGGAGCGCTTTCGTCCCTTCCAGTCCCCTCAGTGCCTGTGGGTGGATACACAAGCCCTGTGAGGAGCGACTGAGGGAGCTGGGGTTGTTTAGCCTGGAGGAGAGGAGGCTCAGGGGAGACCTTATTGCTCTCTACAACTGCCTGAAAGGAGGGTGTAGTCAGGCAGGGGTTGGTCTCTTCTCTGAGGTGACCGGCGACAGAACAAGAGGACACGGTCTCAAGCTTCGCCAGGGGAGGTTTAGGCTTGACATTAGGAAGAAGTTCTTTACTGAGAGGGTGATTGGCCATTGGAATGCGCTGCCCGGGGAGGTGGTGGAGTCACCGTCCCTGGAGGTGTTTAAGGAGAGATTGGATGAGGCACTTAGTGCCAGGGTTTAGATGACGAGTAGGTGTTGGTGTTGGGTCATAGGTTGGACTCGATGATCCCAAAGGTCTTTTCCAACCTTGTGGCACTGTGATACTGTGGTATCTGGGGAGTGGGCAGCAGACACAAAGCTCTCCCAGGGAGGCCTCAGCTCCAGCCTTAGGACCATTGATTGCTCTTCCAGCCTTGATCTGCCTGGATAGTTCAGAAGCTGTTTTACGAGTTGGGATGAAGTACCACGGCAGTAAGTACTGGCAATGCTATCCCTCATGCCACAGGAGCTTTAAACACTGCCTGGACTCCACAACAGCACTTGTTTGCCATGTATATAACACTAAATTTTCACATGCTGTGCAAAGATGTTGCTTGGTGGATCAGATCATGGCCATAGGTGACCTGCAAGCTGGCAGCCAGCACATCAGCAAATGGTCTGCTCCCGTTCCTTGTCTACACCTGAGAGAAGGCACAAGCTGCGTAGAAAGATGGGAGAAAGGATAAAGAAAATGGGAATAAGCAGGGGAGAGCCATGCAGTGGGATCGTCCCGGCATGGAGAGACTGAGCAGAGTGGAGGGGCTGCAGACGTTGACACAAGTTATCTGTGATCCAGGTGACCATGGGCAAACCAAGCCAAAATACAGGCACTCAGTGCCCATGATAAATGAAGTGCGACAAGGGAATAGTGCAATCACTAGGTGGCACGCCAGGATCATCACACCAAAGCACCATCTTCTTGTGAGAAGAGGAAAGAGAGCAAAATTGCCCAAAGCTCAAATTAACAAGCAATCATCCGGGGCTGATGTGCTTACAAGGAGCCATTTGTGCACACGTGTAGAGCAAAATCTCCCAGCCACTGGATGGAGAAATAAAATGTAAAACTGCAGACAAAATTTGTTCATTTGATCAAATTCTACCTGTGCTCCTTGGCTATTTCTGAGTGACTGGAGAGGAAGACGCACTCATGGAGGGCAAAGAGGGCAGCAGAGGCGGGCATTGCTCCAGGGAGTGCAGTAGCCACCTCCACTGAGGGTTACACCTGCTCTTGTGTGTGGAGAGAGCATATGGGGTTTCCTTCCAGCAGCAGAGGCCAAGCCAAGTGCAAATAGAGGTTTCTTGCAGCAGGTAAAACTTCTCTGCTTCCCAGATAAAAACAGAGTGAGGGACAGTGGCAGGAGGCTGATACAACCTACTGCAAAAGGAGTTCAAGGATGGTTAGTTGTGGGGAGAGTGACAGCATCGTGACAGCGTCGTTTCTGGGGCTGGTTTCTCTCTGGGCTGGAGCTAACAGCAACACAAGCTAAAACCAGCTGAGGTATTTGTGAGGAGAGGCTGGGAAGAGACCTACATTTTGGCAGAGATCCCACTACCCTTGCATATTGTTCTGCTACTATGCGTCAGGAGGAGCAGTTCACTCCTGCAAGCATCAGGGACTGTACGATGGCCAACTACGCTGACTCTTCTGGACACTCACAGAGCCTGCAGGACCTGCCATGAGGCAGACGGTGCACCTCAGGCTCTCCAGGTGTTTGTGTGAGTTCAGCAATGCAGACACAGGCTGCCCCCTCAGCAGTGATTTGGGTAAGAATTTAGCCCAGGCTGAGGAGAGGAGCCAGATCTATATCTAGGAACACAGAAAGGCAGAATAACGTAGTTCATGAGCTCAGATACTGATGAGAACACGAGCAGGCAAAGAGCTTTCTTCCAAAGACACTGGTGCCAAACCCCTCTGTTCAGACACCCAGTCCCATGCCAAGAGCACATAACTGCCTAGCTGAGCATCCGAACGACAGCGCGTCTGCGTTTGCCAGCCAAAAGTCAACAGGGAAGTTAAATAATACAAAGTGATCGCTGTTGCGTGAAGTAGAGGTTCACCTCTTGCTTTCCAGTAGTGTGGCACCTGAATCCTGACCTTGCCGGAGCAGCGCCGCGCAGGAGCCAGTTCTGGGCAGAACCTTGCTCAGAGCCTTGTGCTCAGCTTCTCGCAGGCATCTAGCAGCTTCAAGCAGGTGCTCATCCCTCTCCTGTCTCCCAAATCACTGTAAAGTGGGATTACTGATGCATCCTGTGATGTAGGGGCTGTGTACTACCCAGGGGGATGCAGCCGTGGCCCAGCAATTGGGGAAGAGCCTTTGAGAGAGTGGAGTTGCACAGATAAACCACGCACATGGGCTGGGCAAGGGAGAACGTGGGAAAAGCAGGGGGTAGTAAGCGCGCAGAAAGTGGCGTTGAGGCAATGAGACGTGGTTTTCTGGCTGAACTCATTTCTCTAACCAGGACTGAGTTAAAAGCTGATTTCAGGCACTACACAAAATCCCTTGCTAGTTTTTTTGTGGGTTTACAACGGTTTTCCTTTTTTATCTGTTTTGTTACTTTAGGAAACAGCCACTCAACCAGCAAAGAGAACTCTTTATACAGGAGGAAGCAAGAAGAGATTATGCACAGCATGCTGTGACGCGCCGGCAAGACACACACGGGGAATATAAACAAATTCCTCCTAATGTTTTCCAGCAACAAGGATCTTGGGGATTACTTGTGACAACAGCAGCTTTAAAAAACAAAGACTAAACAAAACCAGTAAACACTATGGGCGTAAGACAACGGTCCTTTTTGAGAGGAGGGAGGCGGTGGATTTGGTTTTTCTCTTTTTAAGAGATTATCGGGCCTTAAGTGAGGGTGATGTATCTGTTCTCTTCATGACCTCTCTACAGGAGTTCCTTGGGCCAAGTGTCTGCGTGTGACAGCTTTGATGCATGGGGAAATTATATAAAATATAATTATATAAAATTATAATATAATTATATAAAATATAAGGTGGGCTATAATGATCACAGATACGTGCAGATGTTAATTTGGCAATCATTTTTATTGCTGAGGGATTCCACCAAGGGTCTTCATAACCCTGTGTGGTGTTTGGCATACGTGGCTTCTCCAGTAGTTGGTAATCCTAAGCTTTGCCTTGGCAGTGGTGGTGGTTACAGCTCTCGGAGCTCGGGAGATACCGGCTCCAAGCAGCCGCACGTGCATGGTACCACTGCAATTCCCAAAGAGACGTTTGGACCCAGAGCGCAGATCACCTTCCTCTCACATTCAGCCACACATAGGAAGAAGCTCTGAAGCTGCTCCAGCAGCGTAAAGCACTCAACACGGCAAAGCTGAAGCGAGGTAATTCAAAGCCACAAAGAGGAACAGCTGCAGGACCTTGGGCGGGGACTTCCCCAGGACACTCGCCCTGCTTCCCTCTCCTATGAAACAGTTCATGTTCTTTCACCCAAAAGGAACATTTTCCTCTGGCAACACCTCTGTCTGTGCTGCCCTGACCCCAGATGGCCTCTGCAGCCCCAGAAATGCTTGGGGATGGGGACGTGTCAGGACAACTTATTGAAACACCAGGTTCTACCAAGCCCACCGACCTCGGAAGTGCAGGCAGGCCTTGGCGCACGGCGTTAATAGCACAGAGTCGGATCCCCACCACTGTGGGTGACTTCATAAAGTGCCGGTTCTGCTGCTGAACTCCACATTCTGAGTGCAGACAGCAGCACTGCCTTGAGGGCTCTTACTCCTCCTCTCCCACTGGCCCCCTCGTGCAGGCAGCAGTGTCCCTTCTGTCTCCCAGGTGTTTGGTAGCCCCGGCCAGCGGGGAGGGAACCTAGCGGGAACAAACTCTCACGAATTTCCCTGCACAAAGAAAACAGAAGCACTTGAAGATAGGGCAGAAGGGGAAGGAGAAAGCACTGAAACTTTAGGTATTCAATCTGGTACCGACCCACAAAGGAGAAAAATCCCACCACCTCCCTCGGCACAGCACTACATTAGCAGCTGCAGGGACACACTCACGGGTTTTGCTCTCCAGGGAGCTCAATTAATGAACATTTATAGAAGAGCAGGGAATTTTATATAGTGGCCTATTCCATTTGGAATGCAGGTCCTTATAGAATCATGGAATGGTTTGGGTGAGAAGGGGCATTAAAGCCCATCCAGTTTCAACCCCTTGCAAGGACACCTCCCACTGGGTCAGGGGGCTCCAAGCCCCATCCAACCTGGCCTGGAACACCTCCAGGGATGGGGCAGCCACCACTGCTCTGGGCAACCTGGGCCAGGGCCTCCCCACCCTCACAGCAAAACATTTCTCCCCAAGATCTCATCTCAATCTCCCCTCTTTCAGCTGAAAACCATTCCCCTCATCCTATCCCTGCGCCCCCTGATCAAGAGCCCCTCCCATCTTTCCTGTAGGCCTCATCCTTATTCTGAGAGCAGCACGGGTACATGATAACCAGAAAGCCATCTAAATATCCTCTGTGCTTCTGGAGCTGGGCTTAGGAGTGCTCTGGATGTCCAGTAACCTCTGCAAGTGGTAATAAGTGGGTGGTGTGAAGCTCTGAAGCTCTTCACTCAAGCTGAAAGCCCAGTGTATTCTCTGTAACACACACACACACACACACAGTGATGGAAGAGGTTTCTGAGACACATTTTTACCACTTCTGGACACAAAGGAACAGTAAACTATAAAAATACCAATTTTAGTACTGAACATTTACATGTAAGTGCGTGTCATTCAGAGACTCACGCCTGGCAAACAGCATCATTGTCTCAAAAGCGGTGCCTTACCCGAGGCCTAGCTGCCCTCTCGTAGGTGCACGGACCTACCTGCTGAGGTGAGGTGGTTAAATGGGGATGAAGTGCAAATATCTTTGAAATAAGGGCATTTGGGAGGGATGGTTCTGGCATTCCTGCTAAGAAGAATTAACACCTCTTGATCCTTTCTGCTTCGAGTCTCTCAAAAAGATGCTTCTGAGCTGTCGGACCGAGCAGATCAGCAGTGCAACGTCACAGGACCAACAAGAGTTTTCCCCGTGTTGCCTTGTTTGACAGCTCACTTCCTGCCTGGTTTCTGTTTCGTGTACGGTTTGTATGCTTACTGTAACTCAGCGTCACATTTAATGTAGAGTCTGGGCAGCAATCTTCCTTGTAGTCTGGGTGGGAAACAACGCTTCAGTCCAAAGAGATGTTAAAAAGATGTGAGGAAGTGATGAGGATGTTTGTGGCTTTTACTGGCTGTTTCAACACAGAACTCGCTGGAAATTTTAGCAATACAGATACAAAGCTTTGAGCCAGGAAGTAAGAGGGAGGCGTGTGTAGCCGCTTTTTGAGGCTGGGATGCTATTTTCCATATTTCCATAGAGCGGGGTTTTGCATTGTGGCTGCGTACTCTGAGGTTTATTTTGTTTTGCCTTTGGTTCGTGGGAGTAAAATGCTGTTCGTGAAATCTGGGGGATGTCAGTGGCTGAGATAATAAAGGCAAGATTTCACCGTAGATGTTTTGAATTATCTCCATACCAGCCTCTCCCATCACGCAGCTGGGGTTGTTCCCAGACAGTTTTGTAGCAGACAGGTACATCAGGCCATGGCGCCCGCCCGATGGGCTCCTTGTGAGGCACAGCCTTCTCCCTCTAGTGACTGTTAGCTACCGTTTCGTTCTCAGACATTGCCCACGAGCGATGGGAGAACCTCCTAGAAGTCGAATCCCCAGGGGAGAGCTGCAGGGAGCAACATTGCCTGCTGTGGAAACGTTCAGGAGCCAGCTGTGGTTACCCTCCATCCAGGAGATGAGTATTTACGGTTTGCTTTAGAGCAGCACCTCCAGCTCCAGCCGTGCAGTTGCCCTTATCCCCGGTTCAAAGAACAACCAGCTAAAACGGGAGCGCTGAGGTCTCACAACTCCAGTCCTGCTGAACCAGCCCCTTCCGTGCCTGGAGTTGACCAGCATCCCTCTCCCAAGAGACTTGCAAAATGGGAGAGGAAGAGGAAGAACCTAGCTTTCTCGCAGCCAGGCAAGTCTCCAAAGCCCTTTGGCTTGCTGGGCTGGCGGCAGAGGCTCCCCGTGCTTTCAGAGAAAAGGTTTTCTCCTGTTCCCAATGCTGCTTTTCTCTTGGTCCCCCCCAGCTGGACCTTTACCGAGACTTTGACAACACATGGACTTTTGCAGTCAGTGGAGTTTTATCCCTTAGCACACAGGACAACCAATCACCCTGCAGAGACTATCACACTCCACATTTCTTATCTCTCTTCCTCGGAAACAGTACCTGAGGGTGCAAATTTGCTGAGTTCGGAACTTTCCCCAGGAGAGATTCACAGCTGGCTGAGGGAGCACTGCCGGAGGCAGGGCTGGGGCTCCCCTCTTCTCCACGTAAGCGTCACATGCAGCGTCCTCATCTCTAAGCCGTGTTTCCAGGAAGGACTCTTTGACTTCAACCTATGCTTCTGCCACAGTCCTGGGATCCAGGTCTGCAACCTCTGCTCGGGGCCTCTCTGATTGCTTGGGGAGCACTTGTGTCCCAGACCTCTCTCGGGAACTGAGCAGTCTCCAGCTGGGAGCAATCCCTTCCCACTCAGCTCAGCACGCAGACAGTGTGCAAGCAGTTTTAAACCCAGGGTGTGGACCAGTTGAATATGACTAAGAAAATGGAATATGACTAAGGAAAACAAGTTTGTGTGCTGTGGAACGTATCTCCAGCATGAAAGGACTGAAGAGCTGTGCAATTCTCCTGCAAAGTCCCAAGAGGTGCACGGATCTCCTGTCAACATCAAAATACCTCGAGAACCCGAGTCCCTGCCTCCAGCTTGTCTCCCAGCAGAGCTGAGCACGGCACACGAGTTCAGAAACGCCTCCTCTGCCTGGTGATCTTCCAGGAGCCTGTATTAGGAGAAAAACCTTCTCTGCCCTCTGCTTTTCACTCCTGTGGAGCAAGAGGCTGCACAAAGGAGTGACCAGAGCTGTCACCTCCCTGGCAGCCCTCTGCCCATGCCCTGCCCATTTCTGATTCCGCATCAAAGCACACCAGGGTCTCTGCTGGGAGGCACAGGCAACCTTGTCTGGCTAAACGTCTCACCTATTCCTTGGCTGATTTCTAACCCTCTGCAGCTACAGTTCCAGTCATTCTCTGGCTTCTCCTGTCTCATCTCTTCTCTTTTTTTTTTTCTTTAATTTCCCCTTAATAATTCCCATAATTCTGGTTGCTATGCAGTTTCCAGGCTCAGCCATCTGTAACCACCCCCCACCATGGGTGTGCGCGGCTTGGCTGCAGCAGGGATGCTTTGCTGATTTATTTGTCTTTTTTTTGTATAGTTATTTTTGGTGCTTGGAAACAAACCCAAAATAAAACTGTTACTAATACCTTCCCTCTCCTAGTGCCAGTTAACTTCAGCAAAGCAATCTTTTTCAACATCATCCTTTGTGTAGTCTAGACCAGGGTGTAGACAGAGACGTAAACTTGTATGGCTTCATTTACGCTCCACTCTTGTCCTCACTGGTGCCGTGTAGACAAGAAAGGTGGGGAGAGGGGAGCAAGGAAAGGGCGCAGAACAACTGCGAGTCAGAAATGGCACATTTAGACACTGACACGGGTCCTGCGCTGGGTCATCACATTGGGAGATGAAAGGAATCCCAGAGACTGCTGCTTCTGCCAGAGGCTGGAGAAAGGGAAGGATTCAAGTCCTGCTCCCCCACATGCGAAACACAGGTCCCAGATCCTGAAAAACCATTTTCTGTTTCATAACCCTTTGTCAGTACCTGAAAGGGAGCTCTGTATAGTTCCCAAAGTTCTTCCAACAAGTATGTTGTCACCTCAACCACAATTCTGATCTATAAATGGGAAGTTTCCAAAAATAATTGTCCAGCTTCTCGATTGCATTGTCCTCCCCTCCTTCCTGCCAGTGGCCTGGCTGGGCAGGTCGTGTTGCCTTTGAGCATTGAGGGTCATGCACCTGCCTGGGCTTCAGCCGTACAGGTGAAGAAATAATGTTGCTTCCCATTTTATGCCCAAGGGCGCGCTACGCACACAGGCAGCCCCAAGATCGCCCCCTTCACACACACAGTTCCGTAACTTCCCTACCTAAATATATCCCCACCAAAACAGTTTTGTTAAATCATGCCCCAGGGATCTTGGGAGCCTTGCAGGCCTGAAAATGTGTTTTTGAAAGAGGTGCTTCCTTAAGCCCATGAACTTGGGAAACAATTGTAAAGCCAGAGAAGCCAATGAAATGGAGAAATGCTGTTCAAGGTAGTTTAAATGGTTGTGGTTTAGGGGCTGGTTTTCAAATGACTGGAAGTACCTATTGTGGAGGAAAAGTAGGCTACAATGATGTTAGATTATTCCAAAATTCGGACACCACCCTCTGCAGGAGGGCAGAGACTGCAGAAAACACTGAATTACACCAGCGTACTCCCTGCTGGGTGAGGCAGCAGGAAGAGCTGCAGTGAAGATCCCTTCCCAAAGCCAGGGCATGCTGGGATGGCAGAGCACAGTGAACTGTGGAGCATAAGCACACCAAATTCTGCCATTAGCATGATTATGTTCAACTCCACCGGTGTTTTAGAACAACATTTTAGCATTACAAGAAACATTACTAATATCTGCTGGTAATAAACCAGGGGAGAGCGTGAGAGCGGCAAGGAAGAAAATGTAGGTGCAAACCAGGAGATGCTACAGCTCCCGTTTATTTGTATGGAGTTCGAAACATGAAAGTGCTGATTGCAGCACACTGGGTGAGGGGAAACATCTCCAGTACAAGCTCTGCACGGTGGATGCTGGGCAATGGCTGCAGGGCTCTAGGTGGGATGCAACCATGGAGAGCCAGGAAAGGAGCACTTCAGTGCCCCAACGAGCACTCCTGCACACGACCAGGGCCTCGGGATTACGGTACTGAAAAGGAAGCATTACAGCTTATAAATAAAAAGTGAAGTCAATACTAATCCCTACATACGGACTGCTTAAATTAAAGCGTTTGCAGTGATTACAGGTGTTTTAATGAACACAAGATTAGCTCCCACACAAAGAACAAAGAGCAGAGTGGAAAGCACACCAAAAAGCAAAGAGAAGAGCTATCTTGTTCTATGGGTACACATTAATAGTAAGCCCTGGATAAGACTACAGAATGAAGAAGCAAATGTAGGTCTTATCAGTATTAACATAAGTGCACTAAATTCTTTTCCTAAACCTTGATAATCCACCTATAGTCCTTCTACCTGTTGCATATCTGCTCAAACCCAATAAGTATTTTATTAGTAGCAATTTAATTGCATCTATCATTCCCTCCTCCCCAAACAAACTTCTTCCTTTGCCATCCTCATCTGTAAGGTTAAATTACAGGATAAACAATTAAAGTGCAGCCCTGAAATGAGCAAATCATAAAAACCTTGCTGTTTCTAGCTGGTCTGCAGCCATCCTACCTGTCAGTACCATCCACACACAGCCCATAGCGATGGTAAAGCCCAGGGTCTTCATCAGCAATCCGAGGGTAGAGGCCAATGGCTTCTACCTCAGGGAAAACAGCAAGGACTAAGAAGTAGTTCCTCATTTCTTCATCAACCACAAACACTTTCTGCTCTTAAAGGAAGAAAAAATAGGATCCAAGGAGTCCCAGGACCAGTAGGGTAGAAACCTCACTGCTCAGTGCTTATAGCGCAGCACCTGAGCCAGGTGAGTCAAACAGGCTGAGAGACATCAACTAAGAAAACTGATCATCAGGCAACTTCAGCCACGCCAACCAGATCCAAACACAACCCATAACTAAGCAGCCAGGGCTGAGTTTAAATAGAGCCCCTGACCCAGGTGAGGCTGGTCAGGGTCATTAAGGTCTAAAGGAGCCTTGACACCTGCAGCCCAGCACAGGAATGGTGTCACCACACAGGGGAAAAGCCCTTTGTGTGGAGGATCATGAAAGTCAGTTCTCCAGAAGAAAGCCTAGTGCAGCACAGGAAAGGAGTTCTTGGCAGAGGAGTGGTGATGAGAACCTGCTCACGTTGGTCATGGATTGTGTCATCTACTCTGCCCCGCAGCTAATGACAGATAAGTAGAGCTGGCTATGGCAAAAGCAAAGCCAACATAAGCCTCCCCCAGCTCTGTGACCCAGCTTTTCTCTTGGCAGAAGGACATTCCCACGTCTCTTCGGAGTAGCATAAAAGTCAGCTGTGCCTCCAGTAAAGACAAGCCAAGAGCTGTCTGCTGGAAAGACACAGTCCCTTGGTGCCTTCTCCTTGCAGCTTCCAAAACACAACTGGGAGCAAGGCAGTCCTGACCAGCCAGGGGGGTTGTTTTCTGTTAAGGAAGACAAGGAGGAGATTTTTTACCCCATGTTCTCCTCTTGCCCTGGGTGAGTGAAATGTCCTGGGCTGTAGACAGCTGGTACTGGCCGGGAAAGGGTTGGTGACTTCTGGGCGTGGAGTGGGGGTCAGTGTTGTTGTGCCCACCTTGCTGCACCGGCTGTAACCAACTGGCTTGGATGGAGGGCTTAAAAGGAGGGAGTTGAACCTAGGAGGAAGCATGAAAGTATCTGGTGTTCAGGCTGGGTTTAGAAGTAAGCATCAATCTGATAATGCCTTATTGGGGGTTGGAACTGGGTGATCTTCATGGTCCTTTCCAACCCAAACCATTCCATGATTCTATTCTGTGTGTTTTGCTTGCTTATTTCTCAGTTGTGCTGCGGTACGTGGTTCTGGCTAAGCCAAGCAAGAAGAAAGCTCTGTAACTTCAAACTGGTTTTGACCTTGATGTGAATTTGCTCATGGGGCCTCACAGGTAATTGAGGGATGCATTTAGCAGATGTAACTTCCTCCACAGGGGGTCTGAGCACTGCAGGTCTCTATGGGCTTCACTGCTGGCCTCACAGTCCCTGTGGCAGGTGACCAGGCAGGGTGAGCCTGGCTTTAGCCAGGTACCCTGCTGTGGGGTTTGCATCTGTGTGACCCTTTCTAATAAGGTGGTGCCTTCTATTAGTTCTGAAATTTGCTACTTTTATTTCTTTAAATGTATGACTGCCTCTCCTGAGAGCAGAGCACCCTGTCTTGTATTCACTCCTTTAATTCTGTATGTCCTTACATCTTTGCCGTTCCCTTTCCTGACCTGGAACTGTAAACCCTTCCGCCTTCTTCTAGAAGAGGTGGTGCCTTGTTTCACCTTCCTGATGCCTTCTCTGCGTGGCTGCACCCCGTCCTGTCACCCCGTGTTTGAGAATGGAGTGTTGAAGGCTGATGAGTGTTCCAAGCGAGCAGCTGAGTTATGCAATGGCATTACAGCGTTTCGGTACTGTAATCCTTCCCAAAGCTGCTCACCGTCGGGTTAAGAAAACAAAGTAAATGCCTGCTCTCCAAGCAGCGGGACCTTGCTCTGCAATGACACTGAATCTCCCCTGGACTGGGAGTGCAGAGCTCAACATGCCGAGGAAGCGTTCAAGTGTTTCATGTAATGATAATTGACTTTAACTTGTCAACAAGGAAACTCTCCTGTGTTTGCTCTCCGCTGCCTGGTTTGTAGCCCCTTCTAGTGGGGAAAGGAGAAGGTTGCAGAACGAGACTTGAGGTGTGGGTGAAATCCAAGCTGGCAATCCTGACGTTGGTTAAAGGTTACAAAGCTGAACCACGGTAAATCTAACGGTCTCCTGACTTGGGGTTCCCTGGCAGCTCCTTGGCAAAGTCCTTCAGCAGAAACCGTAATGTTACATGAAATGTGACGTTAAAATAGGGTGAACTTCTGTTTTGGTTTTTCACTTTCCTTCCCAATGCATGAATGCTTGAGTCCTGCTCTCAGCGTGGCAACAGCTTGGCAGCACCTGCCGGTTCCCCATCCTGCAGTTGGGATGTGCCTGCTGTGAGTGTGGGACCGGCTGGAGCTCATGCCCTTCTCCCACAGCGCGATGGTGTCGCAGCAAGCAAAGAGCACAGGGAGCAAGGCTCCAGAGCAGGCAGCGAACAAAGAAAGGGGCAAAATCAGAGTCAAGTAAAGGTGTGTGGAAAAGGAGGCAGCGGGTGTTTGGTGGAGTGATGCAGAGTGCTGTGAGTACCTCTGGGCAGGGAAGGGCTGCAGGCAGCACGAGATGTGCCACCACACTGATGACTGTGCTTCCTCTGCATCAGGTACAGCAACACAGGTCAGACCCAGCTCTTGGTGGAGGGGGCCCTGAGAAAGGGCATGTCCCCTGCAGCAGGAGCTGTGCTCTGGCTGTTGTAACGCTGCTGCTGGTGTACTTGAGAAATAATCGCTGTGATTTATGGTCCCATCGAACTCGGCACATCTGGGCCGGTGATGAGGCTGGTGATCTATTAATTGCTTTGCACGGGGTGTTACTTGCTGGCTCCCAGCTGCTTGGGTTGGAGAGTGAAGTTCAGACTCCTCTGAGTGTCTCGACTGCATCTTCATAGTGTCTGCTCTGTTCCCAAGCATCTCACTGCGGGCTTTCAGTTCCCTCAGCTCTTGGACAGGGAAGAATCCGGAGGTGTGGCGGTGCCAGGGCACTGAAGGCAAAGCTGAGATTTCCTCCTCGTGAGGGATATGCATTTTTCTCCTGCTCTAGAGACAACCTTCACAGAACCTTGTCCCCTGTGGCAGGGTGAGCAGGTTTAGGAGACGCTTCTACAACTTTGATGTGAAGGTTTTCCAAGGTCATTTCAACTCCTCACATGTTCTGTGGATTATGCATTTCAGAGCATTTATTCAGAGAAACAGAGGCCTCCCCAAATCCTGCCTTTGCCTCTGTTACAGACCCTGGTGCGGGAAGAGAGCCCGGAGTGTCTAGAGCAGTGCTGGTTTCCCAGTCAGGACACTGAGCATCAGTGCAGCAGCTACTTGGTGGACACTTCATCTAGACACAAACCCAGGGCCTGATGGCTCTGTGTTTTGAGATCCGACTTGAAGCTCTGATCCAAAAAGCTGTGAAAGGAAACTCTTTGAAAGTGCCTTTTCCAAGTAGCCTAAAACTTCATAAATTGTCCTCTGCTGGACAAGAATGACGTAGCCAAGTGCAGAAGTGCTCCTGGTTACAAGAGAATCAATTAGGGCATGTTGATGAATAATGCATGTGCAGCTTAGGAGGGATGGATGACATCGGTTTTATTTTTGTACTGTTAATTGAGAGTGATTCTAGGCCAGAAAAAAGCACAAAGGGAAGGTGGGGAGCTTTGGGGGAGATTCTGGTCACCGTCAGAAGCTGGAGGCTCACCAGCAACACTTCCTGTCCATTAAGCTGTAAAAACCTCAGGAAAAGGAATTGCACTGCTGTCCTCTGCATCTCCTAATCTGTGTAACTGATACTGCCCAGGAACCCAATTCAGGCTGTAAATGAGATGAACATTTAAAGAGATAGAAGTTGGAGCTGTTGCTTTGAAATCTGATGGCTTTTGCTGTATTAAGATAATGTCTGCCTTGCTCTTTTGGACCCTGGTGGCAGGACATCAGTCAGCTCTATTTATCCCTAGAGAGGAGGCTCTGCTCTTCCTTTAGCGTGTGGGGGTCTCTGAAGGAGAGCTGGTGGAGTGGGCTGGAGGTGAGCGATGAGCTCCTCCTTCGCTCTGGACCCCCTGGTGTGGAAGAGGTGAATTTTAGAATCATTAAGATTGGAAAAAACCTCTAAGCTCATCCAGTCCAACTTCAGCCAAAATTAACATTCCTACCAAATCATGTTCCATGTCTACGTGCTTTTTGAACCCCTCCAGGGATGGAAACTCCACCATTGCCCTGGGCAGCCTGTGCCTGGGCTTCACCACTGGTTTTGTAAAGACATTTTTCACAATACCCAACCTAACCCCCCCCCGGTGCAACTTGAGGCCATTTCCTCTTGTCCCATCACTTGTTACTTGGGAGAACAGACCAACATCCACCTTGCTACAACCTCCTTTCAGGTGGTTGTAGAGAGCAATGAGGTCTCCTTCAGGCTGAACAAGCCAAGACGCGACTCTAATGTGTGAAAGGGTTGGAGCAAAGCAGGCTGAGGGAAGTGAGTGGGTTGAGCTGGAGAAAGGTTTGGGTGGATTCAGTGGTGGTTGTCCACTACCTGCAGGGAGAGTTTGGAGCCAGCAGAGCCCGGGTGGTGGCAGAAGAGCAAGAACCTGTGGGCATGAACATCAATGGAACTTGTATCAGGCTGGATATGAGGGAGAAGGTCTCTCTCGTGAAGAAGGGAGAAGAACCTCCTGCCAGAGGAGGTCTGGATTGGATATAGGAGAAATTTCTTCACTGCAGGTGTTCTCAGGTACTGGCAGAGGCTCCCAGGGAGGTGATGGAGACGCCATCCCTGGAGGCGTTTAAAGGACAGGGAGGCAAGGTGCTTGGGAATGGTTTGGTGGTGGGCAGGTCTCAAAGGTCTTTGTCAACCAAGCAATTCCGCGATTCCATGAAGGCCAGCAAGGGCTCAGAGGACGTGGAATTCCATCCAGGGAGGGCTGTACACCCCGACAGGACAAGGCGCAGTGCTCAGCTCTGGGTTGCCCCTGCCTTGAGGTGGGGAGGGCTGGGGCAGAGACCCCCGCGGCCTCTCCCCATTCACTGCTGAGGGAGTCTGGGGGTGACTAACGGCATCGGGGGCGGGGGGGGGGAGGGGAGGGGGCCGACCGGCAGGAGCAGCGATGAGCATGCAGATACGGACACAGAGAGACAGACAGACAGACAGACAGACAGAGTCACAGACAGACACACAGAGACACCTCCCGTTCCCCCGCTCCCGCCCTGTGGAGCCGGGGGGAACCTTTCTCCTCCCAGCGGAACCTTAGCGCGGCGGCGCGGTTGCCGCCCGGGGCTCGCGCGGGCGGGGGGGCCGGACGTTGGGTGCTGCGGCCCCGAGCGGCGCGGAGCGCCCGGGCCGGCTGGGAGGCGGCGCCACCGCCGGGGCCCGCGCAGCCCCCGCACCGGTGAGAGCCCGGCGGCGCGGGGAGGGAGCGGCGGGAGCGGCGGTGGAGCCCCGCCCCGCCGGGGGGTGCGGGGAGGGGCGGGGGCGGTGGCCGGGCTGGGGAGGGGGGACGGGGGACCGGGGCGGAGGGGGCCGGGAGGGCGGAGTGAGGGGGCAGAGGCTGCCGGTGCCGAGGGGGCGGGGGGCCCGGTCTGGTGTGAGGGGGCCGAGGGGAGGGGTGTCCCGCCCGATGTGAGGGGGGCAGGGGCTGCTGGGCCCGGGGAGGGGGGCGAGAGGGATGGGTCTGGTGGGAGGAGGTGACGGGGCGGGGGGGAGGTCCGGGGGGCCCGCCTGGTGTGAGGGGGGCAGGGGCTGCTGGGCTCGACGGGGGAGGTGAGGAGGGGGCCAGCCTGGTGTGACGGGGCCCGGGGGTGAGGGTCAGGCTGAGGCAGCGCCCACCCCACCCCCCCCGGACCCCCACTCGTCCCCCTCAGCACCCCAGCTTAAGCGAGGTCCTGCTTGGGGGGGCCGCCTGCGGGGGGTGCCGGGGTGTTGGGGTGCTGTCCCAGGCTGGGAGAAGGGAATGGGGCCCGAGGAGGTCCTGGATGTCACAGTCCTCAGAGCCCTGCTCTGCAGGGCTGGTGAACAGGCAGAGGCAGCAATGGTTTTGTGTCTGTGAGCTTCGGAGGGAGAAGGCTCGGTGTGATGAGCTGTTACCGCTTCTCGCTTGATCCCGTCTCGCCGCTTTCTAACGTGCTCCCTCCGTGGAACAGTTTATGGGCTGCTTTTGCTGGTGGTTACGTTGGTGACTGGATGTTTCTGTGCTCATGTTTACGAGACACTTGTAAACTCCATTGATTTCCCCTCCTGCCCTTTCATTGATTTATATGAAACTGGCGCTTTGAAAAGTTCGTAGTCCCTCACTTTAGTCTATAGGCAGGTGGGGAATTGTTATTGAAAAATATACCTGAAAGGAAATAACGGAGCTCTTTTTTTCCCCTTTTTAATGCTAATAAGATGCTAATGATCACGTTTGCTTGTCTTTTTACTTTCTTAACGTTGGATATTCTTTGATGGGTATTCTTTGTACGGTTATCCAAGTGAATAATCGCTTAGCCTGTAGGAAATCGGTGCAGAAACTTCTGTATTGGTTTAAGATTTTCCTGCTGCCTGGTGGAAGATGGTAACTCGCTCACTTAGAGTACTGGACCTTGTGAGCTCTTTCTGTCTGCTTCAATGCAAAATCAATTAGTTTAGAATAAACAGCCTTTGTTTTGGTAGTTCTGCTCTAAGGGCAGTAGCTTCCAGCAGAGGGATGAAAAAAGAACAACCTTAGACCACTGCAGGTGCTTCTGGTGGGAGCTTTCACCTGGCCTGGGTTTGCTAAGCAAGGCTTCTTTCTCTACATGTGAAGCTACATCCTGAACATAGAGAACAAGACACGTGGCTTCTTATCCTGTCACCTTATCCTGTCACCTTATCAGCATCAGGATGTAGGGGTTGGTCGTTAACAGTAGGTGCTGAATGTGACATTTCCAAGAAAAATGCAGTTGCTGCTTTAAAGAAGAGCTGTTGTGAATGTGTGATGTTGATGTTTTCTGGATTAACACTGCCTCAGACTGAATACCACCTTCTCCCACCGCAACAAAAGCCGAATGTTTAGCTACTGTGTTCTACTTGTGCTACACCCGGGTGAGTGGTAACTTCTGCATCCCTAAAATCTCTTGAAATTCCAATTTTGGTATTCAAGAGTATCCAGATCTTGGACTGGAACATTGTGTGCTCTTTTGAGGAGAAGAACCAGACAACATATTTTCTGTCTCATCTCAGTAGTGGCTGAATTTTAGTGGAGGATTTGAAAGGTATAATCTGGCAGAGGGAATTGTAACAGGCCATTATAATGTTCTCCAGGATCCAAGATGATGTAATAAAATTAATCAGATTGGAAAGGGCCTCAGGAGATGTCCAGCCCAACCTGCTGCTCAAAGTGGGATCAACCCTGAGTTCAGACCAGGGCTCTGTTCATTCAGGTCTTAAACCCTCCAAAGACAAAGGTTCATCAGTCTCTGCATCCCTGTTCCAGTGCTTGACTCTTCTCAGAGGGAAAATCGTTGTCTTTATGTCAGGGTTGCAACCTCTGCTGTTGCAGCCTGTCTCGTGTCCTCTGGCCGCACTCCTCTGTGCAGAGCCTGTGCACAGCCTCCCCTCTTCTTGATAACATCCGTTTAAGTACAGGAGATCTGCTGTTGGCTCCCAAAGCCTTTTTTTCTCCCTACCTGGACAACCCCAGCTCTCACAGCCTCTCTTCATACAGTGAGTGTTCTGTCCCCCTGAGCACCTTGGTAGCCCTCTGCTCAGTCTGGTTTAACTGTGCCTTTCTTGTGCTGGGGGTTTCCAAAACTGCACGTGGTGATTAAGGTGGGTATGAAAAGTGCCAGGTGAGAGGGTGCGATGGCTTCCCTTGATCCGTCAGGCTGCGCTCCTGTGTGCTGTTAGCTTGCCTTGCTGCCAGGGCGCACTGCTGACTCATGTTTGCTTGCTGCCCACCATGCCTTATATTTTGCGTTTTGTGTGTACATACAGAATCAGAAAATGGTTTGGGTCGGAAGAGATCTTAAAGCTCATTCAGTTCCACGCCCCTGCCATGGGCAGGGACACCTTCCACTGGATCAGGGGGCTCCAAGCCCCATCTGTCTTGGCCTTGAACACCTCCAGGGATGGGGTATTCGTGACATCTCTGGGCAACCTGGGACAGGCCCTTCCCACCTTCAAAGGAAACCATTTCTTTGTAAGATCTCACCTCAATCTCCCCCCTTTCAGCTGAAAACCCTTCCCCCTCATCCTCTCCCTGCACTCCCTGACCAAGAGCCCCTCCGCAGCTTTTCTGGAGCCCCTTTCAGTACTGGAGGCTGTTCTGAGGTCTCCCTGGAGCCTTCTCTTCTCCAGGCTGTCAGCCTGTTCTCATAGCAGAGGTGCTCCAGCCCTTGGATCGTCTCGGTGGCCTCCTCTGGACTCTCTCCAAACAGCTCCATGTCCTTCCTGTGGTGAGGGTCCCAGAGCTGGACATACATGTGCATGCAAGTGCTGTGTCTCATCCTCCTGCCATGCACCTCTGAAAAGAGCTTTGTTAGTGTGCACATACGTGTGTGTCTGTATACACGCATGCATCGAATTACACCTTCAGCAAGCAGCATTGAACAGTACTTTTTCATCCTTTCCACACAATCCCATTGTTGCTGGTGGTGACTGTTGACCACCTGGCATTTCTGAACTCTTTTGCTGTTGTGCATCCCCTGAGCAGAGGTGCCTCCAGCCCATGGGTCTGCCACTTGCGTTGCCTTGACTCTGTTTCTCAAAATCGCCTTGTTTCCAGTACCTTTTTAGGATGTTTCAGGTTACCAGGCTGGGAAGGGAGCGGCAGTGGAGTGAGACTTTTCCCCTGAGGATTGCATTGAATTTCACTTGATCAAATTAAAATCCAGAATTCAGTAATGTAGGAGTGTGTTTTCAAATGGTGTTGTTTATGGGTGTGAGGTCAGTGAAACATCTAGGTGCAATATTGTTAAGAAAGCAGCAAGTTGCAGCACAGTTATGTAGTGTAATTTCTTTGAACTTGTTTCCTCCAGGTGCTGACAATTTTTGAGGAGATGATACTCTGTAGGATAAATATTCTCTGCTAACAGAGTTTCTTATTTTAAACTTAATTCTGGAGAACTTTGTTCCTGCAGAGGTTTCAATGCTGTTATATTCCCAGGTACTTGGTACAGACAGAATTGTGAGATGTGTGTGTTCTGTTTACACAAAATAGTTTCTACATAATATTTTCCTGATTGTCAACTGTGTTGAGTTAATTACAGCTGGGTTTGTTTCAGAGAAAGCTCGTTGCAAGACAGGAGTTTGTTGTGTTTAAGCAGCATTTTTTAGCTATATAAAACTGAAAGAATTTGTAGAGAGCTGTGGTTTCCCCCTGCCCCTGAACTGGTGTTTATGAAATGCTCGCACCAACACAGAAGAACTAGAAATCACAATTTGGGTTTGGAATAGCATGTGTGGAATTTGATAATTAGGTGATTTGAAAAAATGAATGAACATTTTGTTTCTTGTTAACATTCAGAAGCCTAATAATTACATTATTTAAACAATAGCAACATTTTCAGGGTGTTCTAAACACTCATGGAAGAGTGGTGGTTTGAAGCACTGTGTGGTGGCCCGCTGGCTTGTCCCAGAGCTGCTGCTCTGCAGGTGTGGCTTGGCAAGTTTGGATGCAGAAACGAAGGAAGCATGAAACAACTTGGGTATTAGCGAGAGTTGAGTATTGAAACATAAGAAAATACGTAAGGGCTGTTACCTGTCTGGTGGACGTATTGATCCCGTGCTCAAGAAGAGTGCTGAGTAATTTGTGACTGAAGGTATCATTCAAGGATGCAGAAGGCTTAAGGGGGAGACTTTCAGCCAGTTGCTTCAAAATGAGGTTGAAGAAATCTGTTAGATGCTATCGATGTGGCTTGTAGTATAAACACAGCATTCAAACCTTATAAACAGTGCACTCTGCTACTGCCCTGCCTCCTGGGAGGAGTTTTTGAGCTGCGAAGTGCAGTTACCATGAACGCCAATTTGAAAAGTAGATGAGATGAACCAGTTGGGTGCTGATACAAGTGGAAGTGACGCTGTTGTCCTCTGCTACACATGCACACGCAGTGGTACTGGTAGAAGCCTTGGTAGCTGCAATACACTGGCACAAAACACTTCTTACTGCTACAGCTGGGATTTCTAGCCAGCGATCAAGCATATTAACAGCAGCTCTCCTCTGCCACTGCAATTGGTTCTACACGGGTGGAGTTCTGCTGACAGATAAGAAGAAGAATCAAAGTTGGAAAAGTTCAATATACCCACCTGTTCTTGTGTTTGAAATAGACCACAACTTACACTGAACATGAGGAGGGCTTTAATCGATATGCAAAACAATGCAGTTTACGCAACAAGAGCCTTAAGAGAGACACTAAACTTATAAAAGCAATTAAAGAGGTTTTGTAGTGATTTGGCAGATTCCAGGCAGATAACTTTACTCTGGCGTTCCCTGAGGAAAGCTGGCTTGGTCTGATTAACACAGAATGGGAGCTACGCAAGGGCAGAGGACTGATGAACAGCAACGGCAGAACCTCTCCGTTACTCCGCCAGAGTGGCTGGTCAGGCACAAACAGTTTGGAGGGCAAGCACAGTATGGGAAAGAACTGAAACACAGAGGAGGATAATACAGACTCATGGAATGGTTTGGGTAGGAAGGGAGCCTCAAAGCCCATCCAGTCCAACACCTCTGCAGCAAGCAGGGACATCTTCAACTCAAATGGGTTGCTCAGAGCCCCCTCCAACCTGACATGGAATGTTTCCAGGGGTGGGGCAACCACTAGCTTTCTGGGCAACCTGTGCCATCATCTTGACTTGTACTTTTTTGCCTTGACAATGAAAATTTTTACCTAAAAATTTTACTTGCAAAGATAGCTTTCCTAGCCTATCGGAACCCTGGAAATAATGTCTTAGAGATATGATAGTTCATCAGAGGTTTTCTCCAGTCTCTTGAGAAGTTCAAGTCTTATCCAGGTTAGCAGCATCAATTAAGTGTGAGTTATTATATTTGGAGTTGTTGAATCTGGCACGAATAGGTTGTTGAAGTGTACTGATTTCATGTGAATCGCTTTAGCTGTGTGGTGCACCCAGCACGAACCAACCAAAGCCCACGGCAAACAAGATCTGTGAGCCTGGCAGAGCCTGGAAAGGGACCTTGGGGCTGAGGTGCTCACGCAGCCTCCTGAGGCAGCTTGGAAAATGGGATGTTACTCAAAAAGGAATTGGTGACGGAGGGCTGCTGGTGGGATTTATTCAAAACTAGTGAAGTAAAGGGAAGTATTACATGGCTGGTGAGTGTCAATGCTCTGGAAGATAAATAAAAAAAAGATAATTAAAGCTTTTGTATCAAACACATGATATGGGATTTGTGTGATAATTGTATTCTCATTCCTCCTCTAATACTGATCAATGGGGGTGCTGTTGTAAAGTGAATTTTGTTCAGCAGATACGGCTTCATGTTCAGTGAGTCAAAACATCGAATAAAAGCAGTAAATAGGGAAACAGAATATGAATGGAAGATTTTTTCAGGTATTTATAGTAGTCTAGTGCTTTGTAGTATTTTGATCAGTGGCCTGGAAGAAAAAGTGAAATTAGAGCTGATCAAATTTGTGGATTGTGTAAAGGTTGTGCTGAGTGGTGAAGCATGAAGAAGGAATGGCAGCTGCATCGTGTCCTCTGAATCACTTGAATAACTGGGTCTAACTTGACCAAATATTGTTTTATACAGCAAGGGCACAAAGTTGCACGTGTTGTAGGAAAGGCTGTAGGTCTGGAATAAAGAACTGTGCTTCCCGTGACCTTGGAAAGGATGGCAGGAGCGGAGCAGGGGTATGGCAATATGTGAGTCCTCAGACTGACACTGGGCGTAGGAGGGCTACTCAGGTGAGGAGATAACTTTTTAAATAGTAATATACATCCATCATTTTATGTATAAAGAGGAAATACCGAATAAGGACAGAGATGTGAAATCAGTTTGGGAATATTTTGACCAGGTTTAATGTTAGTATTTTTAAAGAGATGTCAAAAGTAGTGAAGATGATGTAGTGTTCAGTGTTGCTTGGGTGATTAAGTCGCTCATTATAAAACTTTTTACACAAAGGCAGATAAGGTCTCGTATTCTTTTCTTTGCACTCTTGGGCTGTCCTGTGCAGGAGGACTTACAGATAAAATCCTTTTGTTGAGGGAAGCTGTTTATATTTTAGTCTTTGAATTTCCTTTCCTCTTGGAAGGAGGTGTCTCCTGTATCTCTCACTCTCTTTTCTGTTATCTTGTCTGAACCATTTTGCTGACAAAGAGAAGGCAACGAAGAGAGGCAGAAGGGTTATAAGTGAAAGGATTCTTTACTCACAGTCTTACAATTACTCCTTTGTTTTTTTCCTTTTTTTTTTTTTAAAAAAAAGTGATCTTCTAGCTTCTCTTTGCAGTTGCTTCTGCTTGCAGAGTGTTTTAAGTTAGAAAGTCTTTGCCCACATGTGCATTTTCCCCTTGCCTGCAGCTGTTGTAGGCAGTTGCATCGCTGAAGGGCTGGTGGAGTCTCTTTGGAGAGTTAATACAGCTCGTTGTGTAGCCCTGAGCTTTCGGTGATGGACAAGAGCAAGGCAGCAATGATGAGTTATAATCATAGTGTAGACAACATGTCTGTCAATTTTGGGGTGTGTCCTTGTCTCTCTAATTGGTGGGATTAGCATCAGGTTTTGTTTGCCATCTTCTATTTATCACTGTCTTCTTTTATCGAGTCTTTGCCTTTACTATTTGCATCGCTTGCTGATGAAAGCAAAGGCAACAGCATTGCTAGTGTAATGTAACTGTCCAGAGGCTTGGGTTACTCTTGCGTCATCTCTACTTAATGCTCCTTTTCAGAGGCAGTGTGAGAGTTGTATATTCCTTCCTTAAATAAGTGCCAGGGTTGTGGCGGGCACCTCGGTGACCTCAAACATAAGCGCCTGGGCTCGGAAACAGGAAAAATCATGTTGTGTTTGCAGGGCTGTTGGGATGTGGGAGACAGCAAGAACAAAGAATAGTTTCTTAAATTAAGAAGTTGTTGTAGGAGTGGTGTCGTCAGTTGTGTTTGAAGTTTGTTGTCTGTGGGTGTCAACAAACTGGGGGAACGGGACTGAAAAATGAAGCTTACAAAATCAGTGCTGTTCAACACTGAGTACATGAGTACAGCGCGAGCTCTGAACAGGGTAAAGCACTGCCTTGAAAACTGAATGGCAACATGAGCATTGCCTGGAACTCAGAAGCTCTGGGGCTGAAGAAGTTAGCTGCTTTTGAGAGGAGATGAGCAAAGGCTGTTATCCCAGAAGAGATTTTCTTCATCCTTTCCGTCAGCGCTGGGATGTGATCCTCTTCTTTCTGGAGGGGAATTTCCTTGGGAAGCTGGGTTTTTTTGTGGAGGGGAAGCTCCAAACTCTGAACAATGATAGCATGGTTTGTCGTTTCCAGCATCTTTCAGTTTCTGTCCCCTGTTACTACACTTTCTGTTCTCCAAGGAATGTGAGTAGCTAAAGCCTTTATTATGTGATCTGAATTTGTTTATTCTATAATGACAATGGTTAACTACTCGAGGGAAGTCAGCCCCAGATAATGAGCAGAGACCGCTGAGGAAATGACCGATCTGCTTAGTCATGCAGACTCTGTAAGAAGTTGCTTTTTTCTGACTCTCCCTTAAAAATAAAAGTTGTTTAGAGGTGCCTTTTTCTTCCTCCTGCACTCAAGAAAAAACAGAGAGGAGATCTTATATTTCAACTAAATCAATACTTCTGGTCAGTGAAATGCTTGTTTTAACAGAATGAGATACGGAGCTGGTAGCCTCTGCTTCTGGTGTGGAACCTTGTCATGAGTATCTGGTACTGTCATTGTGATGAGAGGGCACATCCCCTGCTCAGTCCTGAACTTCTATCATTTGCTCCCTTTTTTCTTAACAGAGAGAGAACTGTGAATGAAATTGAGTGAGATTTCACAGCATTGCCGATAAATCTGCTCCAGAAGTGCGATGTAACTTGTTTTCTTTGTTAAAGAATGCTGTTAATTGTACCCAAGAACTCCCATCAAGCGTTATAGTTACTATTCAAATTTCTGAGTTCAGCCTAGTTCAATAATGATCAAAAATTCCTACCTTTAGACAAATGGGTATTTTGAGTAAAGTGACTTGGAAACCTTAATTCAAGACTGGTAATCCAATAATCCAACTAATAATTCAATAATACAGCCAATAATTCAAGAGGAGGGGAGGAAAAATAGACATGGGACAAGAAATTCCGTCCCTGTTATATTTTGGGCAATACAGACAACTGAGTATAGGGTTGTTGAGTTCTCACATGTACGGTCCCCTCCGTGTGGGACAGCACTGTGTCACCAGGATGGCCAAGCTGCTTGCGTGCAATTCCTGCCACATGTGCTCGTTGGGTTCGGCCACTGCTCAGGCAGCGTTTGCAAAGACTGAACGAGCTTTGGTAGAAAAAGTTGTCACTTGGGGCAAGCAGTTGAGTGAAACTTGCACTTAACTTTGAGAGGAAGAGTACCCAGCGAGTTGTGATTTCTTGAAGATTGCAGCTTAATGCTATTTATCCTTACACCTCTGAATCTTGGAAACGTAACATTTTGATTCTGTGTGGATGAGTATATCTATGATCCATAGAGTATTGTCCATTCAGCAAAAGACATGCCTTGCATTTATGGCAGTTAAGTGAATGGATACATTTGGGATAGTGACTTTTTGCTCTAAGAGTTGTTTCTCGTAGCCACTACTTTTGTAGGTGACTGCCGTGGTGCTTATTCACCATGCAATGTCTATTAGTAATAAGCTAATAGATCCCCTTTCAGTTGCCCCTTCCTCTCTTAGCACTGGATAAGTTCATAAGGGTGATTGAATGCCCTGGTCAGCGTAAGCTGCAACTGGAAGGGTACGGTGACCTGCAGGGTGTGTTGTCTTTAGGTTAGTATTTGCCTGTCTTCCAAGCCAAACTTGCATTGTGCTGCTTTTAAAACTCTGTTCAGAGTAAGCTCAGGTCTGTAGTCACATCCTCACAGTTCTAGAAGATAAAAATGTAATGTGTGTATCGCACGACTCATGGCTCAGTATCTGTTGTGAAATAATAGCTGTGCTCCCTAACTGGGTGGTTTGTGTGCACATATGCAAACGATCCCCGGAGCAGCGTGTGGGCTGTTTGTGCTCCATGGTGAGAGGCAGTGAGCTGCGTTCTTTTCCCTTGCAGGCCTGTCCGAGCCTTTGGGGGAGTCTGAGACAGCAAAATGCAACCAAAGTGGCGATTCCCTTATTAAGGACAAAACCACAGAAGGCAATTTCATCCAGTTTCTTTCCATGTGAGCTGCCTGTAGTGTCAATCTTAAGTGTTACCAAACAAATGTACTTGTGTAAGGATGGATCAGGGCCACTGTGAGTGTTTCATTTTTGTTTATTTGGTGGAATAGGCAAAAATCTACAGGTTTTGATGACTCTGTTCTCAAAACCAGCAGAAGAGTGACCTTTAGTGGCACTTACTGTAAATTTTTCCAGCACTGTGCAAGTTAGAATGTTCTTTTGGAGGGAATGATGCTGGAAGAAACCCATGTTTCTGACAGTTTTTAATCCTTTAATGGATTTTTCATCTACAGTGGAATCCAATAAAAATTAGTTTAATGTCTGGTTGCTTGACAGACTGGAGCAACTTGGGTCTAACGTATGCTACTTGTCATCTTCATCTCACACAAGTTCAAAACTGTTTATTTCAACTTCCTCCTACTTCAGGATTTTTTGGTTTTCTTCTTCAAGTTTCTTAGGCAAACTCTAGGGGGCCTAAGGAATGCTTTGTGGTCGCTCATGTAGTTGTCGCTGCTGACAGTGGGGTAGGGAATAGAGAGGAACCAATCCGTGCTGAATTCTGCCTTTTTCTAAAAACTGCATAAACCAGACCCCTGGGTTTGAAGTCCAGTTCTAAAGAGGAAGAAAGATGAGGTATGGACAGCAAACTTGCAGTCGTCTGCCACTCTTTGTAGTGAAATGCAGGCCAGCAGAGGAGTTAAGTCATGTTAGTTTGTGATCAGTTGATGATGGTGTGCAGTGTGACTGGTGCCTGTCTCACGGGAATGGTGGGTTGCCCTGGACTGCTGCTGGTGGGGAAGCTGCTTTCCTGAGCAGAGACACAGTCAAAGGTGGCAAATTGTTGCCCCGTGATGAAATGTGCTTCTCTGGGAGGCAGAGAAAGAATAGGGTGTGGATGGGGCGACACTGAGAAAACAGGATAGATCCACTGGGCCTTTCAGCATTGGGAAAACATGCCATTTTCCTTGTTCTGAAATTTGAAAACACTGATGAGCTCTATCAGTCTGTGTCTGTGGGATGCTTTCCGAGGAGGTAAGCTGTAATATTAGCATATCTGAATGACCGAAGCTGTAGGCTGTCTTCATAGTGCCAGTGACAGATCTTTCCTTGAGAAGGGATTAGCTTTTTGCCTGTTTCACTCCTTTTGTTCTGCTACTTCCATTTATGTAATTTATTTCTGATTTGTTACGTAACTTCTGCTCTGGCACCTCTGTATAACAGAGCTTAAGCTCCTACTGGCATCTTCCAGTTATCAGGATCTTCCTTGCAGTGGGAGTTGGCTCACCTCTTGCCATACTTCGGATACTCACAAAGAGAAGGCTTGGCATACCTCTGCCAGGAGCTGGCTTTTAAAATCTTATCTTTTGGAATATGAGAATGGTTATTATTAATGCGGGGTAGGTAATTTTGCCACAAATTAATCTGGTATATAAAATGTATTGAATATAATTTGGAATCCTGCCCTGCCATGCCCTACTATTGAGTCTTCCACACCAAGCTTTGCTTGGGATTTTGCTCCTCTCCCAGGTACTGGTTGGTTTTATATAGCGTAGCACCATGGGCATCACCTGTAAAAGCACACTTGAAAGTGAATTTTACGCTGAAATGCTGTTTGTCTTGAAAACAGAAACAGTGATCTGGGAAGGAAAGTTTTCCTTTCTCAACGTGTTCTTTAGTGCGGAATGCAAGTGCCATTTATACAGCAGATGCCAGAGCTAAAAAGACATAAATCGGCCTTTGAAGAAGTAAAAGACAAAATTTCTGTTCGTTTGTGATAGTGTAATCCAGATGAGTACCAAGAATTACTGGAAGCAAAACTGATCACATACCCCTTACCTCTGATAGCCTGAAACTCTATGCAGTGCAAAACAAAGCGCTCTTCTGGATCGAGTGCTTTGCGGTGAGCATGTTTTGAGTATTTCAAAGGCAAGAGTTGATTTGTAGGAAGCCAATTTCTACTTCAAGTCATCAAACAAATTTGCTTTTTAAAGCAATGCAACATTGCTTAGGAGAGAGTCATTATATACATAGATAAACACAAAAATGGTTTGTCTGTCTCTGCTGGCATCCTGTGAGAGGTGTTGAGGTTTCCTCTTCCAAGGTTACAGACTGTTGCTGCTGTTGGCAGTAGGGTGTACCCACATCCCTTCGGAAAGGCAGGAGAGCGAGGACCCTGTGGCAGGAGGCTCCCGCAGCAGTCAGTGGATGACGCCGGTGTGCGCCGCTGCCGCCAGTCCGGGTTGTGTAATGATCTGCAGATGCTGCCATTGACTCGCGCTGCCTCTTTTTGTTTGGGATCGCAGCAGGAGCCAGGCCTTATGTAATGTTCATTGTCACAGTCTCCGTTCCAGCACTGTCATGTCAGCATAGGGGAAGGATTAGCTCTCCCTTTTCTTTCTTTATGGGATGGGTTTAGGGTTGGGGTTTTTTTTTTTTCTTTTTCTCACCCCTTCTTGCAGCAGCTTTTGTTGTTTTGTTGTCAGGGAGCAACCAGTTTCAGGCTGTTTTTAGTATTGTGGTGCCTTTTAGGAAGGAGTCTGTCAACCTACAGAGAATAAAAGAGCAGGCCCTGCAACTCTCCCAAAACTGATAAATGAGGTTGTGTTTTAAAGCACTGTTATTCTTCCTCTCAGTTCCTGCTCTCTGCAAATCACAGTGGGCTCCTCCGTACTCGCATCAAGTGTAGGCGAAGACTGGATGTGCTGTGCCGGTGCGTGCGTGGGGAGAAGCACATTTGCCTTCCTCAGAAGGGTGGTCTGGGGCAAGCAGGTGCCCTCCAGTTTGTGATTTTTACAGACTGCTGCTTTTTCCTTTCTGCAGCTTAATATTCCTGGAGGAAACACATCACCTAGAGAGGGGATCAGTTTTGTTGCTGTTTGAGCAAGAGGAGACAAAAGAGAAGAGTTGTTTTCTTCCCCAGCCAGCAGTGTGTGACCACCAGATATCTGTGAGTCACAGCTGAAAAACTGTATTACTTGAGTCTTAACAGGCTGAGGCTGCAAAGGAAGTAGGGATTTAAATCACCAAATAGTTAAGGATAGCTTTAAATGTAGTTTAAGGGGGGGTTATTGCTGGGGGACAGAAGGTCCTGTTGATTTTTTCAGTGAACACTTCAGTTTGCTGTGTTAAAAACATAAAGGGGACCTGCCAGACTGCTATTGATCAGTAACTCTGTGGGCTCTCTTTTCAGAAAATTTTTATCCTTTTAAGTGATTTCTCACCTCCAGTTTTTTACAAGTTGTGTGAAATGGGTTAAAATGTTCCATAATTTAAGTTAGGGAGGTTCTGATGTTTGTTAGAATCAAACTGTCCGAACCCACTGATGTCAGGTTTGTTTCTCATTAGATTTTAAAATTGAACAGGAAAGTATTCTCTGTTATTTTGCAGTAACATTGCAAGTTATTCCTTGCAAACTGGTACAAGATTTTTTTTGTTGTACAGAGGCACTTAAGCTCATGACTGTTTCAGTGATCCATTTCTAAGCTTAATAATGATTTCCCATTAGTTATGAAAGGGTACATGAGAGGTACCAACACTGTGCTAGCATCCAGTCTACCAAGAAGATGAGATTTCTCCCGCGGAACCAGCAGTTGCATTCGTACGCCTCCAGTCTGAAGTGTTCCTGTGTGAGCTGAGTGTGTCAGAGGAATCTTACAGCCCCAACCAACCATTCCACTGTTTTGCTGCCAAAGAAAAAAATAAGAGCGTTATGCAGCAGTGACTTTGAAATACCTGGTTTTATTAAACTGTGTGTGCAAATCCTCTTGTGATTTGCCAACATGCTTGGTCCTGCCCCTATGGCCAGGCACCACAATGACCAGCGTGCAGTCTTGGTTACAAAACAGACTTTGAGGGACAAATCTTGATGAGTCCCAGATAGTGGGCTTGGCTGGAGGTTGAGGAGGTGTTGGAATCCTCTTTACTATTCAGCACTGTAGTAGCATTAGTGTTAAACCTGCCCTTTCTGAAGGGATTTATATGGCATGGGTGTGTACTCAGGAATGAGCGTGTCCTGTGCCTAAATTGCTTGTTCCATAGCAGGCAAAAAGCTGCCTTAAAGCCCCTGTGGCTTCCTGGAGGTGTAGGGGAATCATGCTTCTCCTTGCTTAGGTGGGGAAGAACTCCAGCCTGCCCTGTCCTGCGTCCATCCTTTTTACTCCTTTATGTTTGTAACAAATAAGAGTTTAGTTTTTGTAGTGCTGATGAGTGCTGTGATGGAAGCAGTGATGTTGTTCAGAATTGGACAAAGCCACCAGGTCCCATGATGTTTGCTGTTTCACTTGAGAGTTTGGCTTATGGCATGTGTGGTGAAAACCCATCCCTTAGAAGGGAAAAAGCTCGCTTTCACTGTTCTCTCTCATCTTCATAGAATTATAGGTTCATAGAATGGTTTGGGTTGGAAGGGACCACGAAGGTCATCCAGCCCCACCCCCCTGCAGTGAGCAGGGACACCTCCCACTGGATCAGGGTGCCCAGACCCCCATCCCACCTGACCTGGAATGTTTCCAGGGATGGGGCATCCACAACCTCTCTGGGAAACCTGTCCCACGGCCTCCCCACCCTCAGCGTAAAGAATGTCTTTCTAATATCTATTCTAAACTTCTCCTAGTTTCATATGTAAGAAAAAAAAATGGTGATTGTAAACCTTTGCAGAGCGAAAGAAAAGCATGAGGACAAGAGAAATGCATTCAAATTTGCAGACCCTTGGAGTTGCCTCAGCCACAACTGGGACTCCTTTCTGTGCAGGTTGAGGAGTGACCTGTAGCACTGTAAGGCACTTACTTACTCTCTACCTTAAAAAGGCAAACCCCAAACCACTTCAGAACTGTTTTCACCTTTATTGGAAGACAGGACATAATAAATGAGAGATGAGCTGGGAGGTCTTTTCCAGCCTCAGTGATTCTTTGCTCATTTGATGTGCAGCTGATTGCAGGGTTTCGC
This sequence comes from Neomorphus geoffroyi, assembly GCA_033558235.1. Classification (NCBI taxonomy): domain Eukaryota; kingdom Metazoa; phylum Chordata; class Aves; order Cuculiformes; family Neomorphidae; genus Neomorphus; species Neomorphus geoffroyi. The sequence continues at coordinate 13,558,098 of JAUMJM010000050.1, forward strand.
TTCCCAAGTAGGATGAACATGACAGCTCTTTTCTCCTCCCTGAGTAAGGAATTTTTCCAAGTGTTTTCATCTAATACCCCAGCTTGTTTTGTCAGCAGCATCACTCAGGTATTGACCTGGGCACTGTACTGTGTGGAATTCTGTCTTGCTGCTGTAAAGCGTTGTGCAGCAGGTTTGGGGGGTGGTTTTGGTGCCATAACCCTCCTTACTGCACATGGCCCGGGGTGCAGCTTCCCTCTGTGGCAGGGCAGGGCGAGCTAATGCGGGACAGCCGGAAGGTCCGGACAAATGGTAACTTTGATAAGTTGAAGATAATCTGTTTATCTCTCCAAAGTGCCCTTCCTGCAGCGATTAAATGTTGAACATGGTGTGCCTGTGTGTGCAAAGGCAGGAGATGGGGCAGACTGGAATAACTCAGCCATAAAACAGTAGCGGCAGCTACAATCTGGCCCTGTTGTGTAATTCCCCTTGGTGGGAGGCTCTGAACTGGGTCAGATCGGTGTGAGAAATGAGGGCAGTGTAATGCCTACCTGCCTGTCGTGCCATGTCCCTGCCGCATGCTTCAAGTGCTGCCAGGCAGGGTGGGAGCCCTCCTGGGACCCCAAGCTGCTTCGATGGAGAGCGGCTGCGGAGTTGCTGGAGCTGAGGAGGAGGATGAGAGGGAGAAAGACAGCCAGCAGCATGACAATAGGCACAGAGGAGTTAATGAAGTATTTTGGAAAGCTTCTGTTTAGCTCTGTGTAAGACTGGGACTGCTGGACCAGTGTCAGGAGGTGACTTGTAAAGAACATGTGCTTCCCGCTAAATAAAGCTGAGATCGGGGCCCTTTTATACTCCAGTCTGAGAGGCAGCGGCTCCACTGGGCTTGATTTTATTTATAGAAAGTCAAAGACCCATATCCTTTCCTTTAAACAATCTTCAGAAAGTGTTTTGTAGTGTTTGGGGTTTTTTTTAGATTCTGAAGAACAGTGAAATGTGAGCGATGATACCCAGGAGGATGCGTGTCAGGCTTTGACCTGGAGCCTTTAGTGGCATTACAGCACTTCTGCTTTTACCGTTTGTAGCTGAGAAGTCATCCCTGCCATTGTAGTAGTGTTTGCATTTCTTCCTTTCTTTTTTGTTTTGGTTTTTGCATGTTTTTGGTTGGTGCTTATCTTGCTGGGGCAGTGAAACATGGACAGTTTGTAAGATGCTTCTGTTGACAACAGACAGAATGTGAGGTGTTTCATAGCACAGTATGGACAACATGGGAGTAATAAATCCCCTTGGAATCCCAGGGGACCAGCAGAGACCTACAAGGTGACACTGCTGACCAACTCCTGAAATGTAAGGAAACACGTGCAGCTTTACAGTTACAGGTCTGAGTAGAGAATTAAGCCATGTTTGTTTTCCTCAGGGCTGAGTATCAGCTGGAAGGGAGCATTGTTGCTATTTAAAAGCAAAAATAAGCTACTGTGCACATGGGCTTTAGCACAGTGTTTGTCAGGAAAAACTTTGGATAATTGACTGCCTTGCATCTGCAGGCCTTGTGTGAAGTCAGCGGATGTCGGAAGGGAAGCAGAGCTGGACCTCGCCGTGCCAGGGTCACCGTATTGCGACCGGCCGACAGCAGCGGGGCTGGGTGCCTGCCTGCCAGCAGGAGCTGAATGAAGCTCTGTGGCTTGGGTGAACTGGCACAGTTCCACTTTAGCTTATTTAGATTTTGGCCTTTTCTGCCATCTGCTTGCCTAAGCCTGCTTATTTCATGTGACACAGAGTAGTGTAGGGACTTCAGTTCTCTCTGCCTGCTGGTAAAGTGCTCCTGGGACCTTGTGTGAAGCACTTCCTATTCCGTACCCATCTCTGCAAAGCCTGCTCTTCTATTGTGGTTATTTTCTTTCAGACATTCTTCAGTGTTATTGAGGAGCCAAGACGGGCAAAGCAGGAACTGATGACTTCAGCTGGAATAATTCAGCACACTTGACAGTCAGATTTTCAGCCCTGCTACAAAGGTGTTGAGTTGTGTCCTTAACCTTCAGGTTTCCGGGGCATCCGGTTACTGTTGAAACAGAGCTGAAAATGAATTCTGTTTCTTGCAGTGTTTGTCAATATGGTTGCTGCTTTATCTGCTTAGAAGTGTCTTTTTTTTTTTTCTAAATGACTGTTCAGTTCTCAAACGTTTTCTAGTTTACACTGGAAATTTGGTCTAAGTAGGGGCCATGGAAAATGGATAGCAAGGAAATGTTTCCCTCTTCTTTCTTTAAAGCTTTCTGGGGAATATGTGAGTAGTAATTCTGAGATTGATTTTTGAACACATCCTTTGCTTTCACGTTCCTCGAGAAAAAGAAGCCTTCTTTACGTTCTGTTCTTGTTGTGTTTCTTTCTCAGCCACCTTACTCAGCTCCCTTATGATAATTCTTTGCGCAAGCAAGAGGAGAGCCCAGATAGGCATTGCTGCCCAGAAGTGCAGTGCCTGATCTGAGCAGATGAACTTGTGACTTTGTGGTTGCCCTGGCCTCTCTTTAGGCTTTGTTGTTGTTTTGGACTGTGATTTGTGCTGTGATGCACTGGAGCAGCGTAACAGCAAAGCCACACACAGTCAGCTTTGGCCTTGTCCTTTAGAGGAAGGAAATGCAAATTCTCTCCGAGCCATCCTTCCTTTGTGTTTACTCTTCTTCTTACCCTGCTTTACAAAGGGCTGTATAACATGTAAAAGCTGCATCTCTGTTGTCTTCTCTCTGTGCCGTTCTTAAGACGATGCTGGGTGACCTTTGCAGCGGGTACAGCTGAGTCAGGAAGGGGATTCTGCACCCCACGCCTGCGTGCGGCAGTGATGTTCACAGGGATCAGGGTAACAGGTAGCCCTATGGGATTCCCAACCTCATCCTTTTTACTGTGCTTCATGTTTGGATGGTAGTGCTCTGAAATTGTTCAGGTAGTGTATTTATTTTTGCAACTTTGTGTAATCAGATATCGATACAAGGAGTCTTTCTGCTGTGTACGTCTCAAGGATACCAAGAAAGAGGTGTTTTTTAAGTGATTAGTTAATATATTGTTTCTGATACTGATGCTACAATGTTGGGCCTATATAATTGTAATATATTGCTTATGGCATCCATTTTCTACACAGGATTTTGTCTGCAGTTTGTTATATCTGTTATTTAAAAGATTGATGGCAGATTTGTGTTTTATTGTGCAGTAATCCTGCTGTGATTTTGAGCCTCGAGGCTTGAAGGTTGGGATTTACTGGGCTCATCGTGTACCTCTTGTCTCGCAGGGCTGCCTCACGGTAGAACATGAGCAGGTAATGCACAAGGAGCACCACTGGGAATCATGTCAGACGAGTCAATCTCAGGGAGTGATCCGGACCTGGACCCGGACTTGGAGCAGGAGGATATGGAAGAGGAGGAGGAGGAAGATGAGGAGGAGGCGATGGAGGAGGACAATGATGGGGATGATGAGGAAGACTTACTTGACGAGAGTGGTGAGTGAATGAGGTTGTGAATCTCTACAACAAATCTACATTTGTTACACGGAACTGGTGCCACTAATTTTGGTGAGTGACACCTTGGTAGGTAGAGTAAGGAGGAGGATTTGTCCAGCACTTGGTAGGGAGAAGTGCTTATGTGGGTGTTTACTTTAAATAGGGATTCAATGTGGGTTAAATTTGGACTCCTGGCCAAAAAAACAAAACCAACAAAGCTCCATGAAAACAAGCCACCAGCAGAAATTGTAAAGAAGTTAGAGTTATTAAAATAGCTACAGATTCTGGGGAAGCAGTTGTATAAAGAAGTAAATATACCAGTTTATAATTACTTGCATTACTGGAAAGATCCGATGAAATCAAGTATGTTTACATCACTGGCTTGCCATAGGTAAGCAGTTTAGTGGATGCTATGGGCAGTTATCGCTCACTTACAATTATCAGCTTTAACAGCTGGAAAATGTGCTTTTCTGACAGCTTCCAGGTTGGGCTTATTCTTTTTGATTTGTTTGTTTTACAATATGAGAGGTGGCAGTGCTGGCTAAGTCAGTTGTCACCTGTCCTTGCCTGGTTAGAACTGCCTCACTGCCCTCTTCACTCATGTTCGATGCAGCTGCTCGTGGACCTGCGCGGTGTAGGTTACATTTAAGCAAGATCAGGTAGCTGTTGTGGTTCATGGCACAATCCTAGGAATGTATTGTTTGGGTCAACAGCAGGGCTGATGTTCTAGAGCACGTAGACAGCAGCGCGTGGCTCAGGCGGGAATTCCCCATACTGTGTTTGGCACCACATTCCTTGTACCATAAAACTACAGCCTGAGCCTGAGGCAATGCTGTGTATGCTTCCTTTACAGTTCTGATTTTTAATGATTTCAAAGGGTGTGCGGATTTTTGAGTGCAACTGCTTCAACCCAGTGAGAATATTCTTCTTTTTCTGAGCGTAGACTGTGTTGCAGGCAGACATTTCTTCTTCCAGTTACCGAAGTCGTTTTGATTTCAAAGTACTTCGATGTCCTCCAGTGTTGGTTGGGTTTGGGTCTTTTATATTATTCAGCTACACGCTGCTTGAAGGTGCTGTCGTGATTTAAAATACTTACAAAATGTTTATGCAAATTAATTTTATTCCTCTGGTTTATTCACGTGATAACTTTTTCTGATGAGAAAGGTGAAAAAAGAGGTATTAGTTCAGGTAAGAAACGAGGGAATTCCCAGGAGACAGAGTTGCAGGGAAATGGACGTCCACGTGGGTCATTCCCCATGGTTATTTTGTCATAGACCTGTGTATTTCATCATCTACATCTCCATTATTGGGGCTGAGCGCTCATAGTTTTTTATCAGGATTATTCTTTCCAAAGCAAGCAAAATTAATGTAGGTACATCAGAACATTGCTAACCATTAATGACAGCTGTTTATTTTCACCTTAAAACACCAGGAACATGTTTATGGTTTGTATTTCTGTAGTGGCTAATTTAAAATAAATTTGAACAACTGTAGGAAATAATGAGGAAGAGTAAAAACAAAATTTACGTATCACTAACAGGAAATGTTTTGTAGTTGTTCATTAAGTACGTGCAAACCTCTTACACATTGGAGGAAAGCTGGATTGCCTCAGGTTTCAGATTGTTTCGGCTTTAATTCTGTCTGCCAGCAGATCAGATACTTTCTGTGTGCCTGGCTGTGTAATTATTGGTTTCTGTGGAGGAGTCCACTCTTCCTGATCTCTCTTCACAGCTACGTGCTGCCTCAGAAATGCCATTTGGCATCTGCGTTACCTTAAATCTAATATAAACCCAGTGCCCTGCTCTTTGGCCTGGGAAATAGAACTAACTTCAGAATTAGAGGATCATTTTGGTTTGCCCATCTGGTGTTTATTGTGCGATCACTTTGTAGATGACCCTCATTCAAAAAAATCCCCTTAGGAACAACCAGTTACTTTTTATTCATAAGGAAGGAAGCGCTCTAATGTTTGTGCTATGAAGCTTTTTCAAAGCTTAATTTTAATCATTTCTGTTCTGTGTTTGTAGTCCCTGTTCCCAGTCGTGCTGTTCTCCTCCCCTCCTGGGGCTGTAGGTGTTCTGTACCTGTTCCATGTGGGATCCTGAGGGATCCTCCCCTTGTGGATGGGCTCCACAATAGCACACTGTAGCATATCCCTAGTGCTACAAGATATAGAAGATGATGAACTTTCACAGTCGTTTCCTTGGCCGAGTATAGGCTTTCTCCAAACTGAAACTGATTACTTGTTTTAAATTATAATGATTCTAGCAATTATAAAACTAACATTTTTACTGCTTATTTGCAAAAGAGAGGCGTTGCTTTGGAAATGTAGGTTTTCAGTGTTTCGGTGGTGACTCAGATTACGTATGAACCTTCCAGGGTTAATGTTGCGTTATCCACACCTGTTGATGGTGGATAATCTGGTCCCAGACTTAGCAGCAGCTTCTGTTTGGGGTATTCAACCGATTTTCATCCTTCTGATACATTTTGTGTGCAATTAATACTTGTGGTGGTTTCTGGTTTGGGATTTCCTTGGAGTTCTTTGTACATTCAGGTAATTAAGAGTGCTCTCTTCGGTTTTTGTGCAGGTTTGCTGCTGCTCAAAGGTCTGTCTGCGTGTAGTGTAGGCTGTCCTAGGTGGGCTGGAGTTTACTGTAGTTTGGACTTTCATGGTATGAACTTTCAGTCTTGATGAAAACAGTTCTTAAACTTTCTCCCCCTGCCCTCAAGGAAGAAAAAGCACAGGTTAGTTTTGTGAATATTTCTTTGCGCACTTCTTCAGTAGTGGTCGGTTAATGAGCATCCGCACCAGGTGTAGGAGCTCTGAGAGGTTTAATCTTTTTGTCTGGAGCACTTCTTCCAGGACATTCCTACCCTGATTCTTCGAACCCCTTCCCAGTGGCTGCCAGGCTGCACACCCATCCTAGCAGCACACTTCAATCTGAGCCGGAGCCTTCCGCTGCTTTTCCAGCCTTGTCATCCCTGCCCGCTGCATCTGTTTTCTCATCCCTTGTGAGTAGCAGCGCTTGTTTTATCATGTTTGATTTTGTGATATCAGTGCGTGACTCCTAAGAACTTTTTTTGTTGATTCCCTGAATGCTTTTCACTAGAAACGGGATGCACTGATGGCTGTAGAGATAAAGGGCTGTTTCAAGTCCTGTGCTTCTTCTCTCATCCCGGTGGTTGCTCAGGGCTGTGTAGAGCTCTGTACGAATAAATGCTGATTTGAGAAAAGAGGAAACAAACCTCCAGTATGGATTTTACAGATCATTTCAAATGCAAGGGCTGTTCGTACCTCAGAACTTTCACAAGGAAAGCTGTTGAGTTTTTGAATGAGTCCCGCTGTAGCACTCTTTTTCCACTTTCTGCATGTCTTTGGGTTATTCTGGTTGAAGTCTCTGCAATTCATTGTCTCTCACTCGTGTATCGCTGTAAGGCAATTAATGTAATTAATAGTGATGGCAAGTTGCTTGCTTGCTTACCTCTGAATATAGGGGTTAAACAGTGTTTTAAAGTGTAACTTAAGGGTAAAAGCGTGAAGAGCTGGTTGTTTTGGTTCTGAATGATTCCTGAATGAGCACAGGCATTCAGACCCTCTTCTCAAAGGCTCGGTGTTGTCTTTGCGTTACCGAGTGTGGGGGCAGCAGACAGACATTGAAGTTGGTACTTCTGGGGTGTAGCCGTGGTCAGACCGGTGGTAGCACGGAGTGCTTGGTGTACAGAAAGACGGGGCAACACCAAAGCATAGCGTATTAGGTGCTGGTGTTGTGATACAGTAGGGCTAGGGCTCGGGTTAGTAATTGTAATAGGCAAGTGATTTACAGTCCACAGCAGCTGGCCTTGTCTTCAGCACTGTGTTGTCTGCCTTGCCTGTTTTCTCCTTTCCCAGCTCCTCTTTCGTTCTGCAGGGCTGGGGACATGCTAGCTCTGTTTGATAAGTGCAGAACAGAAGAAAGAGGCAGCCTGCGCTTTCTCTTCCCACCTCGGACTCGTACTGTTCCTCCTCCTTCCTGACAAAGGGCTGGTGCCCATGCAGACCTGGTAGCAGGCACTCAGCTCCCTTGAAATGGCTTTACTGGACTCACTAAATGTGACATGAAAAACCAACCCTCTGGGGTGCTTTGCTGGGAACCGCCCGTACCGTATGCTTTGTGAGCTCCCTTTCTGTTAGCTGTCACGGCAGGGGTTTGGACCCAGTGACCTTTAAAGATCCCTTCCACCCCAAACCATTCTCTGATTCTGCCGAAGCTGCAGATCGGTCTTGCCAAGAGTTTTGTTTGTTGTGGGGTGGTTTTGGTTGTCGGAAGGTGATGGAGGCAGGTGGAAGTGGGCTCTTTGCCCATAAAGCTGGGAGGAATAGGGGAAGGGAACAGGAATGAGAGGAGCGTGGGAGGAGTGGTGCCTGGGGCTGGTGGGGGTTTTATGCCAGCATTTTAGCTGACCCGGTGAACTAGGTTATTCTCGGTGTGGTGAGGTGTGGCTGGAAGGCTGCTGTGGGAAGGAAGGATGAGATCCTGAGGAGTGCTGTCCCCCAGCCCCCTTCGCAGGGAATTCTAGACTGCCGATGTCGCAGGTCAGTCACTGAACCTTTCACTGTCTGCTTGCTCTATCTAAAGCACGGACTCTTTCCTGGTCTCCTCTGCTTATCCCGAGCAGGGGAAGCTCTCGTATGAAAGGATTGGTGACTCCTCTGCCCCCTCCGAGGCTCTCTGGCGGTGGCTTCGTTTTGCAGAGGGTGACAGCACGTCTGACATAGTCTGTGTTGCATAACCTGGAGTACTGACTCGCTTTACTTCTTTAAAAGGAGGTGATGACGCCAGAGCTCTGCTTCTTTCAGACGCGCCGATTGGGCACAGGGGCTGGCTCATCTCGTGAAATGATGTGGTATTATAACTAGCTATGCTTTTTCCCCCCCTCTTTTCTTCCTCCTTCCCTTTGATCTTTTGCGTATGGTGGAATACAAAATAGAACTCTTTCCATGCAGTTCAAGCACAGCCCACGTCTGTGGCTCTGCGTTTTCTATATATATGGATATGGATTTTTTCAAATGCTTTTTTACCTGTAGCTGTGTACTCCCTTCTCTTAAAGCTGCCGCAAACATGAAGCAGCATGAACACGGGGGAGCAGGGGCAATGAGCAGGCGTTTTTTAACTGAACAAAGAATTTCTCCAAGCCTTCCATGTGGAGAAACATTATCTTGTTTCTTCCTGCTTTTCCGATAGGCTTTGCAGGGTATGGGGGGTTGTGCTTTATTGGCCAAAATCTTCCTTTTCTTTTTGCACGAAGCAGCCAGAGAGTCTCTGACGAATGGCAGGCATGCTCACATCTCTGTCACAGTTGGTACCTTTTCAATAGTCAGCTTTGCGCCGCACCTTGTTGTTGCTAACAGATACCATATTCTGTCACCTGGAACTTGTGAAACCATGACAAAATCACTAGGAAAGTCAATTAACATATTTGTACGGTGGTGATTTCCCTCTTAAATGGGTAAGGAAGGAATGGCAAAGTGACTTTGCACTTATCAGGCAACTTCAGCAACAAAGCCGAAGTCAAAATCCTTTCCTTTACATTTCAGGCAGTGCCCCTTTTGTTTTCAAATGTACTGGGTGAAACACTTCTCTGGCTTGCATTTGAGTTTGAACTGTGCAAGAGATCCCTTTTTTCATTTTTCCTTCACTTATCTGGTGGTGTGCTGTTTTCAGTGACCGGTTAAATCAAATGTGTGTGTAGCTGTACAAGTACGGTGTCAGCAGCAGCAAGTTTGGAAGGAGGGGGAACCATTTTAAGTAAATGAGAAGTATTCCTCAGCTTTCAAAACACAATATCACATCACATTCATTTGCTTTATTTGTTGTTTTAATTTCCTGCTTAGGCTTTATAGAACACTGCATCGCTGAACTTTGAGAAGTGCCTGGCTCATCATTCAGATCAAAGTTTTTGATGAAATACCTGGTTTTTATTTTAATAACAGTAGTTTGTGCTACAGGTGTTGAAAATGTCACGTTCACATTTTCTTCACCATGCAGTTCACTGACTCAGTCTCATGGAAATTCCTTATAAGTAGGGGTCAGAAGACATTATTTTCACTTGCAAATATGCAAATAAGAATGAGAGGAGAAAGCTATAAGATAGAATTGTTTTGAGCTAGGTTAACAGAAACTTCGAACTTAAATCTCTGTCAAAACAAATGTTGCAATTAAAACATCCATAGGTAATCTTTACCTGTGCGAAAGAGTTAAATACTTGAACTATTAGAAGCAAAATTAAAATGGCATTTTTTTGTAGTCTTAGCTTGTGGTTTATGTCAGTTTGCATTCAGATGAAAACTGGAAGAAAATCACCGTCGTACAGGATCACTGTGGTGCACAAACATGTTGGGTCATCTTCAGCAGCAGCAGCGCAGTGAGGTGCAGAAAGGGGTGGGAATCGGTTTATTGAGAACAACCGGGGTTGTGACTCAATGGATTTAGCTTCGATTAAGATGGTGATAAATATCTGATATAAATCCTTTGACTTAAAATCATTACGTTCTGTCCAATAACAACTTGTTTTCTTAAGTGCATTTAAGCAGCCTGGGAAAGCCGGGGACTGAAGTCAGAAGCAGCGTGTGTTTTGCTACAGTGACAGCCTGAAAATTGTTTGCAGAAGGCATTGTGTTTCATCGCTACCTGTACTTCATGCGATCAGATTTTTGTTGCATTCTGTACAACTTCCCCTTCCCCAATTATGATTTAGATGAGCGTGGGAAAGAAAATAAACCAAGATTTGTGTGAATACAAATAAAATGAGAAAAAACAAGTTGATCAAATTTTATGCATTATGGTTCACAAAAGTCAATGGGAAGGCTCCTCTGGTTTTCCGTTGCTGGGTTAGATCTTAGTCAAAAAGAGTTTTATTTGCGGTGCACTGTTTAAAAAGCAAATGATTCATTCTTAAAGCCCAGCCAATACTCAGTTACCAACAAATAGTGCAGTGGAAGAAGCTACTCCAAGTCAAAGGGATGGAAAAGGAGAGTCACCCATGATATGTTTTGGGATGTTTTATTGAAAGTTTTTAGTTGAATTGAGTTTGTTTTGACACCCAACATATACACACAGAGAGGAACCCTGTGCTCGAGCTTATTATGTGTGTAGGCAGATATAGGTGTGAGTTTTAACCTTTATGATTTTGCAGTGCTCAGGGATGTTGACGTTGCTGCTTGGAAAAACGTGTCAGTGGAATAAGAAATGTGTTCTGAAGGGACCTTATCTCAATGTTCTATGAAAATACAAATTTTACAGTGATTTCTTTTAAGAGGGGAATCTTCTATGTTGTTTACACCTCTCAAGTGACAACAGTTTCCTGAGAAGCCTCTTGCGATGTATAGAGCAGTTGTACAATTGCAAAGAGCTTGTTGGGTGAGCGTGAAGTAGGTGAGGTATGACAGCCAGGTAAGATTTCAGACCCCTTTAGGGGAGAGAGAACGTTCTTCCTTAGTGGCCTCACAGAAAAGCTATTCAGTAAATGGGCTTATCTGTAACAAGATTACCTTCCATGAGGAGATCATTTTGTAAACTGATTGTTTCTGGCAATCTCCTTCTTGGCTGTGTGAATATGAATTTGTCATGGCTAGCAGTGATGGCCTCACCAGTGAGCTGTTGTGAGTAGAAGAGCTAGAAAAATTCCTTTCCACTGTGTACACTAAGGAGAAGAGAGATTTCCATTTTATTGCTGTGTGCAGAAGGACAGGAATAGGTCGCCTGTTTCCCCCAGTGTATTGAGCTTCCTCATCCTCGATTGCTGTAAGAAAGGACACTATTGTATTTACACAAATACTTGTCTTTAAATCTTGCTTCCCAGTTTTGTAAATCTGTGAGGTCAGATGCTGAGGTCGAGTTTGGTTATTTATTCCAACCCTACAGAGTCCTTACAAGGCCTGCTGCGAGATCTTCTTAATATATTGGTGCCGCTTTTCCCTCTTGATAACTGGGTACCAGCCAGGCCATTTGAGTCTGTAACACAAGTGAAAGGCTCTCTTGTTACCGAGAGCTTCTTGATTGTAATACAGTTCATAATCTCTTCTTTGGTAAAATTTATATGGCTCCAATTATGTGAATAGCACCTTGGATTTGTGTCAGAGCTGTGATGTACCCTAAAGCAATGAGGATATTTGATGGTAGCAAGTGTTCGCTGCACTCTGCAACCTGCTTGAATGAAAGGTGTAGTCAACATGTTTGGAGTCACTCAAAGGGTAACCAGGCTCTGCCCTGGCTGGGTTTGCAGGGCTCCAGCCCAGCCTTCAGAGGTGCAGCAGATGCTGTTCTGTCCTGGAGCCCTGCAGGGCGGTGTCAGTGCCACAGACGCAGCCCGCTTTGGGCTTCTGATGCCTGAATTGGCTTTCCTGACCCGCACTTGCCAATTGTTTCAAGCAAAGAGCTGACTTCATTCCGTGGACAGATGCTGGCTGGCAGCGAGCTGATTTCATTACGTGTCCATCAGCCCCAGTTTGCTGTTCGTTACTGCAGTTGGGTCTGTCTGTGAAGGGAATCAGGCATGGAAAGCGCTGGAGAAAGCTAGGCATGAGGGTCAGCTTCTAGAGGTTCAGCCACAGCTTTGAAGTACTTAATCTCTCCTGTCCCTGTCCTTCTGGTGCAGATGGGTGATGGGGAGAAAGGCTCACTTGGAATATAAGCTTGCACTCCACAATGTCTGACAGATTCTTCCCGAAAAACTGGGAAATCTTGCTTGTAGTCCATTTGCTGCACTGAGAGCCTTCTTCGACCAGTGATGCTGTACAAGCTGCTGATTCAACAAAGCAAACAGGATGCTCTTTCACCTATTATTGTACAAACAGGTTACCAGCTCCCAACAAATTGCTCAGATTTCAGCTTCAGTTGTCCCATTTTTTTGGAAGTGAGCAGGCATCTTGCAAATAGTTCATAAAATTACAGATATTGAGGTCATTTTGCAAAAAAACCCTGTACTTCTTTTTGCAACACATTGCCCTCCTCTTCTCCTTTTGTGCTGTGAAACTTGAAAGTGGGATTATGATCCAACGTGCCCCCTGCTCGGAGCGTCCTGTTGTCTGTTGGGATTCCCCTTGCATGGGGCCCCGCTGAAGCCAGAATGGTTATGTAAGGATTTTTATTTTATTCCCTGTCTTGGTCCCTGCCACCAGTTGAACTGGATCAGGGGCTGAGTGAATGGGAGCTGATCAGAACTGCGAGCACCTCTGGAGAGAGAGGAGAGATCCCTCCCCCGTACACACCCACTCGGCCTCCCTGCTCTGCTTCTCTCTTCTGAAACTCTTTTCCCAGGCATAACTGAGGTTGCTCCTCCTGATTCCGGAACACGTACCAAAGCCAAAGCGGCCGGGCAGCACAGCTCCAGGCAGCTCCCTCGTGCAGGGCTGTGGTGTTGGACTCTCCAGGCAGGGGAGGAGATAGTGGCAATTTTTATTTAGGCTGAACATGAGGCGTATTTAACGGGTTATGTAACAGTGACCCTGCTCCGGCTCGGCTGGGTGCAGGATATATGTGCGCTGATTCCCGTCACGCTGCCTGGGTGGATTCACGCACTAGGAGCTCTTTACCAAAGTTATTTTCAGTGCAGGTTTCTCTGCCTGTACCCTGCACTGCTTTATCGGGAGGCATTTCCCGCTTGTGAACCAAGCAGCCAGTGAGAGTGGATTTAGCACTTGCTGGGCTGCAGGCGGAGATAAGGAGTTGTCAGGAGGGACTGGAAACTTTTGTCCTGAAGACCCTGAGACAAGAATAGCAGAAGGGCTGAGAGCGTGCAGGCACACTGAACAAGTGCTGGGGGAGAGTCGCGGGCAGAGGGCTTCCCTCCCTGCTCTCAGCATGCTACTCTTGGATGAGTCTCAGCAATTTCCAGGTAGGACAGAGGTTGGCTTTTTGGAGTGTTTTCTTTGGGATTTCCCCCCCCCCCCCCATTTTCTGTTCCCTCTTGCTTTCCTACTACAGACCATTTTCTCCCATCCCTGTGCAGGATTCCCCTGCTCAGTGTCTAGCAAAGTGCATCAGGAACTCGGGCTTTAATTTGCTCCCTACCTGGCAGGGATGGAAATGACTGAGTTTTCAGAGCCTTGTGGTGCTTGCTGGTTTGATGGAGGGGAGGTGGGAAGAAAGCTCTTTCTTTCTTTGTGCTTTGAATCCTGAAGACTTCAGCAATGTGACATTCTGGGTCTGGCTGTTACTGTTTCTGCTGCTGTTGTATTGTCAGGCTGCAAAAGTCATTTTTAGCAAGAGAGGAGGCAGTTATTAATATCGGTACGATTTTATATCCAGTGTCCTCTCCTCCACCTCCTTCAACTTGCTGTATATGCTTTCCCCCAGCATCCTCCTTCGTAAGACTTTTGGGAGCTGCTTTTGTCAGTGAAATATTAGGTGACTTGCTGGCTGGGCAGCAGCCTGGGCACAGGGCAGGGTGTTGCTGCTTGCTCCACATCCCCTAATTAGTGCCTTTAATTAGACAAAGAGCTACTTGGCTCTGGGTTTTTTAACTCCCTATCAAATGGAGGATGCTGGCGAGACCTCAACGTGAGTTTACAGGTTTGGGGATGGCTGCTGCAGAGTTTGTTTGTTGCTGAGGGGGTGCTGTTTGTTGGAGAAAACACTTTGTTCAGCTTTGAAAAACTTTCTGAATTCATATCTTAACTTGTTACTTCGAAGTCAGGTACTCAGAGACATGAAGCTTCTCCACCTTGTTCGTGTGGCAAATACCTCCAAACTTCTTGCTATGAACTTACTGGGCTTGTCAAAAATGGTTCCCAGGAGTTCCAGCTCGGCGTTCCCCGTTTGTCATAGGAGTCCAGTGTAGGGTGCTACTTCTGAGGAGTTTTTATAGAAACAAGCCATGCAGTGTTTGTTGTCCTTTAGTGGGAGGGGCGGATTCTAGCCAAAACTCCATCTTTTCTTGCTTACTTAATTTTCTGGTTGTGGTGGCAAGACAAAGAAGCTAATTTTGGGAGAGCGTGAACTGAGAAGAGCAAGGAATTTCAGTGCAAAATGAGTTTGGAGAAATAAGGAATCTGGGTGATACAAGTGGCTTATGTAATTCAGTCTAGATAAAAGGCATAAAAAGAGAATCCAGGGGAGGGGAAGAGGCTTTTGGGAATGAGACTGTAGGTCATAGATGGAGGGAGAATGCAAGGTGAGATGCAGTCCAAAAATTTTGGATGGAAAGGTATTTTGGAGTCACTTGTACAAACATAAAAGAGCAAGAGTGCAAATGAACTCATCCTGTGTGGTGTCGTACCAATAAAGGTATGAAGTCTGAGGCAAGGCTTGTCACAGTCCACTCTACTGGTGATCTCTAAGGAAGTGTTCCACTGTGGTTATGTTCTAGCTGGTGGATCCAGGAGGGCCTCCATCCCTCTTCTCCATCACCGTGTTGTCCCCAGACAGGATGGTAAAACTGCACAAGTTCACGGAGTGAGTCAAAGTCAGCACTGAGCCATCATGTTCCTCCCTGCCTTTGTGCTTCAGCTACCAGTAAATTTTTCTCTTCCTCTCTGATTTACGTGGCATTTTCTCACTACAGGTTCCCGAACCCATTATTTGGGGTCTTCAGAGTAGCAAGCACTTGTATATGCAGAGCTGTGCTGTCTTTTGGGTGTTTTGTAACTGTTTCTGGGAAGTTAGAGAGCATTTTAATCACTTTTATGGTAGCACCCACCGCCCAGGAAATCACAGTGTGTTGCAGCACACCTGCCTATCCCCCATTTGAAAAGAGGCTGTTTCACTGCAAGAAAAATGCATTTTTTAAGAAGAGCCTTGTCTTCTCCCCATACACATAGGGTGCTCTTTTGACCATAGAGGTGGCTGTAATATAGCAACCCTGATGAATGATCCGCTGCTTCTGTGTTCCCCAGCCTGTAAGGAGCTTAGGGTTTAGGGTGCTGGTATTTTGGATGGGGGTATTGTGACATTGTGGCTTCAACCTGCGTGAGTCTGATAGCCAGGAGCAACTTCGCAGCCCTTTGTCAAGAGCAGCATGAATATTTTGAACAGGAAAACTAGAAACAGATTGTTCTTTGAGTGATGATGTTTCATCCTGGTCTTATTAGCTTTCTCCAGTGCTCTCGGTCACTTTTCTGGCTGCACTTGGTGGGAGAAGTGCCAGAGGAATGCGGTGGCACATGGGCTCCAACTCAACAATTTGCGTTTTTCTCCCAAGTGATGCCTCCCTCATTAAACAAAGTCCTTAACGATTCCTCTGACATGACTTTAGAGGCTGGAGCAGGGAAAGGCAACACAATTGAACTTCTGCACTTCGTCACTGTTCTACAAAAATCCACAGCTCTGGTTTGCTTTTCCAAGTAGGAAATTGTATTTAAGGATAGGAAAGAGCGCCTGTTGGTCAGAGCACAGGACTGGGAGCAGCTTGGGAGCTGCTCAGCACCAGTGCCTACCTGATTTCATTGCTGTAGTTTCCTCCTCTGCCAGGCGGGCAGGAGGATGTTCCAGATGACTGTGAGGATGACTGTGAACTTCCTTGGATGCTGAACGAGAGTGCAAATGCCAGGTGTTACAATCCTGGAGTCACTCCTCTTTCATACCGTTGCCATCGTGAGCAACTCCAAAGGAGAACTTGGATGCTGAGGGATGCTTTACACTAGGATTATTTCCCGTGCCACTCTTTTCAGTTCCCAGTGAGTACCAGCTGGCTTCTCCCCCCTCCCTCGTAACAGGTCCTGAATGAAGTGATGGTGAGGGCTCGAGGCAAAGATTGAAGTTCAGCATGCGCACATTGCTTGTTTGCCAGTTTGGTGGCCTTGGAAATGTGTGGCAGCAATAATCCCTTCTTTATTATTCCTCATTACTCTGAGGGTATCCCGGTATAACGCTAATGCCACAGCCCCAGCTACCTAGTGTAAACGAATGCTTATGCAATCATTGCATAATGCCGAGTGCTCGCTCCCCTGCGCGTCCTCTTTTCTTGGGCCTTGAATTCTATCCCTGGAAGAGCCACGGTAGCAGCCAGCTGGGCTCACTGTGCTGGGAACATGTCAAGCCCCTGTATGTATCTATTTTCTGAAGCTGGAAGGGGAAATTTATTACCTAAACTAATATTTACCCACCTTAACAGAAAAAAACAGGTTGTTTTTTTAAAAAGGTTTTGAACTATTATGAAAATAAGTGAGGTCTGAAAGGTTAAATCCGGTTACTTGTGAGTTAGATCTCTATGGTTATTATTGGAATCAGGCTGGCACAACTTTATCCAGGTTACTAGTTAACTGGGATAACCAGAAAGGTTTTGTTTCTGTTCACTCCTGCCTGCAGCTTGTTGAAAACTTCCCAGCACTCAGCCTGAAACTCTTCCTGATGCTGGTGCAGCAGTTTTATGTAACTCAGTTGCTCTTGCACACCCCTGGCTAAAGGACAACCATAACCCATCGCTGCTTCACTCACTCTGCGTTTCCTGGCTTTGTTTCCCTGTCTTGGCTGCTGCCCACAGTGTCTGTGTGAGGGAGGGACTCGTGAGGGGGAGACAGTTTACATTTTAGGTTTGAGAACTTTGATTGGGAAAAGTAATTTTGATTGTCTCTCCAGGAGAGCGCTGCCAGGTAGCAACATTCTGTGTTTCTCCAGTTTTTGCCATCTCAAAACACTATGGAAATGTTTGATTTGAAATGTCACAACCTTCCCTCGAGCACATCAGAGCTGGAAACGGACACGAGATTGCCCAGTGCTCTGGAGCAACCATCAACCCTTCCTCTGTGGTGCCTGCGGGAGGGAGGACATCCTGAGGGGCACCACACCTGGGCTAAATTTTGGGAGCTTGTTGAAGGTCCTGGAGGGGCTGGGCACGGATGTCCTGGCATGGGGCTGGCTGCAACGGCTACTGGGGGTGTGGGGTGCTGGTGGCTGCAAGCTGGTGCCATACAACGTTATATAAATGCTCTTTGGTGTTTATGTAACCCGGTCTCAGCATCCGCAGTGTTGAGGCCTGGCCAGAACAAGAGCTCTTGGGTATTTGGGACCTGGTTCTGCTTGCATAATCCCAGGGTCAGAAGATGCATTGTCTGTCACCAGTGGCTGATGGAAGTTCCAGTTTGCCTCTCGGCACTTCTTGCCTGTTTCCTTTCCCTTTGGTTTTTGGGTGGTGTCTTTCTTGCCCTTGCCCTTCACTTCTGCTGCCTTTTGCTCCTGGAGGATTCTTTCAGCCCAGGAAAGGGATCTTATTCCACGTTTTATTCAGTAGCACCCTCATCCAGTGGGAGGTGTCTATGCCCATGGCAGGAGGGTTGGAACATGGATGATTTTTAAGTTCCCTTCCAACCCAAACCATTCCATGATTCTATAACCCCGTCAGTAACTGCTACGCTGAAAGGCCTCTGAAGGACAAAGAGAAGGGCAGTGCTGCCTTAGAATTTTTCTTTTAAAGTTTTCCATCGACTGGGGCTTACTTTTCCTGCCCAAGAATGAGTCTGGAGATGGGTTTGGCTTTTGTGTTCCTGGTGTGGCTCCTTCCCCATGCCCTGGCCCACAGGGGTGGTGTTTTCTTCAGAGCCTGTTTCACATCCTTCTGCTCCGTCCTCTGGTCCTGGGCTGGGGATGGAGGCAGCCTGCCATCTTCCACGAGTGATCTGCAGCTTTCATGTAGGTCTCGTGATCCCACAGTGAGTGATGGCTTTACAGATACCTAGAGAAATGAAAGATGTGTTACTCAAGCTTCAAGCAGCCCTATTTGTTATACCAATATGACAGTCTCTGTGTCTGGTTACAGTGACAAGGATGAACGACAGACCTGAGCTGGTTAACTCCTAGATAAATCAGCAATGGGAATGAAGATGTTAGAGCTGCCATACGTGCTGTTTGACAGGCAAGGGAAGCTTCCCCTGGGAGCCGGCGAGCTTTGGGGCTGGGCAGGCTCAGCCAGAAAGATGCCTTTGTGTCTCGCTGTATCGTGGCTGTGACTCAGCAGGACACCAACCACTGCGGCTGCGGGGTGAGAGCAATGGTGGCAATTGGTCATTCCTGTCATCGGTGGCTGCATTTCACTGGAGTCCAGCAGGGACAGTGTGCAGGGAGGGGCTGGATGTGCAGGTCCTGAGGCACATGATGTGGCTGCCCTCTTGGCCGTGGCCCTGGCCCTGGCGAGGAGAGGACACCCACGAGGGGCACCCGGTCAGACACAGGAGTACAAGAAACCACTGGAGTAGACAAAAGGCTGATCCTAGCTCAGCGCTGGCTCTGATGTTGTCAGCGAGTGGGCGGCTGCTCGCAGCTGGAGAGGACCGAGAGGCACCCGACGCGCTGGGCTGCGACGCGCTGGTGGGGCGTGTGGCCAAGCGGGTGCTGCGGTGCGGGGGGGTAGGTGTGCCGGTTTATATAATGCTTACATAATTAGGGCTTTGTTAAGCAGTTGTGTCTGGGAGGGGCGTCCTGCCGTTCAAGACTGAGCCTGATTATTTTCCGAGGAGAACAAAGTCTTGTTACTGATTAGGTGCCCCGGTGGCTGCTGCAGGGGGCCATGGCCCCGCGGCCCTGCAGGGGCTGCATCCCCCTCCGTCCCCTCTGCAGGGTGGCTTTCCCAGTGCTCTGGGAGGAAGGAACCGAGCACTGATGTGTGTCTAGCCGCTGGAGGAGATTTGTGGCTCTCCGGGATGTTGCAGCAGACAGGGCCTGCAGGAAGGGGGTCTGAGCTTCCCCTTTGCTTTCTTCTACACTGTCCTTGAGGGCTTTTGCCAGGAATTTCCTGTCTCCAACCTTAGGGAGCTCAAGTGTTTCCACAATGCCGCCTCTGTGAGAGGGTGTTGTGTGCAGACACCTCTCCTCCCTTCTTGCATGGCATCCATGCAACAGCTGCACCAGTTGCCTGCAGAGAAACAGTGTTCTGAAAAGATTTCACTTCTGTGCCACAGCTGAATATAGGGTGAGCCAGAGCACTCTGGCTGTCAGCAGCCTCCGAGGTGATCACTGTGCTACAGTTAGAGCTGCTCTTTTTCACTTGCCAAGTGCAATTGACCTCTGACATCACCTGTGCACCTCTCTGGTGCCCAGTGCGCTGGGAAAACATCACATAAAGCTTGACAGTGCCTTTGCAGCCGGGCTTGCTCTGCAGAGTCTCTTCCCTGGCTCTCAGCGCAGTTGTAGTTCAGTGTGTCAGGGACTACAACTGCTGCAGCTGGAGCTGTGCAATTAGTCTGTCTTCTGCCATCCCTCCGCGCTCCTCCCATTCTAGCTTTGACGGCTCAGTACCGGCTGTAGTAGTACGAGCTAGTACTAGCTGGTCTCTGACAAGCTGTTGCCCACAAACTGCATGGAAGTTCCCAGAATGCACACAATAATATTTCACTGCTCCTTGGTCTTTGTGCAAGACAAAAGAGAGCTCCCAAAGCAAGAACCGACTCCCTGCTGCTCTGCCTGCAGCTGCCTTCCTCACCATGCGTGCACATCCCTGCCCTTAGGGGAGGAAATAATGCCCAAAGATACAGCAAAACAGTGCTATTCAGCATCCCGAGTTTGTGTAGTAAAGTGATTTTAGAATGAACAAGTGTCTGGTTTTCAGTGGTTTGCCCTCCCTGGAGTCACTGGAGTTACCCTGGCAGAGAAGTTTGCCTCGGGAGGAGGGAGAACCTCTAGCGAGCTGCAGTAGCTAGTGAGTAACTGAGGAGGCAAGGAAAAAATCACTGCACGATGTTTTGTCTACGAAGAGGTCTCTTGCCACCTTCTTGTGCAACAGTCTCAACTCTTATCCTGAGTGGCACTTTTTATTCTCCTAGGAGTACTGGGCTGTTGCTGGAGCTGGGGAAGTTGACTCCTGTGTGCGCAGGTAGTTGGACTTACTGAGGTTCGCGTTGGAGTGTGGCGATTGGATGCAGCTCTAGCACTGATTCTCACACACCTTGGTGTCAGGGGAAGACTGTCGTAGTTACAGAAATCTCTCACCTCAAAAAATGTACCTGCTGCTTCCTGACACCTCACAGCACCCTGAGCACTCCTGAAGCAGAGATGCTAGAGAACGTTCTCCAGGCTGCATCCTGTGCTGTTATATGGGAAGTCTGAGAGTATTCTACAAGGAGGAGGGAATGAGGGAAGTTTTATAAGCTTGGGTGTAATAGGAAGGACCCCACCGTGGGACAAGTCTTTGACTCTGTGATGCATTGTGAGTCAGAGCTGTGTGTGGTGCTTGGGGGCAGCTTGGGCAGTCACACCACGGGGAGCAGCGGAAGCAGAGTCACAGAGAGCAGTCACGACTTTCTTCCTTAGAGACTTTTAAATTGTAACGTTCAAGTGGCAGTTGAGAAGCCAAACACCTCCCCCTGCTTGTATGTACAGCTGGGGGCGGTGGTTGCTGCTGCTCAGTGAGCAAAGAAAACTGGCAACCCCTGGTCTGCAGCACAAACCAGAGCCGTGCTGTAATCAAATCCGTTGGGGGTTGATAGCGCAGGCACATTTTAAACCTCTGAAGTGCATAGGAAAGGGTATTCGTGCCCCTCTTGGTCTTCAGGGGACCATGCAGGTGTCCATACCTGAGGACCAGTGGGAACTGCTTGGGGACCTCTCAGCTGGAGAGCTGTAACTCCCCTGAAGCAGCAGGACTTGGCAAGCTCAATATCTGCGCTGGTGCTGTCACCACTGCCCTCAGGATACCCTCTTCAGAGATCCGGTGCCTGTTCTGTTGCAGAGCATGCAACAGAGCTGGTACAAACCCAGCAGTTGGTGTTCCAGCCAGTTCTCAGTGCCCACAGTGGGTTTAGGTCCTTGTCAGTGACCACGGTTGACCCATGTCTGGTGTCTTCTGGATGGGTTTGGGCCTGCTCTTTCACCCAGCTGTGCTTGGGCGAAGGGGCTCAGGCTTTGCTGGATCATTACCCGTGGGCTGGTGGCAGCCTTCCTGTCATTGAGGTGGCATGGAAAAGTCTTCCTCGAGTGCGCTAACAGCTTAAGCATGATCAGGCAATTGTCAACACACAAACATGGCCCGTGAATTTGTGTGTTGTGTAAAAAGCTGCTTGTTTAGCCATGTCAGAGGAGCGTGTTGAGCTCCAGTTACAAAACCATAATTGCATTTCTCTTGTAGATGTAGTCTTGGCAGAATTGGGGCAGGAATTATTCCATTGATTACCTGATGGGACCTGTTCAGCGAGGCTGTTCCCACACTCTCTTCAACCCAAAGACCAAACCTGCTTTTGTATAAAATAGGTTTGCATATGTCATTATTGTTTCTTAGTGCATTTCTCTCCCAGTGTGGGTCCCAGTTATGCAGCGCGGAGCTCCCCACACTGGAGTGCTGCAGCAGGGAGCCAGGCTTTTCATATGCGCTAAGATTTAGGCTGTGCTCACAATGGGGAGTTTAACACAAACCAGCAACAAACCAATTCCTGCTGGTAACTGCCAGGTTGTGTCACAAGTGTGGTGGGAGCCATTGCATGGTTGGGTGGAAGTGACCTGTGGTTTTCTCATTGTGTTAAGCTTTGTGTAAAGCAGAGTTGAAGTGACCAGGATGGGGCCAGCCTGGAGGAGCGGGCTGTCCTCTGAATCCCACCACAGCTGAATCACTGTGATGCTTGGTATCATCACCGGAGTAGAGGAGATCTCCATATCTGGATGCGTATGTGTCAGGAGAGTGGACTGAGGCACAGATTGTGTTCCTCACCTCAGAACTTGTACTGGCAGGACAAACACCAGCCTGAGCAGACGTGGCTGTGGTGGATGAGGGCTGGTATTCAGTACAGGGCCAAATTTATTGTCAGATTTTAGGCTTCAGGCTCCTGCTCAATGAGAATTACTATTTAAGAAAGCCTTGTCTGATCCAGCTTGGTGTGTTTCAGCAGAGTTTGTGTTATAGGTGGTTAAGAGGAAAGAAAAGCAAAATACAGAGGTGGAACAAGTACCCATAGGAATTGCAAAACAAATGAGGACACACAGAGGGGACACACAATGGCCTCACCTTTGGGCTGCTGAACCTTTGGATCTTGTTAGCATCACCCTTGACCTGAAGGCAGCCTTTCCCAGCATGGCGTGGGTCATGGAGTTTCTGCCGAAGGAGGTGATGTGGGTCACTGCTGGGGTGTGGGGTGAGAAGTGCTTCCTCTCCTGGACAAACCTGACTTTGTGCACTCTGCTGCCTTGTCACTGTCCCCCAGGCCCGGGGTGAGATGGCAGCAGTGTAACCATGACAGTGTTTGTCTCCGGGATAGGCACTGGGTTAATGACTCATCCCGGAGAATGCAATCACGTGTGCAGCCTCCCTGCTTCCCTTTGCCCTATTTCATCCAATCTTTTGATCAAGTTATATAAGCTGGAGTCAAGAGGGGTGGGGGGAAGGAACCGGTGCTGAAGAACTGCAGGTAATGTGACCAAAATGTGTCTGGAGCTCAAATAGCAGAGCTGTTGTCTGGGAAGCCTGGGAAACTGGGTTTATTCCCAGCACAGTTCTCTGTCTGCGAGTGAATGTGATGCGTGATGTCTGAGCTTGCAAGTTTAAGAAGTGTGGTGGGAGGTCAGGGCTCTGAGACCTTGGCTGTGGTAGGAGAACTACTGCGATTATAGCAGCAAACCCTTTTGCAATTAAGCTTTTGCTGTCCTGCATTCATTAAAAGCTCTGTTTCATCACTTATATTGTGGATGCCTGTTTTTTTAGTATGGAACTCGCTGGGAGTGATGTTCACAAAAACGGTTGAGGGGCTCTACTGGTATTGGCCCATGGTGGAGGGAGCCCTGGAGTCCTAGATCAATTCTGACATAGGCTTTGACCAAATGTGGGGGCAGATCTGGTGGGACATCTGGAGAGGAGGCTTACAGAGTTGGTGCTTTTGACAAAGGTAGGAATCTGGTGGTTCTTGTCAGGATTTTAAGAGGTGATGGTGGTAAGGTGCCTGTACATGGAATCATAGAGTCGTAGAATTGTTTGGTTGAAAAAGACCTTTGAGATCAGTGAGTCCAATCATACATGTCCACTACTGAACCATCCCTGAGCACGCAGCGTGCTGTACTGAAGCAACCTTCATTTAAGCTCCCAGGTTTTTGAGAAGGGATTCTCTTTGTCTCCACATCCCACGGAGTCATGATGTGATGCTTGTTGGTTCTGCATTACTTCATCTGCCACATTCTTCTGCGCTGATATCTTGTTTCCTTCAAAGTTCTGTCTAAGCGTCATTCCCACTCAGTCATTGGCTCAGATACACAGTATAAGCAAGAAAGCTGATCATGAGATGAGCTTCAGGCTATCTCTTTGCTTGACACAAGGGGACAAGATGCTTCAAAGAAACTGTTACAAGACTTGTCAGAAATGGTTTACTTCAAGGGAAGCTTTTGAACAGAAACATTTCCTTTCTGTGCTGCACAAGCATTAGTTGGTCACTGGCAGCCTGTCGAAGAGTGAAATGTCACATGAACAAGGTGTCATTTCACATAGAGCTGTAAGACTGAACTTGGCTGTTGGTGCAAGTCTGAAACCAGGAGAAGGTAGAGAAAAAGGAGTGTGGGGGGGTGTAATGTGGAAAGAGTGTTGCCACTGAACTTTTTGTTTTTAAAAAAGCTTCCCAGAAGATACCATTTAAATCATGAGAGTGGAGCCTAGTGACAAAACCACTGAGCTGCCTGCTAAGCCCTGACCCTGTGTCTGAACCAGATAACCTCTAGCATGGAGTATTCTGTTAATGTGGTAGATGGTAACCCAGGTGCCGTATAAATGGAAATTTCTGCCCCTCGTGAATGTGTGACACAAAGGAAAACAGATTTGAGTTCCTTGTTATGATTGGAGCTTATTTGGCCCCTGTAGGAAAGCAGACCCTTAGGGGCAGCAAGTGAACTGAAATAATTTTGCCTTCTTGTTGGGACACTTTTGGGCTGTGGTGAGTGGCGTCAGCGTTGGCCGTTACCGGCAACAGACCCATCTCCATAAAACTTTTGAGTTGTGCTGTCAGAAAGGACCCCAGGTTTGACCCTCAACGAAACACCTTGCAACCGAGTGAGAACAGGGGTGGTTGGTTCCCGCGCAGCTCAAATCCTGCTGAAGGCTCCTGTTGGCAGAAGCCAACTGCCAGCCTGGCACCGCTGTTCTCATGTCATTACCTCCTTGTCTTTTCAGACCAACCCCAGGAAGCTGTGTTCAGCGGTGAGCATGCAGAACACACGGAGGATGGAGAATGGCAGCGCTCTACTTCAACTACCTCATCTCAGAGTGAGCGGGCAGAGCGACTCTTGCAGAACCAGCACAAGAGCCTGGCCTCTGAGGACACCAAAAAGAAGAGGGCTCAGAAACCGTCTCACATGCGGAGGAACATAAGGTGAGCAGCAGCAGGACAGAAAGAGCTGGAGTCCAGTATAGCCTTTTTTGTAAAAATGGAATCTCTGGACTTTGCTTCTGAGCTACATTTTGCCACTGCTGGCAAACCAGATGGCTTTTCTTTTCCAAAACCTTAGGATTTCACCAGTGGGAGTAGCATGATCTCAGACTGAAGTGCTGCATGTGGGTGCAGACTTGTTTGGTATTTCAGAAAAGCGAATAGTTGGCTATGGTATATACTGCAAAAATTGTGTATCTGCTGCTGGCTTTTAAGAGATGTAATTGAAAAACAGCACCACCATTAATTAAATACCCAGTCTGAGATATCTGCTGCTGAGGCTCCGATTGCAAACAGCCTCAAATATAATCCTTCTGTCTTCTGTTTCAAGTAGTTGTGAGCAGGAGTGCTCATGCTGTGACCAGTGGCTGAAATGTTGGAAATCAATGCCACCTAATCTTTATAAAGCACTAATTGATTGTGTAAGTCACCACCGACAGGCTGTGTCTTGGCATTTCACTCTGAGACATGGTTCAAGGAGATCTAAAATGCTCAGAGGAGTCACAGTGGAGCAGGAACTCCTGTGGAAGCAGATGGCTCTTTTTCCCCGTACCTAACATGTTGGTGGTCTTTGGCTCATATTAAAGCTTGTGCACATTGATTTTCTTAAAGCCAAAGGAATGAAGTTTGAGTAGGCTTAGAAAGTGAGTCTTCATTTGGATGGAGGAGGTGTCCTTGCGACGTGCGGTTGGATGGATTTAAAGGCTAGTTCGGGGCAGCTGGATTTTGCCACTGCTTGTCTGGACCTCTCCTCTGGCAGAAGAGCTTTCATTTCCAGGGCTCCACATGCACAGCTGAAGAGGGGAAAGCAACTTCTGGAAGTAATAGGAATTACCTCTAAAGGTGAGGTGCTTTGAGAGCATCCTTTGAACAGTTGTTAAAGCCATCAGAGGCCTTGGGTCCTGAAATGGCAGAGGAGAACCAGGTGATGACTTTGTGTGGGGGAACTGTTGCCTTTTCTTTCCATGTATCTTCTTTGCATCACTTGCGTACATTTTCTGTTTAGCAATAAATAACATCCTTTCAGACAGAAGAACTAGTCTGTGATAACCCAGCTGAAGTACATGCTTACCCCACTCACATGTTGCATCCTTTCGTTGTTTTGCTTCTGTCAAGATTCTGTCTTTTCCTTGCGTGACAGCAGTGTTTCCTGCAGTTGGGAAGCACAGTCTTGAAGTAGCTGTAGAATTTGTCTGTAGCTTTTGTCGATGACATTCCTGGTCTGTGTGGCTGACAGACTACCTGGAGCCCGTCAGTCATCTTTCAAGCCAGCTGTACAGCCATTGTTGGAAGAATTTGTTTGAGTGTAACCAAATCCTGTTTCTGTGTTTGCTCCTGTGTTCAGAAAGCTGTTGCGTGAGGACCAACTGGAAGCCGTGACAAAAGCAGCCCAGCAGGAAGAGTTGGAGAGAAGGAAACGGCTGGAGCAGCAGCGGAAGGATTATCCAGCCACTATCCCAACCGTACCCCTAGAGTTTCTTCCTGGTAAGCAGTGGGAGATATCACGTGAAGCAAGATTTTTAAGGATAGAAGCTGCATGAAGGAGAAGGTAGTGCCATGCTTGTCCATGACAGGGCAAGAGGTAATGTTTTAAACTAAAAGAGGGGAGATTCAGACTACATAGAAGGAAGAAAATTTTTACAATGACGGTGGTGAAGGCACTGGCACAGGTTGCCCAGGGAGGTGGTGGATACCCCATCCCTTGAAACATTCCAGGTCAGGTTGGACAGGGTGCTGAGTTGAAGATGTCCCTGCTCACTTCAGGAGGGGTTGAACTGGATGGGCTTTAAGGGTCCCTTCCAACTCAAACCGTGCTATGATTCTATGCTGCACTTGGACTTAGAAGTGTAAACTCTTGAAAGATCAGTTCCAAACCACTTGTTGGTTCAACGTAGTCAGCTCCACTTCTGAGCTAGTTCTCAATCAAGGTGCTGTGGCTGCCTGATGAAAGGTGCCAGGTAACATTTGTTGAAGATATTTTGACAAGTTAATGAAGCAGGATGCTAAAACAGGGATCTCTTCTCTTTCCAACTGGCATAGAAGCTTAAACAAAAGGACTTGACAGAAATGCCATGCCCTTGGTCCAGATCATGTATGTACTGAATGGTTTGGTAGTGCATGAGTTTGGCGTAGGGTCGGCAGAACAATAGAATGGGTGTTCATATGTTCATGATGTTAGAGTGGGTGCACATATATGTCCATGATGTAACCTTGTCCTTTCCTGAATGTTTCAGCAAGCAGTGAAGTAGCAGGCAGTATAAATGATCACGTCTTCCAGTGAATGTGTCATCTTGCATTGTCTTCTGATTTGGATCATTGCAGTGATCTAGTTTGTAGCACAGCCACTCAGACTGGCATACAGGGCAGAGAAGTGCAGTTGAAAGTTGTGTCAGGGGTAAAGACTTCTTGAGTTGACTTTGCCTCTTGAGAAAATGTATATTCTGCCTGAAGTACAAGTGTTCAAAACATTTTTACGTAGGGGGTTCCCATGTGAAATAGTAAGAATAAGGGAATAAGAGCTATTTAAAACACTTCAACTGTTGCGGAGTAGGTTGCAGCGCCAGAAGAACGTGGTTGCTTGCTGAGTCACTGCAGCGGTGCTTATTTGTCCCTGCTGAGTGAGTGCCTCTCCCCACATGGCAATACTTAAACATGCAAACAGATGGTCTTGACCAGCAAATGTTGGTTTTGATATGTGGGATGTACTTATTAATGTCCCTACGAACAAAGGGCAGTTATCATCCCTTCCACAATTGGTACTTTCTCTACTGGTTGAAAACAGCTTTTGCTTTTGAGACACCTCTCCAAAAAGTGTGGAGGAAAAAAAAAAAAAAAAGGGCTTTGAGCATGTTGCATTGGTCTGTGTGCCCAGCCTGCGCCTGCAAAGGAGAGGGTGCCATCAGCAACTGGCACCGTTCTGGCATATTGAGAAAGGAGCAGACTGTGACCCAGGAAGCTGAGTCACAGCAACATTGTAGACAGCGAGAGTCTGTTGTGGAAAATTCCAAGGCTAAGTTATTGGAGCAAAAGTGGAAGGAAATACTGTCTGGTTTCTGAACAGTTTTGTCTCCTTCTCCATTATTATGAATTACTTACTGTTTGTCGTTGATGTGTATAGAGGACATCGTTTTCAGAACAGCAGAGGCCACCCAGCTACCCCCTCAGGTCCTGGCTGAGGAAGTGATCTGTCTGGATACCAGCAGTGGCAGCGAAGATGATGCTAAAGGGAAAAACAGCATTAAAGATGGTAAGTAACCCATCACCTTAGCCTGGGCTTCTCACAATATACTCTTTATTTAGACACAAGTCTCTTGTTTTCATCTGGTCAGTTGATCCAATAGTGAATCACTTCAGGGTTTTGTAGACCTGTTGGTTTCCAAATACAGTTTTGGCCTTTAAGCCCTAACCTGACATTTATTAAATGGCCTGTCAGGCACTCTTGTGAAATTGGCTTTATTTCTCCTTTAAAAATTCACTTAATTTTGCTCAGTGCTCTTCTGAAGAATTGCCTACAGGACGTGGCATGATTAAATTGAATCTAAGTATTCAGATCTACAACTGGAAGAGGGTTTTGTGTCCCTTGTCCCAAATGGATCAAACCTGACGTGTTTGTACCACTCTGGTAGAGTACGTCTGTCCCGTTTCTTTGGTGGCCTTAGACATTGTATCAACAAATGAAATGGAGATCTGAGTTTGGGAATTAAGAGGGCATAAAGAGGAGAATGTAAAACAGTGACAGAAACTGTCTGCTCTGTTTGAATTGGCCCAAATTAATGTTCTCTGAAACACGGGGCAACTGAGGGACACTCACACTTTTACGTGCTGATCTGAGGGCCTGATGTGTGCCTGGTTGTTCAGAACAGGGCATCAGACCAGTGTGGAACTGCAAGAGGCAGTTGCCTTATTTGCCTGATATGATTTCTTTTCCTTGCATGATGAACCCTGACATCAAGTTAATCTTTGCCCTTATCCTCTCCTGTTTTGGTTACTTTGCAGAAGTGATTGAGCTGAGTTCAGGAGAGGATGATGCCCTCCAAATTGTGGACAGCAGTGACTCTGGCAATGAAGGGGAGGAGGATGGCAGTGAAGAGAGCAGTGGCTCTCATGTGAATGATGCCTTAAATCAGTCAGATGCTCTGGGGCAAGTCATTGTCAACATCAATCACCCACCAAATGAGGAGGACATTTTCCTGGCTCCCCAGCTCGCACACGCAGTAAAACCTCATCAGGTGGGCTTTGTTCGCCTTGAAAATGCAATGGATTTAGACAAGCCTGCCTTGTAATCTCAGCAGAACTGCTTTGGGAGCTCTTTGTATATATGTATATTTAGGTGAACATTTTTAAACTATAAACAAACTAATTGACCCCAGTTCAGATACTCTGGCTACGCATGAATTTTGAATTTTGATTTATTGTCGTATTCTCAGGAAGTTTTATGAGTATCTGACTAAACTGACTTTGTGAGCCTTCCATGGATTTAGAGTCCAGGAGAGAACTTGAAGCATCCCTTTATATATTTCCATGGTTTATTCAATCCTAAAGTGCTTACCTCTCTGTAAAAGTGAACCTATCCTGTTTATTTTTCCCACCATTCTAACACCTTTTCTACTTTTCTGTCTAGATTGGTGGGATCCGATTCCTGTATGATAACTTGGTCGAGTCCTTGGAGAGATTTAAAACCAGCAGTGGGTTTGGGTGTATTTTAGCACATAGCATGGGCCTGGGCAAGACCCTACAGGTCATCTCTTTCTTGGATGTACTTTTTCGGCACACGGAGGCAAAGACCGTTCTTGCCATTGTACCTGTAAGTAGCCACATGGAGGGCTGGCTGAGGGGTTTCCTTGCACTACTTCCTTCTTTGCGTAAAGAAGATTGATTAGCGTCCCATCTGATGTCAAGCTCTGTCATAACCGTGTTCTTCTCTCTGTTTCACTCCTTGTGTCCCTGAGTCTGCATGCTGTGGTCTGCTTCTTCTGTCTGGGCACGGCTGGGTATCATTCCCTGTTCTCATTTTTGCTCTTAAAATCCCAAGTGAACCAATTGGGTTTTTAATCTTTCCATGACTAACTTTTCCAGGTGAATACACTCCAAAACTGGCTAGCAGAATTCAACATGTGGCTCCCAGCACCTGAAAACCTTCCTGCTGATTATAACTCCAAAGAGATCCAGCCCCGCACCTTCAAAGTCCATATCCTGAATGATGAACACAAGTAGGTGCCAGTAAAAGCGCTTTTGCACTCTTGGACTGGGTCTTATGGAACTATTCTCAAAATTGCAGACTGTTTAGTTTGGGCTGATTCTGTGCCCTTGACTTCCAAATCTTTCCCACTCTGCATTTGTTGTGGATGCCATCTTGAGGGAAGGATTTTGGTACCTGTGAACAATTTACTGCATCTTTCATTCAGTATTTTATCTCGTGCTTCCTTCTCACACTGCTGACACACCTTTCTGTTCTTCCACATATGTTGAGATCAGGAACCCAGTTCCAGAGACACGGCTGCTCCTGCAGAGAGGAGCAGAAGTACTGTGGTTTGTTCCTGGTGGTGCACTGCTGGTGCCGTCAGAGTCCTGGCATTCCTCAGGCGTGTGCCCCCTGTACTCTCTTGTACTTTAAATGTAGTTTATTTCTGAAACTTTTCACACACTTAGGAATTCCTCTACTGTGACTTTCTGTGAATCATGTTGTCCCTGAGGGGTTCAGGGAAGTTATTCAAAGCCTCCTTGTCCAGAAAGGAGACATCAGCGATTGTAGTTCCAGCCTGGTGTGAGCTGTATTCTTGGATCTCTGCTCCTTTCTGGGTCATTTTTCTTGCATGGGTCAGGAGAGTGTAGTGATCGTCGAGAACGCTCAGTTCATCAGCTATCTTCATACACTGATCTGTTGAGGTCTTCTGGGTGGAATGTACTTGGAATCTGCTGATGCTACTCCAGCCATGTGTTTACTGTTGGGTGGGATCTGGTGTGCTCTGGGAGGGACTGAGTGAGGACGGTGTCGTGATCTGAACAAATTCTGAGCAGGCTACAAGGGAAGGAATAATTAGGAAGAGACAACAGCAGGAGGTAAACGACTAGATTATTGCAACCACATACATCAGCAGCTTGTTCTGAAAATGGTTTTTGCAGAGGCAGTCTCGCCAATTATTTATAAAGGATGCTCTCAAGTTTGATATGCTTTTGTACATGAAAAATTGTACACCTCAGTTCCTCCTGTAAAGATTTGTCATTCTGAACCCTGCTACCTGTGGCACATAAAAGGCTTTTTTCTTTCCCTCTGTACCAGAGTGTCTCCTAAAGAAACTTCATTGTATTCCTTTCTGGTTTGTGCTTAAATTAGTCAAACAGGTCTTTTTTCTCAGCAGACTCCAATCCATTGGTTCAAACTGAAAGTGGAGAGAAAGTTACAGCTTATTTGGTTGGTTTGTTTTGCAGGACAACAGCTGCACGTGCAAAAGTGGTGAATGACTGGGTGACAGAGGGTGGTGTGCTGCTGATGGGATATGAGATGTACCGTCTTCTCTCACTGAAGAAGTCCTTTGCCACCGGCAGAAAGAAGAAAACAAAGAAACAAGCCGGCCCTGTCATTATTGACTTGGATGAGGAAGACCGGCAGCAAGAGCTTCTGAAAGGTGGGAGGGCAGTCCTTGAGAGAGACAGTGTGGTTCTGTTGTCTAGTGGGCTGTCAGCTCTTGCAGCTCTGGGAAACAACCCATAACTTGCGTTTAGCATCACAGACACGATCAGACTTCACTGGGCAGGGTTGTGTCTTTGGAGACAAGATTTTTGAGCTTTGGTTCAGTCTTCCATTCCCTGCAACGGCTACACATAAGTCAGTACGCTGAATTTGGGGATCTGTCTGTGTGAGATATGCCAGTCTGATCTGATGCAAGACACCCAGCGTGATGCAGTGCAGGTCATCGAACAGAAATCAAGAAGCAGTTGTGTCTGGTCTTTAGCACATTGTGCTAAATCAGAGCTAGTGTTTAGTCACATTTTATTTCCTGAAGCAGCCTTGCTCTCTGCCACCCGTGAATACTGCTTGTTTTGTCTTTCAGAACTACCCCTTTTTTTCTGAAGTTGGTGACCATGTGAAACCAGCGCTTCATCTTATTCGTCTCTAACTAAAACATAATATTTCTTGTCCTCAGGGATTGAGAAAGCTTTGTCTCGTCCTGGCCCAGATGTGGTTATTTGTGATGAGGGACATCGGATAAAGAACTGCCATGCCAGCACTTCGCAGGCCCTGAAGAACATCCGCTCCCGACGGCGGGTGGTGCTTACTGGCTACCCGCTCCAGAACAACCTCATTGAGTATTGGTGCATGGTAGACTTTGTCCGACCTGACTTTCTAGGCTCACGACAGGAATTCAGCAACATGTTTGAGCGTCCTATCCTGAACGGGCAGTGTATTGACAGCACCCCACAAGACGTCCGTCTCATGAGGTATCGCAGTCATGTCCTGCATAGCCTGCTGGAAGGCTTTGTGCAGCGGTGAGTCCACGAGAAGTTTGTGCAAATACCTCATTCATCCCAAATTAGCTTGTTCTCTGAGTGTGTGCAGTACAGCTAATCATGCTGCCTTAGAGAAATGTACAATCGTTTAGGTTGGAAAAGACCCTTAAGATCATCAAGTCCAGCCCTAAACCAAACACTGCCAAGTCCACCACTAAACTGTGTCCCTAAGCACCACATCTATATTTCTCTCAAATCCCTCCAGGGACGGAGACTCCACCACTTTCCTGGGTCGCCTCTTCCTATGCTTGGCAACCCTTCCAGTGAAAAAATGTTTCCTAATATCCAGTCTAGATCTCCCTTGGCACAACTTGAGGCCATTTCCTCTCATCCTATCACTTATTACTTGGGAGAAGACCCCAGCACCCACCTCGCTCCAGCCTCCTTTCAGGAGCTGCAGAGAGCGATGAGGTCTCACCTCAGCCTCCTCCTCTCCAGGCTAAACAGCCTCAGTCCCTCAGCCACTCCCAGAATCCCTGTTCTCCAGCCCCTTCCCCAGCTTCGTCCCCTTCTCTGGACACGCTCCAGCCCCTCAAGGTCTTTCTGGGAGTGAGGGTCCCCAACTGACCCCAGGATTTGAGGTGTGGCCTCACCAGCACTGAGTACGGGGGCACAATCCTTCCCTGCTGCTGGTGCCCCCCCATGGCTGATCCAAGCCAGGATGCTGTTGACCTTGGCCACCTGGTTCATGTTCAGCCACTGTTGATTATTAAATAAGTCAGGATCCTTTTCTGCTGGGCAGCTTTCCAGCCAATCTTGCCCCAAGCCCGTACTGTTGCATGGGGTTGTTGTGACTGGAGGACTCGGCACTGAGCCTTGTTGAATCTCATACAATTGGCCTCAGCTCACTAATCCAGCTTCTTAGGCTTGAGTTTTAAACAGGTACCTTGTTGTCTTTGTGGGAGGATCTTGAGCACACAGAGAATGGCAGAGGATGTTTTTAGGTTGTCAGCTCCATATTTCTCTCAGAGTCTCTGTCTTGTTCAATCTGTCAACTGCGAAGTGGTCCTTATGGCTCTTTTGCCTTGGAGATAGAAATAAAGTTGATTTGCTTTGTTACCACAGACTCTGATAATGGAGAACAACCCCTCC
Organism: Neomorphus geoffroyi; assembly: GCA_033558235.1. NCBI lineage: Eukaryota > Metazoa > Chordata > Aves > Cuculiformes > Neomorphidae > Neomorphus > Neomorphus geoffroyi. The sequence continues at coordinate 13,591,457 of JAUMJM010000050.1, forward strand.
AACTACACCAGAGTGACGTCATGTTTATTTTGATGCCTTAATAGTTAATTTGGATGTGTACTTTTTGACATACTCTATCCGAGGGCGTGAAAGTGTTTCATGATCCCTCAGTTAGGAAAAGTGACTGTGTCTCCTCCACTCTGGAAGCAACTCAGCTTTAGTTTTCAGAGGAAAACTGGATTTTTTTAAGTTGCAGGACCAGTGATTTGAATGGGATGTCTTATTTATTGGCAGAGCTAAACAGACCTTAGATCTTGTTTCTGATTTTCAACTGCCATGGAAAACAGGACTTTTGTCACCTTCTTAACTCTGTGACCTCTCCTAGGAGATTCTAACATGTGTAATGAGTCCTGTGTAATTAATTGTGCTTACAGTTGGTATTTGGCTGCAAGGAGAGTGTCTCGGAAGCGTTAGAGAAGTGTGCGACTAGAGGTCTTTCTCCCTGCAGCCAGGTGGATGAGCAATCAAAATCTTAGCCTGCGGGCAGCCACAGAGAGATCAGATTGGGAAATCCCCTTCCCTTTATTTATCTCTCTTTTATTTCCTCCACAGGCGAGGCCACAATGTGCTGAAGGTTCAGCTCCCCTCTAAGGAAGAACATGTCATTTTGGTACGTCTGTCAAAGATCCAGCGGGCCCTTTATACGGAGTTCATGAACCGTTTCCGAGATGCAGGCAACAGTGGCTGGCTGGGACTGAATCCACTCAAGGCTTTCTGTGTCTGTTGTAAGGTAGGTTTTGACAGAAGCTGCAAAGAAACGTTCCTGTATGTAAGGCACAGGCCAGGAATATGAGAGAAAACGAGATAGAAGTGTGGTTGACCAGGCACATCGTCTCTCTCCAGAGTGCCCTGCAGTGGCCCAGCAGAAGCAAACGGCTTCCTCTGCGTTTGTGCTGTGTGGGGTGCGTTTGTTTTGTTCTGTTGTGTTCTCAAGGAAAGAAATCGGCAGTTTTAAAGTCAGGAGAGCCTTGGTCACTATGTTTTATACCTTGTATCATGGCAGTCATGTTTTCTGTTTCCATGTCAGACTGGCTTTACAATCCCAGGTGGGGGTGGTGAGGAGAGGTGATGGAACTATTAGTTCTTTCCTTTAAATAGCTGTGGGGGCTTTCACTCCACAATCATGGGCAAGCAGCAGGCCAGTGTGGGTCTGACCACTCTCTTTTCTTACTTGTTCAGATCTGGAACCATCCAGATGTGTTGTATGAAGCTCTGCAAAAGGAGAATCTGGCAAATGAGCAGGATTTGGATGTGGATGACTTGGGCACAGCAAGTACTAATTCCCGCTGCCAGTCTCAGGGAATTAAAGTCAAAACAGAGACTACTGCTTTGGCATCACCAGTTGGAGAAGCTACCAATAGCAAGTTCCTCCAAAGTGTTGGCTTCAACCCCTTTCAGGAGAGAGCAAATCAGGTCGTTACTTATGAGTGGGTGAGTACCATGCTGGAAAACTCTCCATTTGGAGAGTTGTGGTAAACGTAGAATAGATACTTACTCTGGAGGACTGCACCTCTTTTTGTTAGGGCAGTTTTCTGAACTAGAGCAAAGAAAAGACTCTTAAAAAGAAGAGTTGTGAATTTCTCTTCCATTTTCTATGCAATAGAGCATCTTGATAAGCATGTCCGCATGCTGGGTAGGGATTCTGGGACTCTGGTAAGGCTGAACTGCAGGCAACACTCTCTCATACCGTTATTTTCATCTGACCAAAAAGGCTGTGGACTCTGTTATTCTTAAAAAGGTGTTAGGTTAAAGTTTAAGCTAGATAAGATGGTGGTAAATCTGGTGGGCTGGGTGGGAGATCTTGAAATAGAGAGTCATGAGAGTCATACTCCAAGAAGTTTGTCAATTGGAGTTTCTGGAATGGGAGAGGGCAGCAGTAGATGGGAGTAACGTTGTCACCTGCAGCTGGCTGGATGCGTACAACCTCTCTGCAATGACTTATTTCTCTCAAACAGGGCAATTCCACCTGTAATAGTCTTCTGTTTCTTGGTAGGCCAAAGACATCTTGTGTGATTACCAGACAGGAGTATTGGAGAACTCACCCAAGATGGTGTTACTGTTCCACCTAATTGAGGAAAGTGTGAAGCTTGGAGACAAGATCTTGGTCTTCAGGTAAGAAAAAGTATCAACAGCTGATTCTGCGGTCACTAAATGCTGGAGCAGTTGAACCCCTCCTAGTACTAGGAGGTTGTTACACGGGGTGAGTGGTGTTGGCAGTTGCCCTTTTCTCCTTTGTTGTATTAGATCCTGGATTTCCTCCATGGATTTTATACTTCTGTCACTCTCGAGTTTACTAGTGAAAGGTGTGCTGCCACAAACAGGGTTTGACAACCATCAATGCTGTCATGGTTGGAGAAGAGCTCTGATACTCCACTTTTGCTGCTGTGGGGGCTTTCTCCTGAACAGAGATCTTGGTTTTACAGCCAGAGTTTGTCCACGTTATCTGTCATCGAAGAGTTTTTGGCAAAGAGACCAATGCCGAGTCCTCCAGGCTCAGAAGGAGGAGTTCACAATTGGGTCCGAAACATCAACTATTACAGTGAGTACAGCCAGACCTTCTCTCTTTTGATGTGACTCTGATTCTCTGATGGACTAATTCCTGAAAGTCACACGCCATCACCTTGTCATTGTCCCTGGATTTTAAATGCTGAAATGTTCTTCTGATGAAGCCTCTTTCAGATTATTCTTTCTTCAGTTGCTTGGGAAGACAGCGTTGGTTTGATAGCAACTAACTGATAATTTCTAAATCCTCTTTTTGACGTCTTACTCAGAAGTGTTAGACATCTTTAACATCTCACTTATGCACTAGTGCTTTTTGAAGTTGTGAAAGATACTTTTTGCTTCCTGTTTGGCTGTTTTCCAGATCTTGCTTCCCAAACCAGAATTGCTGTGGAATGATTTCACTAGCTTGGGGCTGTGAATCCCTCCTTCTCTCTTCCCCAGCTTTAAATCTTGTTCTGGCATGGGTTGTTGCTTTCTGTGGCTACTTTACAGGCCAGGACTGAGATAAGCAATAAATACGGTGTTCCTGACTTTTGTAGAGCTGCCAGAAGCAAGGAGCTGCCCAGGAACAGAGACATAACACCCCCTTGAGCTCCTTTAGACCAGTGCTCTGTGTGCTCAGATCCAATCATGGGGTTTTGCCAAAGGCTTTCTCTTGGTTCCTCAAGCTTCTAGCTTACAGGAGACCTTTGTTCCTGCTGGCCTTGCTTGCTGGCTGTCTTGCCTAAAGCAGAGACTTATTGGGCTAGGTGTGCTTTAGCACTCCCAGTCCTGGCTTCAATAAGGTTTTGCTTGACCTTTCCATTGAGCAAATCCCAACCTGACTGGCTGCATTGCAGCTGCCTGGCTGGACAAACCAGAAGCACAAAGTAGTCTGGTTGAGATCCTGCAGTGCGTGACTTGAAGAAGACCCAGATTGGTTGGGAACTGTTGCCAGTGGTCAGTGGTTGGGCAATGAGTTTGTTCTGATGGGTTTCTCCCAGACATACAGAGCTTTTAAATGAGTCTTCAATTTCCTTCTCAGGATTGGATGGCAGCACCTCTGCCTCGGAAAGGGAGCGACTGATTAACCAGTTCAATGATCCTGGCAACACCTCTGTCTGGCTGTTCCTTTTGTCCACACGGTAAGTTGACTGGAGCAGAAGGACGCAGTGGAAGACCTGCACTGATGCTCTATATATGTGTGGGTTTTCAGTTCTTAACTTCCTTCATAATCTGCTCTCAAGACTCTATAGGATGATAGCGCTGTCTGCTGCAGAATTCCCTAGGGGTGCAGAATTTTAGCCTTAGTCCTCTGCAACAGCTTAACAAGTAGTCTTGGAAACCCAACATGGGTTTGAAGTTGCTGGTATGACTGGAGGGAGCTTCCTGTAGCCACCTCTTAGACTCTTGGCTGTGATGGTTGTCCTGCTTAGGAGCTCTGAAAATTGGCCAAGGCAGCAATTTGAAATTTGCCTTTAATTTCTAGTGCTGGGTGTTTGGGTGTCAACCTCATTGGAGCAAACAGAGTGGTGGTGTTTGATGCTTCTTGGAACCCGTGCCATGATGCCCAGGCCGTGTGCCGAGTGTACCGCTATGGGCAGAAGAAGCCATGCCACATTTACAGATTGGTTTCTGATTACACCCTTGAGAAGAAGATCTATGACCGTCAGATCTCCAAACAGGGCATGTCAGGTAAGTGTGGATGGATGTGGCACTCCATTCCTGGCTTTCACTCCTCTTAGCAACTTTAAGACCTGTTTCTGTTGTTTTCATAACTTCTTTTTTTCTGATTGAAAACCAGGCAGCCAAAGAAGTGTCAGAGACACTGTCCCAGGGCTGTGATTGGTGTTCATGAGTTGGCAGCGACATGAGATCCTGTGAGAAATCTATTGCAGAGCAGTAGGGTTTGTAGAGCCAGCGTCCTGCAGCAGGTTGTGCTACCAGCCTGTTGCAGTGCTGTTTCCCTTCCCTGCTCTTCTCCTGGCTGCTACAGGAGTCTGGAGACTTGGGGGGCGGGGTGGTCATCCTGTTTTCCCTTCTGCCTGGGCTTTCCTTGTCTTAAGCTGAGCATTACTTGTTAAATAGCTCTGTATCTCCATTTGTCCAACAACAAGAGAGGGAAAATGAAGGAAAATAGTGAAATTAAAGTATCTATTGATACCTTTGACTGGTAGTGCTTGCTTAGGAGCCAAGAATAATTAATTCATTCCAGTTCTGACAGCGCTTGTAATGAAAGTATATTTTGTGCTGGCTTGTGCCAGCTGCTGTGTTGAGGTGCTCTTGTAGAGCGTGCGGCTGAGGGTTACAGTGACCTGAAAAGAGTTCTGCTGCCTGTGCCCTTCTTTGTCTTGAAACCCAACTCCAGAGGCAGTGGCCCAGTGTGATGGGCTCAGTGTGCGGTCTTGCACTCGAGGTGGAGTGCCCTGGCAGCTGGCTTGGCTCCTAGGAGAGTCCTGGATACAGGTGTTTCCTCCACGTGCTCCCTCCCGTTTGCAGGAAGGAGCATCCAAGGAAAACTTCCAGGCTCTTGTGAGCGAGGGACTAAAGGTGCTTTTCCGAGCTTTCGACTCAGCAGAGTTCTGCGGATTCCAGCAGCTGGTTATTATCTTGGGCCTTTTTGGTGGGATTTGTGGGAGGGCACTTACTATCGGCTGCAGTTGTGTCTCCCAGCTTGTGTGTTTTCAGCCTTGCAATGTGAGATAGGACACCATCCATAATCAGCTTCATGTTCCTGCGTGCCAGGAGCTCAGTGACCCGCACTGTGTTGCTGTGCAGTCTGGAGCACGAGGCATTCGTCAATTTGACTTGGTCAAACAGGCTCGTCTCTGAACATGGCTGGTGATTTTTCTCCTGCCCTGATGCAGAAGGCTTCTGAGGATCGTGCAGATTGCAAGGAGGGAGCTCTGTTACAACAGGAGTGTAGGAAGGGCAGCAGTACCCATCTCTTCCCTTCTCTTCTCACTCCCCTCTTTTCCAGATCGGGTGGTGGATGATCTGAACCCAGTGCTGAACTTCACCCGACGGGAGGTGGAGAACCTGCTGCATTTTGTGGAAGAGGAATCCGACCCTGGTCAGCTCTCCCTCAATGCAAGCAAGATGAAGGAGTCTGTTTTACAATTAGCCTGTCTCAAGTATCCTCACCTCATCACCAAGGTGAGACCAAGCTGCTTCCTTGCTGACACAGCACTGCATGGGAAGGAGGAGGTCTGGAGGACTCCGGCTGCGTGATAAGGGACATGGTGGCAAGAGGGACACATCTGTGTGCTGGGGGGAAAAGTTAGAAACCTCCTAGAGAGGACCCTAATAGCCCTGCAGTATCTTCTTGCCCTTCTTCTTTCTCTTCCCTGCAGTATCTTCTACACATTTAAAGCCACCTCTGTCCTAGGCAGATTTGGGGGCAGTTGTAGGGCGACCCTTTCTTTCACCTGGTGCCGGGTGGGAAGGCAACAGTGGTGGTGCTGCAGAGTGGGCTTGTGGCTGTGCGAGGGGCTCTGGTGGCCTGGTGGTGTCTTGGCAGACTCTGTGCTTGTGCTCTTAGCTTGGCCGGCGGCTCGGGGGCTTTGCTGTGTGCTCCTGGTAAGCCTTGGCTGCGCAGGCTTAGCGATGGCTTAGCTGACTCTGGGTCTCTTCAGGCTGAGCCTCGGTCACATCCAGAGCGCTGCCACACACGTGCTTTGCTGTGACCGGCTCTGCCTCCAGCTCCCCTCTTCCCTGCTCCAGCTTGGGATGGAGACAGCCCTGATGCAGGGACCGGGCTGGGGGTGTGGGCTGCAATTTGGGGCATGTTGGTTCCCTCTGGTGGCGTGTTGCTGTCAAAGCCTCGGTGCTGTGGGGTTGCAGGAGCCTTTTCAGCATGAGTCACTGCTGATCGACCGGAAGGAGCACAAGCTGACCAAGGCAGAGAAGAAAGCAGCCAAGAAGAGCTATGAGGAGGAAAAGCGAGCATCCGTCCCCTACACCCGGCCATCCTACGCACAGTATTACCCAGCCAGTGACCAGAGTCTGACGAGCATCCCTGCCTTTAGTCAGAGGAACTGGTGAGCACCTGCTTCTTCCCCTTCTTCCTGTGATGTTGACAAGGGGACAGGGCATGCTTGGCCCTGTCAGTGGGGCCACTGCACTTTCCTCCCTCCTCTCTCACCAGGCGACCGGCCCTCAAGGGTGAAGACAAACCGGTAGCAAGTGTCCGCCCAGTTCAATCCACCCCCATTCCTATGATGCCCCGGCACGTCCCCGTGGGCGCTGCAGGATCAACCTCAAGTTCCAACTCTGCTGTCAACTTCCCCATCAACTATCTACAGCGAGCTGGTGTCTTTGTGCAGAAGATAGTCACCACCACAGGTGAGTTGCTGATACTCATGGTGAATTGAGGAGCAGAGCGAGTTGTTGAAGCCTGCATGGGCTGTGGACAGATGGGTAACAGAGCCGCTGATAATGGCCTCTCTGCATTTAAGTGATTCCCTTGTGCCTGGAGGGCTTGTCTGCCGGTGTGAAATGGGCATCGACCTGGTGGGTTGTTGGAAGTGAACTCATTGTGAGAGGGCCTGCAATACTGACCCTAGTTGTCGTTTTTGGGATAGGAGAGATTCTGTGCCAGAGCCGCATGGCTTTTTGCATCCTCAGAGCCTCCAGTGCCTTCCTGTGATGCTCAGAAGTAAACTCAGGGCTTACTTCTAGCACAGCACGTAAGAGAGACAACAGCACTACAGGCAAAGGGGTGTGGTGGTGCACCTCCCAGCTCCTGACTGTGCCTGGCATGTCATTTCATGAACACTGTTCTGTTTCTTCCCTCAATGCCAGATATTGTGATTCCGGGTACAAACACCTCCACTGATGTACAGGCAAGAATCAGTGCTGGCGAGAGTATCCACATCATCCGAGGGACAAAAGGTAAGTGTCTCTGTCTTGGCCAGACTTGTGGGTAAAGTCCCAGCCAGTACTAATTAGCAAAGAAAAGGTTATAAACACATGAATCGGTCACTTGAGAGGAAAAGAAACTAGAAGGGGGGGAGATCTGGACTCTGCAGTGGCTCTGTTGCAGCTCATGCTTTGGCCATGCTGTTGTCGTTGTCACTTCAGGGCTGTTGTGGCTGTGGCTGCTGCGGCCTCTGAGAGGAGCTGTTGGGCTTTGAGGCTGGGTGTCTCATTCTCACAACGCCCGGTGCCTTGTACTGGGGCAGCCAAACGCTTCCATAGCAAACTTCATCCCAAGCATGGAGTTCCACATTTCCCACCAGCAGCACATTGATGGGAGGGGGAGCTCCAACCCGGGAAAGCTGAAAGGGTGGAAATGGGTAGTGAGGAAGGGGACAGAAGCCCTGCACTGATCTCCCTGCGTGGGCTGTGGGCTGGCCTCGTGCAGCACAGCTGTCCTGTTCCTGCCTGGGCAGCCTCATAGAAACTGTGCATCAAGTTTTTCTGCCTCTGTTCCAGGGACGTATATCCGGACCAGCGACGGGCGGATTTTTGCAATCCGGACCACTGGGAAGCCAAAGGGCAATGAAGACCGTCGGACAGCTGCCTCAGGTAGGGGCTAGCTCACGTGCCTTCCTGTCCAAGTGTCTGTGGCAACGTTCCCTGCCTTCCTTCCATCATGCCTGTGTTCAGAGCTGACCCCACCATCTTCCCAGGAGATCCCCAACCTTCCTTTCCACTGTTGGTTTTTGTCCCCTAAGTTTTTCTCCAAGGTTGTCTTTCTCACCTGCTCCATCTCCTTGTTTCCAGGCTCCCAGAGCTCCTCACTGGAGTCCACAAGCAACGGCAGACACAGTGCCTCATCACCGCAGCTCCCCAGCGCGGAGGAGCTCACTCGGCCCATATCTCCTGACAGTCCCGAGATCATCAGCGAGCTGCAGCAGTACGCGGAGGCGGCGGCTGCCCGGGAGTCCCGGCACAGCTCTCCCAGCACCAATGCAGCGCAAAGCCACCCTGCTCACACGGACAACACGCCTGGCTTAGCAGCCCGAGGAGCCGAGCAGCGTGTGGGGATTCACTGCATGGCTCCCTCTGTGTCTTCAGCCCTGCCGGCCCCCAACCAGCACGTCGATGCCCACTCTGTGTTGGACTTACGGGGCAACAAGCGCAAGTCGACCTCACCATCAGCTCCGGAGGAGCAAGCCCGCAGGCAGCAGAAGAAGCGCCAGTTGCCATCGTCCATGCAGGCGTACGAACGCGGGTACCCCGTCTCTGGTGGGTTCGCCATGCCTCCTGTCTCTTTAAACCACAACCTAACCCATCCATTTGCCTCCCAACCAGGAAACTCCTTGTACATGGGCACTGGCTCCTCTTATTACCAGCTGCCCAATTTACTCCCAGACCCTCATCTGGTGTTCCCTGTGACTACTGACCCTCTGCTGACAGCCGGCACCGCCAGCTCTTCTGCTGCTACCTCAGCCACCGCCAGCGTCCCCTCATTCATGCTAAACCCTTCTCTGACGGGGGTGCTGCCCAATTACTCGCTTCCCTTCACGCAGTCACTGCTGCCCGAGCCCAGGATGTTTGCTCCTTTCCCAGCCCCCGTCTTGCCTAGCAGCCTTCCCAGGAGCGTGGCATCTGCCTACCCTGGCTACATGTCCCCTCACTCGGGCTACCCGGCCGGGGGCCTCCTTCGGTCCCAGGTGCCTCAGTTTGAACCCCAGGAGGTCCCAGAGGTGGGATGCAGCTCTAATGACGAGGACAAAGACGACGATGTTATAGAGATCACAGGGAAATAATGGGCCCAGCTCCTGCTCGGTCTCAGCTCCGCCAGGAGGCAAAAGTTGCAGGACCTTTTTGGGAGTCAGGATTTCCCCTCTGGGCCACGGCAGTGGGTGGAGAAGGATGCGAAGGGTGTGGCGTGGGGGTGGGTTTGTTCTTTTCGTTTTGTTTTGTTGTTTTTTAGCTGTCGAGGATCTGAATTGTATTGGGGGCTGGGAGGGGGATAGAGTGCACCTGCGAGGGCCAGGGGGAGCAGGAGCCAGGGGAGGAGGGGAGCAGCAATGCAAACCGTAGGAGTGCCTCCCTCCCACGCTCTGTCTGTCTGTCTCTGTTCTCTGTCTTGTCTGGAAGGGGGAGGCTTGGTGTTGCCAGTCACTGCCCTTCTCAGGCCTGGAGGCACGGGCTTGACCGCTGTCAGGACCGAGCTCCCTCTCACACGAACTGCCTTATCTGTGAACTTCTCTTGCTCCGGGAGGTGTGAGCCGGGGGGATGGCGACTCCAGCAGACGTTGGAGACAAAGCATTTTTACTGGGGAGGGACAGGGGGGGCTTTACATCGTGTGTGTTGAAATGAGGGGGGAATTGATGTTAACAAGAAAAAAAAAAAAAAAAGAAAAAGAAGACGCAAAACACCCCACAAACAATTTTTCATCCTTTCCACATTCACATGAAACTAGAAGCTCCAGGTGGGCTTCTGCCGCAGCAGGGCAGGCAGGGTGCTGGTGGGGGGCTCCCCTGAGCCCTTCTGAAGGGTCCTGTCCTTTCCCAGGCCCTTCTGGAGGGTTCCTTCCAAGGTAGGTTGGCCCTGTGGTTCTGATGCCAGCTCTGCGTGCCAGAGTGGAGCCATCCCAGGCGTCTTGGTGGCCATCCCAGACGTCTTGGTGGCCATCAGAAGGGAATCCTGGTGACTTCCTTAGCTTTGGGGCTCTGCCAGGCTGTGTGAAGGCCACGTCTTGCTCAGCCCTGGCCCACCCAGATCCAGGAGTAGGTGGGCTCACTGCTGCTTCCCCACTGTGCCAGGCACTGGAGAAGGCTGGGAGGGGACACTGGGCCCAGTGCCAGTTCCTATTGAACCTGTTACTGTAGGGACCCCCCCTCGCACAGAATCTCTACCTTAATTTATTTCACGAAGGCATACTATTTATTGTCTGGAGGACTCTTCCTTCCTAGTTTTAAATTAATTTCCATATTAAAACAAATAAAATGCTGGCCTCCATCCCATAGTGCTTGCGTGTTGGGTTGTCCGTGTGGGGAGGAGCAGCCAGGTGACCAAAGCATAGCTGAGGAGCAGGGCCAGCTGCGGGGGCTGCCTGTAGGTGACCTGTGTCGTGTTGGCTGGATGTGCCCCAGTGGGGATCCTGCTGGAGCAGGGAGGATCTGCCCTGGGTGTTCCGCAGGAGCCAGAGGGAGGATGGAGTCCTCTTGTCTTGGTGGGGCGGGTGGGGGAGCACATGTGTAAGCCTCCCATGCTCATTCCCAACGAGGAGGAGGGGTGTGAGGTGTGCGCAGTTTGGAAGGCAGGGCTCCAGCCGGGAAAGCACGTTTCCCCACAGAGGGAGCGGCGCCCAGCCCTGCTTGGCTACGCGTGTGCCAAGGCTGGCCATGCCCCACCAGTGGCCGTGCTGGCCACTCACCTCGGCCAGGGCTCCTCAGGAGATGCTGAGCTACCCAAGCACAGCTGGGTTTTGTGTGTGTGACTCTGTGTGTGGACGCGTTAGGATGGAGACTTGCAATCCATGTCACTTCTGGCTGTTGCCAGGCCCGTGTGGGATGTCCCTGGAGCGTGGCTGGGACCTTGGAGCAGCAGTAGCTTCTAGGGGACTTCTGTGGCTGGGGAAGCTGGTGTTTGCTGGGACCAACTGGGTGTAGGAAAGGGCAGGATGTCCTGACATCCTCCTCAAAGGTGTGCTGGAAGATGGGGACCTCCCTTCCCGAGAGAGAGAGCGGGGTGTGTGTGCATGCGTGTGTTATGGAAACATAATAAAACCTGTTCTGGGGCTTTCCTAGTGTCTTTCTCTGTTCAATGGACATTGTCTGTCAAACGTAACCACGCCGTTCATAGAAGCCTTAGAGCAACAGTTTAGCTATGCAAATTATTTTAATTATTTTTTTTAACAAAACAAACATTAAAATAGTGCTTTCTTCTTTAACATATCCTAGGAGTTGAAAACCGAGGGGTTCTGAGCAAACTGCTGGACAACTTGTCTTTGGATGCACCATGGAAATAAAAATCAAACCCCCCCACAAAAGTAACAAAGCAAATTAACTGATGGTGTTCATGCAAGTTTCTCCAAAGACTTGACAGTGCTGCGTCTGTGAGTCATGCCCTCCTGTGCTCTGTGTGTCTGCCTCCCGCACAACCTTGTGACACTGACTGTACGCCGGGCTTGCCCACGTGTGTGTCGCGTCCCTGTGAGGCTCTCAGTTGGCTGGTGGGGTTGGGTAACCGACCTAGGCAAGGGCTTTCCTTGTCGAGAGTAGCAAGGGGCAAGAGCCGCGGGCGCGTGGGGGAGGCTGGCGCGTGCCCCGCTCCACACTGGCTCAGCCTGGGACCCTCCCCAGTCCTCTGCGAGTGGGGCTTTGCCGGGGCTGCCTGCTGGGACGAGGCATGAAGGTCCATCTGGGGGCTCCGCGCCTTGAGATGCAGCACATGTGACTGCACACCCGTTCCTCTGCTCCTTTCCTCACCTGGAGAGCACCCTGGTGCATCGCAGTGCTGCTCTGACATCCTCCCGGGCGTCCCCACCACAGCCCAGGCCTGGTGACCGTGGGAGCAGGTGGCAGCTGGTGCTTGGCTGCCGCAGGGCACATACTTGGTGCCACCGGTCAGCCCTGAACCTCCCCGCGCCAGGGTGAGGTGCGAGGGTTCTCCCAGCTCCTGCGTGGCCGCAGTGGCTTGGAGATCCCTTGCTGCCCTCCTATGGTGCGGCTGCGACGAGCTGCGAGGGGCTTGCTCTCGCTGGCAAACACGCGGGGCCAGGCAGCTGCAGCACCGTGCCCTTGCACAGCGAGTGCCCGAGCAGGGCCTGAGCTGCCCTCCCGGAGCGCAGTGGGGTGCGCTATGCACCTCTCTGCCCCACAGCCCAGCCCCGAGCACCCACTCCCCCAGCCCCTGCCAGAGCCGTGATGCCCTGGCCATGGGGCTTCCACGGGTGCTGGCAGTGACCGGGGCTGTCCTGATGGCACTGTGGAAGGATTTCCTCCACGCCATGGACTCTGTGGGGGAGGGTGGGTTATCCAGGGGCTTTCTGTGCGTGAGGACCTCTCAGATCCCTAAACTCCACTATGGGACTCCCTCTCCCCCTCATGCCCTCCCCAGACCTTCCTCCTCCTCAGCACACGGTTCTGCTGCACAAGGTGCCGTCTTGGTTTTCCCAAGTCTGGAACCTGGAATCTGGAACAGGGCCTTTCCCTGCACGGGTTAAATCTTTCCTTGATGCTGAATTTCTGTCTCCAAGTGACCGGACAGAAGCCGCTGCCAGTTGGCCTGAGGCTGCTGGTGAGCTGAGGACAGCAGTGCAGGACTCTCCACTGAGATTTTTGGACACTAAGGAAGATTTCCGGGCACAGCTCAGAGGCCAGGGCAGAGCGCAGAGACCTCGTGTGGGCCAGCTGCCCTCCACAGTGGCACCCAGCCCTTGGCTCTTCCCTTGGGTGGGAGCTTCCCTCTCCTGGGCAAGGGCTGGGTGGTGCTGTGGGCACGGGGGTGCTGTGGCTGCTGCCACAGTCTCAGTGGTCTTGTTCCCCTCTATTGGCAAAGCTTTGGGGGCATCTTGATGGGGTGCGGGACACAGCCCGTCCCTGCAGGATCCGCTGCATGTTGGCCTCGTGGTTGGGGGGGTGAATGTACGGCAAGCGAAGGATGGGGTTTCCACAGGGGCTTCACTAGAAATCGTGTATTTTGGCTTAATGATGTCAGCGAGTGGCTGAACGCAAGGGAATCGCTGTGGGCTTGTGGGCGGCTGCCAGGCCAACAGCGACGAGCAAATCTCTTCACGCTGATGTTTGTCACACGCTGGTGTTTGTCACCACGCTGGGATGAATTGTGTTAATCCAGTCTTGGAAGGACCTGGGGGGGAGGGCTGGGCGGGGGGTAGAGGTTGAAAGGGGAACGTAGTTTGGGTAGATGACAGTGAGATGACGGCTCCGCGCAGCTCCCTTCGAAGGGACGGTGGTGCAAGCGAGGGAGAGCAAGCGCTGCCGCTCCCGGCCCAGCTCCCTGCCCGCCGCCGCTTTGGGGCGCCGGGCTCAGAGCTGGCGCCTCTGGCAGATCCACGAGAGCCTGAAGGAATCCATCGCCAAGTCTCATGGTGGGATTTCTGTTGTTTTGGGGTTCTTTTCTCTTTTTTTCTTTTCTTTTTTACTACCGCCTTAGTCCATGGCCTGTCTTTTGTGGTTGGAAAGAGGAGTATCGCTAGCAGGGTGGGTCGGTCGGTTGGCCCCACGCATGTGCTTCCCTCTTCTCTGTCGAACGGGGTGTGCTCGCCTGATCTCCCAGAACAGAGACTTTGAACAATTTGTTGTTTATATGATGTATTTATTTTTACTTGTGTTTCATGTCATTTTTTAAAAAAACAATAAACTGTAAGTTGGTATAAGTGCCGCCTGCTGCGCGCTCTCTGTCTGGGATAGTGAACGTCAGAATGAAGTGGATCGGAGCTGGGCTGGGCGTGGGCAGCTCTGCACACCCCGGGTGCGCCGTGCCATCTCCTCCACCTCCAGTGGCATTTGGGCTCCGCCAGCACCTCCAGAGCTGCCCAGGTGAGCATCCCACCGGGATCACATCCCACCAGGACACCGCACCGAGGAGCCGGCTGCCTCCAGAGCGGAGCGGAGCGGAGCGAGCTGGGTGCAGGGGATGGGTGTCCACAGCAGGGCTGGGCACTGCTGGGCGTTAGGGAGCCACTTGTGAGAGCTGCTGCTCCCCTTCTCTGTCTCTGGGCTTCTTGTTGCTGCTGCTCACGATTGTCTTCGCAGCCAGGGGAAAACAAGGCAAATAAATACTCGGCAGGGTGTAAATAGCTTTGAGTCTCGGAGAGCCAGAGCGGGCTGTGTGCCCTCACCCTGCGGTGCCCCACGCAGAGGCAGCGGCGACGGGCGGGCTCTGAGGTAGTAACAGCGAGGCATTTGTGCACGGGAAGCTGAGAGGTGTCTTGGGGTGGACGCTCGCAGGTGAGAGGGGCCCGGGAGAGCCCAGGACGGGAGCTGCTGGTGGCCCTGGCTCCCTGTGCCCCCTCACAAGGGCTGGGGGTGCCTGCGCACTCGGCCGTTCTTGCTGTCGGGTGATGGGTGCTGCCACTTCTGGTGCCAGGCTTTCTGCCGCTGCCGTTCATGGAGCCGCAGCGCGTTGCAGTAGGCATCCAGGCTGGTGCCTGGTGCCCCCAGTGCCCGCGGGAAGCCCTTGTAGCCGGGGTGCAGGTCAATCCGGGGCCGGGGGCTCTGGGGGGGCCCTCCCAGCTCAGCTCCCTTGCTCTGTTTGGGAGGTGGCACCTCCATGGCCTCGTGCCCGATGACGCGGAGGCTGTACCGGGTGAGGGGCCGGGAGAAGTAGCGCTCCACTGCCTGGCACTCATAGGTGCCCACGTCCTCCCTCACCAGCTGCCGGATCAGCAGCCCTTGCTCCAGCACCGAGAAGTGGCCGTTGTTCCTCACCTGGGCAGAGGCAGAGCACTGTGGGTCAGGCCCAGGGGACCGAGCCAACCTGCACCTCGTCCCTGTCCCCCTGTCCCCCTGTGCCCCGTACCTCGCTCGGAGCTGTCTCCTCGCCGTGCCGCACCAGCCACCGCACCGTCGTCTGCGGGGAGCGTGCCAGGCACTCCAGGAACGTTGAGTTCTTCTCCACCCCAAAAACGAGCTTCTCCACAGCAGTGGCCCCTGTGCAGAGGACGAGGTGAGTCCCCAGCGTGGGAGCTGTGTGGGCACCTCAGAGCATCCAGCACAGGGGCTGCAGGCAGTGGGCACTGGTTTCCCTGCACCGTGCCCGCCACCTGGGCTCTGCTGGCCCCGGGCAGAGCCGAGAGCCTGCTGGGGCTCCTTGGAGGGGCTGGGGACGCTCACCATCCGCGGTGTCCTGGCACTGGCTGAGGGGGTCAGACTTTAGCACATCCTGGCAGCGGGCGCGCCTGTGGGAGAGCAGACAGGACTGTGGGGTGGCACCTGCCCAGGATGTGGGACCCCTCTATGGCAGAGCAGCCGGGGAGACAGGGGAGCAGGGAGGGTGAGCCGGGAACCAGGCTCGCCCTTCCCATCTCTGAATGCCATCCTTTGCAGGGGGACAGCACACCTGGCACGGGGGGGGGGCACTCACCTCTTCTCGGTGAGCAGCTGCGGGGCGCAGGTCCTGCCGTCCCAGGTGCAGTAGGGGTCCCTGGCCAGGCAGCAGTCGGTGCAGGTTTTGCCGTAGAGCTCGCAGCGGTACAGGGAGAGCTGGAGCAGCCCGTGGGTGCTGCTCACAAACAGCTCCTGCTGCTCGGGCAAGAGGAACGGCGGCAGTCAGGACCCCCAGGCTGGAGACAGAGGCTCCCCTCGCTTCCCCAGGACGAAGGAGGGGTGGGGCAGAGCCTGCCACCCCTCAGACTGCCTTGGCAGAAACCCATTCCCTCAATGTGCCAGCCCTGGGGCCAGCTGCCCGCTGTGCCCTGCCCTGTGCCTGCTTTAGGAAGCAGCAGGAGGGCAGACTCACCCGCTTCGGTGATAACTTCATGTCCAGGATGGGAGAAGGTACCTGCAGGGCAAGGAGAGGGTGCTGGGTCTCTCCTGGGTGCCCCAGGTGGCCAGTGGGGCTGGGACCCCTGGGTGGCAGGGTGCTGACTCCCAGCTCCACCTGCTCCATGAGAGCACCCTGGGCTGCTCTGCCCGCTGAGGGCAGCCCTGCCCAGCAGCCGGGCTTTCAAACCTGAACTCAGCCCCCCCTTCAGTTCAGGCTCTGCTGTGCCTCCCCCAGCCCACTTAGGGACGGGACGGAGAGGTGGGAGAGGACCTGGCTCTGCTGCTCCTGGCTCCCCTCCATCACCTGGTGGCCAGGACAGGTGGGAAGCAAGGACCTCCTGGTCAGAGGCCGGTGGCTTTGCTGCAGGAGCGTGCAGGGAGGATGCCATGGGGCGAGGGGAGGATGCCACGGGGTGAGGGGAGGCTCCGTGGTCCATCTGCTGTGACCCAGCCCTGGCCTCCCGTACCTTCGTAACGCTGATCTCCTCCAGGCTGATCACCTCGGTGCCACGGCTCACCCCACCAGCCAGCCCCACCTTCAGGACTTGACCTTCATCTGTGAACGCAGAGGGGAAGGCGCTGTTAGGGCTGGGAGCTGCCCGAGCTGGCAGGACCGCTGTGCCACGCAAGCTGCTGTGCGCTGATGGTGTCGCCAGAGCCGGGCTGAGCTCCCACCTGTGCCGAGGAAGAGCACGTCGTGGTGCCGGCTCTCCATCTCCAGCCGGTGCACCAGCAGCCGCCGCAGCCGGTAGGGCACGTTGGCCCTCACCAGGATGGGCTGGCGGCCCTGCGGGTACACGGGCTCCCACATCAGCTGGTGGGCACGCATGAAGCTCATCACCTCGTCGGGGAAGTCCTTGGTGGACTGCAGGAGGGGGTCGTAGGTCTCGCTGGGGCACTGGGTGGCAACATGGGGGCTGCGTTAGGGCCAGCCCAGCCTGGTCCCCCCAGCCTCACCCCGCACCCCTTACCGTGCCGGGACGGGGATAGGGGATGCGGCCCTTGTATTCCACCCAGCGGAAGTCGAATCCCTCCTTGTGAGCGAAGGGGCCGCTGAAGGCGGCTCTCACGGCACCCATGGAGTAGACGCAGACGGCGGAGCCGCTGAAGACACCGCTGCGAGGGAGCGCAGGGCTGTGGGCATCCCTGCTGCTCCACGGGCGATGGGCATGCGCACACCCACATCCACCAGCCCTGTCTCCCACCAGCCCAGCACCCAAGGGTGACAGGGATACTTCTGGCGCGGGTGACCCTGGCTGTGCCGATGCCAAAGCTGGTGGCTTGGCAGTCCGGCTGGTGGAGCAGCAGCAGGGAAAGCAGTGAAATGGCCCTTCCTCTGCCAGGGCAGCGCTGGTGAGGAGCTGGGGGGCTGCAGTGCCCCACGCGGGGGCCAGCGGAGCCCCGCTCACCTGGACACTGTGAAGAGGCCGAAGACGAGGGGGTTCTGGGGGTCCCGGGTGCGCAGGAGGAAAACATCCTCTACAAAGAGAGGGGAAAAATGCGGTGCCGAGGAGTTGGAGCGCTGCTTGGGGGATGCAGGTGAGCATCCCAGTGCCCTGCCCACTCCCTGGGGCATCCTGGCAGGAGCAGTGGTGGCAGAGCTGGGCACTCACCGAGCTGATCGAAGTGGGTCTCGGTGCCCTGGGGGCCGGGGATGGAGCACACCAGGCGGGCCTTGAGAAACGTGCTCCAGCGGTTGATGAGGCTGCGCTTCCCTCCGACATCGTTCTGAAGGCACCGAGAGCTGGCTCAGCCCAGTCTCTCCAACCCTCCCCCAGCGCTGCGTTCCCCCATCCCTGCAGCAGGACACCCTCAGCCCTGAGCCCTCTGCTCTGGGGTGGGAGGTTGGGGACAACCCAACCCCTTGTGTTGGCCCCTGCTTGGGGCACCCCATGGCCCAGAGGAGGTGAAATCCCACCTGGAGGGGCACCAAGCCACGGCGTGTTGGGCTTTGGTGACTGACCTTGCAGACCCGGGCCACCCTGGCGTGGACGTGCCGCCTCTCCCACTGCCCGGCTTCCATGGCTGTCTCGCGGAAGAAGATGTAGACCTTGTCATCGTGCGGGTTGTAGGTATCGGGGATGGCGTAGGCACCGACAAACGCCGGCTCTGCAGAGGGAAGGAGCAGCACAATGTGACCCCTGCTCTGACCCTGTTGTGCTGCCCGTGGGAGCCCCTGGGAGCCAAGTGAGAAGCTGGCAGTACGCAGGGTGCCCCATGGAGCCCCTGCTACCTGGAAGGCAGAGCCCCATCGAGGTGCCCCACCTGCAGGGTGCAAGTCGGAGCAGGGGGCCCATCAGAGGCTTCAGCAGTGCTTCCCCCAGAGGGGGGCGGGGGGCCAGACCGCTGAGTTCTGGCCCCAACCTGTCCCCAGGAGGCAGGAGCCACCCCCGTGCCCCGTGGGTCCCCTCCTCCTACCGTGCAGCCAGTGGTCCTGGTTCTGCTCCGTGCGGATGTAGCTCTGCTCAGCCCCGTGCACCCAGGTCCGGAAGAAGGCAGCGCTGCTGCCCATGAAGTCACTGGAGGTGCCCGAATAGAGCTCCCCATCTGTGGGGTCAGAAAGGGGGGTGGGTGGGCTGGGTCCCCTGGCAGGATGCTCCCATGTCCTTGGAGGCTCAAGGAAGGCTGAAGGGGGCACAATCTGGCTGGGAGCCTCCTCCAGACCCAGGACCCAGCATGGCTTTGAGCCCCCAACCCGCCAAGCCCTTGCACGGTGCTGGCGCGAGGCGGGCAGGCTGGTGCCACCCCACCCCACGTGCGCTGTGTTCCATTGGCACCCGGCATCCGTGGTTCTGAGCAGGAGCTGTGAGGTGGGGGTGAGCCAGGGTGGGTGCTGGGGGGTGGCTCCTCTCACGCGCAGCCTCTCAGGCACCAGACCAGGACCAAGGCCACGTGTGGGCACCACTGCCATTCCCTCCCGTGACCGTGCCCAGCACTCCCACCATCCAGCAGGAGCCCTGCTCCCTCTTACCAACGAGGAGTCCCGTGAAGGGTTCGTGGGGGCTGTATGGGCACCGTCCTCGCCCCGATTCCAAGGAGTGGGGCACCAGCCGCATGGTGGGAGCGCCAGGACCCTGCCAGAGCCACAGGGGAGATGTCAGCCCGGGGGAGGCTGCAGACAAGCTGGGCACGTGGCGACAAGTGGGGAGGAGTGCTCTGCTTTGCAAGGAGCAGGTCCCTTGAGGGGGCTGCCAGGACTCGTCTCCATCCCCAAGGGGCACCGTGACGCTGCCAAGCCAGGGCTGCTTCCCACCAAGGCATGCAAGTGCCAGGGACTGCGCCAGGCTGGCCACCTTCCCCCAGCTCCAGGGCTGCCTCTGCCCACGGGGTCCCTTAGCACCTCCTGCAACGGGGCTGTGGGTGGGCAGGGTGTTCCTCACCTTCGCCCTGGCTCCCAGCTGGATGAAGGCACAGACGGGCTGGTAGGAGCCGGTCCCGCAGGCGAACACGTGGGTCCTGTTGAAGGGCTGGAGGAGGCGGATGAAGTTGGCACACTCCGTCTGCTCAAGGGGAGGTGTTTGTTAGCGGGCTGAGCCCCTGGCACGCCTGCTCGGGATGTGGGAGCCTGGCCAGACCTGCCCTGGCAGTGGCAAGCTGAGCTTAACTCTGGCTGGCCCAACACCCAGCCTCAGGCAGAGCCCAAGGCTCCTTCGTGGGGTGAGGTGGGTGTTGAATATTCACAACACGCTGCAAACCCACGAGCCGGGCGCTGCCAGCCCTGCTTACCTCCAGGTTCTTCCCCGCCAGCTGGCAGTGCTCGACCTGCTCCCTGGAGGCTGGCCAGAAAATCTGCAACACAGAGACCCCCGTGCAGCCCCTGCTTTCCTTCACCCGGCTGGAAAGCGGCTCAGCGGAAAGGTACCGCCGGGCTCAGGGGGATGGAGGTCTGCGATGGAGGTCTGCGATGGAGTTAAAGGTGTCCCTGCTCCTGCAGGGGGTGGGACTGGGTGACCTGTAAAGGTCCCTTCCAACCCAAACCATTCTAAAACTCTCTGATTCCATGCCATGGGGCTGCTCTGCCACCCTTTGGGCCCTTAAGCTTGGCAGGGAGCCGGCCAAATAAGCCGAGAGCGAAGCTGGCACGGGGACAGAGACTGGGTGGGCCATGGCACGCCCCGCCGGGCAGGCACGCTGGATCCCAGCCCGTGGGAACGCCAGGAACGCCAGGCACAGCCTCTCAGTGGCCTCTGCTTTTGTTGGGCCTGAGCCGCGTGCCCGCCAGCAGGATGTCTTGGGATGCCACCAGCGGGCTCCGTGCTGCAGTTGTTCTCTGGGGGCAGCAGGGACAAGGTGTGACAGCAGGGCTCCGGGCACTGCCTTTCTGCCCGGGGTCCTCCCAGGTCTCCTGTCCTGGCCAAGCCGCCCCATCCCTCCCTGGCGTCAGCCCATCCCAGCGGGGTTGACCCCACTGATTGAGACGTCCTGGTGTAAATGAGTCCCTGGTGATGCTGCAGAACCCGGCTCGGGGCGCGCCCGCCTCCACGCCTGGCACTGGAACAAGGAGTGGCGCCCAGGGAGGAAGAGCCCAGCCCGGTCAGGGTCGTGCTCACACCCAGCACCCACCTTCTCGGGCTCTCTGCTGGGATGGTCCAGGTGGAGCAGGAAGACGTGGTTTTTTGCTCCCACCATCAGCCAGGCCCTGTCTTCATCCACCAAGAGCGCCTGGAAGTCCAGCGCGTCCCCCGAGGCCAGCAAGAGGCGAGAGCTGTTGGATTTCAGCAGATCTGAGGAGCACAAGATGGGAGAAAGAAAAACCCATCCCTGAGCAACACAAGAAGCTGGGGAGGCCCTGAGCTCCCCACCTCCAGGCGTCCCACCCTGCCCCGAGGGAATGCGCCTTCCCTGCTGCTGCCTTGGCAGAAAATCAGCACCCTCGGTGCCCCAGAGCTCGGCATGAAGGTCCTCCCAGGAGCCCACCTGGAGGAACCGGTGGGTTGCAAAGAGGAGCCCTGAGCGGGTTGGCAGGGCGCGGGGCAGGGCGGCGCTCCAGCCCCAGGACCCCAGGTTGCCCAGCTGCCTTTCAGAGGAGCTCTTGGAGCCCCAGAGCCCCGACACCCCAAAGCTGTGAGGGGACGGCTGAGAACGGAGGACTCGCTTCCCGTAAAAAAGGTTTGGGCTGTTCTCTGGGATGGGGCATCTCTGCAAGGAAAGGCTGTGCGAAACCATTGGAAGGGGAAGGTTGAGACTGGACGTCAGGAAGAAATTCTTCATGGTGGAAGTGGGGAGGCCCTGGCCCAGGGTGCCCAGAGCAGCGGTGGCTGCCCCATCCCTGGAGGTGTTCCAGGCCAGGCTGGATGGGGCTTGGAGCCCCCTGATGCAGTGGGAGGTGTCCCTGTCCCTTCCAACCCAACCCATTCCACGATGCTATGAAATTGGGCTCCAGCTCAGTTTCTGGCTCAGACAAAGGGCTTTTAAGAGCGTCCCCTTGGCACTGCTGGAGGGAAGAGCCGCCTTGCCAAGGGGGAAGGTGTGGTGGACACGGCCGGGCAGCAGGAGAGGCTCTGCTGGTCACGCTGCAGCTCCATCCGAGCAGAAGCCAAGGGGCGGCTGGTGGCCCCTCCAGCAGTTGTAGCCGTGGCCGTGTGGGTGTGCAAGAGGGACAATAAGCTCTTGTGTCTCAGTTAGCGGCTCCTGAAACACCATCCCCCGGTGCGTGATGTGCAGCGCCAGGTTTGGTGGTGGCTGCCAGGGCGAGCATCCCCCTGCACAGCCGGGATCGCAGCAGCTGCCGTGCCTGCGAACGCCTGCTCCCAGGGCTCAGGGCAGAAGACCCCAGCCTTGAGGCGACCCTGAGAGCTCCTTGAATCATAGAATGACAGACTCACTTGTTTGGAAAGATCTTTGAGATCATCGAGTCCAGCCGTCCCCGTTCACTGCTGAACCAGCCCTGAGCCCCTCCTCTGCCCGGCTTTTAAACCCCTCTGGGGGTGGGGGCTCCGCCGCCTCCCTGGCAGCTGTTCCTGTGCCTGAGAACCTTCTCAGGGAAGAAATTTTCCCTGATGTCCAACCTGACCCTCCCCTGGCGCAACTTTCAGCCGTTTCCTCCCGTCCCACCCCTTGTTCCTTGGGAGCAGAGCCCAGCACCCCCTCGCCACCCCCTCCTTTCAGGAGCTGCACAGAGCGATGGGGGCTCCCCTCAGCCTCCTCCCCTCCAGACTAAACAGCCTCAGTCCCTCAGCCGCTCCCACAACCCCTGTTCTCCAGCCCCTTCCCCAGCTCCGTCCCCCTCTCCGGACGCGCTCCAGCCCCTCGCTGTCTTTGGAGTGATGATCCAAGCTGACCCCAGGATTCAGGGTGCAGCTTCAGCAGCGCCGAGTGCAGGGGTCATTCCTGCCCTGCTCCTGGTGGCCACGCTGTTCCTTACACAGGCCAAGATGCCACTGGGCTCCTTGGGCACCCACGGCTTTCCCTTCAAAGGTGGCAGGGTCCGGGCGGGCGAAGTGGAGGCTGGGTGTGTGCACAAAGCTGCTCTTGGCTTTGGTGCTGTGCAGGGAAAGGGGCACTGGGAGGTGGGGGTGGGCTGTGCATGGAGACTGGGGGCAGGCGGGGAGCGGCCGGACCCGCGGGGCGATCCGCAAAGCCGGTGTTGAGAAATTCCCCCAGATGCTGTGGACTGAAGCGGTGCGTCAGGACCTGGGGGAAGGAGCTGTCGGGAGAGCCAGCGCTGGCCGGCGCGGGTGGCAGCGTGGGTGGCCCTGGGTGCAGGTGGGGCGTACGTGGGCACGGGCACGGCTCCCATCAAAGGGCCCGGCTGACCCGGGAGGTTGCGTTGCTCTTCCTTCCACCCCGTTTCCAGCGCAGAGGGGAAGCGGGGCCAGCGCCTGTGAGCTGGAAATGCCACTGACGTCGCTGTCCCTGCGGGGCAGGAGCTGCTGGGCCACGGGCACAGGCGAGGGTCCCTGCCCGGATCCACGCTGACGCAGCCGCCCTCGCTCCCCGCTCTGGTTTCCTTCTCCCCTTCCTCCGGGCTCAGAGCTCCAGTGACCACGGGACAGAGCCCCCTGCCAGGAGCAGCTCCCAGCAGTGTGAGGGAGCTCCTGGCTCTCCTCCTGCTCCCACAAACACCGGGCACAGCCCCAGTTCACTCCCCACTGTCCCCCAGGGATCCAAGGGGCAGATTTCCAAGCCATTTCCCACCAGCTGAATGGGATTAACAGCTGAATTCCTGTCCCTGCCTGCGGCCGTCGTCACCCACCCTCCCGCCTCTGCCAACTCCCAGGACCTGCCACATCCAGGAGGAAACGTCAGGCAGGGCACCGGGGAGTCGGGATGGGGCGGGAGGGAAGGTCAAAGGTCCATCCGATACATGGGTGTAATTCAGCAGAGGGGGCCAAGGCTGAGCCCAGGGAACGTCACCCGCTGACCGGCACCGGCCGCGGCCCCGGCCGAGGGCTGGCGGATGCTGGAGGAGCCCTCCCTGCCGTGGGGACAGCGCGTGGGAGGACCCAGGGAGGGTTCCCTGCCCTCCATGTGCACCGCGAGACCCACGGCAGCCACAGTGACCGTGAGGGTCTGAGCTTGACCCCGTGGTGCGGCTTTGCTCCCTCACCCGGGGGACACGGTGTGCACAGAGCAGCCTCTCCTTGCCCCGTGCCAGCCACCGCACAGGGCGCCTGAGCCGAACCCTGGCTCTCGGGCAGGAGCCAGGCGGGCTCTGCAGCAGCTGCACGGCGGCCAAACTGACGGGTGACCCTGGAGACACATCCTCTCCTTTGTGTTCATTATCTCCCAAGGCCACGGTGTTTTTCTTTACTGTCAAGACCGCTGCAACCGCCTTGTCCCATCCGTCATCGCCGCCTGCTCCTCAGCCCCCGCGCCCCCGCGCAGGGCGACCCCCGGCTTCCTGAGGTCACAGCCCGGCTGTGTCACAGCGCTGTCCTCTCCGCTTCCCGCAGCCACCGAGCAGCGCAGACCCAGGGGAGATCCTTGATCACCGGGGTGTGAAATGGAGAGGGGGAACGGCTTCAAATTGGAAGGGGCAGATTTAGATCAGACATCAGGAAGAAATTCTTCACGCTGAGGGTGGGGAGGCCCTGGCCCAGGGTGCCCAGAGCAGTGGTGGCTGCCCCATCCCTGGAGGTGTTCCAGGCCAGGTTGGATGGGGCTTGGAGCCCCCTGACCCAGTGGGAGGTGTCCCTGCCCACGGCAGGGGGTGGCACTGGGTGGGCTGTGAGGTCCTTTCCAACCCAACCCGTTCCATGGGCTCCCGCCCCTCGCTGCCAGCGCCCGATAAGAGACGCGCCAGCACTGCTTTTGGTGCCGATAACCGGGCACCCACTGGCCCCCTGCTGCGTGGTGGTTGCTGCTGGCACTGGCTGCAGATCAAAGGCTGGCAGCAGAGCCATGTGCCAACTCCTAGCAGTGCCTGCCCCGCTTTACCCAGCCAGAGGAGCGGGACGAGCGCTGTGGCTCCGCTGCGCTATAGCCTCAGCGAACAGCGTGGCTCAGCGCCAGCGCTGCCCTGGCTGAGCCAGCTCACCCGCAGGCTGCGTCTCGCCCGGCCGCGGTCGCCAGCGTGCTATTATAGACCTCCTCGCCTCCTCGGCAGGGTGGGAGCCGCTGCTGTTGTTGCTGGCCCCATGCCCTGCGCCCCATCCTTCCTTCGCTCTGTCATTTCCTTCTCGCTCCCGCTTGCGTCTTGTCCCTCCGCCCTGGCGAGGGCCCTGCCTGCCTCCCCCTGGCTGGGAGCTGAGGGCAGGGCTGAGCCCACGGATGGGCTCTCAAAGGCCTCCTTTTATTTTTATTTTCCTAGGGGTTTCTAAACCTAAGCTTCTCGAGGCATTGTGTCCTTGAACCTGCCCCGCGCTGTCCGTGAGTCACATCCCCTGCCATTGTTTGCCTTGTCCTTGAGCCCTCCTGATGCTGGGAGCTTCCTCTCCTGCCTCTGCCCAAGACTTTGAAGTCGGTGCCCGCGCTGCCCCAGCAGCCCGGCTCTGCCTGCTCTGGCTCCATGGAAAGGCAGACCCTGCTCCGTGTCTCCACGCGGGGCTGGCAGTGGGGCCCATCTCCCGCACCCCTGGGAGCCCCAACCCTCCCCAGTCACAAGCCGGGGGCATCTTCCACATCACTGGTGGCCACTGCCTGGAGAGCAGCTTCTCAGGGCGATGGAGCAGGCCAAGGTAATGTCCAGGTCCTGGAGCGCGGTGCCCGTGGCAAAGCTTCGCTGCCCCCTCACCTCACTTGGAAGGGGAAGATTTAGGTCAGACTTTAGGAAGGAATTCTGCACGCTGAGGGTGGGGAGGTCCTGGCACAGGGTGCCCAGGGAAGTCGTGGCTGCCCCATCCCTGGAGGTGGTGCCCATCCAGGGCACACCAGGGCTGTGCTGAGCTGCCTGTCCTTCGAAGCACCTTGCTCTTTTTCACAAAGGTGAAGCTGAAAGCAGGTAAAGCAGCCAGGTGCATGCTGCGGGTCGGTGGCAGGGTGCCTGGCTGCCTCTGCTCCAACTGCTGAGGTCACTCCCCTTGCAGAGACCCTTTTCCAGAGGCTGGGGCACTGCTGGGCTGTGCTCCCTCTCAGTCTGCTCCTGCTGCAGCCCCTGGACCTTTGCATGAGGCACAAGAAGAGCAAACTGTGCCTCCCCTGAACAGCTCATAATCTAAACAGACAGGACAGATGCAAGGGGGGGGAGGGTGAAGTGCAGCAGGGAAATGAGCCGTGCAGCGGAGCAGTCTCTCCTCGGCAGGAAAGGAGGGATGGGGGCAGAAGGGCTGAGCTGGGCAGGACTGTGCTGGTGGCAGGGGAAGAGCCCAGCATCGCTGCCTGGGGCTCGGTGTCCCCTTTGCACTGGGAGCACCAAGACAGAGGACGATGTGTCCCCGTTCCCCTGGGATGCCCAGCTCAGCCCCCACCTGGCACACACAGTAAGATGCCCAGAGCGAGCCTGGGCAGAAGAGGACGTCCCTTCTGGTCCCAGTGCTGCGCTGCACCCTGGCAGGGCATTCCCTGCTCAGCCCCCTTCTCCAGCGCCAGCAGCACCAGTGCAGCGTCCCCAGGGGCTGTGCTTGGAGAGCCGTCCCGAGGGCCCAGCACGTGCAGGTGCTGCAGCCACAACTCGCTCCTCGGCTGCAGGCTGCTCTCCCAGCCCCCCAGGGTAACCCACTGGGCACCCCCCTTACCTCTGTAGGCGAGGCGAAGGCGCGGGGCGTGCTGCCTCCATGCCTGGCTGCTGCCTGGCTGCTGCAGGAGGAGGCACAGGAGGAGGGCGGCGAGGGGCAGCCTGCGGCCGGGGGCAGCGTGCATCCTGCTGCTCGGTACCTGGAGAAGGTGCAGCTTGTCCTCACAGCACCATGCTCCCGCGCTGCGACGTCAGCTCCACCGCCAGCTGCAACACAGAAGGGGGAAGGCTGCACCAGAGCGGGCTGTGCGCAGGTCGGGACCCCCGTCCCACCGGCCCCTGGCTGGGGACGGTGCTCAAGGCACCGCAAGAGATGGCTCAGCCGGCCAGCTTGTCCCTGTCTGGCAAAGAGCCCCCCAAGAGCAAGTGGCCAGCCCCTCGCACACCCGCAGCGCAACGAAAGGAGCCGGGGGTGCTGTGGGGTGAGCTGACGGCCACGAGGTCGGCACAGGCTGGGGACCCTGCAGCACCCGCCGTGGCGCCTGGGCAGGGTTTATCTGAGCAGAGCACCTGCAGGCTGCCAAAGGCCAGGGCACTCCCCTCCCTGCGAGCACGGGCTCGGGGAGACAAGCCTTGCCTTGAGGAGCTGGTGCAGCGCAAACCGCCCAGGCTGGGAGGGAAAGCGGGGAGCAGGGAGGCCGATGTCTGGCTGGGCTGTCCTGGCAGCCTCAGCAGTCTGATGGCTCTGGCAGGGTGAGGGTTGCTGAACATCTCCATCGCCGTGAGATACGTCAGTGTCAGCTGAGATATTGGGCACCCTCCACCCCGGGAGCTGGCAGAGCTGCTGGCACTCACGGGACCCGTGTGGGTACTGGGAAATGCGGCTGCAGATGAGAGAACCCCCCCCACCAGCTGCCCCAGCTGCCACCCAGGATCTCCAGCACATTCCACGTGCACCGAACGGGGAAGCCCAGCTCTTACAGCCTGCCTGGGAGGTGAGTGGCACAGTGCCAGCGTGCCCACGGCGTGCAGCACTCGGCAATGCTCGGAGTACCCCAGGGGTGACTGGCATGAGGGAAGAGACGAGGAGTGCTTGCGGGGGTTTTACACCCTCCAACAGGCTCTCAGAGCCTGGGCAGCCTCTGCTAAAGAGCTGCCTGCACCCCTTGGTGAGGGAACCCCCATATTCATCTTATCCCAGCTTGGGGTTAAATCTTGTCCCTCTTCCTGGTGGGGATCAATGGTTTGGAGTTCTGTCCATAAATGATGCTTTTGTGATCCCGTCAGCGGTGGCTGTGCGGGTGCACGGGGCACCCCCTGGCCAGCAGCTCTGCCCGTGGGCTGCTCACCGCACACCTGTGCGAGGCCACCAGCCCCACTGCCTCGGGGATGCTGCAGCCTGGACAGACTCTTACATTCCCACCTGAGGCGTCCGCCGGCTCCCACCCCTCCCGCGGGCAGAGGGCTGGCCTGCCAGCCCCCAGCCATTAATTCAAGCAATTTAGATTATTTTCATAGAATCATCTGGTTGGAAAAGACCTCTGAGATCATCGAGTCCAACCCTACCTGTCCACCTCCTAAATTAAATTTTTTCCCTCTTATAAACGTCCTGGTCTCTAAATGGCAGCCCTGGCTGATCCCACCTCTTGCTGCGCATGACGCTCCTCCAGTCTCACGGCGGAAAGGTTCAAAATGAGCTCTTTTTGGCTCATCCTTGGCCAGGGGCTCTTGGCTCAGGGAGCAGGGGTTCCGTCAGCCCGATGAGGGGCTGTGTAGGAGGGATGGTGCAGCCCAGCCTTCCCAGCTGCCTTGGAGCGCTCGGCTCTGCTTTGGGAGGAGGTTTTGGGATTTGTGGAGGTTGGGGTTTCTCTCCACCGCAGCCCATGGGGAGCAGGGCCAGGACTGGGGCGCACAGCTCCTCTCCTGCCCGTTCCCTGCCCTCGCTGCCTCCTTGCTCTCGCTCTGCCCAGCACCACCTGCTGCTGCACCAGAGCCTTCCCCGTCCCACGAGACCTTACACCCCCCAGGACGTGGCTGTCACCTTGGGGTGGAGGCTGTGCTGGTTTCTGTCTCTTTTCAGTTCAGAGCTGCTTTCCCAACCCATATCTCCCTTTCCTGGGCAGACTTTTCCGCAGGTCCGCGACTGCCGAGGGCAACAGCCCCACAAACACGACGGCTTTAGCTGGGTTTAAATTCCTCGTCCCTTGGCACATGCACGAGAGGGGCAGGAGCCCCCAGCCGCCCTGGGCACCGGCTGTGAGGCAGCGCTGCCCTCGCTCCCCCCCAGACCCCTTCCCAGCAGGCAGAGACCACGAGTGGGTTCCCAGGGCTGGGAATGCTCCGGCATCTTTTTCTTAACCCAAACCTCAGCTCCCCCCGCGCTCCGGGAGCCGTCCTGCTGCTGACACACAGCCGAGCCCCAGCGGACGCTGCTGTCCCGGGGCCATCACAAGGACGTGCCTGGGATTCGACGAGGGATTTTCTTCCTTGCCGACGAGCGTTGGGATGTTGGAGGTGTCAGGAAAACACTGGCCACTAATTGCAGCTTTCTGGAAATGGAGCAGGGCCCGTGCTAGGCTTAAGTTTGGGCTAAGCCAGCGCTGGGGCCAACCTTTCGTGACCTCGAGCTCCTGGGGATGCCAGGGTGGGTCGGGATTCTGCAGGTGGCAGCAGGGCACCGCTCCTGCCTCCAGGACACGTTCTTGCCTGGCGTGGGGTGAGCTTTAGGGATGCTTCACGTGCACCAGGGGCCGGGGCGGTGGGGCAGGCGTGCACGCTCCCACGTGCCAGCGCTTCATCCCTGCACTTCTACCAGTTCCCCCTCTGTCAAAAACCCCAGGGCAGTGGGGGAGTCCCCATCCCTGGAGGGGTCCAAAAATCATTGGGACGTGGCAGCGGGGGACAGGGTTTAGTGGGCACGGACGGGTTGTGCTGATGGCTGGACTGCATGAGCTGAGAGGGCTTTTCCAGCCTCAGAGAGTCCGTGATTCAGCCCGGGGATGCCAGGCGTGAGGAGCTGCAGCCACACACAGGAGGAGCCCAGAGGCCTGGCAGAGCTGGGAGCAGGGACAGGAAAGGTGAGGATCTCGCTGGGGGGATTTAAAGTGGGCAAGGAAAGAGAGAGTTCTCAGAGGTTCTCTCCCAGGAGGAGAGGCTTCCCCTGGGGGCTATTTTTTTCACCTTTGCCTTTGCCTCCAAGTCGTGCCCAGGCAGCGGTGAGGGACGGGCACCTCTGTCCCTGTCCCTCTCTGTGCCAGTCGGAGCGGGGACACAGGGAAACGCGCAGTGGGGCCACAGCCCCTGCCTGGAAACCTCTGCCCAAACCTGCCTGGAGGCAAAGAGCTGGGCAGAGGCAGCGTTTACACTGCGAGGGTGCCTGGTGGATGGGAACAAGCTGCGGGCGATGAATCCAGGCTTAAATTAAACACTCCCGACAGCTTTAAATAATCAGCTATCCTGAGCTGCCACTATTCCTGTCTCAGTTTGGAGAGGGAAGTGCTGATGAGGGCAGGCTGCTGGGCGAGGGGCGTCTGGGGGCTGAGGCAGGAGGGGTTTCATACTCCGGGTACCACAGGGGCCTGGGGGGGGGGGGAGGTTGTGGGGGGTTCAGCCCTGTTTCGGGGGGCTGGCAGTCACCAGGAGTGCCTGGGTGTAGGGGGCACGGGTGGTGACACCGCGACACTGGGCTGACGTGCAAGCGGTCCAGCGATGCCCTCGCGACCTGCTGCAACCCAACGGGTTTAAGGCTCCGCGCTCCCATCCAGGGCCACCCTTTCGCGGCACAGCGCCGAATTTTCCCTTTGGAGACCAAGTCCCCTTGGGCTGAGCAGCGCGGGGAAAAGACAGATCGCTCCTGTTTGAGACATACAGGGATGGGAGGGAATTGTTTATCCTTGAAAGCACCAGTTTCCTCCCAACAACACCTTTTTGCTGAGATGCCACAAACAGTGCAAAAGAGCCCAAATTTCGGAGGGGGAAGGGCCCTGGCAGAGGATTTATCCGGCTATGGATTATCTCCCAAGAGGGAAGAGCGTGCGGAACTGGAGCTCCTTGGCGACCCCGCAGCACTCCCAGGAGCCCTGGGGCTCCTGCCCAGCACAGCCCACCATGTGCTCCCACAGGCACCCATTGTGTCCCAGTTAATCCCCAGCCCCCGCCTGCAGCCCCCCAGCCCTTCTTGGGTTACACGGCAGGGCCGGGGCTGGGGCGAAACGCTGGCCCCCGGCAGCTGGGGGCCTCCAGGGAGAGGAGCCAAGGGGAGGAGAGGGGCTGCTGGTGGTGCCCAGCGGCAGTGACCCTGCCCGCGCTGGGGGCAAAGGCTGGACCTGAGCCCCCCTCGCTGGGGCTGGGGCTGCCTGAGCCTCCCACGCCAAGCTGGGGCTCCCACACCGGCGTCCCAGGCTCTCGTCCTGGGTCCCCTCTCTGCCCGGGACGGCGGGTACCACTCTGCCACTTCTGGGACCTGGCAGTCTCACCCAGGGAAGAAACTGAAGGGCGAAGCCAAGCAAGGAGGTTCCAGCAGAGAGGAAAGCCATGCCCTGCCATCAGGGAGTCTCCCCCTTGCTCGCGGCTCAGCCCGTCTCCGCACGCCCCTCTGCGCCCCGGTTGTGCGCGGGTTGGTCCATGCGATGCGAGCATGGGGCCAGGGGCACACGCACAGCTGGAGCTGCGGGTCCTGAGCCTTGGCACGCAGCCCTGCCCGTGGCTCTCCCCCTTCCTGAAGCGCTGCCCGCCCCCTCCCTGCCCACGCAGGCACAGACGCCCTCCCTGCGCAGCCCAGGGTGTTGGTTGTTGCCCCCAACCCCGCGCGGACAGATGGGTGCCCGGGCAGCTGGAGGGAGACGCAGCTGTCCTCCTCCTCCAAAGGGGAGCGTGAACACAGCGGGGTGGGCCCTCGGGGGGGCTTCACTGCCTGTGGTGACACTTGAGAGCACAGTGCTTTGTTCCCACCTTTACCCCTTACGGAGCTGATGGGCACCCCCCCGGGCCCCGAGCGCCGCCTGGCACACCAAGCCCACGCCAGCTGTGCTGCCACGCGGACCCCGACCGTGGGCTCTGCGGCAGGTTCCCTCCTGCCCTGCTGCAGGGACAAAGCAGTGCCCATCCCAGACGGAGCCGTGAGCCCATCCCTCAGCGCTGCGCGGGCACTGCCCAGCTGTCTCTGCTCCCCCGTGCCAGCGGGTTTCTGTCTGCTTGGAGCCTGGGGAGGGGGAGCCAGGCGCGGCTCCTTTCCTCCTGGGGGGGAAAGCCTTCCTGTTCAGAGGGGCAAAGGCAGCGTCTCCTCTGGTTCTGTCTCCCTGAAGTTCCAGCAGCTTCAGGCACGCTCTGCTTGGGACCACGGCCTTGGAAAGCAAACGCGGAATTCCCAAGTGGCCGGGATGTTGATAACTGTTTATGAAGGGATAAGGAATTGGCTCCGTTGAACGCCTCGCTGAAGCCTCTCTCGGGGGTGCTGGCACAGCCCCTGTCTTTCCCTTGCTACCGAGAGGGGCGATGCCTGCCCTGCCTTGCTCTCGGGCTGGGAAGGTGCCCCAGCAGCCGGGCTGGTGATGGGCATGGTGATGGGTGGATTCACCCGTGCTTTCAGGTAGAAGGTCCTGCAGGGCTTTCTCTGCTTGAGCCCAGCAGCGTCAGTCGGGGGCCCTCTGCCATTCCCACCTCTAATTGACGCCGAGGGAGGCTGCAAGTCCAATGGGCAAAGCTGGATGGAGGCACAGGGCAATCGCACCTTGCAAGTCCTCTCTCGCCTACGGTGCTGCCAGAGCACCGGCAGCTTCCAGTGCCACCAGGCTGCTGAGTCTGGGCAACCTCACCTCAGGGAAACCCTCGCCAGGCAGGGCCTCCGCACACCCCCCAGCTCTCCTTGCTGTGCCAGCGCTGCGTTCGCCCACCTCTGCTCACGTGCCAGCATCCCCAGCACAGCCCCACGCTAAGGTCCTGCTGCCAAGCCTCAGCTGGGGCGGGCGGCTGCGGGCGGCTGCCCGGCCGGGGCTCCAACCATGCCAGGATGCCAGCTGGCAGCAGTGCAGGGAAAATTAGGAGGAGGAAGGCTGGGCTCCTCCCAGGCAAAGCAGAGGTCAGGGAGGTTGGAGGAGAGCAGAGCAACCGCGTGTCTCACTGGGCAGAGGCTGTACAGTGATCTCGGAGTTGACTTGGTGCACTAAACTCCGGATTAACTTGGCGAGTTAAACTCTGGATTGATCTGGCAAATTAAACTCCCAACGTGCCGCCTAGCGCAGCCGAGCAGCCTGAAACTCTTTCATTTTTGGGAAAGCGTTTGCCATCCCCTGAGGTTGTGTTAGAGGAAAAGTACCCAAATAAGGCAGCGAGGGGGCTCCGTGCTGCCAGGCAGCCCCCAAAGCCACAAGAGTCCCCAGAGGCAGCACCGCATTCCTGAGTCATTGATACCCCCGGCCGCTGACACCACCCCGTCACCTGTCTGCCACATGGCCTGACATTCGATGCAGCGCAGGAGCTGTTTGCTCTGGCTGGGGGATCACGCACGTGCTCAACCCTGGGGGGGCTCCAAGGCCAGGAGTCAGCGCCGACTCCAGCCAGGGACGGGTTTGCTGACGCTTCTTGTCCCGGGTTGGCTGCAAGGCTTCTGCTGGGGAGAGGGGACCGGTGGCACCCAGGGCTTTCATAGAGAGCTTGCCAGCTCTGGGCCACCAGGTCAAACTCCGGCAGGCTCAGCCACCACCTTGTTTGTGGTCCCAAAAAGCGGTGGTGGGCTAGGTCAGGGTCCTGGAGGGGGTCTGGGTTCTCCCTGAAGCACCCCAACAAGGAGCCAAGGGCTGCAGACGGCTCCATCCGCAGGAGCGTGGAGATCCAGCCCTGGGGAGCGGAGAAGCACCCCTGCTCCCTGGGTGGCTGAGCCGCTGTGTTCCCCAGCGCGCCCGAGCCGCGGCCCATTGCCACCCGAAGCTCCCAAGGCATCTTGCAGCGAACCTGCACAACCCAAACCACGCGTTTTCATCATTCACAGCGAGATTATTTCTTCCAGCCTCCAGCCCTACTGGGCAGGGATGCTCAGCACCTCTCAGAGAGCTGCTCATTTCCCCAGCTGGAATTCCGGGCTGATTCCAGGCAGGAGCTGGCTGTGAAGCACCTGCTCTGCTGCTCAGTGACCTGGCTCACGCGCCTCCCCATCGCCAGCCAGCGGCACAGCTGCCGGTCGCGCTCCCAGGGCCTCTCGCTGTCCCAGCCGGGGCCTCCCCTGGCACTGGAAAGCTCTGCAGTGTTTTCTTTTCATCACGGGGAGCCCCGCTCCCTGCTCGCCCCGTCCCGCTGCACCGATCGGAGCGGGCTGGGCAGGCGTGGGGGGCTCTGTGGGACAAAGGATTTTAATGAGGCTGGAGGGTGCGCGCGCTCTTATCTGCGGCTTCGCAGAGCCTCTTGGCCGGGCTTCTGGGTAACTGCAGCTGGCACTGCCAGGGCTCGCCAGCCTTGGAGCCCTGCGGAGCACCACGCTCCGGCAGCCCCTTCCGCACGCTGCCTTTTGCTCCCACGCAGCTCGGGCAGGCTGGCAGTGCCCGAGCAGCCGAGCAGCCCCCACCCAGCAGCTCTGCTGTGCCAAGGGAATGCCCAGAGCAAGGCTGTGCGGGGCATTTCAAGGAGCAGCAGCCAACAGACACTGCGGGCGGACGCCCCGCTGGCCGCTCGTTCCTTCCTCCCCAGGAGACCCCAGGGCAGCTCAGGCTGAGCTGCAGATGAAGGCGCATCTGTCAGGGGTCAGGGCAGGTCAGGCGCCAGGCAGCAGTTGTTGCTTCCGTGCGAGGGGAGCCGGGCGATGGTTGGCAGCAGCACGGAGAGGAAGGCAGCGCAATCATTTAACCTCCTGGCCAAAGCAGGGCTCACCCAGCCCAGCAGAGGGTCACAAGTGGAGGAGCCTTCTCACCACGCGCTCCCAGCCAGCTGGTGCCGCCCAGAAGCTGCTCCCAGAACACAACCTTCCTGCCCAACCCCTGTTTGATGTGAAAGCCGTGCAGTCCCTCCGCGTAGCGTGCCCAGCAGCGACAGAGGGGGTTCTGCCCCTCTGCTCCGCTCCGGCGAGACCTGGAGCCCTGCACGCAGTTCTGGGGTCCTGAGCACTGGGAGGATGTGGATCTGTCGGAGCGGGTCCAGAGGAGGCCATGGAGATGATCCGAGGGCTGGAGCACTTTCCATGCAAAGACAGGCCGAGAGCTGGGTTTGTCCAGCCTGGAGAAGGGAAGGCTGCGGGGAGACCTCAGAGCAGCTCCCAGTGCTGAAAGGGCTCCAGGAGAGCTGGGGAGGGGCTCTGGGTCAGGAAATGGTTTTCAGCTGATTGAGATGAGATCTTACGGAGAAATGTTCTCCTGTGAGGGTGGGGAGGCCCTGGCCCAGGGTGCCCAGAGCAGTGGTGGCTGCCCCATCCCTGGAGGTGTTCCAGGCCAGGTTGGATGGGGCTTGGAGCCCCCTGACCCAGTGGGAGATGTCCCTGCCCGTGGCAGGGGGTGGCACTGGGGGGGCTGTGAGGTCCCAAACCCTTCCATGACTCTACGATACCCCTCTACACCGCTGCGGAAGCCCTGTGGCTGTCATTCCAGTGTGGAGCTGCGGCACAAAGGGACCAAGTGACCTGCCCATGGCCAAAGGGGAGCTGCGGGCAGGGATGGGCCCCAAGCGCCCCATCTCCCTCCAAAGAGCAGTCCCTCCTCCTACAGCGCTCACCAGCTCAGCACTACGCCTGGCACTGCCGCTGCCCGTGCACAAGCGGGCGTGGAGCTGCAGCACACAGGGGAGAGCTGTCACCACCCTCCTGGGTGGCAGCGCTCACCATGGGCAGAGCCGCTCTCAGTGCACAACGGGTAGGTTGAAACTGAAAGCCTTTTTTTTTTTCCAGACTACCAAGTGCTCAGGCCAAATCGGCTGAGATCGGTGGTCTCTCTCCTCCTGGAAAGTGGGAAAGTAAACCTGAACTTGGCGGTGGGAGAAGCAGAGTGGCTTCTGCACACAATAAATGGCAGCTCGCCAGCGCGCGACACAAGAACAATGACCCACGGGGCCTGTGAAGGGCATTGTCTGAGGGGGACCATGTCCTGGGCAGGCTCCCAAGTAAACCGGGGTGACGTTCGGAACAATGGTGCTCCGAGCCATGCCATCCCGCTGGCAATGTTGTGCCAGCTTGGAAGCGTGCACGTGGTGAGTCTGCAGGTACAGAGAAGCTGGGGCACCGTCGGGCGTACGTGGGGTCACTGAGCGTGGAGGTGGCAGAGGCCAAATGTCCTACAGTGCCTACGTCAGGGAATAATACAGGCTTACCTCTGCCAGGAATAGGGAACGCTCCCTCCAGGGCACCAGGAAATCGCTGTCACCCCTTGGCATCGAGCTACAGGCAGATGCTGGATTGTACAGCTGTGGTTTGGGATAACCTAGCTGGTCCCCTGCACTGAACGCCCCGTTCTGCAACCTCACACCGGTCATTTTGCCACCCTGCTCTTCAGTTTCTCCAGGCAAAAGGAGGCAGAGAGGGCACAGCCGGCTCCCGTGAGCAGGACAGAGGCAAGAAGCAGGCGAGGAGGCGACGGGTGGCCCAGAGGGGCCCAAAGCTGGAGATCTATTCCAGAGCAGATAATGCTGTTTTCACCCCCTTTCCCGCTGCACCCGGTCCCTGCGGGAGCTCCTTGCCACCCTGAGCAGGGTGCGGCGGCTCCCCCTGAGCAGACCCCCCCCAAGTTCCTGTCCGAAAGCCACTCCCCAGGGCCAGGGGTTGCCAATCTGATTTCTGGGTGCTTTCAACGCCGCCTTTGGAACTGCGTCCACGAGAGCCTGTAAAGACCTCATTAGCCTGTGCCCTCAAAGACGCCTCTCGCTGCGATCCCAGCTGGAGTGGGGATAGCCCAGACCCGGAGCAAGAGGCAGCTCCAAGAGCCCGGGGGCCAAGGTTCACAATAAATCTTCATCTCTGCTGCATTGCAGCCCCTGAGCGGGGGTCGCAGGAGCTCAGCCAGAAACCCTCGCTGGCGAGAACACCCGCCAGCCCTGCTGGCTCAGGGCTCGGTTTGGCAAAGAGTGCTCGAGCGAGCCCTGCCCAGGACCCCGCGCTTGGCTCCCGCTCCCGCTGCTTGAGCTCAGTGCTGCTTGGCAGCCTCGCAGCCTGGCATCGCCCTCTCTCGAGCCAGCCGGGATGGCTCAGACCATGGCATCCCCTCCCCGGCCTCCATGCACGAGCGCGTTGGTATTTGGGAGAACAACTTACATCCTTGGGGGTTTCCTGTTTAAATTGCAACCTAAGGAGCCGGAGCAAACGCTCCCTGTCTTGCATCCTTGTGGAATTTGGTGAGATTAGATTAGGGATGAATTCTTCCCATATTTCTTATGGAGCTGATATCTCTGCCCTGGCTTTCCAATCAACTTCCCCATCCCCAGCTCATAAATCACAAGGATGTTTGTGTCTCTGTCGTTTGTCAAGACCGTTAACTCTGCGGGAGAAATCCACACGTTGCAGCCACCCATCGTGTCATGCCGGTGACCCAGCGGGGCTGCCAACCCCTCCCTTTGAAGGCTGTGTGCGGAGCAGCCGGTGCAAAGCTCGACACACTCCGCTTGGCAAAGAGAAAGCTCCATGCGGCTTGCGCGCGGGGCACGTGGCCGGCATCTGTGCAGGACAGCACGGCGACCACCCCTCCTACAGCACCTTCCCCTCTCCCCTTGGGCACGCGGCCACAGCCAAAAAGGCTGGTTTCCAGCTTAGAAATTCCACACCGGTGCTTGGCAGCCGGATTCACGCAGTGATTCCTTACGGACAAGAAACCGCTTAACCGAACACAGCCCGGGAGCAGCCCGAGGCTCGGGGCTCGCCAACGCCCAGCTACGCCCTCCCGTTTGGTGCCTCCTGAGGGTTTCCCGTGGGCAGCGCATCCCTCACACAGGGATGCTGCACGCCTTCAGGAGCTGTGATTCCTGCCAGAGGTGCTCTTGCTTCAAGAGTAGGAAGAAATAACCCTTTGTCCTAATTTAAGAGTGTCAAGAGCTTTGTTATTTGTTTCTGAACACAAACAAGCACTTAGAGCTCTCCTTCCCGCCCTCGTCCTGAGCATCACGGCCCCATCGCACTGAAACGTCCACCCATCGCTTTCAAGACGCTCGAGGTGTGTGAGGCTCCCAACGCGTGCCCGTTCATCCCCGTGCTCCACGATGCTTCCAAGCAGAAGGATCACAAGTTACACAACTCCTTTCGGAGAGCACCCGGCGTTTCTCAGGCTCTGCTTCTTTTCTGCCTGCTATGTTGTACATCCCAACGTTTTCAAGAACTGAGGCACCACAGAGAGGGATGCTGAGGAAGCACGATTTCCCTGTCCCAACAGATCTCATGAAGCCCAAGCCAGGGACAATTCCCTCCAGGAGGGCTGTTTTTTCTCCTCGGACCAAGGCTGTCACAATGCCCGGAGGCAAATGATTGATTTTCAATTTGGGGGATGGGGGGAAATCCAAGAAACTGTCTTTGAGCAGTGGAAAAGTCCCCAGCATGGGGCAAGCTTTAAGTGACAATCTGTCCAGTTTGGGATTTGGGGGCCGTTAAACCTTGGCACCAAGCCAAGCAGCGCCAGAAAAACCAGCTCTGGGGACACAAAATAACAAAACCTCCCGGAATCCAAGTTAAGGCATTAATAGATACAACCATAAAAGATAATTACCACAACGTTCCATCGCATACGAAGACAGACCGAGCTGCAGAATGAGCTCTGCCTTCGCTGCAGGAGCTGGGAGAAGTCACTCCTAAGTTGCTCTGCACAGACACGAGATGCGAGGGAGCAGATGGTGAAATCCAAGTTTACGCGGGTCAGACCCGGTTCAGCCGCCCTGGCCGAGCAGCTCCCACTGGGAATGTTCTCCCGCGGGGAGAGCCAGGCAGCCCTGCCCGTCCCGGGCTGCCCAGCTGCGCGGCGGCCGAAGCCACCTCTCGGTACTCACCAGCCAAGACCGCAGCGCCGAGACCCCTCTGCCCGCCCGGGCGCCCCCAGCCAGCCCAGAGCACCTGGAGGCAGCGGGGAGGAGCCGGGGGGCCGGGACAGCCGGGGCAGCCCCTCCGCCCTCGGCCCAGCCCAGGCTGCGGGGGAGCCCGCTGTCCGGTGCGCGCAGCCCGGGCGGCGCGGGCAGCAGTTGCCATCTAGCGGTGCGGGGCTCCGCGTGCCATGGGCCCGCCAAGCGGGGCCGCTTCCCCCGCGGTGTCTCAGGAGCGCCCGGGGCGTGGGGGAGGGAAGCAGCCCATCGCTCCTGCCTTCCTTGCAGACTGGGAAACCAAAATGCAGGGGGAGGGAGGGAGGATGGATGGATGGATGGATGGATGGATGGATGGATGGATGGATGGGAGATGGATGGATGAATGGAGGATGGATGGATGGATGGATGGATGGGTGGATGGGAGATGGATGGGGGATGGATAGATGGAGCTCTGGTCCACAAGTGACTCGAGCAAAAAGGGAAAACTGGGAGGATTTTGGCTCCAACAGCTGCGCACGAACACCACACAGACCTCTCCATCCAAGGACACAACGTATGTACCAGGCATTTACAAGGAGTTTTTTCACTCCAGCTGAGCTCCGGGCTGA
The DNA here is from genome assembly GCA_033558235.1 of Neomorphus geoffroyi. Lineage (NCBI taxonomy): Eukaryota > Metazoa > Chordata > Aves > Cuculiformes > Neomorphidae > Neomorphus > Neomorphus geoffroyi. Next base: position 13,629,971 of record JAUMJM010000050.1, read on the forward strand.
TGCCGCAGCCTTGGTCACCCATCAGGGGCTGGGGACTGTGAGGTGCGTTCCTGGAGTACATTTGATTTGTTTTCATCTAAAAGGAATCTGGTTAATGCTTCCCCAAGCTTGAGCTCTCCAGGACAGAATCCACAGCTCAGTAAATTGGGGAAAGTCAGGAGAGCAGTTTTGGAAGTGCAGCCCTGAGCTAAACGAACGTGCTGGAGCAGGCACGCCCCAACAGCACTGCAGAGAAAAGGGACTTTTCTCTCTAACCACCCTCTGCCCAGAGGGATTGGTCCCCCTCCTAAGCCCCAGCAACAGCAAGGACTCAAGGAAGCTGCTCAAGATCCCAGGGCAGGTGCCGGAGCCCTGAGGGGGCTAACTGTGCTCAGGTGGGCACCCACCTGCTGCCCATTGGGCTGGGGACTCCATTTAAGCCCAGGCCTGTAGTGAGTGCTCTCCCAAGTCAAGTTGCAGGTTCTGAGTGCTCTCCTAGACACAATTCAGAGTGATACAGGCAGCCCCAGCTCCTGGATGGGCCTTGGACCAGTGTCACGGAGAACTTTGTGACCAGCCTGACCGTGGCACCCATCGCTGCCACCACACTGGCCCTGCTTAGTGGGACTGCACCGCGATGAGCAAGGGCACCGTCTCCACTGGGGTCACCCTGCTCTTGCTGCCCCTCCTTGATGGGATCCAAACCACTCCAACACAGGCACCCCAGCTCCTCAGACTGATCCTCTCCTGCTCTCCGGATGGATCCCACCATGGCGTGATGTGAAGCCACGGGGTAGGTAAGGCATCTTGCAGCACTGGGCTTGTCTGCAACAGCGGTGATGTGAGGTGGTGGCTGGAGACAGCTCCAGAGGGTTAGCTTCAAGCTGTTGGCCAGCTCTCTCTGTTTCTGGACCAGCCCATCCTTCCATTGTGTGGGATGGAGAACTCTCATTTCCCATCTTCCTTGCCACACACCCAAGTGCTCCCACAGGGAAGCGAGGTGCACTGTAACAGCTGGATGGGACCAGCCTCCTCCAGGCTGTGAATGGGCTGAGCAACACACGCACGGAGCAGAACTGCATTCCTGGAGCTGATGAGAAGTGTGCATGCAGCTGGATTGGTCTTTGTGTTGCTGGTTGTCCGCAGCTTCTCAGGGACAGGGACAGCCCTGCCCGCTCCAGGGCAAGAAGCAGGTGCTGGATACATGCCAGTACGATTGTGGCACGCTGTAGATCCCCCGCCCCCCCCCCCCCTCCACCACTGGAATATATGCTATAGAATGCTATAGAATCATAGAGTGGTTTGGGTTGGAAGGGATCTTTCAAGTCACTTAGTCCAGCTCCCTGCAGAGAGCAGGGACATCTTCAACTTGATCAGGTTGCTCAGCGCCCTGTCCAACCTGACCTGGAACGTTTCTAGGGATGAGGCAGCCACCATCTCCCTGGGCAACCTGTGCCAGTGTTTCACCACCCTCAGAGTAAAGACTTTATTCCTTATATCCCCTCTTCTAGTTTTACACCATTGTCCCTTGTCCTGTCAACAGTTCCTGCCTTTTTGCTCTGCCAGGAGCAACCAGCACAACTCACTCCCTTGCCAGCAGCCTGTGCGCCTCCCCAGGGCCGGAGGGAAGCGGGTGCTGGGGTGGGGAAGCAGTGTGAGCTGGCGCGGCAGGCTGGAGCGTGCTGTGAGGGATGGCTGCAGCAGGACCCTGAGCACGTGTGGCTGAGTTTGAGCACCGAGAGGTTTATGTGGAAGGTGTGTGTCCTCCTGGCTGCCCATTGCTGCAGGGAGGCTTTTCTTTGTGGCGTTTGTTCCCTTGGCCAACGCTGTTTTACCCATGGTGAGGGGTGCTGCTGTGGGTCAGCCTGGTGCCATTGTGTCCCACTCAACACCTTTCCCACATCCCCCCTAGAAGCAACTTGGGCAAACCATATCCTCTTCAAAACATGCTGGCAAAAAAGATCCACTCCGAATTTGGCCAAGGGCTTGTGCCTGTGCTTATCTTGGTTGTTCCGGTCATTATGTGACTTACTATGGTGTCATTCATCTTCCTTTGAACCCTTGTGCTCTGGGATGGCAGCGCATGAAAGCACAGTTTCACAAAGTTCATATTTGTTGACATTTGAAAGCACAATGTGCAAGGACAAAGAATAGACTGCATTTTCTTGTATGCATATGGATAAATATGGAACACAAAACCTACACGAAAATGGGGGCACGACTTGAGGAACAACCTCCTCTGAACATTAAACTCCTGTACCTCTTGTCTTAAAACAGTGAATAAGTAATAGTGTTCATGATACTCATCGAGTATCTTCCATATTTAACTAAAGGCAGGCACCACTCCTCTCTCGTGTGAGACAAAGAAAACCCTATGGATTTGCCTGAAAGCAGGATAACAGACAGCTTACGGCAACGTACTCGCTGCTAGGGGTTGTACCAAGCGCAGACCTGCAGCCCCCTGTCCTGCCTGCTGCTGCCCTGTGCGTTTTGGGGTGTCCCGCAGAGCTGTGCCCGCTGAGGACTCACCCCAGTGCCAGGTCCAGTGGAGCCGCAGCAGCCTGCAGTGCCCCTCGTGTCCAGCAGCAGCCGCCCTTGCTGTACCAGGCAAGAAATCCCTGCCCAGGAGCTGCCTCTGCACTTGCTCAACACAGCGGCTGCTGTCCCCTGGCCCAGGATGGCTGTGTTCCACAAGGGTCCCCAGCACCACTGCCACCAGATCCGCGCTTGGTGGGGAGGAAGAGGGGGGTTCTGCCCTGGTTGGAAAGCCCAGGTTCACCCTGCATTAGTCAGACCACCTTTGCTCATTAAGCTCTTGCTATTAATTGAACCCAGTTGTTCCTGCTAACAGTCCGGATCAATCCTAATCCTGCTCCCAAATTCCTCCCAGGCCTTGGGGCTGTCCCCTGCTTCCAGCTCACATCCTGACCCATGAGTACATGGCACCAGGACTGTCTGTCCTGAGCTGGCAAGGAGTGTGCTGCAGGGCAGGGGCACTGCTGGCAGGGCCACCGAGTGACCTAACCTGTCCCAGCCCCACTGACACAGCTGCAGCTCCCAGAGATCTTGGCAGCAATGAGCAAACCATGATAAGGATCTCCCACAGCATCAAGCGCTTTCAAACCGTGCCGTTCCAGGCAAGGGAGAAGCACTGACAGATTTTCAGTTTTATTAAAAAAAATCCTAGCAGCAAAACCTGTAACAATTCAAAAAAAATCAAAAAGAAAAGAAAGACCAAAGCCCCAAGAGAACGTGACACAGAGAGGGTGGGGAGATGAAGAGAGACCGGCTTGGGGGTTTCTCCGCTGTTCACTCGAGCTCCTTGTAGCGGGCAAACATGACCCTCCTGACGGCATCGCGGTAGGTCTCATTGGACTGCCGCCTGCCCGGCTTCCCCGGCGCCCCCGGGCCTGGGCCCTTCTTCCGATTCTCTGCCTGAAACCAGACAACACAGCTCGTGTTAGAGATTCACCAGCTGCTCTGAAAGAAAAGCTTCCCCTGGGCTGCTTCAGGGGAGCTGACGGCTCCCGTGTGGAGCCAGGAGAGGAGGAACAGCAAGGGCACTGTGTTCTTCCAAAAGCTGTTTGGGAGGAACTATCGGCCCTTTGCGGGCAACAAAAACACAGCCAGCAAGAATGGAACTGCAGGGAGCGGCTGCGGCGACTAACACGAGCATACGGCGGGGTAGGAGCGGGCAGCCAAACCAGGCAGTGCCAGCAGCCGTGGGCAAGCAGGGATGGAAACAGAGCAAAGGGAAGTGCCAGGGAGAGCCAGGCTCCCAGGGAGCTGTTTGCAGTTAGCCTGCATTTGCTCAAGCTCAGCTGTTCTCTCCTCTAACAGAGCTCCCAGGGGCTCTGGTAGCTCACTTTGAATTTCAACCAGTTTTAACGACTGGCTTTTGCAGCCAGCATCTGAATTATTCAGTAGTACCTGCCTAGAGTCAGCCCAGGAGAGCAGGCCGAAAGCTGAAAGCTTCTCTTTGCTTTTAAGTCTGATTTATCTGAGTATCAGCAATGCGATCAATTAGGCTGAGACATCAAAGCCCTGTGGGGCCGCAGCGGGCACGTGGCTTTGCCCAGCGTGACTTGGAAGTGGGAAGAAAGCACATCGCGAGGGCTCTTTTGGGAGGCCTTTATAGGAACCGTACGAGGGCTCGGCTCTGCGATCGGCTCCCCTGTCCGGTGCAGGGAATGCTGATCGGAGCTCGGACCTCCCAGAGCGTGGTGCTGGCTCCTCGACAAAGCCCGTTAGATGGCCACGGGAAGCTCTCCACCAGGACCGAGCAACAGCTGGGGCCGGCTCCTGCTGTCTGCGCTGAAGGAGGAATCTTGCCTTGTGTGCGTGGGCCCCAGCAAACACACGTCACGAAGCCTCAAATATTTGCCTTTAATGATACACTCGACTGCGAGCTGAATGTCGCAACGTGAGCTGCGCTGCAAGTTGCTGCCCCTCGGCGAAGCACTGACACCATGGCAGCGAGGCAGCCAGGCAACAAAGCCACGGCGACAAGTGACAGCGGCCGCAAGGGATGGCGCTGCTCACGTGCCCCTGCCCCAGGTCTCTTGCCAGATTAACCTCACCAACAAATTAGGGTCCACGGAGAGAGCAGCCTGTCCCAGAAGGCAGGATCTACCCAACCCTGCGTGTGCCTGAAACCCTTTGCTGATGGGGACTCTGCTCCTCATCAGATGATGTAGGCTGCATTCCCTTCTGAAGTCCAGAAGGGCAGCAAGAGCCCCACCAGCAGAGCAAACAATCGGCATCCCTGTGCCTTTGGCTCTGCTCACACCTCCCTAGAGGAGGTTCACCGTTTCCCGCAGCTCATGTAGCTGCAGAGCACCGAGCTGGTGACCTGCTCAGCGCCCAGCTCGGCTTTGGGCAGGTATTAACCAGATGTCACACCCTCTCTGCTCACTATTACTTGATTTTCAACCCCTCTAGATTCAAACCAAATCTAACCCTTTTCTGCTGCCAACAGACTTGCAGCCCCTCCCAGCCCACAAAGTTAATCAGTGCACACGTATTATTCCATCCAGTGGATGCCGGGTCTTGCAGCCAGACCTTGTTCTGGCTGGGAACTCCCTCCAGCTGTCTTGGGAGATATCACTGGCTGCAGTGATGGAAAGGAAGGGAAGACTCACCTCCATCGGTGATGTTGTGCCTTGCTGGTTGTGGCCGAAGCCTTTCTTCCATCCCATGGACTGCAACATTCGGTTCCCTTTGGTGTTGCTATCAATCCTTGGGTCATAGTCACTACAAAAGAGGCAGAATCAATTGTCTGGTCTCGCAATGCTTCGGACACGTGCCAGGGGTTTTTAGCTCTGCTAACAGCACCTTCATTGACATTCCAGCTCCTCCTGAGTGATACCCAAGTTGCCTGCAAGAGGCACACCGCCCAAGGAAACCAGCACCGTGGGTTCTCTGTGTGCAGGGCTCAGACACCTTTGACCGCATAACTTCTTGGCCCTCCTCAGGGGAAAACACACCAGGGCGCAGGAAATGAGCTCAGGCTCCAAAATATTTACGGTACAAGCACGCCAGCTCTCTGTGCTCACATTTCTTAATCCGAATTGTAGCAATAGCAGAAAGCGAAGTCTAATCCCTGCTGCTCTGTTAGACCTTTCTTTCCTCCCAGCGCCGCGGTCATCGAGCTCAGTAGATGCAGCGTGGATTTGGACACTCTTTCTTCCCACCTGGTCATTGCTCATCCAAGACCATTAAACAAAACCCACAGTTCTGAAAACTGCTCAGCACAAAAATAAGTTTCCTTCAGGCAAGTTCTACTTTCTGGTGACACTGAACACAAACTGCTTTAGTTTATCCACAGCTATTCCAGGAAAAGAGAGGAGAGAGAAGATGTGGATTTTTAAACTGTAAGACATGGAGGAAAGGTCTCCTCTGAGGTGCTGTTCCAGAAGGGAACAGGCACAAACCACCAGTTTTGTCTTCAACACACGCCTAGCAGTTCCTCAGCCCACTGGAACACACGAGCTTGCAGCAAGCAGGCCTTTCGACAGCTCCGCACAGCATGCACTTTCTTCCTCCACCTACTCCGAATGAGAAGGAAACAGCTCCTGGTGTCCCTCTGAGTCAGTGGAACAGATGAAACACAGCTTTGCTCTTTCTTTCAATGGCCAGACGCCAGGACAGGAGGACAGCAAGTGCCTCAAGGATGAGGTGAATGGGAGCAGAACACAGTCTCTACGCCTGGCCAGGCACCCCCAACTCCCTCATCTCACCCACCCAGTTTTTCTCCTTTCCCCTAACCGCTCGTTTCCACCCCTGCACTGCAGAGCCCGGCCCTCTCCTGCCCGCTCGGAGAAGCGCTGAGTGAGAGAGGCTCACACTTTGGGGAACTCTACCCACAAGAATCACAGCCTGCCTGGGCGTTGCTCTTGCAGATCTACCCTGCTGGCTGATTCCTGGCGTTGGTGTGCCAGCAGCACACGTGCCAGCCCGGCATCAGCAGCCTCAAAGAGATTCAACCAAGAGCAGCCACATTACCTCTCTGGGTCCCGATCGTATCGCAGTCGCTTCCTCTCTGGCGAATCCATCTGCGGGAATTGCTCTCTCCGGTCATTTCCTTTGTCTTTGTATCTCCCCTTCGTAACAGAAAGAACAAGGTAAGTACAAGAGCTACGAAGGACTGAACACTCCATGGAGACTGCTCTGCAGCCGGGTCCCATCTCATTCCCCGCTGACCAGAAATCTGTCCTGGGAACCCACAACCCCTGGATGTTTCTAGGACCCACAATCCACCTGTCCTGACGGCATCTGTTCGGCTGACCCAGACCTGCAGTTGCAGCCTTGCAGCTGCAGCACTGGGAGCAGCTCTGCCAGCTTCCGCACAACCGACAGGCACAACTCTCCCATTCCTGGCCAGGCAGCAGCTGCCCATACGCTGCACCAATTTTAGATGGAGATTTGGGTCCCACATAGCCCAGAGCCCAACACCGGCTTGCAGGACAACAGAACCACACTCAGACCCTTCTGGGAGGAGGGAGACCTGTCCTTAGAAGTCACAGCATTATCCACAGGTCCAAATGCCCACATTTCCATTGAAGGTTCTTCAGGAGGTACTGGATGCCCAGACTGCAGATGCAGGTGCATAAGTGGAGGGTTTGCCTGTCTCGTAGTGTAGGACCACAAACAGAAGTCTGCCCGCCACCGCAGACCCACCTCACGCTCTCTCTTCTCCAAATATGCCAGTTCCTGCTCAGATCGTTTGATCTTCATGTGTATCTCCAGGTTTTGCTGGAAAGAGGAAAACAGAAGCCAGTGTTAGCAGAGGACACAAGCTGGCAGGGTCTCCAGGTTTGCTCCACCTGTAAGCACAGCTAAGGCAGCACGCTTTTGCACCTGGACTACACCAGATGCAGCAGCTTGTCCTGCAGCCCACACTACCTGCTCCCCCACAGAGGGCAGGAGCCCTTCCCTCTCCACAGTAAAGGCAGCAACCAGTGCTATTTTAACCTGCATGCAGTTTGGCCCTCCTAGAAGCAAGAGCTCAAAGGCAGCGCAGAACATGGGAAGGGCATGTGCTAAGTTCTCGCTGCTATCACACTCGTGTGTGCCAGCACCCCACTCTGCCCAAGCCTGAGCTATCTCACTATAGCTTAAAGTCACACCTTGGTGTTACAGCACTCCCATGGCAGGAAGCAGCAGCTCACACAATGCTTTGAACAGTGTTTTGATGGGAACTTTGCCTGCTGCTGTGTCAAATCCACACAGCTCTTCCCATCCAAGTGTCGCATTTTTCCCTGCAGATCACAAAGCTGTAAAGCCACAGGCAGCCTGCAGCACCCAGGCAGCCTCCCCCAGCTCCTCTGTACCTTGTGCAGGTTGGAAAGCTGCTGGTGCTTGATGAGCACTTCCTTGTTGGGAAACTGCCTCCTGCAGAGTAAGCAGGCCAGCTTGTTCCAGTCAGTCAGCTTGTCGTCGCTGGCCTTGGCCTTCCTTGGTGGCTCCTCGCGTTGTGCTGGTGGGTGCGGAGGCGGCAGCCACTGCGCCTGTGACTGCTCCTCTTCTTCCTCCTCCTCTTCATTGTCGCTGTCTCCTCCGTACTCTCCCAGAAGTCCTATCAGAGGGTTCACCACCTTAGGCTGAGGGAAGAGGTAGAGAAGTGTGACAATCTGTAGAGTCGAGCCTGCCCTGCCACGCGAGGCCCTGCTTCCCCAACCAACCTCCCCCTGACTTCTGTCTCTGTTCCAGCCCCAGAGCAGAGAGCAGCACTCAGCAGCACAGGCAGGCGCTGGCTGGCCCGCACTTTATCACCCCAGCGTAGAAGCCCTTCTGTTCTCTAGACAGGCCATGCTTTGGTGCCAGGCTTTCCCAGTCCCACACACACCTAAGCACAAAAAGCTGACCAAAGCAGCAGCTTTGGCAGGGAGCTGCTGTCAGTCACTTCCTCCAGCAACAGAGATCAGTGAGGCTGGAATTTCCTCAGTCTGGAGGTGGCTGGAAGAGTTTTCTGCCTGAAGGCTGAGTGAGGAGACCTTACTTAAACGGAGGTATGAAATTTCCCCACGCTAGAAACTCACAAACAAGCTCAGAGGTATAAAACTGCCTTCACCTTTCCATCTCCAACGCTCCCTCTCCTGGCATGAGAAGATGGCACCTCTGTCACTCAAGGTCACAGCCAAGCTTTGGTGAGCCTCTCTAGCCCTGTACCCAGGCTCAAACAAGGCCACAGCCAAACCTGTGGAGTCACTTACCGGGGCTGCGCTCTCGTCCTTTTTCACAGAGGGAGGCAACGGTTTTTTAAAGACGTCTTCTGCAGAGAACTTCTCCTCTCCAGTCTCATTCTGAAACAGCCAACATCAAGTGTTAGGACCGCCGCAGCATGGACCCAGCGCATGCAGTAGCTAAGCACCCATTCAAACAGGCCTGTACGGAAACCAGGCAGTTAGCAGAACTGAGGCGATGTTTTTGGTGGCAGACATTCCTGTTGTGGGGAATCCACAGCTCTCCTGGAGCCATGCCCTTGGTTTCACAGTATCACAGTATCATAAGGTTGGAAAAGACCTCTGAGATCATCGAGTCCAACTTTTCAGCGGCAGTAGCTCACCATGCTGTCCCAGCCTGCCACTAATCTCACTCTCTGCTGGACGGTGATGCTGACAGCAGCCCCAGTGGTGCCTCAGCCCAGTGAGGGAGCTGGGACAGGACCAGGTCACATTTGGACTCCTCTGTGTGTGCACAAATGACAGAGCCCAGGTGCAAAGCCACCCCTACAGCTTGCCTGCATGGAAGCAGAGAAACCCACCACTCCAGGAGGAGATACAGTCCTGCTCGCTGTGAGAAACGAGACAAAGCACAGGTATTATAGGTGGGGAGGGGAAAGGACAACGCCACCAGTACTCTCTGCTGTGTCTGTGGCACAACACACGGCCAGGCTCAACCAGCACGATGGATCTTCCTTGAACTGGACAGAGAACAGCAGAGCCCTCAATCCCGCAGCATTGCAAGAGCATAAGCCTGCAACACTCGCTTGTACACTCAGCAGCACAACGAGCAGGCTAGGGTGGCGCTTCACATCTACACACTTTACAGAGAACTGGTCTGAAGCCCTTGCTCCAGTTTTAGTGGTTCATACTTGACTGGAGAAGAAAAGGGCTATGCAACATCTTACCAGGCCTGCGCTCTCGTCCTTTTTCACAGAGGGAGGCAATGGCTTTTTGAAGACATCTTCTGCAAAGAACCTCTCCTCTCCAGGCTCGTTCTGAAAAAAACAAGACTGAGCATTAGGCCATCAGCAGCACAGGGGTCAGAGAGTGCACAGAGTAGCCAGGAAGCCACGTCTGAGCATCCACAGAAACCAGGCAGCCAGGAAAAAAGATGGGAGGATTTATACTGGAGATTATTTCATCTTCCCTTCAGACAGGACCATGTTTCTTCTAGGTCAGTGCCCTTGAAAGCAGGCATCCTCCACGCCAGATGAAACTCCTTGGCTGGCTTGGTACCAGCCTCAGGGACAATCACACCCTTGAGTCCCAACTGCCCAGGACTGGTCAGGCCATAGGGCACAATCAGACCAACAGGCAGAGAGGAAAGGTTTCTGCATTGGTGGGTAAATCCCTTCTACCAACTCTCCTGTCATTCCTCGGGCCCAGCCAGTATCACAGCACTGGGCTGTGCTCAAACACCCATGCTCAAACATCATTTTGGGCAGCTACTCCCAAGCAGCCACTTCCCCTCACCGGGGAGGACAGCATTTGCTCACTGGGAGCAGCACCGAAGGGCGCTGCCCCAGGACTGGGGCTCTAGGAAGGACCGCACAGGGTGTATCTGCGTGTGATCTCAGTTCATCTCTGCTGTCCAGCTGCACCAGCTGCCTCATCTTCCTGCCTGCCTGCAATGTCTGGAGGAACCACAGCTCAGGGAGAGCCGAGTCTCCATTATGATCTGACTTGGTGTGTTTAAACATCTCTGCTATTTTTTGTTGGCTCTGTTACAATAGCTGGGGGCTTCAGCACAAGAGAAATGCGTGTCTCAGTTATCTGGGTGTTTCTGAACCCTTTAACGTAAGGAAGGGATAAGAAGCTCTGACTTCACGTCACAAGTGAAAAATTTGAGGAACTTACTTCCACCTGGCTGGACAACAACCACATTCCTGGCCTGCTGCCGACTCCGTGCACTTCACCGTGTTCTCTCACTGTCCCTCCCTTTGAATCCTCTACACGTTACTCTACACTGAGGCCTCCTGGCCTCAGATCTCTGATCATTCCCATGCCTGGAAGGATTTACCTTGGCAGAAGTACTTTTCCCTTTCTCCTTTTTGTCCCTGTTGTCCCTGCTGTCCCTGCTGTATGGCTCCTTCCTTTCATTTGTCCGTTCTTGGCTCCCATGCCGCCGCCTTCTGCTCTCTGTAGGTGATGAGCACGCTTCTCGGTCTATTGTCACTTCTCTCTGAAAGAGTCATTTGGGACAGATTTAGCCAAACCCCTGCAATCTTCTTATCGGGCTTTATTGTCTTTATTGAGCTGAGTAAGAAGGGACTGCACAGGGCAAAGGCTTCTGAGCTTTGCTGGGGCAGAAGACAATCTACCACAGCCAGGTCAGCAGAGCACTATCCCAGATGTCCAGAACATGGATCTTTCCGTATCACAAAACCAAAATGATAACCCCAGAGAACCTCTGCTGATGGCTCTTTTTTGGCATCCTTGCAACTACTGTTGACTGGGGTCGGGGAGCAAAGAGACCACAGATGAAAAGAGAGCTCTGCTGTCCAATTTTTAAGAGTTGTACATATCCCATGCCTTCAGTGAAATCTAGCTAGGATGCTCGGCCCATAAGCCACTCAATGAAGAGACCAAACCCCCTCCAAAGTCAGGGCTTCAGAGGCCAAAGAGGCAGCTCCTGGTTCAACTCAGAGCTAATGGATTCCTAGCCTCTCATTAAGCTGGTATTTTGGACCTTGTATCTCTTTTATACAGGTCAGAAGACTGAGTGAGAGAAACAAAGCTGCCTCTATACTGTCGTACACTAGCTTGTCTTCAGGATCTGGCTGCAAAGCCCCCCCCCAGAGAAGGGCACTTCGTAAGAACACACACTGTGTAAAGCTTCCTTCCCACGCACTCACCTGAGTCCTGGGGTCATAGTATGTCCCAGCTATGGGATCGTAGTAATTCCCAGTTTCAGGATCATAAATGTATGTGGACACATCCGATGGAGCTGAACCGGGAGATAAGAGTTAACACCACAGTATTCCAAAGGCAGAATCTGCCTTTTACAAAGACAAAGCATGAGCAAACAAACTGGTCAAAGGACCAGGAGTGGGAAAGAAGAATGATTCCCTCCTGGCAAGAGAGGCAGCATCCTCGCATCACTCCACCCACATCTTATTTTCTTTAAGGATAAGAAAGGAAATTGGTTTTCAGAATTCTTCTGGTTTAGGAGTCTAGCAAAACTTTCACATCAAAACAAGCTTCCAGGGGCTGGGCTGAGATCACCAGACCACAACACTTGACCAGACAAAGACATGAAATTCAGTAATTTCCCCAAGAATGGGGTAATGAGCACCAGGCTCCGCTGTCCACCCACCTCCGTGAACAAGGAGGATCTGTGTTCTTTCAAACAGCCTCCTGTTCAAAGTGATGACAGCCCTTCCGCCCTGTGGGTGCATGAAAGCTCCGACAAGAAAGCGGAGGAAACTGTTGCTACAGGAAAGGCCAAAGGCCTTAAGGATAGGCCCATAGCGTGAGGAACGTTTCTCATCTCCAAAGTGTTATTAGATGGAGCTCAGCGATACTACATATATGTTAGTAAAATAATTAGGAGTGTTCCTCCAGCTACTGGCACCGCTGCATAAAGTCTCTTTTCTTTTCTCTCATCCAGTAATTGCCAGGCTGATTTTATCCCATCAGTTCACCACAAGAAGGAAAAGCACGCAGCAAGTTTCCTTTATCTGCATGTAGTTTTGCACAGTAAGAGTAGAGAGAAATGCATCATCTGATAGGAAAATGTGACTAAACAAAGCTGGCAGGGGAACTCAGAAGTGGGTGTAGCAAACAAACCTACTCTTAGCCTTTAAAAATATTTTTGGGCTGATTTCTACATGTCAGTGCCCTTTTAAGGAAGAAAAGCCTCCGCAGCAGGAGTGAGGCAGAGCTGAACTTACACTGTGCTCTGGTGCGTCTCTGTGATTCGCCACCCCTCCTGTCTCTCATGCCCCTTCTGCCCTGGAGTAAGTGAACAACACAAACAGATCAGAGACTCTTTCACAAACATCATATGGCTTCTCCTCCCTCTCGCAGGCCCAACCCTCAGGGAAAAAGCTCATTTGGCTACCCTAAATAGAGCACAAGCAGACATAGCTTTTCATTTGCAGAGCAATGGACAGTGTTGCAAAGCACAAGACCTCTATAGCTTCCACAGATCTTTAAATGAGGCGCTCGTGGCAATCCGTATCGAAGCCTCCAGCCCATTCAGTATGGGAAGAGCCCTGTGGTCTAGTAACGAGCATTAGAGGAGAGACATTCACCCCAGGAAGTGCAGAAAAAACCCTAACAAAGGCAAGGCATGCAACCCCCAGTGTCCTCCCCCTTTCCAGTGACCGGCAGAGAAGCTGTGCAGACCTACCTGGCCATAGTAGGAGTTGTCACCGTGCTCCCCATAGTCATTCCTGTGGAGATAAAGGTTACAGGTTCATGTCACTCTGGCTTCACATTAACCTCAGTATACTCAAAATGATCAGCAGGACCAATAAAGGCAGAGAGACCACTTTCACTGGCCACAAGTTGGATTGTGCCCACTCCAGGAGACAGAGAGACTTTGCAGGTCACTGTCTCCACAAGAGTTATGACCACAGTCTCTGCTGCATCCACAAAGATTAAACTCTCCAACTGCTTTTGAAAAGCTGAACCTATGAATTCCTTCACAATGGGATGTGATGGCTGGACAACAACAGGCCATGCAACGGGATGATTAAACCCACAGTGCTCAACCACTAAAGATTTTTTTCTAGCTCTGATGACTTCACCTCTCCAACGCATTTTTAGGTTGTAGGAGCATCTGTGATACTTCATGTGGTGACATCTAAACACCTGGTCCGACAACACAGCTCTAGACATGCAGCACACCACACAAAGGACAACCCCACCGCCTCATCTTCCCTACCTTCTCCTTCCTGTAGCAAGATTCACTTCCACCGTACGTCCGTCGATGCAGATAGGGGGATCCAGGTTCTGCAGTATCTTTAGCAACCTCAGCGCCTCCTGTAAAGGGAAAGGAGAATTTCACAGCCATGAGAAAGAAACACAAGCCGTTTCCCAAATCCAGTTGGCCTGAAAGGCCTTGTGCTTAACAGGATGACCATTGCAGGACAGGAAACACAACACTTCTGCCTAAATATTTGAGAAAGGTATTTAGGTTGTGACAAAAAGGATGAATCCATCGTTAGGTTCTCTCCTTGTCTCCTGTGAGTGTTTTCAGCAGCCACATAGGGACTGCCTTCTCCCAGGGCTACCAGACAATGCAGCACCGTGGCTGCTGCCCCCCTGAAGAGTTTTGGTGAACGCCCTCTGGACCAAAGTGAAAACACAGCCACAGAGTCGGGAATTCACCTAAAACCAGTGAACCTTCCAGTGTAAGACTGCCTGTTAAGATACTTGCCTTCTGCAGACAGAAACCATTGAATTCAAGTTCCCTACGAAAAAAATACCTGTGCTACAAGTGTTCAGGTTTAGCAGGGTCTACAAAAAGGCAAGAAACTCACTCAACATCACAGTCTGTGACAACAGACAGTCTTTGGCTCCTGAAGCCAGAGAGCAACGGCTGTATCAGGTTTTCCCTGTACCCAGCTGGACAAGCAGAAGAGAGGACTCACTCTGGGACAGCTGCCTCACAATCCAGCTATTTCTTCTACTTCTGTCATTTCTGTACTTCTACAGACAAGGGGGAGCACATGAAAGCAGGAAACTACTTACAGCATGGGAATCCAGTTCAATGAAGCCATAGGTCTGCCCCATCCGTCCAGCCTTGTTCTTCATGATGCGCACACTGGATGTGGAGAGACGCACGTATGGAGCCAGGAGCCCCACAATCACTTCTGGCGGGGTGAATCGAGTAATACGCTTCAGCATAATTGCTGAGAGGCACAACCAGGGAGGTGGCCGGGAAAGAAAAAGTAGTAAAAAAAGATCATTCAGATCTAAGTTTGCTGTGACAGTACCCGTAAAATTAAACCCACCCAAAGCAACAGCATGGCTTCTTGCAGCTGAGTCTGGAAGCCACCGCTTTTTGCCTCCCCACTTTGTGAGGTGCTCATAGTGCCACCTCCAACCTTTCTTCCCCAGAGAGCAGAGCAGAAAGCAGGCCCCTCCTCAGAGAAGCTCAGCTCAGGGTAACTTGTGGCCAAAGACACTTCTGCTGCCGTTCTAAGTTAACTGCACCATCCCAAAGCCAGCCTGCACGGAATTCATTTTCCAAAGGGCAATTCACCAGTGCTTTTGGAACTGGACAGTCCACCACCACCTGATGCTATCGACTGACACCACACAGAAACAGCCTCCAGAGGTTCCAGTGAAATGCTGCCCTTTCTCCAGGTGGCATCCTGGAGTGTGAGCAAGAGGAATCCAAAACTGGGCCCTGTGCCACTCACTTCTGCTTCCTCCACCCTCCTGTGGCGTGGCTTCCTCTGCTTCTCTCTGGGAAGGTGGTTCCTGGTGCCGGTCCGTGTCCTTTCTTTTCTCCTGTGACGGTCGCCGCTCTCTCCCTTCATCCCTCTTCCTCGGCTCCTGCTCCTGAAGTTCACACTCCTGCTGTGGAGCAGGAACTGCGGGCTGGAGAGCTTCCTTTGGAGATCCTGGTTGTCCTGATAACTCTGGCTCAGGTTTTTCAAGCTTTGTCTCTGCTATTAGAGAGGAGAAATGGACTGTGTTTCAGCAGGTGTTTTTCTTCTCCTATTCTCTGGCCACTGAGCAGCACCCCTTATGAGAGGTTAACCTGTTCTGCTGTTTGCATATCCTGTGTGAAGGACAAGCTAAATACTGTTCATGTTCCACTGCCTTATTTCATGTTGGCCTCCTTTAGCTGACCTCTCCTGTGAGAAATAAGAGGCTTTTTGGCCTCCTTTTAGGATTGGCTCTTGCCTGGGCCAGTGTGAATCAGGAATGGGTTTGGCTATGTTCCTCCCACATCCAATACAACACGCATGGCAGCAATATCCTCACTATGCCTGATGTATTCTTGGGCACCCACAGCTGAGCAGTATCAACTCGTCACTGTCACCCTATTGCTCTGCTAGAGAAAATCTGGGTGCAGACCCCTCTGACCCCTGAGGCAAATGCACCATAACACATGCCCTGATTTTATCACGTGCCTACTTAGCACAGATGAGGCAGATACTACGTGGTGACACCCTGCCCCCCAGCCTAGCTACGCAAGGCAGAGAAGATAAATCCCATCAAGTTTCTATGCTTGAAAGCCTCTGAAGTATCTGGCTTCACTTCAAAAGAGATCCCTACCTGAGCTTCTAAAGCTGTTGGAAAGGGAAGCCAAATCTGAGGGTTGCAAAGTCAGCCATCACCAACCCTGTACCTGCTGCTGAAGCCTCTTCCCACAACGGGAATGAAATGAGAGTGCAGGACTGGGCAGAGCAAAGCTTCTCACTTTAATGTCTCCCTGAGCACCTCTCAGCTCTCGTTCTGTTTGGGCAGTGGGCAGCACGGCAGAACCGAACACGTGACCATTTTGCACATGAATGCTGGGAAAGCTGCACGCTGACCTGCTTGGCTGCAGCACAGCTCACGTTGGACAGGCCTGTACAAGTCTGTCTGCAGTTTGCAGCATGCAGAGCTTTGGCTACACTTTATGAGCAGAACCTCACGTAAAATCCGCATGTGAAACCAGTCTGCACATGCAGCTGTGAAAACTGCAAATCACACAGACGTGAGCACAACCTCGGAGATGGAGAGAGCAATTCTCTTACTGAATTCTGGCTCAGCTGATGCGTCCTCTCCCTCAGAACCTCTGGACTCTGGACCTGCTCTGCTCCCTGTAAGAGAAGTACATTAAAATCCATTTCAAGACCATCACTCACAAGGTATGCGAGGAGCCATGCAAAGCTGCAGTAACACTTGTATATGCCTTGAGTTGTTTTGTTTCATTCAGCAATTAAAGGACACTCGTAGAGAGGTTACCTCAATACACACGTTCTCACCATCAACAAATCCAGGTCAGTAAGAAGCATCCACCACAATCTGTCTTCACAGCGTCTTAAAGGCTCTGTTTAATTTGCTCCTCCACAGTTTTATTACAACTCACAGTTGTGCTGGGCTAGCTATGCGAATTGTGCCTTCATAATGCTGACAGAGGAGCCACAGCACAAGGAAAGCATAACCATAGGGACAGCGCTTCAGTAAATAGAGAATTCTGCATCAGCAGTTATTTTAATGCCCTTCTGCCTGGGGCGGGTGGGTAGGAAATGCAAAACACCAGAAGTCTGCTCAGACAGAGTCAAAGCTCACAGAGTGCCTGGAATACACGCCTATCCCAAAGAAATTAGATCCTCAAGGGACTGTGTTTTGGCTCTCACATCCTCCCACGTGAAAAAGCAAAGGTGTTGGCAGGAGGGTAAGGAGAAGCTCCTGGAGAAGCAGAACTCCTCTCCATGCAAGGTGAGTTCAGCAATTCAAGTCCCTGGATTCACCTCCAATCTGAGAGGCTCAAAAGAGTAACACTGAGAACAGGCTGCCACATCTCCCAGGGAAGGTGGGCTGACAGGACACCACCTCACCCACAGCCATCTCGTGATCCTAGAGGACACACGACCTCTAATTCCGTGGATGAAGGACAATGCCAAAGCAAGAGGAAGGGAAGGCCCTGTGCAGTGAGACACCTCTCCACCAGGCGTCACAAGAACAGAGAACCTGGTAGCAAAACATCTGCATGCAACATCTTCAGTCTAAATGAAGCACAATGAATAACTCTGCGACACGGTGCTAAGCTAGTCTACCCAGAGGAGCGCCACAAGGAAGCCAGAGGAGAAACTTGTCAGGGCAGATGGAAGTTTTTACCAAACACAGGGGGACCAGGCATACTCACCATCTCTTGGGAGCTTGCAGTAGGAGCAGGAAGATCTGTAGCCCACAGTGCACACCTTACACTGCAACAGAAGATGCACAGCATGAGGAAGCCAGGTTTGGAAAGCAGAGGGTACAACCTAGTCCAGAAGGCCAGGCTCTGCAGTGCTTTCAGAAAGTAAGGAACAGCCACAGGAAACCTACAGGGAGAGCCTGAGAGACAGAATGGGGCATGGCAGCAGGAGCCTTGGCTGGAATGGAAACGCTGGAAACGGCTGGGATGGCCTTGGGAACAGGATTTTTGCACAACTTCCGAGCACAGGTTTGTTCACACCGTGGAGGGACTGCACTAGTCCTTGAGCTAGGACCCTTCCTCTCAAGCGGTGCTGGACCAAAAAGCTCCTTGCCAGCCCCCATACTGCTAGCTGCTCTGCTGGACCAAAGGACCCAAAGTTACCTTTGCCTTCTCATCTCTCCACTCACTCCTAAAGCGGTGACAAAGTCCTGGGCTGAGCTGCACTGATGTAACTGCTGCACAGGGAGAGGCAGTGACGAGGTGTCTGCTAACAAGAGGCAGAGCTGTACAGGCTCGGATGGTTATCCCACCCAGAGCCAGCATGGAAAGAGCCAAGTGCCCCGTCTTCATAGCTCTCCCCAAATGCAAGATGCCTGAATTCCTCTTCAAGCTCTTTCTAAATGCATTGCATCTCTCTCATATGATTATTCTTTTTCTCTACCTAAAACCCTGCAAATGCCGTGGGGCACAAGAAAGCTCGCTGGGCTATGCTTGTGCACAGCAGCAGCAGGGACAAACACTCCAGCTACTTCTCTCTGCACTGCGAGCTACTGTGAAACCACCGCCTGAGCGTGCTGTCTCTACCTGATCTCTGCAGCACTGCAAGCACAGATGAGGCGATGAGCAACAGCTTTGCTGGCCGCTGGCACACATCCAGTTAGCCTGGATGAGGATCTTCGTAGCCCAGTGTTATCCAGGGGTCAAGGTAGGGGTCTAACCAGAACTGATCCCTTGCTGGCCTGGTCTGCAGGCAGTGGGAATGCAGGGACCACGTCTGACCTTTGCTCCAGTGCTTCTCCCCAGCCCACTGCAGCAAAAAGCAGCTGTGCTGGGAGAACCATGGGGAGAGCATGGGAATAAAACCAACCCTCAGGCAACTGAGCCTCCCCAGAATTGGGCCAGTTCCAGCCTGTGCTACCTGCTGCCTGGACTTGGAGCCGTTTCCAGGCTTCCTTCCCTGCTGCACGTACTACACACAAATCTTGATCCCAGGTTACTGCATGAAACAGAGTGAGGGGTCTGCACTGTTACACTGGTGAAAGCTCTGGTTACCTGGGCAGTGAAGTCACTTGTGGTTATGCACGTGAAACGAAGTGAAAGCTTTTTCACTGTGGTCGGCAAAATCACTGGTTTTTAAGGAGAAAGGATCCACACACTACTTTCCCCATGTTACAAGGGAACCACTGCTCAGGGATGAAACTGCTCTGTGCACAAACCACTTGCTACCTGTACCAAAGCCACAAGCACACCAAGGTGGTACCAAAAACAAGGTAGGGAAAACCACAGGCCTTACTCCTGAGGATGTTCAGCCACTGAGTACATATCTAACGCTCCTCTCTGCTGCCGCTGCCACGGGAGCCAGAAGAGGAAGCACAACACAGCTCTCTCATCGCATACTTACACGTTTGCAGCGCCAAAACTCTGGGCACGGAGTGTACTCAAGGGTCACTTCTTTGCCACCGATGGTAAGAGTTCCCTGTTGAGACAAGGGGGTAAATGACGAATGTGCCCAGCACACAGAGATCACTCAGAGGCAAAAAAGGGGGTTAAAGCTCTGGTTCTAAAGGTTTTGCAAGTGAAACAGGGTGAAAGGGGGGGAAAGTCTCCCGGTTCAGTTAGCTGGAGTTTGCCATGAAGCGGAAGGGAAACTGTCTGTGCCCTGCTCTAGCACGGGGCTACAAAGCTGCGTGTGAGCTCCAGAGTAACCAGGCACAAGAGGCTTTGCTGCCTCTCAGGAATAGCAGAGTCAGAGTAACCACAGCACGAGAGGAAACCTTCTTTAACCTGCTTGGTCCACATGTTGGAAAGGGGCAGCTGGACAGCCCTCCTTCACACCAGCCACCACCTCAAGGCAGCTACTTGAGGAGAAATATAAGGAAAAATGCCACTTAGGTGAGAATTCTCCTACTTGGATTAGTGTTCATGTCACTCATGAAACCCTGGCTTTCCCTCGGAGATGCGTGCCACTGCGTGGCCAGGCCATTGGCTCCACAGCCAGCAGAGCCACAGCTCTGCAGCCAGAGCTTGGTGGGACTGGCCTGGAGATCCCCTGCCAATGGGCACACTGCTTCCAGCTCCAGGTATCACATTTTGGAGATGTGTCAGGAGCCTGATAAATCCACAAGCTTTGCTGAAATGCAGCTGATTGCAGAGATTTAAAGGTGAAATGAAGTTGTAGGTGCAAGTTCCCCAGCTCCTGCCTAGAGCAGCCCATCAAAGCAGTAAGCAGCAAGGATTCCTGGTGGCTCTTATCTGCTCTGGACAGTAGACCAGGCCTGGACACGCAGCATGCTGGCCGAGCCACAAATGCACAGAGCCCTGAGGCATCTCATGTCACTGGAGGCACTGCCACACCACGCAGTCTTTATTTCCCAATACAAGACTCAGTGACAATAAGAAGACTCATCCGCAGGTCTCCCAAGCCCCAAGATAGCAGCTGTTCTTCTGGCCCGCTGCAGGATAGTACAGACAGACCTCAGGGAGCTGCAAATAGCCCCAAGCTATTTTGGGGACCCCTGGTGAGTCACGAGCTTCCCAGGTACTCAGACCCAGTAGCTCAGCCACGCAAGAGCCCCAGAGCAAATCATCACATGAGAAAACAAGTTCCCAGGGTTATTATTCTGGAGTCGCCATATGTCCACGCATAAATTGCTGTGCAGAATGTGAGGGGGATGCTAGGGAATACGCACAGTAGGAGTGGAGGGTTCACAGGAGGGAATCACTCAGAGATGGTACAAGAATCCTTTAATCCCTACAGAAAAACATAGTGGAGGAAGATGGAGGCCACAGACCCTGCCCTGTAAGGTCGGGTTCCACACCTCCCTTCTCCGCAGCCTGCTTTGCATGGACCTCAGCTGTCCTCTCCCACCAGGCCTAGATGTGTTGAGCACTTCAGGGGTTTCGTTTGTGCTGCCCAGCTGCTCAAATGCTGCCTTCCAGCACGGACATGCCATTGCCTCACAGAAAGCTGAGCCATTCCTAGGCCTTGCTGGGGGCTGGTGTGTGCACCCACAGCACCTCAGACACCAGGCATCTCCTCAGAGTCTATTCACAGCGCGGAGCACTGCCTGCTTTACACTTCTAGGAGAAGGTCTGCACCTCCTTTAAGGCAGGTTGAGAAAACAGAAGTGAGAAGGACAGGGAAGTAGAACTCAAAGCTGTCCCACTGGGACTGTTGGTCCATCTGAGATGGATATGGTCCCTCTCCCAGGTAGAGCATTCATCCCATCCCATCTCATCCCACACTCAAGAGACAGGCAGTGACAGGAGAGCAGGTTGGAAATGCCAGCACCTGCCTCAGGACCCACCAAGCACAGGCAGGGAGAGAAGGCAGGGTGCACATCCCTACTCCGGGAGGCCAGGAAAGCCGCTGGAAACAGCAGCTCCTCCCCAGGCAGCTGCAGCCCTGCCGACAAGCTCCGGAAACAAGGCTAACTAGATTTGAGAACACCTCCTCTGGTAGGGCAATGCATCACACAGCTTCATCCTTCCATGAGCTGCTGAGGATAAAACTTGCCAGAAAGCCTTATGATTATTTTTGGGTTTACGGAAGGTGGTTTTTAAGTGCATGTGGCGCTGGTCTCTACTGCAAATTCATTTCTCAGAGACTGCAAGAAGTGTCGCTTGCATAATTACTCCCTAATTTCCTTAACACCCTGTTGATTGCCGGCTCACTCTTTCAGCAAGCTCCCTTTTCCTGATTTCTTCTTGATAAAGTCACTTCCAGTGTTGCAATCATCGTTTAACACACGTCTTCCATTTAGGGCACACGCACTCATCAGCGACTTTAAACTCCTCATTCCCCCATTTTGTTACTAGATGGTCCCCAAATACTTTCAGAACCTTTATTTCCTCAAGTCCTTGTCACTGCTTATTGTATTTTCATCTCTTCTTCCTTTCCTCTGTGAAACATTTTGAATAATACTCTAATTCTCAGTTCACCGCTTTCAAGTGAGCAGATCTTTGCGACAACACAAAGGTTTTCCGAGAATTTCAGGGAACAGCACTTGGGTTAAAAGAAAAGGCAAGCCTGAGGTGTGCCCCAGGTTCTCTGTGGCACCCAGGCACTGACAGCCTCATCCATATCCAAGTTTTCTCCAGCACCTCTCTCACCCACTCACCTGTGAATTGTCCTGCGCATTTTCAACATCCTGCACTTCAGAGCAGCTTGGCCTTTCCTCTTTATCAGTCCCCTACAGAAATGTCTCTCTGGTCCTCCCTGGCAGGAACCTCCCCCCCAAAAAGGAGCCGTAAACACAGAGTTGACTCACAAGTGAAGGGTTTAAAAGGCAGCACAGCTCTGCAGTGTAAGAACATCAAGCTCTCAGCCATGGAAATGCCTGGATTTCCAAGGGCACGAGCAGATTCTGCTCTTTCTTCTCAATCTCCAAATTCAAGAAAACAGAGCATCAGGACTTTACTGCTGGGAGCACTAATTTAGGCTACTGTTCGCTCTCTTTCAAGCGCACTTATACGTTTTATTCACTTAGAGGTCTGTTGGTGATGCAACACTGGATTCCAGTCTAAGGGATACCACTCAGTACAAGCCACTTCAGCTAAAGCTGCTAAAAATCTGCATCATCTGGAATAGCAGCCGATGGCCTCGTGTGTAAATATGACTGTAGGAGACACGGATCAACTGAGCAATCCCACCAGGAGGTGGTCCTAGAGAGCGCCACCGTAAAACCATTTGCAGAAAGCACATGTAGCAAGGAGCAAGGACAGGTTACTTTAAGAGAGGGGAAGAAAAAGGGAAAATCCCTTAGCCGTGATATTCACAGGTGATGAAATCCTTCCAAAAGCATTTCGGAGACTGCACGTCAGCTGGGCACAAGACTTCGGCAATGAAACTCTGGTTTTATTAGAACAGATTCCAAGCTCTTTCATAGAATCATAGAGCAGTTTGAGTTGGAAGGGACCTTAAAGCCCATCCAGTTCCAACTCCCTGCCATGGGCAGGGACACAACCCACCAGACCAGGCTGCTCAAGACCCACCCAACCTGGCCTTGAATTGGGTCTTTGTCCCCCAGGACAGTCAAACCAGAAGCATTAAGAGAATATCAATAAGGTCCAAATGGTAAAGGTAACCCTAATTGTATCAAAAACCAGACCACGTTCCCAGTACATGCAATGTCCACTTATGAGGCTGCTTTTAAATCATCTCCAGTTTAATCTCTGTGCAGTCATACTACTTCAGCAAGGAAAGAACTCACCCCCTGCTCTGAGCTAACTCCCACGCGCAGGGGAAGTCGCGTGTGCTACCAAGCAGTACAGGTATCTTAGCACAGGTTACGCTGACCCTGCTTCCCAGGGAGGCAACGCAGCTCCTGACAGGGCCAGGAGACAGCCCGCCGCAGTCAGGCACCGCACCGGTTACCGCTTCAGCTGCTCATCTGTCAATTCACATTTACAGTTGGCATGCTGCATTTTTCATGCTTGTTGACAGCCTTCTAATAACGATGACGAGGGCTGAGGAGGGGGAGAACTTGCCAAAAAGTATCTCTGTGCTCGCCAAGACTGAGTTGACACAAGAATACAAATCATCAATGTCAAAGTTCTTGCTAACTGTTTCTCAATAAAAAAAATTAGAGCATCCAAGAGTGACCTAGAAAATCTGAAACGCAGAGAGCTTTCGGAGCACGGCACACTCCCTCAAATCAAACCAGGCTTCTGCTTCAACTGCATTTGGCCAACCATTAAAACCTGCAGTAAAATCTCACTTCGGAGCCTCTTTGCAATGAGCTGACAGCTCTCCAAGTGTTCCACGCCATGGCTCATGCTTCAGCAGCTGCCACAGGGGCTGCCAAACCCTGCGGGGACACGGCTGCAGCACCCAGCGATGCTGCCGATTGCTGTGCAGGAAGGAGCTCCAGCTCTTCCAGTGGGATGGTAACCACGTGCCGCCCTCCCTGGCTCAGTGGAACAGCAGCTGCCAGGCCCAGCTTCACAGATCACACATCTGGAGCAGAGGCAGGTCATTCCTGGAGCAGAATCACGGCTCAGCGCCAAAGCCCCCAAATCCAGAAGGATTAATAAGCCAAAGTTTTCTCCTTGGCTACAACCACAGAGCAGCAACCAAGGGAGCGTAGGAAGCACCATCCTCACTCTTCGTGAAGGAGGTGCCTGCACCACAACTGAACCGTATTCACATCTCCTCTGGCGCTGGCTCATGCACAAAACCAAGCACCACTCCAGCTAATTATTTCCTCACATTGTTCGTAGTTTGATTACATGGAAAATATCCCTGCCACAAACTGAAAGGTTCTGGTATCCTTCGTGCTGAGTAACAACCAAGTCAGAAGACTGACATGGCTCCACAGGTTAAAAAAGAACTGAAAATGTCATTTGCAAACAGATATAAAATTGCATACGAAGATTGTGACAAAAGAATGCTCACAGGCAGCATGGCAGGCACATTAAAATACCAGAATTAACCTCATTTACGTGATGTTAATTCAGCCCTCTTATGCATATTTACTGTAAGTCAAAAATCATTAGACATCCATCATCTTTAAATTATTTAAACCAACTAACAACTGGTGTTTATTGCCTTGGGAAAGCTCGGGTAGTACCCCAGGAGGAACCTGGGATGCAGAGGGAGCCCCCGGTCCCAGCAGCACTCCCCAGCACGCCCAGCTCTCACCATCCCCGGGGTGTTTTCCTGTCCTGGCCTCCCCATGCACTGCACCACACGGGCTGACAGCACGAGTCGAGTTATCTAATTACATCTGCAAATCAAACTGCTTTCAGGTTTTTCTCCTATCTGAGTATGGATTATAAATGCAAATAGAACAACCCCAACCGCAACACAGTGTGAATGATATAATGGCATCCTGTCCCACTCTCGTCTCCACCCAGAGGCTGGGGGGACACAGGCAGGGACAGCGTCCTGTGCTCCCTTAAGGTGTTCATCTTCAGATAATCAGGCAGATGGGATCAAACAACAAGGGTCCCTCCAACCCACACATTCCCAGCTGCTCACGGAATTCAGGAGGCAGCACCTTCCCAGGACAGAGCAGAGGGCCAACACCATGACACCTGGGACAATAAGAGACCAGCCGGATCTATTCCAAACCAGGACCGTTTCACCCACAGAAACTGGCTTCTCATCCTGTTGTTTCCATATGCTGAAGGTTTTATCTCTGAGCTCCTTGGCAGCTGCTGCGCAAGGGACTCGGCTCTACAGAGCAACAGGCAGGACATCTGCTGACCGCTGACAAAAAGCAGATGAGAGAAGCGTGAACCCACAAACCACAATCCATCTGTAATTAAACAGTTAGAAAACAGAGCGTGACATGGAGAGATGAAGAAAGGAGAGCAGGGCAGCCTGCTGCAGGGTATTGCAGCAGTCCAGCACTTCCTACAGGAACAAGCACATCCCTAACGCAGCGGGACTTTCCCCATGGCTCTCAGGCCCCTTCTCCAGCTCCCCAGCCACTTGTGGCTCAGAGGCCTCTTTATACTGACCTGATCTATTGGTGCCCTGTACTCTGCTGAGGAGCTGCTGACAGCCAACACAGAAGATTCGAGATAATACAGGGGGAAGAGGATGGTCTGACAAGTGGTGGATCCCTGGGGAATGGTTGCATCACCACATGGATCCAGACAACCTTTCTGGTCTCTACCAAGACAAATCTTACACAATAACTGTGATTAGTGGTCACTGGGAAATGAGGATGTTTGGCTCCTGGGCACGAGCGATGCTGAAGAGCACGTGGCATCACCTTGAAGCATTTAGCAGTAAGGCATCCATGTCAGCGGTGATCTGATGCCAAGCAGCATGAGCTCAGGGTCGGCGAGGTCAGAGGAGGCCTGAGACTGAGAGCCCAGAGATGCCACCATCGCTCCTGAGTTAACAGAACACAATTTGAAGCACATCACTGACGGGCACGTTAAACAAACCTGGCACTACCAGAGAACTGAGGCATAAGGAGGGTAACTTCAAGAGTCCTAAAGTTGTAGTAGCTAAACATAACCGACTAAGATACTACACAGGGATTATTTTATCCCAGACAGCACTCCAGTGCCTCTTTTGCAAATGCCTTTCCCACAAAACCCATTACCCACTTGCACCAAGACCACCCTGGTTTCCACTTCTGCTCGCTCGCCGCCAGCCCTGCTCCAACCTCCCTGTTTCCCTGGATATCCAGGCCATTTACCCTTTGGCAGAAGGTGCCAGTCTGCACCCTTCAAGCATGTGACTCCCACACACACCCCATCGAGCCCGCTGAGACGCCTCCAGTTTTCCTCCTACGATTTCTGAGTTCCCTGGCTCCCAGCCATCCTTTTTTTAAGCAAGTCCCCGCATCTTTCTACAATTCATCTCCCCGCACCGACGTCCTTTTTGCAAATACACACAGAAATTGCCTTTCAGATGATGCCAGCTCCCTACATTTTATTGCCTGAAAATGAACTGCAATTCGCTTCCAAGTTAGGACTCTCCAAGCGCGTATCTTTTAAACACAGCATTTGCTTCCTTGTCAGCACACTCAGTCCTGCTCTGAGAACACCACCAAAACAGTCGGCACAGGCAAGCTCCCAACTGTGGCTCCAGGAAGGATAACAGCCATGTGTCGCAGCTTGAAAAAACACACCATGTGCCTAGGATTTCACATGGTCTAAGGCCAGCCTTGGGTGTTGGGTGATAGGAATGGCTTCTGCTTTTCGCCCCTTAAGGAGATTTTAACATATCTGAAAGTTTTCTTTGATCCAGTGAAGTGAAGTGGACCTTCTACTGCCACCAAAAGCCCTAACACCTCCCTGTCCAGCTAATTCTAATGTTCAGCTTCCCTCAGCCCTTGGAAAAGGGCACCTTGTCAGATCAGCATTAAAGGAACACAGGAAAAATGCAGAATTTTTTAAATGCAAGCCTTTCCTATGCAGCACGAAGGGGTCAGAAGAGGATTTCTAGAGTTCAGACAGTGGGGGTCTGGGGGCATCAAGAGATCACAGCTCTGAGGGGGACAAGCTCTGCGCTCCGGTGCTGCTGGCTGCACTCCCATTCCACAGCTAAAGAGAAGCACGGATGGTTAAGGACTTATTACAGGGTAAGCAGAGAAGGTCACGCATATCAAACACTTGTTCCAGTACCCAAAAAAGCATGGATCACGTTGAATCCTCTGTTTGAAAAGTATACTTAAATTATCAAAACTTAAGAGTATTTAAATGTTCAGCATATTGAGTCTTAGTCACGGGCAGCTCTAGGGAGGGTCCACATGGCTCTGCCTCATCTCTCTTCCTTCTCTGATTCATCACATCTACTGCCTGGACTCTGTGGTTGAACAAGAGCTGCTCAAAGACTCCCTTTGCTCCCAACACAGCCGTTTCCCTTCCCCCTCCCACAATGCTGCTCCAGAGCCTGGATGTCCTTCTCAGTCCTTTGTTATACAGCCACCTTCTTCCCCAAAGGCCATCCCATTCCATAATGCTGGTAAACAACATAACAATTAATCATGTTAGCACAAGGCAGCAACACCCGCCCCCGGGACCTTCCCATGCCTCTCGCCCAGTGCTACCTCGCAATTAGCAATGGCAGAACAAGGAGGGAATTCTCCTTCCTCACAGATTTGAAGCACAATATCAAAACACCCAAGAGCAAGCCCAAAGCAAAATGATGCAGGAAAACCAGTGAGGCTGGAAAGCTCTGCCTTAAAGGGTTAAACTCATTCCTAGACAATTTAGTGTATTCGATGAAGCATTTGAAGACCCCCACACACCCAAACAAAAGCTGTCCTTTTACTGGAGCATGTAACTGCGGAGCTGCACACTGATACCAACACTGATATCGACACCGTGGTGACCAGAGCACAGGATGTCCTGCGCAACCTCGCTAAGCTCACGCCAACTGTAAATGGGGCAGAGAGCAGTTCAAAGGCTCCCCAGACTGCTCCAGACTCAATTCTGTACCCACTGAGTTCAGCAGCTCCATTCCCCTTCTCTGGACATGCTCCAGCAGGTCGATATCCTTCTTGTAGTGATGGACCCAGAGCTGAACCCAGAATGCAAGGTGTGGCCTCACCAGCGCCGAGCACAGCGGGGCGATCCCTGTCCTAGGTCAGTGCAATGGGCAGAGAAGCAGGCAGTGGCAGAGGACGAACTCCTGTCTCATACAGACCAGGTGCAGAAGAACGCCTCATTGGGGGAAGAAAAAAAACAGACCACCTCAGCTCTGTACTCCAGTGATCTCACAGGTTGGGAAAAATCAATCAGGCTCTCACAAACCAAGGACTATAAAGAGTAAGCACCATAAAGATGGCACCTCAGCCATCACACTGCTAACGTACAGCTCCACACCATGAGACAGCTTCTTAGCCAGACTTCTCAACCTGATTTTACGCATGTGAAAATGCATTTGAGGATTCTAAAGACCTCAAATCCCTTCCTCTGTTAACCCTGCTCCCGAGATCCTTGTTGGAAAAGTACATCAAACGTTTGCTTGGGCTTTTACTGCCATCCTGGCTCAAACCTCGTACATGAAAGCCCATCTGAATATTGCTCACTTCCTGCTAAGACATGGACCATACATCACAAAATCTAAGATTTCCCCTGCTGTCTGTGAAAACAGGAGAAAATTACTGTCATCCCCTTGTTCTAAAGATGGCAGTTTCCGACATTTGAATACTTAAACCTCATGTTTACAGCTTTACAGCTTTGTCCCTTGTTAAAAATGTAATTCATTACATAACACACTTGATTTTAGACCCCTGTCCTTCGGGGAATCCACTTCTGGAAGCTGTTTGTTCATCCAGTGGAGACATAACTGAACTTATGGGTGGTCTGAAGTGATGGAGACACAGGAGGACACTTGGATGCAACATCTGGTAGTTGCCAACACATACACACAGCGCAACAGCACAGGAAAACAAACCTCAAGGCAGAATGCTGCTTTGCATCAGACCCTGCGCTGAGACACACCAACCGCACGTTGTACAGCTTCTATCACAGCAAAAGCCAGGAATAACTTTCCATTCTCCCTTCTCATACTAAATGGCTTCAGGATTTTCCCCCGCTGCCCTCATCCAGGAGCAATGGTAGTAAGGATTCAGGAAGCCAGTCATGCAGCGGTACTAAGGGCCTCCCCGCTGCTGCCCCATTCACACGTTGGGTTAAACAGGTTGCCAGCTATGATGCAAGAAGAAATCCTCCCTCTCTGAAGCCAGGGAGGATGGGGGAGTTCTATGCCTTTCCTCTGAAGTGCAGAGGGCTGCTGTCTGCCAGCTCCCTCAGTGTTCTCCCACCTCACATCTTCTTCTGTCCTACAGCAGCGCTCCTGAGCTCCGATCCTGTGGCACACGGTGCTTCTTGGGATCTCCGTGGGTATTAAAGCTTTAATCAGAGTCTGGAAGGTGGCCTGCAGGGGGACAGGGTGGATAAGAACTATGTGCCCCTCTGTGTTAAAAAACCCTTTCCTTGTTGCCTGTCATTGATGGATAATGACACAACAGTGCACTCAGGCATGCCAGCCCCCGTTTTCCACTGTAATCATGTTTCGTTTCCAGTCAACAACATTAACAGCACAGTTACAGTCAGATGGAAACAGAAATTCACAATGAAAGTTGCTCACTCCCATAGCTTCGATCTTGCACTTTCAAACCTGAAACACCCAAATTGAACCTTTTACTCATAACCTGAGCAGAAAAAGGCAAAATTCAAGGTACTCTTGTTTGATATTTTTTCAGCCTCTAGACTCAATCTTCTTACTTTCCTGTTCCAGCAACCCAACATCATCAGTGCACCAAGGAATGGAAACCCAGCCGCCACAGAGATAGCACAGAAGCATGAACGAACAGTTCTGATGCTGAAGCTAACAAAAACAAAGCGCCAAGTGAAAACTGCAGCAACATTTTGGTGTGTTCCCACTTGTCAAGATACTCCAGATGGAGTCTTAGCGCTATAATCTGGCTCATATGCCTGTAAAACGTTCTGGTGTTCCCCTTGACATTGCTGGGACTGGGATGAGAAGGACTGCATCTCTTTCAACAACAGGTCTTGTGCAAATTAGCATGGCAAAACCATGACAGAAAATGGTCTTGCTCTGGAACTGAAAGTTATGGTGTGCTCACCAAGATGATTTTATTCACATAAGATGAACCCATGCAGACATTTCCCTCTCGCTGCTACTTGGCCTCCTCTAAGGAACTTCAGTCACACCATCAGCACCATCCACTTGCAAGAGTACAGAGGGAATTTCTGATAGTGCATCTGCAGTTCTGTTAGTTACCAGATTACTTCAAGCACGACTTCAAAAGCATCAAAGCCAATTAGTGGTATGAGTCCTACTAACCTTCACAGAGGAGCTTGATCAAGGGATTGCACAACTCCATCCCAAACCACCTTCTGACCACATACACAATTTACCAATCATGGCAACACACGTTCTGTCCTGCAGCTCATTTACCACACTCCTTGGAAGCACTTTGATGCTACAGTGATAAACACCTCCCAAATGGTCACACAGGATATATTTAGAGTTTCTACAGATCTTCATAGAAAATCAATGCAGTAAAAACCATACAATCTGTAAGAGCAGTCCGGTAGTAAAATATTGCTCTTTGGTTTAATCTGTACCTGTGCACGGTCTTCATGACCAAGTTCTCCTCATTGTCCTCATAGTTATTTCATGAACATGTTAGGAGAGAACCTGATAGCTAAACAGATGGGGTAGCATCTCTGTCCTGCATACGCATCCAAGGACTACTTCAAATCCTTTCTAGCTCAAGGCAGAATCTTAACTACAAACGAATTCAAATGCCACGTCAGACAGGAAAACGCTTTGCACGTTGACAATGACTGTAATAAAGGAGCTCTCAGGAGCTGCCGTGCCACCAAGTGCTCTGCGATACAACTTCAGCCCTGCAGAAACGGCTGAGAGCAGACTGACCTGTGGCACACGTTGCTCTTTACATTCACAAGCGCAAGTTTACAAGGACCCCCAACAGCGGCTCCACCACTGCCCTGGGCAGCCTCCTCCAAAATAGGAGCTGTTCCATTTTGGAGAGGGGTAGGGAAGGATGCTTTACCTGAAACAACTTATATATTTGGCAGCCCAAATGAGCTTCAGCACACAGAATGCAGCAATATTTGAGTGCTGAGCTAATCCTGCTGGGCCACAGCCCCCAAGAGCAAGCAGTGACACTAAGGAAACCCAGTTTACGCATCCACTGCATGCTCCAAGCAGCTCACCCAGAAGCTGTCCTGGGAGACAATCCCATCATGGAGCAGCGGCTTGGCAGCAACAAAAGCATGCAATCCTCAGCACGTGGGTGAGGTGAGGAGGATGGAAAAAAGGAGGACAGGATTTTGGAACAAGAGCAGGGAGGCAGACGGACACAGCATGCTGGGATCACACAAGTAGAGCAAGAAGATGCAGCTTCACAACTTTTCCAGTTAAAGGCACGCTTGTTTTAAACCCTTTGGTTAGCATGGATTGCTTCCTGAGGCAAGGCAGTGCCAAGAAGGGTGTAGGTTTTTATACAGGTATGGCTAAAGAAACATGTTGATGGGCAGCTACCGCTGGCTGAAGGGTGTGTGAAGTCTTTGGCAAAAGATCTCTTACGACCTCCTGTGCCAAAGAAAGAGGGTCTAAGAGGATTCACAGAGTTTGAACAGTTGAGATGACAGAAGATGCTGCGATGACAGAAGAAAAGAAGTATTTTCAGTACCAGAATTTTTTAGCAGTTACATTTTATAACAAAAGTTACCCTTCTGGGCACAAGGAAGGTCTCTGTAGCACACGAAGATTAAGTCAGTCCTTATAAGCAGAAAAGCAGACGGTGCATCTTCCACACAATCACTGCAGGAGATGCACACGTACACCCACACCCCCAGCCCTGTCAAAGGTCATGGCAGGCAGATGCACGCTTATTCCCAGGCGAACCCTGCCCAGCGCTCAGAGCCTCGGCTGCAGACGTCCATATGGATCGCAGAGGCTCACACCACCAATTAAATGACGGTATGATGGGGTGATTAGCAAGCCACAAGTGGGAATGAACAAACGATTGACTCAACACGCCAAGCCTCAGCGATGTAAGAGCAGGGTGAGCTCCTGACGAGGTCACACACCCAATCAGACACAAACAAACCCAGCACTGCTGTCTGGAAATCCAAACAAGGGAGAGTATACGGAGGAACTTTCCACAGGTCACTTGGATCATAGAAATTACTGCATGATGTGCATGCTTCCCAAATCACCAGTGTTTATAGAAGGAACACTGGCCTGGGAACAGCCTGTCCCCTCTCTGTACACACACCCAGAATGGAAGACTCCAGAAGGTAATCTAGAAATCCACACAGTGAAGAGCAGGACAGGTTTAACAGGGAAAAAGGTGATGCACTGCAATGATCCGAGCACCCTGAGCAAAATCCACACACCTGAGAGGCAACAAGAAAAGCAGAAGATGCCAGCTGCTCATCCAATGAGGACACATCTCAAGCAAGGCCATGTCCGGCACCCTCAGCCTAACACGGATCTCTGTGTATCTGCGGGTGCTCAATTGTCACCACCACCCTCGACCGCGAGTTAACGCTAATGAGGCAGAGTGGGGTTGTCAAGTGAGTAAACGGTAGATACCAAACAGCCCGTGAAACTGCACTTGAGGCGCTGTCATCCCCCATCACAGGGGGCACCGGGCAGATTCCAGACAGAATGCCAGATTCCACAACCTGATGTATCCTACCAGAAGGAAAACAATTGGTTTTGATGTTTGGACACACATTTTCTTTCATAAATGGTAACACACTCCTTGCACCACAGGCTTCCATAAATACTGGGAGGCTCCAGGTCACTAGAGCGGATGCATTCTCACCATAACCACAAGCTCCATCGCTATTTAACTGGGAAACGACACAGCTGTGACTGGCTACTGCAAATGTTTTCAGGACAGGAAGTCCCAGGCTCTGCCTCCTTGTCAAAGCATCTTGTGGATTTTAACACCAACCGCTACAGCAAAAAGCCTGTGAAGTCTGATCCATACGAGAAGCTCTCTCCCCACCAACTGTGGAAAAGCACTGCAGGGAATGGATAAAAGGGGATCAGCTCGGAGCAGCAGGAACGCACAAGCCAAGGCTTCCAGTTGCAGCGCGGTGGGATGTGCTCAAGGCAAGTGAGCACCCACAAAACCCAGTGAGATTCTCCAGCAAGAAACAAGCAGGGACTGGAGGCACTGCGGTGCTCAGCAGGCTGAACCGAGACCACACAGCACAGCAGAGTGAAACCAATCTCCGAAACGTGCAGGTTTTGGAGCAGGAAGGCACACAAGCAAGTGTTGGAACGCCTGTTCTAGCACGTGCCTGGAGACCGCCACAATAACTTGCAAAGTAAGTATATTTAAAAGCTCACGCTATAGCTCTCCCATTCCCACCCTCTTGCTTAAGAAACAGGAGGAAAGGATTACAAAGATGTTAGTTAAAAGCAACAAAAACAAGGAAATATTCACGCTGAAAGTGTTGCTAAGTTTGAGGCCTGAGGGGATTTGGAGACAATACTACATAGTCAATCAAGACTATTAATTTGCTCCCAAGCTCAGAAAAAGCTGCTTCTGCTTTCACATGTCTAACAACCAGCTCCACACCCCAGTGAAATCAGTCAAATATCCCAGCAGCAGCAATAGGCTCTCTCCGTTTCTCCTCCTTCGCCTGCCTTCAGGATACGCAACAACACATGAAGGGCATTGATTTTCTTGACCCAGTAACAAGCTCATTACAAGTGTTTCTTACACAGATGAAGGAGGAGTGCAAGAGAGCATTCAAGTACTCAATGGGATCCCAACGCACACAGAGAACAAGAGCTGTGGGATGTATTCCTGAAGTCATCTCCCAAGAGGCCAGTGTGGTGCTCTGAGACAGGAACCCTACTGTACCCTGGGCTGAACCAACCCTTAAAGCAAAGAACATGTGAGAAGATAAATGCCGCACCACAACAAAACCTCTCAAAAATGAGAATAAAGGACGCAAAGATTATTTAGGAGGAACTGTGTGACTTAGCAGACAGAAACCCCATTTTCCATTCAAAATATCTGGCTCTCCCCGAAGAAAAAGCAGCCCATCACAGACCAGAGAGGTCTCCTCTCATAGAAGTCAAACAACAGCCAACTTGCAACAAAAGACCAATGAGAGCATCACAAACATCAGGCTGCAATAAGGCTCTACAGAACAACTCAATAGCCCCTCTGCCTCACTGGGGCAAAGAGCCTCCCAAAGAGAGAGGAGAGCCAGCAGCTGGCACCCAGCTCAGCCAAACAGCCGCCCAGCACCTCCGCACGAGCAGGAATGGTGACCCAGCCCCTTTCACACACCTTACACGGGACCCTTCAGCTGTAATAAATCGCCCACGCAACAATCAACAAGGCAAAGCAATCAACAGAGGGTATTTTCATTCATTAGCCACAGCAATTCATACAAGTGGAATGAAAATCCACTACAAAATTAGGGCAGCAGAGAAGCTTGCCATTTCCTTATCACGATGTACTTAATAGAAAGCCCCCTCAAACCTGAGCAGT
Source organism: Neomorphus geoffroyi (assembly GCA_033558235.1). Lineage (NCBI taxonomy): Eukaryota > Metazoa > Chordata > Aves > Cuculiformes > Neomorphidae > Neomorphus > Neomorphus geoffroyi. Next base: position 13,664,263 of record JAUMJM010000050.1, read on the forward strand.
TACACACACACTCAATGTATTGAGTGGAGGGAGTTGGACCTGGTAAATCTGTAGTTGGCAAATTTGGGAGTGATCTTCAATTGGTGCTGGTCTGTGCTGAGTGAAATAAAAGGATTTCACAGTGCAGGAATTATGCAGCATAGGCTTGTAGAAAATTGCTCTTTAGGCAGGGGCAGTTAACCAGGCATCAAACAGCATCAGAAACGCTGTGTCTGCAAGAGCTATTTATTCCCAGCCTACAGACGATGGAGAGAGAGGCAGGCTGAGTAGTGAGGGGCTAGGATGTCACTGTGGGCTGACGCTGTTTTGCTATTCATGCTCTTACAAGCGACTGCATCTGACAGGGGTAGCTGATAACCTTCCAAAAATAACTGAACTATCAAAGAATCCATGTCCTCGCTAACACAGGTTTGAGTTTTGCAGCTTGTAAAAATGCAGACTGATTCTCAGTGTAAGGAGACGAACTTACAGCTCTACCCTGGAAGACATCAAACGGCTAAGGACAACTGACCTGCCTGACTCCCTCTCTGAACATCTCTCCTTGGTTTTTAGTGAGAACTGAAAAGTCAGGTCTCTTCCTTGCACGTCAGATACAAATCTTACTACTTCTCTCATTTTTCTTTTCTTTAATTTAAATAATGAGAAGGCTATTTTTGCCATATTCAATCGAGAACAACACAGAGAAATAACCCTATGTGAGGCAATCCAGAGGTTACAACTCTTGTGACCAAATTCCTTTAACCTGGGTCACCCCAACCCAAAAAGGACACTTCTTGCTTCACTAATTACAAATTATTGTGCCAGTGAAGACTGGCACACACAGGCTTTGGATATGACCCCCTCCAGCCACTCTATCTTCTCTGTACACACTCACAGCCATGTGTAGCAGGAAGGAAAACTGGAAGACTTCATATCCTACCTGTTCTTAATGTGTCCCAGGTGGAATTGCACGGCTGGGACCATTACCCCTACCACTAGCAGAGTCTGGCTGCACCCTGCCTGCATGTTGGGAGGGTAACATGGTAAAAAATGACCCAGCCAGAACCTCCTCACGTGCACGAGTGTGCAGTGATTTACTGGGCACCTCCAGCTCAACTTAAGGACTGGTGTTTACAGGCTCCTTGCTGTAGCAATGGACCAAACCTGATCAAGTCAAACAGCTCTCCAAGTACACAGGGAGGTTTCAAATGGGAAAAGGGGTGGAGCAGGCACCAGTGACACGAAAAAGAGGAATTTCTAAATTCCCAGGTATCTGGGAATTGCTCTCGTGAAGGGAGACATTATTTCATGTGATCAGAATTGGAGAGAGAATATGGAGAGGCATTTGGTTAAACGAAGTGTCAGACATAATTACAGATTCCCTGGTGACAACAAAATAAACTGGGAATTGTAGCAACAATGAAGGGAAAAGAAAAGTTGTCACGGATGGTAAAAGTAATAATTAATTCTGGCGCCTTCTCTCTCTGCGTTCCCCAGCATCCCCCCAGTGGGAATGCGCCAGGCTCTTTCCCAACAACAGAACTATTCCCGTAAAACATTTTTGTAAGCTACAAAACCCTGTAGCTGAAAATAGAGGCAGATGTGAGCGCTTAGTGGGACCTTTGAAACCCCAGCTGTGAAGACTCATTAACTGTAAGCACATTCCTGCCGATGCACAGATCTGAATCTGAGTCATGACTCCCCTGCCATGACAGCAGATACAGGATCCAGGTAAAAAGGCTTTAGATAATCAATATGGATTCTTATTCAGGCAAATTAAAAGGAAGAAGGCAGCAGAGAGGAGACTAAAAGAGGGGAGACTGAGATGAGATCTTACTAAGAAACATTTTCCTGTGAGGGTGGGGAGGCCCTGGCCCAGGGTGCCCAGAGCAGTGGTGGCTGCCCCATCCCTGGAGGTGTTCCAGGCCAGGTTGGATGGGGCTTGGAGTCCCCTTATCCAGTGGAGGGGTCCCTGCCCATGGCAGGGGGTGGAACTGGATCGGCTTTGATGTCCCTTCCAACTCAAACCATGCGGGAAGGCAGATCAATCGTTCAGCGTTTTTTCTTGACTGATCCATCTCCTGCCGTTTGGAGGCAGAGGGATGGTGGTGTGAGATGAGAATCTACGTTTTATCTAACAGATTTTATGCATCTTGTGTGCTGGGCAATAGCTCTTGCCCCAAGTACCAGGTCAGCGTACAGGCTCCCCTTGCGTACTTATTTACTGGGGGTGTAAGACAGAACTGGAAACGTTCAGATTTACCAGGTGCAACTGCACGTAGGGTAGTGCTCGTGTTTGCAGCTCCAGCTTGCCAAAGGACAGGACAGATACGGCGAGACGCACAATGAATAAGCCCCCCGCCACACAAGGCATATGGAAAAGAGGAGCGTGTGAGCCATAGCTGACTCAGAGCTGCAAACCAGAGGCCTCACCTACAGTCTTGTGTGTGTGTGTGTGCGTGCACACCAGGGGAGGCATTTAACACGAGCAGAGGACTTTCTGACTGGATTTCAGTGTGAGCACAAAAGCATCAGGGCCAAAACCTGCGTTAGGAGTCTGCCAGCCTCCAGGCTCTGCCTCCAGCCAGTGTGCCGGCAGGCGCCAGGGAGGAGGGCAGACCGTTTGGTGGCCAGCAGCTCTTTCACACAGGCGTTTCTAAGCCTTTTACAAGTTTCTGGAACACCATTTAAACTGTGGTGTTGTGTATTATACAACAGATCTTCCTTTGAATGGGTCAAAAAAACGCTCACGGGCTTTCCACCACCCCACCCCATATAAAAACTCTTCTAGCAGCATTGACCGAAGTGTAAAGCAACCTGGTTGGCTTCCATGCATCCGATGGCCTCTTCCAAGAGTGAAAACTCCACGCAGACATAGCCATAGTCGTAACCTGGGGACAGCATTTAAATACAGACGGGAGTCATGTTAGTGCCTTGTCATACAGAAAGCCACATCAAATATTCAGTTTCCCTTTCCCAGAGCCAAACCCTCTAACCACCCCCCCTCCACTCCAGAATGAAAAAGAGAGAAACCAAGGACTGGCTAGATGATGATTAACTGTGCAGTTTATCGTGAATGTTAATAGCAGAGAGTTTCCACTTCCCCTTACACAACCCAGGACAGACACACCCTTCCTCAGGGCAAGAAATCATTGCTTTGTTGTTGTTTTTAAAGGCACAGTGATTTTCCATTGCTGGTGTCACCTTTTGTGCTGCCTTGGAGGCAGCTCTCCAAAGCGAGCGCTGATCAGTCATTTCAAAGTACCCCACTGCAAACACATTTCACTTGAATAGCCAGCATTTTAATTGGGCAATATTTCACAAAGAACTAATGTGATTCCTTTGCCGGTTTTCCTTCAACACTTCCCTTACTTTCGATGTTCAAATCCCTTGTGCTATGAAAAAGTATAATGGAGCAGGAATGAGAACTCCAGCTTTCTCATTTTGGTAGAGCTCTTATTGCGTATGTAATGAAGGGTGTGGGAGCTTAAGTCTGGATGCAAGAAACAAGAGAGCCTTTCTTTACTCTTCTTGCTCCTTGGAAAGCTGTCATCTCAGTCAGTGACCGAAGGGACCCACTGATCCAACTGTGTCCTCCTGCGCTGGAATGTTACATCTCACAGTAAAGCACAGGGTGAACGCTACAGAAACAAAGACCATCCTGAGAGTCATCCTTGGTGTTCAAAGTAGCTCCAAGAACTGAAGTGCTGAGGAACAACCTCACCCTTCACACGCCAAGGCCACCTCACCACACAACAGTGCTTTCCAGATGATCACAGGCTGCCACGCTGCTGCATGGCCAAACAGCAGGAGGAAATGCTGAGTTCCCTCCTCCTGCTGCTCTTTTGGCTGGTTAGAAAAGAGAGGAAAGCTGACCTGCATGGGGATTGTACCACTGTAGGTACCCAGCAGTCCTGGTGAAAAGCTTATCTCCTCTCTTAAAGGTGCACATCTCAACACCAGTACCTCCAAACCAGGTATCTGGTTCCTACTGCTTCAACCCTCACCTCCCAGGGGAAGGCAACTCCACGTACACTGCTTTCAGGCAAGGCATGCAGTCCACTGGAAAACAGCCTCCATCTTCCACCGAGCCTACACCGAAGACCATCACTGCGCTCACCAATTTTTCCTCCTCTGTTTGTTCACTATCTTGGTACTTAACCACTTCAGAGACAAGGCCATACAAAGCTTTTATATCATCAAACCCTATTGGCGGGTTTTTTTAATTCTGAGAGCTCTTTGCACACTGTTCTAACAACACAATCCTGACTTTAAACACCTGCCACTAAAATGAGACTCCAGTTTGAATCTAGCTCCTTCTCTACCTCATGCAGGAACCTCTTCCCCTTCCCCATATTATTTCAGTCAATACAATTCCATCAGATGGAATTTTATCAAGCTGAGTGCTTTTCAGCTCAGGGAAAGCTGCAGCCAGCAGCCTTCTGTGGTGGAATGCAGCTAAAGCCACTTGGTATTCTTATCTGAAGTGGGCACCTGGAACTAGAGGTACAGTTTCAACTGGCAGAATCGATAGAACCAAATTCCCTCAGCTGTTCCCGTAGCATCCATTCTGCTCTGCAGTTCCAGCCACACTGAATCGCATGTTGAAAACGAAGCAGTCCTCCTCTCTGCAGAAGAGCGCTGCTCGCCAGGAGCAGTGCTGCCCCTTGCTGGGAGCCTGTTCTGCTTTCTGGGCAGACACCTCTGCCACTGCACCGCACAGCGTGCAGGCTCACACGGTACACTGTAAAACCTTGTTCAAATCCACAACTCTAGAGTCACTTCTCTCCTTCCTGCTCAGAAAAGGGCTGCGTGACTGACATCCGTCAGCCTGATTCCTCTTCCCGGGAAGGGTTTCTGAAAATTGCCATCATCGGGAAGGCAGGATCAGAGTGATAGCTTATTTCCATGAAGCAGGGGGTCTCTTGACAGACAGAAAGCAAGACTGCAGAAGCTTTCACTCTGTTTGCTCTACAATGAAAGGCAGTTTACATCACAGTCCTCGTTAAGTGAGTGAGTGGTTTAGACATGGATTTAATCCAGCATGACACAACTGAGAGTGCAACGCTGACTGTTATACACAGACACAAACGCTGAGACGCATGGAGGAACGCACACTGCCGGATCATTCCAAGCACTACTCAGAGATAGCTCAGGGGAAGAACAACACATTTCTCCTCGTGCACCTTCTTACCTCTGCCCTCCTCCACAAAACTCGACCTCCCTCGCCAGCATAGCTGCAGTAACATGTACCATGAGAACCAAACCCGGACACTGTGGCCCCAAATCCTGCCAAAAAGCAGCTTCAAGCCAGGTGTTCAGCCCTTGTGGTCAGGCTGCAAAGCGGTGTTCTGAAATTCACTACGAGCTGTCCTTGCACAGACAGCACCGAGGAACAGAGCAGCCTGGAGCCGCTGCTCCGCTCCAAACAGCTGAGGAACATCTGCAGGGCTTTGATGCTTTCCTCCATCCCTTTGCATAGATCTGACAAACACACTTGGTATGCGAGAACTACAGAGCAACATCAGCCTCAGACAGCACGGTATCCCCGCTCTGTCCCCCTGCCCCCAGCTCCCCCACAGCATCCTTCACACCATGATGGAGAGCCCTGTGCAACAACAGTGCTGCTAAAGAGCACCTTCAGAACATAACCTGCTGATTTTGCACGCTCTGCAATAATCACCTTACCCAGAGAACAACACCTGAAACAAAACCAAGTGACTTGAGGCTGGTTCTCAAGAGGGAGCAGGTACAGAGACTCCTGCCACCAACCACTGTGCCCCTACCCTGCCTCCTTTGTAGGGTGGGTTCAGCTCTTCGTGGAGCAGCTGCTGCGCTTGCCTCTCTCTGTTTCCGAGGCCTTGACGCAGTTTGCCTGTCAGAATGTGACAGTTCAGCTGCTGTGACCAGAAGCAGGCCAGGGGATTTAGAAAGAGGCACCTAAAGGCAGGAATTAGCTCAATCCCATGCCAAGGTAAGACATCCTCTGCTGTGAACAAGAGATTGGACACCCACTGGCATTCTTCGTAAGAGTAAAACCAAAGTGATCAAACCAGCAAAGCAAAATCACTGCTGAAGACCATAGTGTGGGATTTTTTGACTCAAGGTGGTCTAAACTCATCTGCAAGGTTTCACGTGGAGATTTAAACCCTGGTATCTTCTTAATTAGATCCTTCTCTTCCTGATTAGTACAATACTGCAGTTGCAGGATCAACAAAAAAGTAAGAATTGATTTGTGTTTTGGCAGAACTCTACGTGATCGATACACACTGTCAAAAAGGAGCTACATCAGCATTCCTCCCCTATCCCCGCAACCCCTGAGCACGCTGCAGCAGTTACACTGTCCAAAGGAATTTCTCAGGGGAACAGTCCTCCAACACTTGAACTCACTCAGGTTTTGGCCCTAGTATAGCCATAAGGCATGCACGTCCTCACCTTCCCCCGTGTTTGAGGACAACTGTCCAAAGGGACTTTTGTACCTTATTTAACGACATCTCAGCTGTGCAAGGCTGCAGCACCACAGGCTGCACACAATAGGTGAAAGGAGAACGCAAGGAGAGCATGCACCGAAAATCCAGAGGACTTCTGCTCCCCTTTAGTGCCTCTATGTACACACAATGCTTTACAGATTCTCCCAAAGCATGCTCAGTTGTTTTCTGCACTGAAAACAGGCACAGTTGCTTAATGCTTAGGGGTAAGAAAATATTTAGAACTTCAGGAAGCCGCTCTGCAAACACTTGAGTACGGAATATCTTGCCTCTGATTTTAGTGTTTTAGTGAAGTGAAAGTTGACAATGAAACAACAAACAGCAGCTCCCTGCTAGCACGCCGTGGTTTGTCCAAAAAACTGACTTAAAATCACTGCTCCTTAGCTTCAGATAAAAAGATCAAAGACTTGAGATTTAAAATAAGACTTGTTTCTATACTCACACAGTTTCTACTGAACAACTGACACACAGTAATGTGTTACTTGATGATAGTTTGTTACGTCAGATCTCTAAATAAAGGAAAACCATCATGTTGTTCTGAAAGAGGCTGTAAGCAGTGGGAAGGCATCCAAAAATCCCTCTGGAATTTTAGGAGGCCAAATGAAAAGATCACATTAACTACAGCAGCCCTGCTTGTGTCAAACCAGAGACCTCTGGAAAGAAGGCATGATGGCAATGGGACAAGGGCATTCAAACCAAGAGGTGATCCAGCTCCTTCATCCTACGTAATCCATGTTACTGCCCATGCCTATGAGCTTAAGGTATTAGGTACCTTCAGTCCATGGTGAACTGTGACCTGCCTTCTCACAAACTGCTACAAACCCCGCTCCGCTGTGGTGCTCTACAGAGATATTCCCTCTCCTCTGGCCTGGGAGGTAAGAAGATGGCCTCCCATTAAAGTAATTCCACAAAAAGACACTACGATAAACTGAGCAGCTGGGCCAGCCGCGACAATGGTGGAGGTTCCTGCACCTGCCAGGTGGGACCAAGCAGCCCAACAGCAGAAGGTGATAATGATGGAGTCTGCGTAGGCAGAGAGCATCTCAGCCATCCCAACACCACCTCACTTGTGGTTTTTTTCTGTTAGATGAGACAGAACCACCACATAAGAAAAGCATTTGTAGTTTTGGGCATTCCTAGGGCTCGGAGAGATGGCACATGAAAGCAGAGCCATGGCTGGCTGCTGAAGCATGGGCACTGTTCCTGCACACTGTCTCCAGGGACAGCACAGCAGAGCAGAGCCAGGTGGGAAATCCGCTGTAAGGAGAAAGTTCTATTGCTTCAAAGGCAACTACGGCATAAAGTACGGAGTGAATATGAAGGACTTCCACATCTCTTGAAGGAACCTGCAGGCTGACACGCTGACCTTTGCACAGGGCAGGTAACGAAGACAGGAGGGGGACCTAGCTCATGTGTGGGAGATCTTGGCATTGCATCCCCAACCCCATCCACAAGTCTTTCTGTTTCCTCCAAGGAAAGACACAGGTGTTCAGCCATACTAAAAAAGTATGGACTGTACTTCATTTTCCTCATCAGAGGAAAACACTGGAAAACACGAGGCTCTCTCTGTATCTCCATGCCATTACAGTGTACTGTTGTCAGCAGGATTAACAGCCTTGATGCTTCCAAGAAGCCAGGAGCTCCTGAACATGCACAGCATGTGTTGCCATTGCAGCAAAGATGGGCAACAGCACAGTGCCTTCCATGGCGAACAGACAAAATAAAGCTGTCAGCACTGCCTGAAACCTTGGAGGGCACCCGGGAGCATGGCAGGGAACGGTGGCAATCCATCCATGCGAACGCCAGAAGCCAGACCCGAGAACTCTCTCCATACCAGCTGGTGGATTCTGAGCACCCATAAATTTGTCAGGTCTCTTTACTGCACAGATAAATTGTTCTTCAGAGCTACTAAAGCTGAAGAGCTGTACTAGAAGAGCTGACTGTTGAATGCTAAACGATCTGCAACAAGCCATATCCCCAGCTCCTTTCAAAGGCTGAGCGTTTAAAAACCACACTTGGCCTGCCACTTCATACTGTCCCTCTATAAAAAGGCACCATGATTCATGACAGCACTGCACAAGAGAATGGCACTGAAAACAAAAGACATGAACCAGACATATTCTGAAAGGTAGAGATCTATGGTCCATTCTCCCTCCTATATCCAGGAGAACAAGAGGCAGAAAGGACCTGGCTGAGATACCCTAAAGGCAGACACAGGGAGCCCCACAAACAAGAAATGCAACAATCAGAGCCTCAAATGGCTCTCAGCCCTTCTTGATCCAGAAGGATGATGGTTTGTACACCAGGAGGAGCAGAGGGAAAAACCCACAACACCAACATTGTACACACTGCAGCTTTATTAAAGATCAAGCATTATATTACGTTTGTACAGAAACCTGGATCCAAGGAAAGCTGGGGCCATCACGCAACTCCACAAGAGGACTGGCTGGGACAGATTGCCCAGAGCAATGGTGGCTGCCCCATCCCTGAACGTATCCAAGGCCAGGCTGGATGGGGCTTGGAGCAACCTGATCCAGTGGGAGGTGTCCCTGCCCATGGCAGGAGTTGGAACTGGATGGGTTTTGAGATACCTTCCAACCCAAACCATTCCATGATTCTATGACTGGAACCTGCCTAAGTGGGAAGGCGTTGCAGACAGGAACCTGGTCGGCAGGATATACAATCTGTCTTTTAGCCTGAATGATTCAGAGAAGCAATCAATGCAATAATGTCAGCACGCTGTGAAAAGCCTTGAAGTTTTGTGCTAGAGATGCAAAAACGGTGAGCACATTTGTAAAAACAGTTACAGAGAAAAAGGACTGTGAACATCAAAAAGGCCGTCAGCATGTTTTAGGAGTGCATGTGTTGCCTTTTCTGTTGAACAGGCCCTGTAGGACCACAACAAGGTGGATCCCCATCACAAACGCTGACTTACCCCAGATTTGTACTTCCAATTTCCTAAGCCTCCACATCACAGGTGAGGAAAGATGGGAAAGAACACCTTTTGCTTCCAAGAGATGACGTGCTACTGCCCTGAAATGAAGTGAGACTTGCCAAAAGCCCACAAAGCTGAGAAACCTGGCAAGGACTGGTATCAATGACCATGGACTAATTCCAGCTTGGTGCTTTCTTAGTCCTCGCCATGGTATTCTGCCTACAAACAAGAATTGATTGCTTCACGCAGATCAGTGCTAAAGATATCTCCCCACTTTCTGCAAGGAGAGCACCTCCAGACACAAGAACTCTGTGGGCGAGCTGGTCGGGCCAAAAGAGGAAACTCCATGTGTGCTACAGCATATTGTGAACTGGACAATCACTTCAGCTCTCAGCAAGCGGCCGAGATCTGCGTGCTCTTCTTCGTGGCTGACACAGAGCAGGCCATGCAATCTTCACTGTGCAAAGCACTAAACGCAGCAACAGGGAATTATTCTTCCCGTGGTGCATTGGCACCAGCCTTGATGGACAGCCAAGTTGTCTCCTGTATAATTAGCATAACAGGTAAGATGCACCGCTGTGCCACAACGCGTATCAGACACCTCACGCCAACCCACAGCATGTTCTTTGGACCAACCCAAAGAATTTAAGTCCTTGTGGGATCTACTCCTAATCAAAGCCCATAGGGCAGGTGCCCAGCTCTCTGCATGAGGAAGCCACTAGCTGGCCACAAATCCACCCTTATGGGGGTTTCTCCAGGGGCACTCCATCACTCCTGGAAGGAAACAGGTCTCTGTTTAGCCCAGTTCTGCTGTACACTCCAGAAACATCCTCTCCCTGTGCAGAGCAGCAGCTCAGCTCTCCAGCCCTACCACAGCTGCAGCACAACGGCCCCCGTGGCTCACAGGGGCTGGAGACAAGCGCAGTATTCACCAGCGCTTCACACCTCCAAGCGCATCCCTAGCCCAAAGGCCACCCGCACACACAGCTACAGCGAGGGAGCCAAGACACAGTCACTCGCAGGCCAGACAAAGCTCTGCTTTAAGGACACACCGGAAAATGGAAGGCTTACCTCTTTACCACTCAAAAACCTGTACCAATTTTTCCATCATGAAGTATAAGCTTCTGGACTTTAGATTAGTGTTGCCTTTTGCTAAAACTCATAAAGAACACAATTTTAAATTTCAGAGGCTTCCTGAAACACTCCTGAAACCAAGGATTCACTGTTCTTATAAACAACAGAGACTGCACTGAAGGAAAATATAAAGCACCTTTGAAGGGTTTATCTAAGGGGCTTATTAATATTTAACAGGGCACCAGTGTGGTAGAGCTTAGTGAGAACAAGCAAGATAATCCAGCTTCTGCTAGGACTTGGTCAAGGCAGTTGAAGTTTAACAAAGGGCAGGACAAGGGGGTAGTTCCAAGCACTACGTAAGGACCAAGTCGAAACGAAACAAGAGACAATGTCAGTGCAAGAAGGTGACTAACCAAGCAATGAAGTACATTTGGTACCAGTACTTGCTGGTACCAGTGCTTGCTAAAACAAAAGCTTTTCAAAACTGAGCAGGCAGGTGCCATTAAGTAGCTGCTAGGTTAGTCCTGTTTTAAGTTAGATTATTTCCTGCGTGTACCTCTACCACAGGAGGATGTCTGTCCTTTAGCGTCAGCCGCTTGTATCCACATGGACACCCCAAGCACCACTACTGTTCCGTGAGCTCCTCCCTGCTCCGGTCACCTCATTTCCGTGGGTGCTTTGCTCCCCAGGGGTGCACTCAGCGTTCAAAAGCGGATACTTGGAAAGGTCAAGAAGAGGGTTAACAAACTCAAATCTCCCGGCTTCTGAAGACCTGCACTAATTTAGAGGGGAGATAAAGGGGATGAGGTAGACCCCACTGCTCCTTCTGATCACAACCCAGCTCACCTGGTCCCTCCAGGTTGGCTTTGCAAAGCTCCTCTCCACGCATGCTGCTCTCCACCTTAGTCAGTGTGTTCACTCTCCATTGGGCTCTCACAGCTCAGCAAAAACTCCTCTTGGTCCCCTAGATGGGCTTGCAGAGTAAGCTAGAAAACCCTCACAGGCTACCAGCAATTTCTCAGGCTCTCATCCCCTGAATAGCTTTCCCCAGCTGCTGGTACTAACCCTAACATGAGTCCTGGCTGGAAAACACATGTTCCAAGCTTGTTCCACCACAGACTGTATCCAGGAGAGTAATTTGAACAGAAGGCTCAGTACGCTTCATGTTTTCACTAATTACTTGGACATCATTGCAACATCTTTAAAGGGTGAGTGATTCATCATGAGCAGCCCTTTAAGATAAAGATAGCTCCATGTGCTCTCTTCTCCAGGGCATACATGTGCGTTCAGCCAAAGAGTTCTGTGCACATCAGGCACTCGAGATGATATCTCAGCCGTTGCTTATAACTGATGTTAGTCAGCAAAGCAGAAATCAAGCTTGATGAAGATCAGGCAGGAGATAAGTTTAAAACACGACTAAAATCAAAACCAGGACAAGGTGTGTTTGCATTAAGAGTCCTCAATGGTCAAAAGGTATTGGTTTCTAGTTCCTGGCAGTCAGCACCGACAGGAACAGGACAGACACACTGCCACAAGCAGCCTGGTGCTGTTACACACTGCGCTATCAGCTCCACAGAGGGAGGCCCGTGCCGTAAAGCCACATGAAAGCCTTGACCTCTGTGAGCAGAGGTCAAGTACCTCCAGATAGGGCAGAGGAGCTCACAAGCTGTTACCGACAACCCCTTTTCAGAGAGCTGCTGACAAGTCACCACCAGGTATCTACCCAGGCAGCCACAAGCCCGCGGCGCTGCCTCCATAGCAAAGACGCACCAGGAGCTACTGCAGACTAAAGCAGCTGATGGTCTTTGAGAAGACTGCACTGTCACTTTGAGGTTTATTCTTTGTAATGATTAATTGAGCAGCCACGAGCAAACGCACTGGAAAAGGTAAGCTGAAAGATAAACCAACAACCTAATACATTTCTGCCAAGGCTTACCCGTTACGTTGGAAGATGCTCTCTTCCCTCCACAAATGGATTTGATACGTTCAGTTTGAACATACAAGCATCAATTCTAAAATCTAGCTGATGGAATTTACAAGTTAATGTTGTGTAGGATAACACTATAAAGCCTGACTTTGCTATTTCACAATTGTGTGCAAGTATCTGCATTTTTTATTTAAGCAGAATTTATTATGCTATTTTCCAAGGTCTCTCCTCTCACCACCACCTTGTTCAAATTCCAGCCACTGTTTCCATCTGTGGGCTTCAGAGACAAAATAATCTAAAGAATAAACAGCTTGGATGGGTACCAAAATCCCACCAGGTACATTAAGAACGGTGCTCCATGCTCAGCACAACCTTCAGTGAGAATACCCTCCCTTAGCACATTCACTGTATGTAAAAAGAAAGGGCTTTTTAAGAAGTTGTGCTGCTTTTTTCAAGAAATATCAACCATTTACTTTCCCCGAAAAGAGCTTTGTGAAGGATCATACAGTGAAATCATCATGTGGAAGCTGCTGAGATAAGCTTTATGGTGTTATCTTTTTGTGAATCTGATGCGAACCTCAGTTATTCCGAGTTAATTGCGTGTTCTTTGTTCTGGGGGTTATTGTTCTTTCACAGCTGCAGGCATTCTTCTCTCAAACGCACTCCACACGCATATTCATGACTAATGTTATTTTTAACATTTCTGGACAGCACTCAAAAATACACGACCCACTCAGACAGGCTCAACATGCACGCTTCTGAGCCAGGCTGCCATCATCCCGCTGGACCGATAGCGCGTCCGTGGGCCCAGGAGACATCAGCAACCCAGTCAGTCTGCTTTTAATTCTTATTGATATTTACATACTCAACCCAGCATAAAAGCACTGGTTAGCCCATGGCTGGCCTCTGGTTTAGCTTTTCAAAGTTAATATGAATCCAATTTTACACACTTCTCCATAGGATGACCAATGTGAAAAGCTGGATTAAACTCACTAGAGCCTCTATTTTCCCAATTACAAAAAGTTGTTTTCACAATTCAGGAAGCTTTTATTGTCCTAAACTATCCATCTTGCATAACAAGAGCCAGAAAGTTGTCTAAATTAGCAGCTGCATTTGCAGCCTCGGGACATAATGCAAAACAAAGTCTTTGGAGTATCCATGTAACCTGGAATAACCTGGAATAACAACGCTACACTGCTTCAATTACTGATGGCGACTGAACATAGTTAAGCAATAGCTCCTAAAGTACAAGCTGATTTTAACCTCATTCTTTTCTTCCTTATAATTGCCAGAAAAACTTAAAAACCTTCCCAACTCTGCAGCTGAGGAAACAGGCAAATAGAATGCAGCTTTTAGAGACAGCAGAAAACTGCAACATGCAACCACCAGCAGATACTGGTCTTCTGCACAGAACGTCAGACAGCGCATCTCACCCTGAGTAGCTTTTGAAATGGGGAACAGGAAGAAGGAGAAAAAACTCTCTAAGGAGGGCAGCAAGTCCTAGTAACCTACATGAGAAGAGACTTAAAGAGATTCCCACTTCCAGTTGATTTATTACTGAAAAGCGATGGATTTCAGAAAAAAACAACTCACAAATCACATCAGCGTGGGCACAAAATGGGTATGTTGCGATTAGTGGGTTGCAGTCTGATGACAGCCACGCTGTGCTGAGAAATGAGGAACAGAAGCATGACTGACAACACCCCACAAGCCCTGCTGGTTAGGCCGGATCACACTCTGTGACACCGGTGTGTTCTTCAGTTCAAAGGGTCACAAGAAGGTTGTGAAATCTCCTTTGACAGCTTCCAGAAACACAAACGTGCTTGAGAAATACCCAACTGCCCCAGGTTCCCTCCCCAGCCACTAAACACGTAGCAAGCCTTTATATGGTGCACTGCCACCAAGAATTGCAGCTGCTTCATGTGCAACCCATGCTGGTAACTAGAAAAAGCAGTGACGAAGGTAGAAACCTCTGCTTTCCCAGGCTGAACAAAAAAGACATGGAAAACAGTCCTGCCATGCTCTTTCTCTTTGGAAAATGAGAGAAATTCAGTCCGAAGCAGGAGGTGTTCAGCATCAACAGAGCAGGAGAGGTAACTTCAGATGTTGCCTTCTGGCTCCCAGGTACTCCCTAGCAGTACAATCCAAACCAGACCCCAGGACTCACCCCGCATTTTCTACCATCGCACAGCTTTGTTCCAGTACAACTCGCTCACAGAGCAGCCTTGTAAAATCTTTCTTCCTTCAGACTCCTACACACACTGATCAGAAGTACCGCAAAACTTCATCCTCTGAGCGAGGCAGCGCATCCAGACCCAGTGAAACTTATTATTTTTTTCTTTTTTTTAACCTGTCTTCATAACTTAGAAGAGTAACGGTTTCATGTTACTGGAGGAGAAATGTTAGGATGTACCAGGTTTCATGAGGACACTATTTGTGCAGGACATAGATCTGTTGGAGCAAGCCCAAAGGAGGCTACAAACATGATCCGAGGGCTGGAGCACCTCCCATACAAGGGCAAGCTCAGAGAGCTGGGGTTGTTCAGCCTGGAGAGGAGAAGGCTGCGGGGAGACCTTAGAGCAGCTGCCAGTACTGAAAGGAACCCGGTAAGGCTGGGGAGGGGCTTTTTCCAAGGGCCTGGAATGACAGGATGAGTGGGAACAGCTTTAAATTGGAAGGGGAAGATTTAGATTAGACATTAGGAAGAAATTCTTCACAATGAGGGTGGGGAGGCCCTGGCCCAGGTTGCCCAGAGCAGCGGTGGCTGCCCCATCCCTGGAGGTGTTCAAGGCCAGGTTGGATGGGGCTTGGAGCCCCCTGACCCAGTGGGAGGGGTCCCTGCCCGCGGCAGGTGGTAGAAGTGAATGAGCTTTGAGACCCCTTCCAACCCAAACCCTTCTATGATTCTATAACATGTTCCACTGTAAGACCATCTGAGAAAGAAGCTGTAGAACCATCTAGAAGGATTTAATAATAATTTAAGTCATTGAATGGGAATTAACCTGCTGTCCCAGGTCAGTACTAGCTTTACTCTTGATGGCTGTTAGAAGGGCCTTACTGGTTTTCCTACTGCTCTTACGTCTATGTAGAGGCACCAGGACCCACACTTCACCTCTGAAGTAGCACTGAGCACAGCCATCAGTTCCGAAGACAGGAGGACAAACTACAAGACTCAGTTGGTATATTTATTTGAAAATACCTGCAATTATGGTAGCAAAGACTTTAACAAAACTGCGTAAGTAGGGCTCGGCATGAAAAGCACCCATTTGTAAGCTTGAAAGCAGAAGCACTGGAAAAGAATTCTCACCTGAGCTGTAATCTTTTAGTCTCAAGTCCTTCACAGGTGTCCCATCAGGCCCTCGGAAAGCGTTGAGAATCTATAGGAAAACCAAGATCCACTTCAGGCTCCAAAATAAAACCTCAGCAAGATAAGCACTTGTTAACATATATTTCTCTTTCCCCAAGGCCTTTCCTTCTAGGCTAAATAGAAGTGGAGGCCCCATCCCTGGGAACGTTCAAGGTCAGGTTGGAAGGGCTCTGAGCAACCCGATCTGGTTAAACATGGAAGCATTTTGGAGTTTTGTTTAATTAAACAAGGATCACTTACACCAGAATTCAACTACACAAAGCTTTGTCATGGTGGTTTTAGCCAAGGGGCGCCGGGTGACTATTCCGAGTCTCATCATCCTCCGATAAGGATGCCACGAGTTCTCCAGTCTCAAGCCTCAGCAGCTCTGATAGTCACAGCCAACCCTAGCAAAAACTGTTGTGTGGGGGCGTTTTCATGTCTGCAACTGCCACAAAAAAAGCCTAATTCGCAGAGGAAGCTTTTGGAAAGCTTTCACCTTGTAGCCTAGATATTTTTTTAACTAAAATCAGCGGTAGCAGCAGACGTCTTTTCTGTCTTCATAAGATCTCAGTTAGGCAATTTCAAGTAACTAAGAAGGAAGAAGTGCACTCAGACACTACACGTCTTCTGGGCCCAAAATATAACAAAGTAATAACAAGTTTTGGTATATATATAGCGCCATGTTGGAAGTAAGGCGTGTTAAAAAGAGGCTGGTGTCAAGGCTTGCGGCCACCAGCACCCCAGAAGTGACTGCAGAAAAACTAAGTGCTTCCAGATCACCCCCAAAAGCCAGAATAACACTTAAAAATCTGGATCTTCCCTGGGGAAAATGATCAGACCATCTGAACTACATTAACCACGCTTAAAAAACGGTACATTTAGAAACGCTTGATCAAAGTTTTGGGATGAAAACCACCCTACTTACATCATCCTTTGTGGCAGTTTCCGGCACTCCTCCCAGCCGAATGAGCTTGCTTGGCTTCACATATTTGGGACAGGTCCGGTAATCTTGGTCCTTGAATTCACACAATCAAGACATTTTTTTACAAATGAGAGATGCTTGCTCACAAGAGACGCAGAAAGCACGTTCTTCTATCTCTTACTTCCCCCCAGCGCCCTCCCCTCCAGGCATTTAGAACTTGGGGGCTTTTTGAACCAAACCTGAATCTATGCATTTAGCAATTCTCAATTGTATTTATAGTTGTCTTTAGCAATTCTCAATTGCTAAACTGCATTCCTCCAGAGACAAAAGTATTTCAGAAATAGAAAGGGTAGCAAGGGTGCCCATCAAAACAACCTGGAGCATCAGGATGATTTCAGAGAAGGACGGCGAATTAGGACAGAACTGAAGTGATGGGATACGAACAAAGACTCCTTCCCAGCTCCCTCCACCCTTTGGCCAACACGCGTTTAACAGAAACATCAACGGACAAAACCACCTACCTGAAGGCTCTTATAGGGCCTAGAATCTTTGCTGGGTTTTCCATCTGAAAAGGACTTGCCGTGTTCATAATCAAACATCTGATGCCCTGGCAGCCGGTGATCCACATCGCGATACTCAATGTTTCTGTAGTCAGTATCTTGCCTTCCAAGGAAATCCAGGCCACCTTCGTCCTTCAACCCAAGATCAGAATCGGATCTTTGCTGTTCCCCCCCAGAAAGCTGCTGCTGTTGCTGCTCATTAGCAAAGGTCTGAGGTTGCTCCTCCTGGTCCGAAAGAGTAGGAAGAGGTCCACGGTTGTTCTGGAAATTGTGTGAGGCATCGTCTTCAAGACTCAATCCAAGGGATTCCTCTTCTCTGGCTGGTGCTTCTGCATGTTGGAATTCTCCTTTTTGACTACCAAAGGGAGTTCTATCTAGACCAAGTGCAGACTCCTCTCTCTTGCTGGTGCTTAAACCAGAGCCCTCTCTTTCTGCTAAAGACGCAGTA
Organism: Neomorphus geoffroyi; assembly: GCA_033558235.1. NCBI lineage: Eukaryota > Metazoa > Chordata > Aves > Cuculiformes > Neomorphidae > Neomorphus > Neomorphus geoffroyi. The sequence goes on from JAUMJM010000050.1 coordinate 13,681,945, forward strand.
GACTGGTTGCGCCTAAAATCTACAAGGTTTTGATCCACAGGAGGCATTTCCCTATCTGAGAAGTCCATAGGAGGAGCTGCATCCCTGCTCCTGAAATCCTGATCAGAGCGGGACCTGTGCCTATTTCTGAAGTCAGATGATGGTGCATTTCTGTTTCTGAAGTCGAAATCAGAGCTGCCTACACCCCTGAAGTCCAAATCAGGTATATCCCTGTTTCTGAAGTCTGAATAGGAATGCTCTCTGCCCCTGTAGTCTAACTCAGACACATCTCTTGCCCTGAAGTCCGAATGAGAACCATCTCGACCCCTAAAGTCCAGATCAAAAGACCCCCTTCCCCTGAAGTCTGGTGGAGGTTCATCTCTGCCCCTATAATCCATATTATGTGCTTCCCTATCCCTGTAGTTCATACGGAACGTCTCCCTGTTCCTGTAGTCCACTGAAGGGCCGTCTCCAACCCTGAAGTCCATAGGTGGCCCTTCTCTCTCCCGGAAGTCTCCAGAGTACATATCCCTGCCCCTATACTCAGAAGAGGGTGGCTCCCTACCTCTGAAATCCATCTGAGATTCATCTCTGCCCTGGAAGTCAGATGGTGGGAAATCTCTGCCCCTGAAATCATGGTGTCCCTCCCCACCTCTGAAGTCACTACGTGGTCCATCTCTAGCTCCAAAGCTGTAAGAAGGTTCCTCTCTGTTGGCAAACTGAGGATTGAGGAGGCCTGTGAATGCCTGGATATCAAAAGGAAGTGATTCTCTGCCAGAGAAGTTGCCAGAGTGTCTTTCTTGAGCAAGACTATCAAGGGAAGGAGGATATTCCCTGTTCCACCCGGGAGCAAACCTTTCTTCTTGGCTCCCACTGTAGAAATAAAGACAGTATTACTCATAACGTGCTTAGAGTCTGAAATCTACACAGCAGCACATTCTTCTCTAAACTTTTATAGAGTTGTGTAACAGTCTAAGATCCGCAGAAGACATTGATGTTTGGCAGTTTGAGATGAGGCAGCATACGACAGATGTGAGAAAGTAAACTTGGGTGCTCCCATCTCAGCACACTTTCCAGAAGCACTCAACAGGGAATACCTGCAATATTAATGGGTTAATGATGGCAGCAATCCACATAGTCCTGACTGCGCACAGCTCGGCAGCTGCGGAGGGTTCCACCGGCTGGTGTGGGTGTTTGTTAGCACCACCAGCACACGCCTGCGAGGAACCACTTGAGCTTAAGCTCTCCGGGCAGCATCACAAATGGCTAACTTAACACATCATCCTGAGGCACAGAAACGCAGAGGTTACCAAACATGCTCTACTCATGTACTACAGAGACTCACTTATGCTTCCTTGTGCTGGAGTCTGAACTGGCAGAACGCTGAAAGCTCTCAGTTCAGACTTGGGTGCCTGACAGGGATGTGCCAGCAATCCATGTCCAGGATGGTCCTGTGCTCGTGCCTCCACACTGGCTGTTTTTACACCGAGCTTACAACACCAGAGCTGTAAGCTCTCCTGATACCTGCATGAAACCACTCAGGAAGAGGTTTCCTTTCAGACAGTTTTTCAAAACCCAATGAATTTTTTTCTGCAATGGAGCTACCTGACTGTTCATCTGAGCGAGGCTCCATAAAAAACAGAAAAATAAAGTATCAACACATTTTAAAATAACACCAAATGCTACCCAAATCAGCGGGCATTTCCTTAGCAACTACAGTCATGTTCTTGTTCGAGTTTCCCTGCAGAATCGCTCACGAACAGAAGGCAAGGTGACATTTGCACAGTTAATCAAACCATACATGGCTTTCCTAGGCCGCACACCCCTGTTCCACCACTGTATGGAACAGCAATTAAAACCTGGTTCAAGGTTAGAATTCCCCACCCAACCCAGTAAAGAATGATTCTGATAAAACCCATTTAAAAAGCAGCAGAGCAGCCCTGCCGATACCATCACAAAACACAATCATGCTCCTATTGGTACCGGTAAGACACAGTGTGGATGGTACTGCTTTTGGCAGCTCCAGTCTCATCAGCTTTCTCAACAGATTGCAGTTGGACAATTGTTTGAAGCATTCCTAGCGCAGAAACCTAAGGTCTGCCATGAGCAAGTACCTTTATCATGCTGATATTCAAATGAGGTGGACAGGACACTTGAGCAAAGGATGAAAGAACAGAGGAAAAGCCTAGCTCTTGGTGCCTCCATTTGTATTTACCTTCACACCCAGAGCCCTCTTGCAGACACAGGGCCTAGTAACAACTAGAGGAATATAAACTAAGAAAAACAGCATGCTGCGTAGGTCAGTTGCACACAAATCTTTACAACAGGTCCAGTGATATTCAAATATGTCTTATGAAAGAGCGTGGCCAAGAACACGGGGATACAGGGTCTGCTTAGCCTCAGGGACAGAGTTAAACTCTCCAAGTTTTCATCAAATCCTGTGAGCAGCAGAATCCCGGCGTTTCTGAAGTTCAGGCTGCACCACAGTCGAAGAGAATAAATGTCTCACTTCTAGGTCTGAACAGTGCATATCATCACCGTAGCTTACAACAACTGAACTAAGCATTGCTAGGAAAGGCGGCGTGGAGAAGGAAAAGAAACACCAAAAGCAGCTGTCGTTAAAAAGAAAATAAATTTAAAAGCTTCACAGCAGCACACAAGTTACACAGTCGCTTCTCCTGCCTGCTTCTTACCAATTACACCCATCTCCACACAGACTTCAGGACTTAAAAGTACGCTTGCGGCAGGATGTGGACAAATATTGAGAAACAAAAACTTCCTATGGGTTATTGTACTGAAGAATGCTGCTGAAAACAAAAATGCTTACCGGAAAGAACCCATTCGGTTGCCTTGTCGATGGTCTCCCCACATTGTGATCCTGTCTGGTAGGTTTCCAGAAATGGATAATCCACTCTAAGAACACCCAGACCTGTTGAATAAACACCACAGCAATAAACCAAAGGCGAAGGACACACACCAGGTAAGAAAACCTCCATTAGTTAGAAGGGGTGTGCGTAACATCTGGTAAGGATTCACAAGACTGCACTCAGGCATGAATGAATTTAATTGTTGAGTTTCTTCGTGTTCACATTTGCAAGCGTCAAACAATTTCTGAAATCAAACTGTCAATATGGGTGGGCAAACAATTTGATATCTGCTTTGATTAACATAGAGCTTTCCAACATACGGTGCTGTCTGACACCATTCGGAGTGCAGCTAGGAATGTGAGAACGCCACAGTCTATAAACAACAAGGACCATTGACGAACAACAGTTTGCAATTAATGTTTAATCCAAATCATTTTGGCCAAAAGCTCTTTGCTGTTCAAGGAAACAATCGCTGCTATTGGCCTGCTGTGGTTACTCTGCCCTCAAAAGAACAGATAACAGAGGAGGCTTTGCTGATAAATCACTGCTGGCACTGTTCTCCAGCACTGCCCTCACCAAGCTCCACAAATACCACTGGCCTCAACCGAGACCTAAAATTTCATCCACTTCCCATCAGCTGAGAAGGTGAGGACTTCCTGGCAACTGCCATGGCCAGCACTTGTAATGGGAAGTACTTCTCCCTTTACTCCCCAAAAGAAGGTTGTAGCAGAGCCCAGAGCAAAATGAGGTGGCTAACAACATCAAACCAGCTCTGGCCAATTCAGATGCAGTGGGTCCGGAGCGCTGCCGTGCCAGCAGACCGAGGAGGGGAGGCCTGGGGCTTGCACGCTTCTGCAAAGCAGCTCAAAAGCAGGACTGAACTACCTGCAGTGGTCAGGTGGAACCGTAGACAGCACAGTCACTGCCAGGCCCAGCACGGCCAAATGTGAAGAAAAGCACACAAACGCCTGTTTCTTCTCCCTTCAGCACTGCCAGACATGTGGCAGGCGGAAGAGCAGGTTATGACAGACCTTACAGCAGAGAGCAATTCCAGGTGCTGCTGCCAGCAGCTGCCCTGCCAAGAGGGAGCTGCCAGGGTTTGTCACCAGCCAGCAATGCTCACATGGGAGCCTGGGACAGCAGGGCCTTGCTCGGTGTGCAGGTGTGTGGAGGGTGCCAAAGGCAACCTATACATCCACCGCTGATCCATCGCCGTAACACCACTTCCAAAGAAACAAGTGCCTTCAACTGGCCACTCGGCCCAAGAGCACTGCTCTGCTCACCATCCCACAACAACCCCAGGCAACACTCCAGGCTTGGGGAAGAGCGGCTGTAAAGCTGCCCAGCAGAGAAGGATCTAGGGGTGTTGGTCGGCAGCAGCTGAACATGAGCCAGCAGTGGCCCAGGTGGCCAAGAAGGCCACCAGCACCTGGCTTGGCTCAGCCGTGGGTGGGCGCAGCAGGAGCAGGGCAGGGATCAGCCCCCTGCACTCAGCACTGGGGAGGCCACACCTCGAATCCTGGGGTCAGTTTTGCGCCTCTCACTCCAAGAAGGACATTGAGGGGCTGGAGCACATCCAGAGAACGGAACGGAGCTGGAGTACAGAGGTTCTGGGAGCGGCTGAGAGCCCTGGGGCCGTTTAGCCTGAGAAGAGGAGGCTGAGGGGAGACCTCATCACTCTCTACAGCTCTCTGAAAGGAGGGTGTAGTGACGTGGGTGCTGGGCTCTTCTCCCACGTGACAGGTGATGGGACAAGATGAAAAGGCCTTAAGTTGCACCAGGCCACGCTCCGATTAGACATCAAACAGGTGACATGCCTGACTCTGCTTCCCAAATGCACGTGCTGAGCCCGACAGGAGACTCCTCCAGACTGCTTATTTCAATTTACATTGTACTGTAGTAAAATAATGCCATTGCACATCAGAAGCACACGACTGCGCAAGCCTAAGGAGTCAGATTGTTCGATCAAGGATTTCTGGCAAGGGGCAGAGCCAGGAACGTTAGCCCACATCTCGAGCAAGTCCCCACCAGCTTGCACCCAACTTTGTTTCCCAAACCTGCGGGGAGGGGGAGAAACTTGTGACAAGTTTCGGAGAGACTTTTCAGAAAATTACTCCAATATTCACAACTTCTCTGCAGACAGATTTTGCCATATTTGGTATTTACAGACCACAAGGCGTACGAGTACCACAAGTACGAGAAAGCTGGGGAGGGGCTTTTTCCAAGGGCAAGTAGTGACAGGACAAGGGGGAAAAGCTTTAAATTGGACGGGGAAGATTTAGATCAGACATTAGGAAGAAATTCTTCACGCTGAGGGTGGGGAGGCCCTGGCCCAGGGTGCCCAGAGCAGTGGTGGCTGCCCCATCCCTGGAGGTGTTCCAGGCCAGGTTGGATGGGGCTTGGAGCCCCCTGGCCCAGTGGGAGGTGTCCCTGCCCACGGCAGGGGGTGGCACTGGATGGAGTTTGAGGTCCCTTCCAACCCAAATCATTCCATGATTCTACAAATTGTGTCAAGCTCTTCCAGGTGTGAGGCTGGAGGGGTTTTCACTTTAAAAAAGGGATGACTGCTTTTCAGTTGCCTGATGCTTTAAAAAACATGTATGAGAAGCAGTCAGGCAAATTCTAACACCACTCCCCTGATCACTATCCAGACCTTGCCCGCCCCTAAAGTCTTCACAAGTGCATTCCCAACTAGGAAGTGCTGGGATAGACTTTCACCCCACCAGTGCCCTGCTGGGATAGGAAAGCTGATCCTGACTTCAACAGCATTTCCAAAACTAACACCACACATCAGCAACAACATCAAACCCTTACGGTGCTAACTGTTTTAAGAAACAAAACATGAGGAGTCACAGTTAACACTCCCATTAGCCCACGGCCACCACATTCCCGACTCCAGTACAGGTTGGGCCTTGTCCTGCACACACTTGAGCCTCTATTTAGGGTCCCAAAACCCATTTAGCTGGGGGTCACCAGCAGCTAAGGTGCTCCCAGTGACAGTCGTGACCACCTTTCTCTGTGCCCCAGCATGAACGCAGCCTGGTTTTCATCCATCCCATATAAAAACAGGGTGTCCTGCGCTGCTCCTCACAGAAACAAGTGAAAATGCCCTAATTTTGACCAAGGCTTCAAAAAAACAGAGGGATACTCAAAATCATGGAATTGCCTGGTTGGAAAGCACCTTTGAGATCAACTGTACCTGTCCACTACTGAACCATCCCCAAATACCTTATCTACCTGTCTTTTAAACACCTCCATGGATGGTGACTCCATCATGTCCCTGGGAGCCTCTACCAGTGCCTGAGAACTCTTTCCGTGAAAATTTCTTTCCTAATGTCTAGTTTAAACCTCCTCTGTCACAACTTTCAGCTGTTTCCTCTCATCCTGTCACCTGGGAGAATAGACCAATACCCCCCTGACCACACCTCCTTTCAGGAAGCTGCAGAGAGCAATGAGTTCTCCCCTCACCCTCCTCTTTCGCAAGCTAAACAGCCCCAAGTCCCTCAGCTGCTCCACAGACGACCTGTTCTCCAGCCCCTTCCCCTGCTCCATTCCCTTCTCTGGACGCACTCCAGCCCCTCAAGGTCTTTCTGGGAGTGACGGACCCAAACCTGACCCCAGGATTCAAGGTGTGGCCTCCCCAGCACCGAGTGTAGGGGGACAATCCCTGCCCTGCTCCTGCTGCCCCCATGGCTGAGCCAAGCCAGGTGATGGTGGCCTTCTTGGCCACCTGGGCCGCTGCTGGCTCACGTCCAGCCACTGTCAACCAACACCCCCAGGTCCTTCTCTGTCAGGCAGCTCTCCAGCCGCTCTTCCCCAGATGTGGAGCGCTGTACGGGGTTGTTGTGTCCCAAGGGCAGGACCCGGCACTTGGCCTGGTTGAACCCCAACCCACTGGTCTCAGCCCATGGAAAACCAGAGCGACCCCCAGAGAAATGGAGCGATCCCCATAAACCCCGCCACCCCCGAACGTGACCCGGACAGCGGCCCTGGGGCCTGGAGGAGCGACCCGCGCTTTTCCCGCACCAGTGACCGAGGCCCCAGAGCCCGCGGGGACGAGGCCCCGCGCCAGGCCCCGTGCACCGCGCCGCGCTCCCCACGCGAAACCGCTGAGCCCCGCCGGTTCCGCCCGGTGCCGCCACAGCGGGTGCCGTCCCCCCGCGTCGGACGGGAGTGGAGTGGACTGTACTCGGCGGGGCCCGCGGGGCGCGGCCGCCACTCACCTCTGCCTCGGCCGCCGCCGCTCCCGCCGCACCAGGCCCTGCGCCACCACCGCGGGAATCCGGAACTTCCGGGCGAGCCTCGCAGCATTCTGGGAAACGTAGTCTCGTCGCCGGCCGCCCCAGGCGTGTGGACTACATTTCCCAGCGCATCCCGCGCGGCGCGAGGTTTGCCGGGAGTTGTAGGCGCGGTGCGGGCGGCGGCCATGGCGGGGAGCGGCCGCTGCCTACAGCCCCCGTAGTGCCACGGGGCCGCGCCCAACCTCGGCGCCCCGGGCGGGCGGGGCGAGGTTCCGCGATGCCGGGGCCGCCGCGGCGGTGGCCGGGGCCGTGGGCGGCGCGGCACGGAGCCCCCCGCCCCGCCTAGGCCGTGGCTGCGGGGCGGCGGGAGCAGCCGCGGAGGTCGGTCCGGCCGCGCTGTCCGCGGGGCGGAGGGGGGGAGGGTGCGAGTCTGTCTCTCCCGGTGCGGGGCTGCGAGGGTCACGAAGCCGGGGTTTCCACCCCACCCCGCCCACCCCAGCTGGTTCTCGAGGCCGGCGTTCCCGGGCCAGAGCCACCCCCGGCCGGTCTGGGGTCCCCCGGTGGGGGACTGCAGGACAGGGGGGGTCACAAAGCCGGAGCCCACCCGCCCCACCGGTTTCAGAGACCGCGGGTCCCGGGAAGGGGCACCCAGGCTGGCTCTGGTTCCCCGGGGCGGGTCACAAACCCGGGGTTCCCCCGCTCAGCCGGTTTCAGGGGCTGGGGGTCCCGGGTTAGGGCTGCCCGGGGCCCGGTCTGGGTCCCCTGCTGCAGGGCAGGGGGGTCACGACGCCGGGTTTCCCCTCCCAGCCGGTTCCAGGGGCCGGGGGAGGTCCCGGTACCGCAGCAGCGCGGGGTCCCGGGGCTGCTGCTCACCTTGGGGTCACTTTCCCCCCGGTGGCAGCGAGGAGCGGCCAGGCCGGAGGCTCGGCTCGGGCTGACCCCACAGAGGACACCGCGCTCGCCGGCGCCGCGGCTGCGGCCTCGGGAGCGGCGCCACCGGCCCGGGCTCACCCCGGCCGCCTCGGCCCGGCCCGGCACGCCCCCGGGCAAAGAGGAGGCCTGTGGGAGCGGCCCCGGGAGGGCACGTCCCTGCCCCTCGCTGAGCGGCTTTTCCCAAGGCGGCGGGGAAATCGGGGCCAAGCCTGGCTGAAGGGCGCTGGGGCCGCGGGGGAGGAGCGCCCGGTGGATTAGAGCGGTTTTCCTGGCGGCTCCCGGGGCTCGGGGCCTGCCGAGCCCGCAGGGTCGGGCCGGGGGTACTGCTGTAGCCCGCGAGGTGGGGAGCCGGCCGGGTGACGCTGGGGTCCCGTGCAGGTGCTGTCCCGAGGAATGGCTGCCGATGTCCACAGGAAGAAAGGCTGGGAAGTGCCCAACGGGTCCCTGGCACCGGGAGATGGGCAGCACGCGGAGCGGTCCGAGAGCCCCACGCCGGGGCTGGCGCAGGGCACGGAGCCAGGTACGGGGCAGAGCTCGCCGTGGGGGGAAGGATGAGGGCCGGGGGGGGACACAGGCCCGTGGTGTCTCCCCACCACAGGACCCACACTCCAGGTGCCCTGGGATGGGGAGAGGAGTGCAGGTCCCTCCTGAAACCCCCCGGCCCGTCTGTGCCCTGCATCGCCCCGCTGCCTCAGCACAGGGATGGACGGGCACGCGCTGCATGGCCCTTGTTCCCAGGCGCGGGCCAGGAGGGAGCCATGTTCGTGCACACCCGCTCCTACGAGGACCTGACGAGTCCCGAGGACGGGGCGGCTGCGGCGCGGGGGCCAGAGGAGAGGCAGGGGGAGCGGGCCGAGCAGAGCAGCATGGAGCAGATCAGCAAGGACTTCAGCGAGCTGAGCACGCAGCTGACGGGCATGGCCCTCGACCTGGAGGAGGAGATGAGGCAGAGCAAAGAGGAGAAGCTGGAGCCGTCCCCGCAGACCAACCGCCGGGACTCGGTGCTGTCGGGCAAGGAGGAGGAAGACGTGACCATGGATGCCTGGCGCATGCATCGCAAACACGTCTTTGTGCTGAGCGAGGCGGGCAAGCCCGTGTACTCCCGCTACGGCTCTGAGGAGGCCCTCTCCAGCACCATGGGTGTCATGATGGCCCTAGTGTCCTTCCTGGAGGCTGAGAAAAATGCCATCCGGTCCATCCATGCAGGTACTCCTGGGCGGGAAGTGGGACGGGGGGGGTGTCACAACCTGCTTGGCCGTGCCCCTGCCACTGTGGGCCACATTAGGTGTCCCCAGGGGCAGGTTGATTGCTGGGGGGAGAGGCTGCAGCCTGGCTCCCCCTTGCAGCCCCAGGAAGCCAGGCTTTACAGGTCTGACCCTGGGGACTCCCTCCTAAGCAGATGGCTACAAGGTGGTCTTTGTCCGGAGGAGCCCACTGGTGCTGGTGGCAGTGGCGCGGACCCAGCAGTCGGAGCAGGAGATCGCCCACGAGCTGCTCTACATCTACTACCAGATCCTGAGCCTGCTCACGTGGACCCAGCTCAACCATATCTTCCAGCAGAAGCAGAACTACGACCTGCGCAGGCTCCTGGCCGGCTCTGAGCGCATCACCGACAACCTGCTGGACCTCATGGCCCACGATCCCAGCTTCCTCATGGGTGCCGTGCGCTGCCTGCCCCTGGCCGCCAGCGTCCGGGACGCTGTCAGTACCAGCCTCCAGCAGGCCAAGGCCAAGAGCCTGGTCTTCTCCATCCTCCTGTCGGGGAACCAGCTGGTTTCTCTTGTGAGGAAGAAGGATCAGTTCCTCCACCCCATTGACCTCCATCTGCTCTTCAACCTCATCAGTTCTTCTTCCTCCTTCCGGGAGGGTGAAGCCTGGACTCCCATTTGCCTCCCCAAGTTTAACTCTAGTGGTTTTTTCCATGCCCACATCTCCTATCTGGAGCAGGAGGTGGACCTCTGCCTCCTGCTGGTCTCCACGGACCGTGAGGACTTCTTCACTGTCTCTGACTGTAAGCGGCGCTTCCAGGAGCGCCTGCGGCGGCGAGGGGTGCACCATGCTCTGCAGGAAGCCCTGCGCACCCCCTTCTACAGCGTCGCCCAGGTGGGCATCCCTGACCTCCGGCACTTCATCTACAAGTCCAAGAGCTCTGGTCTCTTCACCAGGTGAGGCCCCTGGGGATCCATCGGGCCAAGGCTGTGGCGTGGGGCATGGAGCAAACGTTCTCCTTCAATCCCCTTCTCCAGGGGGCTAACAGGGTGCTGTGTTCCTGCAGCCCCGAGATCGAAGCACCCTACGTGCAGGAGGAGGAGAAGGAAAGGCTCTTGGGGCTCTACCAGTACCTCCACAGCCGGGCTCACAACTCTTCGCGCCCCCTGAAGAACATCTACTTCACGGGTCCCCGCGAGAACCTCCTGGCTTGGGTAAGGGCCGTCTGCAGGGTTTGGGCGTGCCGGTCTCCTCCAGTCCTGCCTGGGGTGGTGGCACAACACAGCACCGGCTCTGTGGTCCCCAGGTGGCCCCCAGCTCATACACAGTCCTTTTAGGGCCAGCCTGCCCCTGTGCTCCCCTGTGCCAGGAAGGGACGGGCATGGATGGCAGCAGGGGCTGTGCCATACACAGTCGTGAACTTCCCAGTGCCACCAGAAAGCCTATCACCAGTCCCCCCACTTCAGAGCAAGCGATCACGCGATCAGGTTACCCCATGCCCACCATGTCCCTGCACTGGAGCCCCCATGCCCATTCCAAGTGCCCTGGGGGGGAGGATGCAATGCCAGTCCCCCGTGGGGTGCAGATGTGTGCCCAGCGTGTACCCCGTTTTCTCCCCCAGGTAACCAGCGCCTTCGAGCTCTATGTTTGCTACAGTCCCCTGGGGACCAAGGCCGGTGCCATCAGTGCTGTCAACAAACTCATGAAGTGGATCCGCAAGGAGGAAGACCGACTCTTCATCCTCACACCTCAGACGTACTGATGGGCATCTCCCAGGGCAAGGTGCCAGCCGGGGGAGCCCCCACTGCGGGGGCAGCCTGTCCCCTGGGGAAGCCTGGGCTGTACGTCCAGGGGAGAGGGCACAGTGGGAGCCTAGAGCACAGGGAAACCCACCCATGGCACTGTCCAGCCTGGTGGTGGGGACGAGGTGCGCTGCTGCCTGGACAAGGGGCGAGCAGGACTTCCTCTCATCTGCAGGCAGTGCCCCCCAGCCGGGGGGGCTGCCCTTCTTCTGCAGCCCCGGCTCCATCCCTCACTGGGGGACTCCTGGAGTGGGGCTCCCGGTACCCTCCTGTCTGTGCCACCCTGCAGCTGTGCCAACAGGGGGGTGCCCAGGAGAGATGTGGCAGGACTCGGGGGACCCCAGTGCTGCTGTGCCTGCAGAGGGTGGGTGACACCAACCAGGTGGGGGACAGGGCTGGTCCAGGATGCCCCCAGGTGCTGACAGTCATGGAGCAGGTTTGCCCCCTTGGCATCCTGGCCCACCCAGCCCCTTCCCACTGTGGCTGTGAGAAGGGTGTCCCTGGCCAGGGCAGTGGGGTCCTGCCCGCCTCCCCATGGGGACACAGCAGCCCCAGAGAGACTCTGGGTACCAGGGTGCCCGTTGGGGTGCTTGTGGGTTCATGGTGCTGCCTCCGGGCAACAGACCCTAATGGGGCAACTCAAGCACAGCCCATGGAGATCCCACTGGTGCAAGGCGTCGGTGCCCCCCCAGCCCGAGGAGGGTCTTCCGCTTGGTGTGGGGGCACCTGCCCTCCAAAGCCAGCCCCTCGAGCCAGCTGTGCTGAGCTTGCTGCACGGGGTCACCTCTTCCCTGCCATCTCCGGGTGCTGGTGTGGGGCTGAGCACCCGTGAACACCGCAGCACGGCCCGACCCTGCACTTTGGGGCGGTGTGGAGTGCTGGCACGGGTGTTCGAGCAGGGGCAGAGCCACCCAGCTGGCACCGAGACACCAATGGGGCTGGGAAGGACCCGAAGGAGCTGGGAAGGGCCTGAGGGAGCTGTAAAGGACGTGGCAGGGCTAGCAAAGGGACTCTGCTCCCGTATTTATGCTCCTGCCAGAGTGTAATCGCTTGTCTTTGCTCATAAACATTATCTGGACCCCAAGTCAAGTCTCATCACGTTCCTGAGGGTCCACTTGGGTGAACGGGCAGGCTGGAGTGGGGGAGATTGGGTCCACGTTTGGGTGCGTATGGTGCCATCCAGCCCTAGGGCCCTGCTGGGGGCTGGTGCAGCTGGGCAGCGGGCGCTGCATTGGCTGGAGGGTGGCAGTGGCAAAAATCCCTGGGCTGAGCTGGCCAGGGCCAACTCATGTTGAAACCGAGCTGGAGCCGTGCAGCCAGAGGAAGGAGCCGTTGGGCAAAGCCCGGGGCCAACGCAACCGCCAAGCAGGCCTTGCACAACGCTGGGCGGGAGTGCCGAGGCTGCCCAGGTGGCAGGGAGCCCGGGCTTGGCGTGTTCAGCCCCTCCTGGGACCAAAGTCCCTCGGCAGCATGAGGCAGCGCCCTGCTCGGCTCAGGGCATGGTGCGTGGGCACAGCTGGGACCCACAGGGGCAATGGGGCGCTTGGAGAATAGATTTGGGATGAAAAGCACCTTCCTTCGTCCGTGGGAACAGCGGCGAGTCCTGGCAGCGCAGGCACCTCCTGGCACCGAGCGCAGCCCTTGATGGCGGAGAAAAAGGGGACTCGAGGCAAAGCATGGGCACAACGGAAATAACCCCCGTGGCCCCCCTGGCAGCGCTGGAGCCCCCGGGAGGTGGGAAGGGTGTGGGCAGCACAGGCAGCTGCCAGGAAGCGGTAATTTTGTGTGCCAGGGTGGTGACAGCCCCTGTGCTGGTGGCAGCGGGGCGGGGGGCTGCGGTACGGGGCTCAGGGGGTGCTGGTGTGCCCACACCCCCCCGGGATGCTGCACCCCCCAGGATTCCTGCATCCCCCTCGAGCCCCCCCGGGATGCCCGCACACCCCCCGGCATGCCGGCAGCCGCCCCCGATGCCCCCAGTCGCCGCTGGGCACCCGCAGCATCGCTCCAGCGCTGCCCCCCGTGTCCCGCGGGGCGCTGTGCCCACCCCAGCCCGTCGCCCCCGGGGTGCCCAGCGAACACTCCGGACGCCCCGGGACCCCGTGCCCCCCCCCCGCGACCCCCTGTGCCCTCCGGGACTCCTTGTGCCCCCACCCCCCGAGCATCCCCGGGGCGCGGGTACCGGGAGCCCCGCCCGCACCGGGGGCAGGGCAGCCCCTCCCCGTCCCGCCCCGTCCCGCCCCGTCCCACCCTCCCCGGCCCGTCCCGTCCCGTCCCGTCCCGGCCGGCAGCGCCCAGGTGAGCGCCCCGAGCCCCACCCGGACCCGACGGGGACCCCACCGCCCCCGCACCCGGTGACACGAGGGGGGTCCCTGTCCCTGGGGGTCTTGTCCCAGTCCGAGGGGTTCCCTGTCCCCACCGCTGCCCCGGGGGGTGGCAGGGGTCCCCATTTCCCAGCGCAGCCCCCTCGGGGTCCTTGTCCCCATGCCTGTCCCCAGGACAGGGGGCTGCAGGGCAGGGGCGACCCTGGGGAACAGCCGAGGGTTGGGAGGTGGCAGCAGGATTTGTCCCCTTGGCTTCACGCCCGCTTGTTTGGGAAGGGGTTTGGGGCGGCCAGCGCTCCCTGGCAGCGCCCGGCATCGTCTGCTCCAGGGGGACCCCAGCACCCCGGCAGTTCCGCGGGGTCCCTGCCCGACCGTGGTGGGTAAAACCCTTCTCCTTTCTCTTGGCAGACACAATGGTGACCCGTCCTCCCCGTGTCCTGGCCCTGCTTGGCGCTGAACGCCAGGGATAACCCTGCGCCGGTGGCATCGCGCAGGATGGGCCCATCGTGCTGCACGTGCTTCTTGCTGGCTCTCGCGCTGGCCTCGCTGGGCGCCGGCGCCTGGCAGTGCCCCCGCATCCCTTACAGCTCCACCAGGAACTTCTCGGTGCCCTACGTGCTGCCCAGCCTCGACGCTGGTGGCCCCGTCCAGAACGTCGCCGTCTTCGCCGACCCTGCTGGCCCGGCCGCCGTGTTCGTGGCCGTCCGCAACCGCATCCTCCTGGCCAGCCCTGACCTGCGCCTGCGCTCTGTCCTCGTCACCGGCCCCGTGGGCAGTGCCGAGTGTGAGATCTGCCGCCTGTGCCCCGTCACCAGCGACGGCCGTGAGGACACGGACAACGCGGTGCTGCTGCTGGACCCGCTGGAGCCGTGGCTGTACAGCTGCGGCGCGGTGAGGCACGGGCGGTGCTACCAGCACCAGCTGGAGGTGCGGGACGGCGAGGTGGCCATCACGGCCACGCACTGCCTGTTCTCGGCCACCGGCAACAGCCCCACGTCCTGCCCTGACTGCGTCGCCAGCCCCCTGGGGACCAGCGCCACCGTGGTGGCCACCTCCTATGCCTCCTTCTTCTACCTTGGCTCCACCATCAACAGCAGCGTGGCGGCGCGGTACAGCCCGCAGTCAGTGTCCGTTCGCCGGCTCAAGGGCACCTTGGACGGCTTTGCAGCCGATTTCCAGTGGCTGACGGTGCTGCCGCAGTACCGGGACAACTACACCATCCACTACGTGCACTCCTTCGCCGATGGGGACCACGTCTACTTTGTGACGGTGCAGCCGGAGCGGCCGGGTTCTGCATCGTACCACACGCGCCTGGCGCGGCTCAGCACCCACGAGCGTGACCTCCGCCGCTACCGCGAGCTCGTCCTCGACTGCCGCTTTGAGTCCAAGCGGCGGCGGCGACGACGCAGGGGTGAGGAGGATGCTGAGCGGGATGTCGCCTACAACGTGCTGCAGGCAGCCCACGCCGCCCGCCCTGGCACCCGCCTGGCCCGCGACCTTGGCATCAACCACACCGACATGGTGCTCTTCGGCGCCTTCGCCGAGAGCCAGCCGGAGAGCCGCGTGCCGCGGGAGAACTCGGCCGTCTGTGCCTTCCCCCTGCACCTCCTCAACCAGGCCATGGAGGAGGGGATGGAGAAGTGCTGTGGCACTGGGCACCAGGCGCTGCTGCGCGGGCTCAGCTTCTTCCAGCCGGTGCAGTACTGCCCGCACAACGTGAGTGCTCCGACGCGTCGTTGCCAGGGCTGGGCTGGGAGGTGGATCTGGGGAGCTGTGGTAAAGCTGGGTGGGCCAGGGGTTGGGTTGGGCAGGGGGAGAGCGGTGCCAGCCCCACCAGCCCAGCAGCTGTCGCAGCGGCCACCATGGTTTGGCAGCCGCGGCCGCACCAGGATCGGGTGCTGGTGGGGATCCGGCTGTGCTCCCCAACCTGGGCACCCAACACTCACCGCAGACACGTGTCCTGGCACACGGGCACCGCTGCTTGCCGTGCCCAGTCCCTCATTTTTCCAAGGGTGTGTAAGGAGAGGGCGAGGGGGAACGGCTTTAAACTGGAAGGGGAAGAGTTAGATGAGACATCAGGAAGAAATTCCTCACGCTGAGGGTGGGGAGGCCCTGGCCCAGGGTGCCCAGAGCAGTGGTGGCTGCCCCATCCCTGGAGGTGCCCAAGGCCAGGTTGGATGGGGCTTGGAGCCCCCTGAGCCGGTGGGAGGGGTCCCTGCCCATGGCAGGGGGTGGCACTGGGTGGGCTGTGGGGTCCCTTCCACCCCAACCCGTTCCGTGATTCTATAATTGATTCGGTGATTCCTCGGCGTGGCTGCCCTGGGGAGCGCCAGCCCCTCTTGGTGGCCCCCCCCTCCAGCCTTTTAACGTGCTCACGGGGGACGGGGAAGCCGAGGGGTCTGGGTGCTCCGCAAGCTGGGGTGCGTGGGGTGCCCGGCTGCTTCCGTTCGCCCCCCCTGCCCCGCGGACGCCGCCTTCTCTGGGCAAATAAACCACAGGCGGAAGCACAATTAGTCAGCAGCGCTCCTCGCCTGCCACAGCCATAGGGCAGGAACACCGTGTCCCAGGAACAAGCCCTGGCACGGCCGGGATGGCGCTGGGCGGGCACCCCAGCAGGGCCCCCCCAGCGGGCAGGGTCACAGCTGGCACCCACGCCATGAGTTTGGGAGTTCTCAGCCAGGCGAGCGCAGCCCAGTCCCCTCCTCTTCCCACGCAGGAGCAGCCAGTTGGTTGCCGCTGACTCACGGCGCAGGCGGGCGAGCTGGGACGGGACCCCCGGCATCAGTGGGGACCTCTTGTTTCTGTGCCCCTTCACCCCGCACCGAGCCCCGGGGCTGGGGCTGGGGACTGCTGGCTTTGGGGTGCCCGTCGCACGGTGCCAGCGCCAATAACCACATCCAGATGTGGTGGGAGGCGAGGGCAGGATCTGACGTGCGAGGGCTCCGGGAAGAGGAGCAGATGTGGTTTTTCCCCCAAATTTTCCCAGCCTGGAAAGGAGTTTGGGCAATTGGGAGCTGCCCCGAACGTCTCGTGGCTGGGGCTGGTGCCCACCTGTACGGGCAAGGGGGCAGGGGGCCGGGCTGGCTTCAAGCACCCACCTCACGCTTGGCACAGGTAAACCTCTCAGCACCAGTGACCAACACCAGCTGCTGGGACCAGCCCACCCTCGTGCCCGCCGCCTCCCATAAGGTGGACCTGTTCAACGGGCACCTGACTGGTGTCCTCCTCACCTCCATCTTCGTCACCGCCATGGGGGACATCACCGTGGCCCACCTGGGCACGGCAGAGGGACGCATCTTGCAGGTGGGTGGGGGGGCCGGGTGAGGTGGGGGTCCTGATGTGGCATGGGGTGTGCTCAGCCCCCGCTGTGCCCCGCTGCAGATGGTGCTCCAGCGCTCCAGCTCCTACCTCCTCACCTTGGCCAACTTCTCCCTGGGGGAGCCGGGGCCGGTGCGAGGCGCCGTGGGGCTGCGGGACCACTCACTGTTCTTCTCTGCTGGCACCAAGGTGAGTGGAGGGGGCTGAGGGGCTGGGGTGGGCGCTGAGCCCCGCGCCCGCTGCCCACCTCTGCTCTCCATCCCCAGGTGTGGCACCTGAACGTCACCGGCCCCGGCTGCCGCCACTTCTCCACGTGCCAGCGCTGCCTGCGGGCCGAGCGCTTCATGGGATGCGGGTGGTGTGGCGGCGGGTGCTCGCGCCGCCACGAGTGTGCCGGTCCCTGGGTGCAGGACAGCTGCCCCCCCGTCCTCACTGACGTAGGTCTGCGCCGGCGCCTCTGCTCCCCTTGTCTCCTGGGCACTCGGGTGGGGAGGGAGGAGGGAGGCTTGTGGTGGGACCTTTGCTCCACCAGGAGAAGCCCACCCTGGGATGGGTGTCCTGCCCTGGGGAGGGGGCTTATGGACCATCACCAGGCTTTCAGAGCTCGGGGTGACACGGGTGCCCCTCCCGCAGTTCCATCCCCGGAGCGCCCCGCTGCGGGGCCGGACGCGGGTGACGCTCTGCGGCATGACCTTCCGCTCCCACCCGGACCCCGACCCCCGCCGCAGCCCCCCCAGCACCTACCGGGTGACAGTGGGGCAGCGCGACTGCACCGTGCTGCCGGAGGAGAGCAGGAGCCACAGGTACATGGTGGCGCTGAGGGGGGAAGAGTGTCTGCCCCCCACCCCAGACCTCACCCCCTCACCGCCCCACAGACCCCTGCCCACCTCCCGCCGCAAGGACTTTGTGGACGTGCTGGTGTGCGAGCTGGAGCCGGGGGGCCCGGCAGCAGCGGGGGGCCCAGCCAACGTGGTGCTCACTGTGGAGGAACCTGCTGGACCCTCCAGCTTCCGCGTCCAGGGCTCTGCCACCCTCAGCGGCTTCGTCTTTGTGGTACGGCCCCCAGCAGGGTCATCTCATCCCATCCCATCCCGTCCCATCCCATCCCACCCCATCCCGTCCCATCCCGTCCCGTCCCATCCCATCCCATCCCATCCCGTCCCATCCCACCCCATCCCACTCCGTCTCTCCCCAGGAGCCCCGTGTCAGTGCCCTGCACCCTCCGTTTGGCCCCCAGGGTGGTGGCACCCAGCTCTCACTCCGTGGTGCCCACCTTTTGTCGGGGAGCAGCTGGCAGGTGATGGTCAACGGCTCCGCGTGCCCCATGGCCGAGCAGCCCAGGTAAGTCCCTGTGCCGCTGCCCCCACGCACAGCGGGGTCCCTGCCATGGAGGTGGCACGGGTACAGCCCTGCTGTCCCCTCCACCGTAGCCGCTGTGTCCCCAGGCAGGGTGACGGGGCGATCCATTGCACAGCTCCCGCTGCCAGTGGCCTGGGTGCCGCCAGGGTGGCCTTGTGGATCGACGGCGAGGAGTTCCTGGCACCCCTGCCCTTCCAGTACCGCCCCAACCCCTTCGTCTCAGCCATCGTCCCCAACTGCAGCTACGAGTGAGTGCGTGGCCTCCCTTCCCGGGGGGCACAGCTCTGGCCTCCCCACCCCCCGCCTGCGCTGGGTGAGGTGCTGGGGAGTGCGGGCACCCCAGGCACTCTGTGAATCCTCTGGGCTCCCCAGTGACCATGGGCACCCTGGGGACTGTGGGCACCCCAGGGACCACGTTGTCTTTGGGGACCACATGCACCTTGGGAGCCACATGCACCCTGGGTACCACGTACACCCTGGGTACCACGTGCACCCTGGGTACCACATGCACCCTGGGTACCACGTACACCCTGGGTACCGCTTGCACCCTGGGTACCACGTACACCCTGGGTACCGCTTGCACCCCATAGACCATGTTAGCTTTGGGGTGCCCCCTGGGGCACACATGCACACTGGGCACCGTGTGCACCCTGGGGCGCTGACCCCTGCCTGCCACAGGGGCTCAATGCTCACCATCCTGGGCACCCACCTGGACTCCGTGTATCGTGCCAAGATCCGCTTCGAGGCCGGCGGTGTGAGGACCGAAGCCACAGTAAGTGCCAGGGCGGGAGGCTGTGACCCGCCAGCCCTGTACCCAGCACCCAGCGTTCCCCCACCCACAGGAGTGCGAGGACGCGTGGGCACCGGGGCGGCTGCTGTGCCGCAGCCCAGCCTTCCCGTTTGAGAGCAATGTGGAGATGGCACCGGGCAACGTGACCGTGTTGCTGGATGGCACTGCCAGCCGCTGGCTCTTCCGCCTGCGCTACTACCCCCGGCCCAGGGTCTTCCCCTTGGAGCAGGAGGGCGGGCGCCTGCGCCTCAAGCCTGGCGACGACGAGGTCGAAGTGCACGTATGTGGGGGGGGATGAGACGGGTGGGGGGACCCCACGGCCAGATGCCCAGGCTGAGGGTGCTGTGCCCGGGCAGCAATTGGGGCTGGACGCCGTGGCCGCCTGCATGAACATCACGATGACGGTGGGGGGCTGGGACTGCCACCCCAACGTGCTGAAGAATGAGGTGACGTGCCGCCTGCCCCGCCAGCTGCGCCTGCCCGCGGATGGGGCCCCCGTCGAGGTAGGCACCCCTGGGTGGGCGACCCCCACCGCGGCATCCCCCACCCCATCCCCACTGAGCCCCTGCTCCCCCAGATCTGCGTGAATGGCGCCTGCGAGGTGCTGGGCTGGGTGCTGCCCCCTGCCACCTCGCTGGACTTGGCCACCAGCCTGGCACTGGGCTCCAGCGTCACCTTCCTGCTCTGCTGCGTCCTGGCCGCCCTGCTGTTCTGCTGGCGCTGGAGGAAGAGGAGGGGTGAGTGCCGCGTACCCGGGCACCCTGCTGTCCCCTGACCCCCCACCCACCCCGCTGGTGCCTGCAGGGACGGAGAACCTGGAGCTGCTGGTGCAGCCCGGCCGCAGCGACCCCCCGGCCACCACCCAGCGCCCCGGCGTCGACTACAGGGACCTGCTGGGTAAGTGGGTGCCACTGCTGGGTGGGTGGGTGCTGGGTGCCTGCCCAGCCCTCAGACCACCTCTGCCTGTCCCGGCAGTGCTGCCCGCAGCAGGCAGTCCCGGCCCGGTGGCAGCACGGGCACGATTCGCCGGTGCCGGTGCCGGGGTGGCAAGCGGTGGGTCCCCAGTGCCCCTGCTCAGGACCACGTCCTGCTGCCTGGAGGACCTGCGGCCAGAGCTGCTGGAGGAGGTGAAGGACATCCTCATCCCCGAGGAGCGGCTCATCACCCACCGCAACCAGGTCATCGGGAAAGGTGACACCTCAACCCCGATGCAGCTGTGGCATCGCCTGCTTGCAGCACGTGGTGCCAGCTTCATCCTGCCTGTCCCTGCAGGGCACTTTGGCAGCGTCTACCACGGCACCTACAGGGACCCGGTGCTGGGGGACCTCCACTGCGCCGTCAAGTCCCTGCACCGTGAGTAGCACCCACTCCCATGACACTGTCCTGCGGCACCGTCCTGCGGCACGGTCCCACAGCCTGGCACGTTTTGGCTCTTGGCAGGCATCACGGACGTGGAGGAGGTGGAGGAGTTCCTGCGCGAGGGCATCCTGATGAAGAGCTTCCACCACCCGCAGGTGCTCTCACTGCTGGGCGTCTGCCTGCCCCGCCATGGGCTGCCCCTCGTCGTCCTGCCCTACATGCGCCACGGCGACCTGCGCCACTTCATCCGCGCCCAGGAGCGGGTAGGGGGGTGCCCTGGGGGGAACGGGGAGCG
Source organism: Neomorphus geoffroyi (assembly GCA_033558235.1). NCBI lineage: Eukaryota > Metazoa > Chordata > Aves > Cuculiformes > Neomorphidae > Neomorphus > Neomorphus geoffroyi. Next base: position 13,702,418 of record JAUMJM010000050.1, read on the forward strand.
GGGACAAGGTCACCCTGCTCACTGCTCCCACCCCACAGAGCCCCACGGTGAAGGAGCTCATCGGCTTCGGGCTGCAGGTGGCCCTGGGCATGGAGTACCTGGCCCAGAAGAAGTTTGTGCATCGGGACCTGGCAGCGAGGAACTGCATGTGAGCGCGGCCGTGACCCCCGATGCCCCGTCGTGGGGTCACCCCGGGGTGGGCATGGGGGATGCCGACCGTGTCCTGGGCTGCATCAAAGGAAGTGGGCAGCAGGGCGAGGAAGGGGGTTCTGCCTCCTCTGCTCCGCTCCGGTGAGACCCCACCTGGAGCCCTGGGTCCGGTTCTGGAGTCTCCAACATGAGAAGGACCAGGAGCTGTTGGAGCGAGCCCAGAAGAGGCCACGGAGATGATCCAAGGGCTGGAGCAGCTCCTGTACAAGGACAGACTGGGAGAGCTGGGGTTGTTCACCTGGAGAGGAGAAGGCTCTGGGGAGACCTTAGAGCAGCCTCCAGTGCTGGAAGGGCTCCAGGAATGCTGGGGAGGGGCTCTGGATCAGGGGGTGCAGGGATGGGATGAGGGGGAACGGTTTTGAATTGGAAGGGGAAGATTTAGATCAGACATCAGGAGGAAATTCTCCACGCTGAGGGTGGGGAGGCCCTGGCCCAGGGTGCCCAGAGCAGTGGTGGCTGCCCCATCCCTGGAGGGGTTCCAGGCCAGGTTGGATGGGGCTTGGAGCCCCCTGACCCAGTGAGAGGTGTCCCTGCCCATGGCAGGGGGTGGCACTGGCTGGGCTGTGAGGTCCCTTCCGACCCAACGCATTCCACGAGTCTGTGATCCGCGATGATGCCCGTGCCCCCCAACCCATGTCGCGCAGGTTGGATGAGACGCTGACGGTGAAGGTGGCCGACTTTGGGCTGGCACGGGACGTGTTCGGCAAGGAGTACTACAGCATCCGGCTGCACCGCCATGCCAAGCTGCCCGTCAAGTGGATGGCGCTGGAGAGCCTCCAGACCCAAAAATTCACCACCAAGTCGGATGTGGTAGGCGCGACCCCTGTCCCCATTGCCTGGTGCGCCCCCCATGCCCCGTGCCCGCTCCACGGCTGCTCTCTGCCCGCAGTGGTCCTTCGGGGTGCTCATGTGGGAGCTGCTGACGCGGGGCGCATCGCCGTACCCCGGGGTGGACCCCTATGACATGGCACGCTACCTGCTGCGCGGGAGACGCCTGCCACAGCCCCGGCACTGCCCCGACACCCTGTGAGTGCGGCGGGGGGCAGGGGGGTGGCGAGGGGCCCGGGGGGCTGCTGGCACTGACAGGGGTGTCGGGGCAGGTACGAGGTGCTGCTGAGCTGCTGGGCACCAGCGCCCGAGGAGAGGCCGTCCTTCTCGGGGCTGGTGGGCGAGCTGAAGCGCGTGCTGGCCGCGCTGGAGGGCGAGCACTACGTCAACCTGGCCGTCACCTACGTCAACCTGGAGCGGGGACCCCCCTTCCCCCCTGTCCCATCGGAGCAGCTGCCCCATGGCGAGGGGGATGAGGATAACGAGGAGGAGGAAAAGGAGGAAGAAGAGGAGGAGGATGCAGCCGTGTGCTGAGGAGGTGCACTGCACCGTGGGGGCTCCTGGACCCCCCTTCACCTTGGGCACCCACCCATGGAGGGGTGCAGCTGCAGCTGGGCACTATGGGGCACCCTCCCTATGGGATGGGTGCTGGGAAGTAGCTGGGTGCTGTGGGTCACACTTGGACCCTACTTGGTGGTCCCAGGCTTGGTCCCACAGCGGTTGGGTGCCATGGGGCACAGGGCTCAGCCCCACAGCGACTGGGTGCCATGGGGCACTGGGTGCCATGGGGCACAGGGCTCAGCCCCACAGCGATGGGTCACAGGGCTCAGCCCCACAGCAATTGAGTGCCATGGGGCACTGGGTGCCATGGGGCACAGGGCTCAGCCCCATAGCTGGGTGTCAGGGGACACAGGGTTCAACCCCACAAGCCAGTGCCATGGGGCACAGGACCCAGCCCCACAGCAATTGGGTGCCAGGGGGCACAGGTGGCAGGGTGTCCCATCCCCACAGAGTGAGCTGTGCTGTGGGGCCCTGGTTCGTGCCAGTGGGTGCCGTGGGCTGGCCTGGCCCACCCAGTGGTCCCGGGGGGTTCCACCCCCCCGACTGCTCGAATCGCTCATTAAAAGCTCGGTTTATTTTCCCCTGGGCGGTTGCTGCGTCTCTGGGGTGCTGACCCCCCCGCTCACCCCCACGGGGCAGCCGTCTCCGCTCCCTTTGCTGGTGGCAGTGGCAGATGTCACATGTGCCAGGAGCTCATCTGGACAAGGCAGCCCCTTCTACCCCAGTTTGGGGGCAAAAATCCCCTAGAACAAGGTTTGGGAAAAAAGGAGGGGCAGCACCGCTAGGTGCCCACCCAGAGCGGGCACGGGGCAGGGTTTGGGATGGGTGGATGGGCACAGGATGCTCAGGGCAGATCTGGGAGATGCTGAAACACACCCTGACCCCGAGGCCACGGGCGGCTCCTGGTCCATAGAACCATGGAGGGGGTTGGGTTGGAAGGGACCTCAAACCCACCCAGTGCCACCCCCTGCCATGGGCAGGGACCCCTCCCACTGGATCAGGGGGCTCCAAGCCCCATCCAACCTGGCCTTGAACACCTCCAGGGATGGGGCAGCCACCACTGCTCTGGGCACCCTGGGCCAGGGCCTCCCCACCCTCAGCGTGGAGAATTTCCTCCTGATGTCTGATCTGAATCTTCCCCTTCCAATTCAAAACCATTCCCCTCATCCCATCCCTGCACCCCCTGATCCAGAGCCCCTCCCCAGCTTTCCTGGAGCCCCTTTCAGCCCTGGGAGCTGCTCTAAGGTCTCCCCAGAGCCTTCTCCTCTCCAGGCTGAACAACCCCAGCTCTCCCAGCCCAGCCTCGCACAGGAGCTGCTCCAGCCCTCGGATCATCCCCGTGGCCTCTGGATGGGCTCCAGGATCCCCCTGTCCCTCTCACGGTGGGGTTGCCCACGCTTGCCCACACGAGTCCCGCAGCCGCCCCGGCTTTAGATAATGCCAGCTCGGTGCTCATTAAGTGGCGCCGGAGCCCGGGGCTGTGCCAGGTCCCATCAGCCGAGCTGTCCATCTCCACCAGCGCCTCGCACCTGCACGGCCCCGGCACCGCTCGCACGACGGTATTTTTAGCGCGACTGTGTCCCCGCAGGCAGGGGCTGTGCCAGCCCGGTGCCTCAGTTTCCCCATGGCAGGGCCGCGCTGCTCCCTGGGGCCGAGTTTCGGGGTGGCTGTGTCCCCTGCGTGGGTGCCAGCCCTGCCAGCACGAGGCCAAGCATCGCCGTTCCGGCTGTGCTGCCACGTTGCTGTGGCAACGGGAAGGGCTCAGCACCCGCAGACGGTGGGGATAGGTCAGAAACGGGGGGCACTGGGCGTGCTCGGTGCCCAGGGTGCAGCTGGCTGGGGCATCGCTGGCAGCCGGGATGTTGGGGAGGGGTGCAGGGATGGATGAGTGGATGGAGGGACGGATGGATGGAAGTGCGGATGATGGACACAACCCTGAGCGCTGCCCTCAGCACAGAGCAGGATGGGTGCCCAGGGCTGTGCTTGGGTGCCAGGATGGGTTCTGAGCCCACCATCCCGCAACACGGGAGGCAGCGCCAGGACACAGCGCTGTCAGGGCTGGCGAGGCTGGCGTGGTGACGGTGACGTGCGAGGTGGCCCTGGCGAATGCTTGCAGAGATGACAGAGTTCATGCTAATGCGCATTTCTCCTGCCCTAATTACTCTGCGCCAGGCGAGGAGCAAGCGCCGGCCTTTAATGCCATGGCAGGCAAGTGCCCACCCCTGCCCAGATGTGCCAGCACCACGGCACAGGGGACGGGCAGGGGGACCTGCCGGAGCTGTGGGCATGTGTGGCTGTGCCATGCCATGCTGTGCCATGCCACCCTGTGCCATATTGTGCCATGCCATGCTGTGCCATGTTATACCATGCAATGACGTGCCATGCTGTGCCATGCCGTGCCGTGCTGTGCTATGCCATGCTGTGCCATGTTATACCATGCAATGACGTGCCATGCTGTGCCATGCCGTGCCGTGCTATGCCGTGCTGTGCCATGCTGCGCCATGCCGTGCTGTGCAGAGCCATGCTGTGCTGCGCCATGCTGCGCCATGCCATGCTGTAGTATGTTGTGCCATGCCAGGTCGTGCCATGCCCCCCCGCCCTGGCAGTGGCAGCACAGCCGTGTCCCGCCCTGGCAGCGCGCCGTGCACACACAGCACTTTAAATGTTTTATTTGGGGAAAGTGCTGTCGTTAGCAGGGATTAATTATTAAAATCAGAGCCATCTATAAAACATGAGTGGCCGCGCGCGGGGCTGCGGGCACGGAGGCAGAGCCGGGCACAGGCCTGCTGCCGGCAGCACCCAGGGCTGAACTGCAACCGTGTCTGCGGTGCCACTGCAGTGGCACCTCACACTGGCAATGCCCCTGGGACAACGGGTGCCCAGGGCCTGGGATCACGATGCCCCTGGGACAAGGAGTGCCAGGATGTGGAGTCAGGATGCCCCTGGGATGATGGGTGCCAGGGCATGGGATCAGGATGCCCCTGTGACAATGGGTGCCCAGGGCACCCCTGCCCCCTGAGGGGCTCTGCCGGCCCCTGAGGAGCTTCGGTGGGCATTTGGGATCCCCATTGGACCCCAGGGATCCCTGCTGGTCCCTGAAGCGCTTCGCTGGTCCTTGGGGAGCTTTCGTACCCCTTGGAGGTCTCCGCTGGTCCCTGGGGCGTCTTGATGGCCCCCCAGGGAGTTCTGGTGGCCCTGGAGAGCACTGGTGGCCCCTTGGGAATTTTCAGTGCGTGCTTGGCATCTCTGGTGGTCTCTGAGGAGCTTCAGTGGCCTTTGGGGATCTCTGCTGGCCCCTGGGGAAGTTTGGCAGCCCTTAGGGAGCTTCACCGGATGCTTGGGATCTCTTCTGGTCTCTGAGGAACTTCAGTGGCCCTTGGAGAGCTCTGGTGGCCCTTGGAGATCTCTGCTGGCCCCCAGAGAGCTCTGCTGGCCCCCAGAGAGCTTTTCTTTACCCCGAAGCCTTCCAGCCTGTAAGATCCATCTCCTCCTTTTTCTACTCCCGAGACAGCAGCCGCCCTCGGCTGGGGAGCGTTGCCCCATCTCAGAGCCCAGCCAGGACCTGTGCCAGCCACATCTCGGTCCCTGTCCCGGTCCCCTCCACGGGGGCCAGCTGGCTCTTGGCGAGGAGCGCCACTCGATTCATGCGCCGAACTCCTGGCCCCGAGCAGCCGCCCTACACCCTGGTCCCTACGGCCACAGGTCCTGCCCCAAGGAGCCTCGAGGGGCCACCAAGGGGCTTGCAGTGGGGAGGTGCCCCAAACCCTGACACCGCGGGTGCTGTCACCACCGCGATGCTGGCAGTCGCTAAGGTGACTGCGACCCCCGCTCCCAGGCAGGGCTGCAGACACCAGAGCCAGCCCTGCGTGCGGCGGTGGCCAAGCCGGAGCAGGGGTCCAAGGCTTTGTGCGCCGGCACCGGCGGCACGGGGTTGGGTGACACCAGGAGTGCCCGGGGACACACAGCGTGGTGCACGCTGCGCTGCCCCGTGCCACCGTCAGCCTGGATGTGGGCAGGGATGCCTTCAGCCTCCACCTGGGCCGGCTGCCAGGGTCCCGCAGGCACCAACCCCCGTGCCTGGCTGCCAAGCTGGGGGTCTTCACCATGGCTGCCCCCACCACCACGTGGCCACCTGGCTGGGCATCTCGCTGGCCACCTCCCTTGACACTTGCCGGGGCACACGGTTGGCTACGAGGAGGGCAGCCGCACCGCCGGCCCCAGTAAAGGGCCGAGGGCAGTGATCGGAGGCTGCACCCCCTTTTTTCTCACCCCCACCCCTCTGCCAGCCCCCCAAAAATCGGGATGGGGTTTATTTGGCCCCGTTGCCGGGCCGACACACACAATTATTGCTGATTGCCTGGCGGTTGCCATGGCAATGCTGAGTACGCAGGGATGTGGTGCCACGTGGTGCTTGAGTCACGGACACGCAGCACCCCCTCCGCTGCACCCCACTGCACCCCACCACACCCCACTGCACAGCCCCAGCCCCGGCCGCACCCCTGCACCCTGCCCAGACTGGCCGTGGCACTGGCACCCAGCTCCAGCCTCACCATGGGGAGGGGGGACAGGTGGGAGGTGCACGGGGCGGTGGGTGCATGGGGAGGTGGGTGCACAGGGCAATGGGTGCACGGGGCACGGGGAGGTGGGTGCCCAGGGAGGTGGGTGCCCAGGGCAGCACGTGCCCAGGGAGGTGGGTGCACAGGCCACTGGGTGCACAGGGAGGTGGGTGCCCAGGGCAGTAGGGCAGGGCATAGCAGCAACCAACACTGTTGGGCTCAGCAGAGCCCATCATCCCAAAACTGGGCACGGGGTGGCCCAAGAGCCCATGCAGAGCTGGGCCAGGAGGGGATCGGGTGGCAGCGATGGGACCCTCAGCGTACTGTGGCACAGGCAGGAGCCCGGTGCCAGGAGGCGAGGGGTGTGAGTGAGGCCCTGGGGTGCCAGGCGAGCGCTGGCCTGTCACTTGTGCCACGAGCCACTGGGCAGCCCTGAGCCGTGCTGGGCACCTGCCAGGTAATTGCGAGTTACGCTCCAGGTTCCTGTGAGGTGCAAAGATTAATAACCACGCTGCGCTGCCGCCAGCCGCTGTGATGAAACTCTTGATTAGAAGCTCAAACTACAGCGCCCCACTAATTCCCCCGCTCTCACGCACCTTTAATCACCCAGCACGGGTGACGGTGTGACGGTGACGGTGGGGTGACAGAGGGGCTGGAGCTCGCAGGGCTCGGTGCTGCGCAGGGGCAGGGGGTGCCTCGGGATGCTCTGCCTCGGGGTGCTGCTCGGTGTCCCTGTGCGCAGAGGGGAGATGCTGGCTTTGGGGACAGGACCCTGGTGCCCCCCTTCAGTGGCCAGAATTCCCTGGCCCCCCCAGGCTCAGGGGGCTGAGTCCCAGGAGAGCATGGCCATGTTCCCGCAGTGGCTCGGGTGGTTTTGGGGGGCTGGGGTTTGGTGGTGCAGGGGCGGGAGGGGAAGGGGGGGATGCAGCTCGCAAGCAGCACCAGATGGGCCTCAAATGCCAGCACGCAGCACGCAGACGTTCAGAGGCTCTGCACGGGTGCTGCGTGAGCAGCGAGGTGCTCCGGGCTGGGGGTAGGGAGCAGGGCCCTGCTGCGTGCCCAGGCAGACCTGGGCACCAAGCCCGGCTGTGGGCAGAGCTGAGGGTATTGGGGTGGATGATTTCTCACCCCTTGGCCTGGTCCATGTGCCACGGGCAATCACCGCCCATGCGGGAGCGGGCAGGGCTTTTGGCCCCACAGTGGGGGAAGAAGGCTGAGGGAAGCTGCCAGATTGCCGTGGGATTGCAGCAGGGACACAGGACTGTGTGTTTGCCCAGCTCTTCATGGGGCCTTTTAGTGCTCTCAAGGGATGGACAACTGTGATGCTGAAATCACTCTGCTCTACTAACCCGCTCCCACCCCACCCCACCCCACCCCATCCCATCCCACCCCACCCCACCCCCCCCCCCATCCCATCCCATCCCATCCCATCCCATCCCACCCCACCCCATCCCATCCCATCCCACCCCACCCCACCCCCACCCCATCCCATCCCACCCCATCCCATCCCATCCCATCCCATCCCACCCCACCCCACCCCATCCCATCCCATCCCACCCCACCCCACCCCACCCCATCCCACCCCATCCCATCCCACCCCACCCCACCCCACCCCCCCCATCCCATCCCATCCCATCCCATCCCACCCCACCCCATCCCATCCCATCCCACCCCACCCCACCCCACCCCCCCCATCCCATCTATCCTACCTATCCAACCCTACCACACCACGTCCATCCTGTATTTCATCCACCCCACCCCACCCGTTCCATCCAACCCCCCCCCGCCGCTGGCCGTGGCACTGCCCAGAGGAGCTCTGCTCGCCCCCCTCGGTCCCCACCGTCCCAGCCAGCCCCGCGGTGGCACCGGCGCAGACCCAGCTCCCGGGCTCGGTGGGACACATCCCGCGGGACACAGCCTCCATGCGGGCTGCCCCCCCCGCACGGGGGAGCCGCTGGGGTGCGCGGTACCCAGCGAGTGCGCGGTCCCCGGGGGGTGCGCGGAGCCCGGGGGCAGCGCAATCCCCACCCCTGTCCGCTACCTTTCCCGCTCCCGCGCTCCCCACGGGCGGGGCGCGAAGTTCGGCGGTGACGTCAGCGGAGGGGCGGGGCTAAGAGCGGGGGCGTGGCCTCGCGGTCCCGCCCCTCCAAGTTGCCGCGCCGGGCGCGCGGGGCCGCGGATCGACGGCAGCGCTGGGCTTGGCTCAGCCCCGTTCGGCTCGGCTCGGCTTGGCTCGGTTCGGCTCGGCTCGGCCCTGCTGGGCTCGGGCTCAGCCGGGTTCGGCTCGGCTCGGCTCGGCTCGGCTCGGCTCGGCTCGGCTCGGCTCGGCTCGGCACGGCACGGCACGGCACGGCTCGGCTCAGCACGGCGCGGCGCGGCACGGCTCGGCTCGGCTCGGCACGGCACCGCTCGGCTCGGCACGGCACGGCACGGCTCGGCTCGGCTCGGCTCGGCTCGGCTCGGTTCAGCCCAGCTTGGCTCGCCCCGGTCCCATTTGCGGTCAGAGAGGCGTGCAGGTGAGGGCGGCGCCGGGACATCCCCCCTACCCGGGACAGCCCCCCGCCCGCTGCCGGGACAGACACTCCCCCCGCAGAGCTCCCCCCTCCTGCCGGGACAGCGCCCCCCGTTCACGGGACAGCCCCCACTTTGGCACGTGTTGGCCCCGGGGCTGCCCCCACCCTGTCCCCGGTGGCCCAGGACCCCCGGAGGGGCCGAGCCGCTCTGTGCCCGCTGTGGCTGCGCCCCGACGGCTGCCGCTGCCGCACCCCCCCCACCTCCCGCACCTCCGTAGCCCGCACATCCCACAGCTCCCGCACCCCCCGCGCCCCGACGGGCACCACGAGATGCCTCGAGCTCCGCTCCTCCCGCGCCGCTCCGGTTGCGGTGCCCGCAGAGCCGGGGGTGCTGCTGCCGAGCATCCCTGCCCGGGCATTCCCAGCCCCGCTCTCCCGCCTCCCTCATTCCCAGCCTCGCTCTCCCGCATCCTCTCCCAGCTCTCCCGCATCCCCTCCTGGGCCACCACCTCCCTGCTCTCCCGCATCCCCTCCCGGGCTGCCCCTACTCCGCCTCTCCCGCATCCCAAGCCCCGCAAGCCCTGCTCTCTCACATCCTCTCCCCGCTCTCCCGCATCCCCGTTGCCGCATCGCTCGAGCCTCCCCCCCCCCCCCCCGTGCGGAGTGCGGCCCGGCTGCTCCCCCGCAACCCCGCACCGCTCGGTGCGGTCCCCCAGCCCTGCCTCTGCCCCAGCCCAGCTGCTCCTGCGGGCTGACACAGCTCCCCCCCGCCTCCCGCTGCCTCCCCGCCGCCTGCACCGCAGCATCCTGCTCCCTCTGTCCAGTCCCTCTGTCCGGCTGCAGTTTTGCCTCTTCCCGGCACATCCTTCCCCCGGGATTTGGGGGGAGGACACACGACAGCAGTGGGGACCCCCGCACGGACATGTCCAGGTGGCTGCAGGTGGCAGCGGGGCTGCAGCCGGAGCGCCGGCCGGGGGCACCCCACGCCGTAGGGCGATGCCGGTCAGGGGCACCCCACGCCGTGGGGCAGAGCTGGGGTTCAGGGGGCTGGGGGACCCCGCTGGCAAGGGCTGTGTGGCTGCGTCATCCGCACCCGGCCACCCACTTCCCCGCTATTGTCTTACACCCGCTGTTGCTTTTGCTCCAGAATTAGACACTTTGGGGTGGGGGGGCACACACTGGCAGCGTGCGGGTGCCAGCGCAGCACCCAGCATCCTCTCCCAGCACCCCGGGGAGGGAGTGCTCACCCCTTTGCCCACCCCTTGCCTGGGTGCTGCGCCGCGGGGCGCCCCATGTGGGGCTGGGTGCCGTGGGGCCCCCTGGGTGTGCTGAGCCCCACCCGAGCCAGCCTGAGGCAGGGCAGGGTGCTGGCACTCAGCCCCAGCAGGATGGATCCCTGCTAAACCGACGGGAACATATTTAATGGGCACAGATCAGCTGCCCACTCGCAGGGGCAGCAATAAACCCCGCATAGATCATCCTGCCAGGGTCCTCTTCATGGCTTATCCTGGCATCGCACTGGCAGCCTGCCCGCCTGCCCGCAGGCCAGCCCTGCCTCTGCTGGCCCGTGGCACCAAGCCCACAGCCATCCCAGACGCTTCCAGGACAGCCCTTGTCCCCCTTGGCCGGGCACAGTGGCATGGCAGAGCTGGCATTGCCTGCCATGGGGACACAGAGGTGCCAGGCAGGGCACATTTGCCGGGAAGGCTGGTGGGATGAGCTGAGCGTGGGCTGGAAAGCCTCACCCAGTCTGCAGCGGGGGGGTGGGGGGGTGGTGCCCTATGAGTGCCCCGCTTCTCTTTGGGGAGCAGGTGCACCCTGAGTGGTACGGGGATGGGTGCTCTTGCCTGGCATGGGCTTTCCCGGTGGGAGAGTGCCCAGGTGTCATGTGAGATGGGAGCATCCACCCTGCAGGCATTGCTCCAGCAGGTGAGCCCCGAGGGCTGGAGGCAGGAAGGAGCATCTTCCAGTTCCCCATCTCACTGCACCCCCGTCCCACCTGGATTTGGGGTTAGTCACCCCAGGGAGCGCTTAGGGGTACGCCCTGGGTGCTGTGGGCTGCCCACCATCCTCCCAGGGCACGTGCGGCAGGGATGGGGCCATACGCCTGCAGGTGGGTCGGGTGCTGCCGGGTGCTGCCCGTCCCTGCCCCCTCCCAAGGATGTGCCGCTTTCTGCATCTCCAGCTCCCATTGCCATAGCAACAGCCTCGGCGCTTGGGTACCTGCGATGCTGGCTCCCGCATCCCGCGCTGCCATCCTGCCCGTGGCCCTCGCCACCGGGCCCTGGGTGACGCCAACATGGCACAACAAGGCCATCACGTTGCGGCGGGCTGTTTCGGGAGCTTTAGCAGTGGGCAGTGGGCGCCTCCAGCATTGTGCCAGCATCCCATCACGGGGTCCTGCTCAGGCCCATACCGGAGGGCTGGGGGGGGGCAGGAAGATCTGTCTCCTTCTGAGCCATCTGAAAATAGCGTCAGTTGAAGCTTCCTCCTGGTAACAGGGTGGGAAAGGGGAAAAAACCACTTTATTGGACCAATTTTTTGCTGGGAAGCTTCTGAGCAGGGTCTGGTTTTGAATGGGTCCCGGAAGGAAAGCAAGAGGTGAAACATTCCTAAAGGGCTGGAGGAGATGGCATGGGCTCGTGCTGGTGGCCAGCCTACTGCTGGCGGTCCTTTCGCCTCCGCTTGCCTCCCCAGAGGGTGCCCTGGGCTCTGCGCTAGCCCTGGCTACTTAATAAATCATTAATGATCCACAAACGAGAGCTGGAGGGTCAGGCTGGCGGCTGCGCCACAGCCCCTGCCCAGGCAGGGCTGGGCACACATCGGTGGGGCTGGGACAGAGCAGCCCGCGGCAGCCAGCGAGCGCGAGCAGCCACCGCGCTTCGCCAGGGTTTGCATTAATTAGTGCAGCTCGGGGGTTCTGATGTGGCTGGGGTGGGGGGGGTGGCTGCTGGTGCCAGGGCGCTCACTGCCTCTCCCTGCCCTGCCAGCACCGGGCCCTGCGATGCCGTTTGGCTGCGTGACACTGGGAGACAAGAAAGACTACAACCAGCCGTCCGAGGTGACCGACAGATATGACCTGGGCCAGGTCATCAAAACGTGAGTTGGACCCCGACCGCCTGTCAGGGTGCCGGTCCCTGGGTGCGTTCCGTGGGTTCCCCAGTTCACCCACGCTCTGGCTGGTGGGCGCGGGGAGCGTTCAGCACCAGCTCCGAGGAAGGCAGCAAGGTTTCCCCCCTGCTCCTCGCATCCATCCCTCCTCCCTGCAAGACGTGCGGGGACTGCGGCGGTTCTGCCCGGTGCTGGCTCCCCCAGGGGCTCCGGGCAGCAGGAGGGCTCTGCTCTGGCCAAAGGGTGGACGTTGTTTGGGGGGGAGTGGGGCGCGGCTGCTTCACCCCAACTTTTGTTCCCATGCCGGGGGAGCTGTTAGGAAGCCCTCGGTGAAATGAAACCCTCGGACTGGGCTACTCAACCCCAAAAACGCACGGCGGAAATTTTTCCATCAGCTTCCAAAACACTGGCACCACTTGCCCGTGGGTCCCACCTGTGGGGGGGGGCACACTGGGTACAGCGGGGCCCTTTTCGGGTGCCTCAGAGCTGTGCTGCACCCCCTGAGCAGTATGTCCCAAACCCCTTGGGGCCCGGTTCCCCTGCGCCCGGTGCAGTGACCGTGAGGATTTTGGCACAGCTTGTGGGGGGCTGGAAAGCCAAAGGCTTTGCCGGAGCAGTGCTGATCCCTGCCCTGGGCGCTGCCCCCGGCTCCTGCCCGCCCGATGGGCTCCAGCACCATTAATAATAGAACAGAAATCTCGCAGCCTCCCTGGGCGACCGGCGCGGCTCCCCTTCTTGCTTCCCGACTGCAGCGATGACACCAATGTCGGGGTGTGCTGGTACCCCGCCTGGGCATGGGTGCCTTCGCAGCGGGTCCTACCCCGGCTGCCACGGGGAGAGGGCTTCTTAATCAGCAAATTTTCCCCCTTCCTTATCAATTTGGTTCTTCCACATCGATTCCTTCTCACTGCCGTTTTTTTTTCAACCCATCTGCTCCGGAGAGATTTTTAGCCACTGCTTCCTTGCGCGCCTGCGGCATCGCTGCTGGCATGGGGGGATGCTGGTGGGCCCGGGGTGTGGGGGGGTGATGGCTGCGGGCACCCTTCCAGGGAGGAGTTCTGTGAGATCTTCCGGGCCAAGGAGAAGACGACGGGGAAGCTGTACACCTGCAAGAAGTTTCTGAAGCGGGACGGGCGGAAAGTGCGGAAGGCAGCCAAAAACGAGATCATCATCCTCAAAATGTGAGTGCTGGGGCTGGAGGGGGGAGTTCCCGCAACATGAGACAAAGCAGGGACCCCTGCCCCCCCCTTCATCTCTCCGCAGGGTGAAGCACCCCAACATCCTGCAGCTGGTGGACGTCTACATCACCCGCAAGGAGTATTTCATCTTCCTGGAGCTGTAAGTCTGGGGATGTGGAGGGCTGGCTGGGGGTGCCCCCACGGGGCCAGGTCTCTCCAGAGCTGCTGTCGGCAGGGCCACCGGCCGGGAGGTCTTCGACTGGATCCTGGATCAGGGCTACTACTCAGAGAAGGACACCAGCAACGTCATTCGGCAGGTGCTGGAGGCCGTCGCCTACCTGCACTCACTTAAGATTGTCCACAGGAACCTCAAGGTGGGTGGCGGGGGGTGGGAGCACCCACGGGTGCTGGTGTGCCCCCCACCCCGGCGCTCACAGCCCCTGCCCTGGCAGCTGGAGAACCTGGTGTACTACAACCGTCTGAAGAACTCCAAGATCGTCATCAGCGACTTTCACCTGGCCAAGCTGGAGAATGGGCTCATCAAGGAGCCCTGCGGCACCCCCGAGTACCTGGGTGGGTGAGAGCCAGCCGGGCAGGCGGGCAGGGGTGGGCAGTGCTGCGAGAGTCCCAGTAGGTCCCTACTGCTCTCTGCCCCCTCAGAGGGGTCCCATCAGATCCCTCCTCATGGTCTCATGTGCCCTTAGCAGGAGTCCCCCCATTCCCCATCATGTCCCAGTGGGTCCCTCCCACTCTCCATCACTCCAGGACTGATCCCAGTGGGTCCATCCCGCTTCCTATCACCCTGGGGCGCTGATCACAGGTGCTCTTGGTTGGTCCCACTCACTCTCCATCACCCCAGGGTGGAGTCTGGGTGATCCTGGTGGGTCCCTCCTGCTCCCCATCACCCCAGGGCTGATCCTACTCTCCGTCACCTCTCCTGTCCCTCACAGCTCCAGAGGTGGTGGGACGGCAGCGGTACGGGCGGCCGGTGGACTGCTGGGCCATTGGTGTCATCATGTACATCCTGTGAGTGCAGGGCAAGGGCTGGGGTGCCGCGGGGGGGCAGGGGCTGTGGATCAGGCTGAGCCCCTCACCCTGTCCCTCAGCCTCTCGGGGAACCCCCCGTTCTACGAGGAGGCAGACGAGGATGACTACGAGAACCATGACAAGAACCTCTTCCGCAAAATCTTGGCCGGGGACTACGAGTTCGACCCACCGTACTGGGACGACATCTCACAGGCGGGTGAGCCCTGCACTGGGGGGGAACATGGGGTCCCATGTGGACCCCCCCGGCACTGACATCCCCCCCTGCACCCCCAGCCAAGGAGCTGGTGACGCGCTTGATGGAAGTGGAGCAGGACCAGCGGATCACGGCGGAGGAGGCCATCTCCCATGAGTGGTGAGGGGCATTGGGGCTGGGTGGGGGCCCGCGGGGGCCACTGGGGTCTGCTCACCCTTCCCCGCCTCGCCAGGATCTCCGGCAACGCCGCCTCTGACAAGAACATCAAGGATGGCGTGTGCGCCCAGATTGAGAAGAACTTTGCCCGGGCCAAATGGAAGGTGGGTGCGCGCACCCCATGCCTCGGTTTCCCCTCTCAGCTGAGCCCACCCCTGCCAGCTCCTGCAGCCAACGGGCAGCCCTGGTCTGGGCACCCACGTGCCCTCGCCTCTCCCCCCGCAGAAAGCCGTGCGAGTGACCACTCTCATGAAACGCCTGCGGGCACCCGAGCAGACGGAGACCTCAGCGCCGGCCACCACTGCTGCCACCACCACCACCACTGCCACCACCGCCACAGCTGCCACCGCCGCCACGGACACTGCGGCCCCCGCAGCCCCCACCACACCGCCCGCCGCCGCAGAGCCCGCGGCCCCCACCACGCCACCCGCCACCACGTGTAATGGCGATGGCGCTGCCACCACCACCGCTGCCACCACCACTGCTGCCACCACTGAGGCCCCTGGCGAGCAGGCCGGCTGAGGGTGGTGTCCCCCGTGTCCCCCCATGTACATAGCCCTGGCATGGCCCCCACGCCCCCGCCTGCACCCCCTTTTCTACGTGCCCCGCCGGAGAGCCAGCCCCGGGGCAGAGCCCTGCATGGAGCCCGTCCTCCCTGGCCCCTCAGCCCCTCTTGGCCCCCTCGGTGGCTTTGCCGGTCGGTCTGTCCCCCCTGCTCTCTCAGTCTGTCCCCCGCTACCGTCCCCCCGGGGATGCCCAGAGATATGGGGCAGCCCCCCTTGGCCGCACGCCCCGTGGGGTTGGGGGGGCATCGTGCGGGGACCCCCGGGCCAGGCGTGCGGGACCACAGAGGGACTGCGTGTGACAGAGGGGGGGCCCAGCAGGCAGAGCACCCAGCGCCCCCTCTCTGTCCCATGTCCCGGGGTGGGGGCATTGCAGGGGGAAAGGGAGCAGGGGGTCCCCTCATCCCGGGGGCAGCCACACGGCCCCCCACATGTCGTGTCTGGAGGATCCCAAAGGGCCCCCCCATGCCAACCCCGGCCCCCGCTTCCCCCCCCCCCGCAGCTGCATGCTTGCAGGGCTGGCTCTGCCTCCGGCTGCCGGCCCCCCACGTGCCCCCCGCGCTGGATCTCTGGCAAATAAAGACCCCGCTGAGGACAAACTGAGACAGCACCAGTGCCCCCCCGCCTCTCTGTGGGATCAGGGGCTCGTGTGCTGGCGGCACATGGCAAGGGACCCTCCAGGGCTGGGCAAGGGGCTGGCACAGAACGGTTAGGGGCGCCTGTCAGCAGCGGCTGAACTGGAGCCGGCAGCGGCCCAGGTGGGCAAGAAGGCCACCAGCACCTGGCTTGGCTCAGCCATGGGGGGGGCAGCGGGCGCAGGGCAGGGATCGGCCCCTCACTCCAAAGACAGCGAGGGGCTGGAGCGCGTCCGGAGAGGGGGACGGAGCTGGGGAAGGGGCTGGAGAACAGGGGTTGTGGGAGCGGCTGAGGGACTGAGGCTGTTTAGTCTGGAGGGGAGGAGGCTGAGGGGAGCCCCCATCGCTCTGTGCAGCTCCTGAAAGGAGGGGGTGGCGAGGGGGTGCTGGGCTCTGCTCCCAAGGAACAAGTGATGGGATGGGAGGAAATAATCACAGAGTCATGGAATAGTTGGGTTGGAAGGGACCTCAAAGCCCCCCCAGTGCCACCCCCTGCCATGGGCAGGGACACCTCCCACTGGGTCAGGGGGCTCCAAGCCCCATCCAACCTGGCCTGGAACCCCTCCAGGGATGGGGCAGCCACCGCTGCTCTGGGCACCCTGGGCCGGGGCCTCCCCACCCTCAGCGTGAAGAATTTCTTCCTGATGTCTCATCCAAATCTCCCCTCTTTCAGCTGAAACCGTTCCCCCTCATCCCATCCCTGCACTCCCTGATCCAGAGCCCCTCCCCAGCTTTCCTGGAGCCCCTTCCAGCACTGGGAGCTGCTCTAAGGTCTCCCCAGAGCCTTCTCCTCTCCAGGTGAACAACCCCAGCTCTCCCAGCCTGTCCTTGTACAGGAGCTGCTCCAGCCCTTGGATCATCTCCGTGGCCTCCTCTGGCCTCGCTCCAACAGCTGCCGGTCCTTCCCGTGCTCGGGACTCCAGAACCGGACCCAGGGCTGCAGGTGGGGTCTCACGAGAGAGGGGAGACGAGGAGAATCGAGGCCTGCAGTTGCGCCAGGGGAGGCTCAGGTTGGATATTGGGGAAAATGCCTCTACTGAAAGGGTTGCCGAGCTTTGGAAGGGGCTGCCAGGGAGGCGGCGGAGTCCCCACCCCCGGAGGGGTTTCACAGCCGGGCAGACGAGGTGCGGGGGGACGGTTCAGCAGGGGCAGGGACGGTTGGACTCGACGATCTCAACGGTCTTTTCCAACCCAACGGTTCCATGATCCCCGCCCCGGCAGTGCGGGCAGCGCGGGCCCTACCCCAGCCCCCCCCGCCGAGGCGCCCGGCACCCCGCTGCCCTCACCGGGCTCCGGGGTGCGCGGCCCCCGGCGGCCCCGCCCCTCGGCCGCGGCCCCGCCCCTCAGCCACGGTCCCGCCCCTCAGCCGCGGCCCCGCCCCTCAGGCCCGGCCCGCCCGTGTCCCGCGCGCCATGACGTCACTTCCTGCCCATACCGGAAGTGGCGGGCGGCGGCGGGGTTTGAATCGGGGCGGGCCGCCCCGCCGGGCTCTGCCATGCCTCTCCGCGCCCGCTGCATCATCTGCTCCGACTTCTTCGACCACGAGCGCGACGTTGCGGCCGTGCCCTGCGGCCACACCTTCCACCGCGACTGGTGAGCGCCAGGCCCGCCCCGCAGGCACCGCCACCCCGACCGGCGGAGGCCCCGGTCCCGGGCCGCAGGGGTTTGGAGGCCCCGGTGCCCCCCTGTCCTTCCCCCCCAGCTCCGCAGGGGTCTGAGGCCTCGGTGCGTCCCCCGTGCCCCCCAGTTTCGCAGGAGTTTGAAGGTCCCGGTACCTCCCCTCCAGCTCCGCAGGGGTTTGGAGGTCTGAGGAGGCCCCAGTCCCGCTGTGCCAGTGTCTGGGGAGGCTGCCCCAGAGACCTGGTGGTGCCCACAGCTTCCTTCCTCCAGCAGGTGCTCCCACACAGGGGGTTTGTAAGGAAGGAACGGTGTTAGGTGGAGTGGGACCTTCCTTGTTGGAAGGGAATAGTTC